>OY728164.1:283513212-284713212 GCA_963277665.1 Viscum album | reverse complement strand
TCATAATAAGGTGCATTAAGGGGGTCTAAATAATAACAATTATCAACAAGGCATGATATAACATGATCACATAATGGAAACATATGAGATGTGGAAACAACAATAAACAATACATCATCATCAAAGGTTAAGGCTTAATTCCATGACAAGATGATGGGAAAATTCCAATAAAGAAATAAGGTTTACTATTTTTCCCAATATCATGTCTCATGAGACAAACATTACCCCATTATTTGGATTGATATTTAATTATATGTGGACCAATCACTTTAATTTCAATTTCATTCGTAACTGTTCTACATAGATCATAAAACCATGATCAATTCATCCTAGAATTTTATTACACAATCAATGAGTTAAGAATACATAAATTTAACTCCAAATTTGAATAATTAAAAGTTTCTAAATGTGACAACACTTTATAAGAACTTGGTGTGGTATTAACTGAAAAATTATTTTTGGCAAATAAAATGGTTGTAAAATTTCACCAGCATTACAACATCATATAAAAATTAATAAAATGGGTTGATGAGATAGAATGTGGTATCTCGTCAAATAGACATAAAGTGGGATGTAATAGGGGCATGTAGTGATATATACATATATTAATAACTGGAAACATAAGGCTTAAGATTATAAAGAGATTTTGATAATGAAGAGATGGAGATGTTCCCATACCTTGAGAATGTGACCTAAAATGTTTTGGAGTAAATTTTTTATATCATGGGGGCACATTGGGAGGTCTCTAAAGAGGAGAGGGAAGAGTAAGAACGTGGTCATGTATTTTTAGTGAATAGAAATGATATATTGGGTGGGTTTATATAGGAAATGGAAATATAATTCTATATTATTTATCAAAAATAGTTTTTAGAATCTATATAATAAAATTAACAAAATCATAAACCATAGAATGGATTTTTACCATTATTTACTGAAATACAGTGTGATTTTAATTATATTTTTTGTCTAAGGGCCGAATGTAAAAATATTATACCCATTATTCTATGTAACTTAGTCATATTGTTAATGAAATGATTTTTGAACAGTAATATATATAAATGTTTTATAGGATTCATAAGAGATTTTTAAAATTAATGAAATAAAGATAAAATAAAATTGTATTAAATTTAAAACATATAGTTAGTTGTTGATAAAATTTTTAGTATTTGTGACACACTTTTGTGCCATATTGATTTCCTAATACACACGATATATTTATGCAGAATTTAATTATTACCAAAAAAACAGAGTATCTTTGATAATTTGGAAAATTCACTATTGGATAATTTTCAGATTATGATTTAAAAAATAATACTCCTTTAAAAAATTATTTTCTAAATATATTAATTTTCAATTTTAATATAATTATCAACATTTATTGAAAAATGATAGATTTTCTTACAATAATAGTTTTTAAAACCTTATAAAAATTAAATTTGAATTCATAAATAATATATAATGATTTATATGAAATAAAATTTATTTAATAATATTAATTTTTTAAAATTTATTTTCTTTCAAGAAATATATTAATTCATGTTAATAAACTTCATACTTTAAATTTAATTATAAATAAAAATTTTATTCCTTTTCTTCCAAAATTAAAATCATTTGTAATGTAATGATAAGAATAAATTATGAATAAAAAATACATATTCATATGTTAATTTTATTGATACATATACATTTAATAAACAAGAAAATTTTATTAGGGTAAGGTTCATTTCAATGAGCCATTAATGGGGTGGTTTGGCATACATGGTTTGAGCTGTGATATTGATGGGCTCAAACTTCTCTCATAAGATGTTTCACTCATGAAAATGTCGTAGGCCCTCATATTGGGATTGGTCAAGGGAATGGATAATTGATGCTATTTCCATCATAAGATATGATAAATGGGATTCATAGGGCATTGTCTTCTGGTTGCGGCCACCGCTTCCTTTTCTTTTTCAATTGGATTCACCAAAACCATATATTTATACTAATCACATGGTCACTATTCAAATATTATTTTTTCTATCATATTGATGATGAATAGTCATTTTAATCCAATATGATATAATGAATCTAAATTATTACATGTTCTTTTTATATCCATAATATTAAATCGTAACGGTAATATTATTTATAATAGTTTGGGTCCTTACAAAATACATTATAGTATGTGTTTTATTTAATATAAGTTCATTGAACTCCTCTATTTTTTAAAAAAACTTTAATGAACTCTGAATTTTTATAGAGTATCTTACTTGAATGATGAATAGATATGATCCTTGGGAATCTATCTAATGGTGTTTTGAGGTTTCCAAAATTCCACAACCAAATAAGTAGTTATGAAAATATTTTGTATTTATTTATATTAATGATGTGTCGTCCCAATGATTTAACATGGATCTATTAACCTTGTCGCTATTGAACACTAATATATTGTCATTATAGATGAGTTTCTAGGATGATCCAACCATAACATACATAAGTGATAAATCTTTTTCAAGGAATATCCATTATATTTCATGATAAATCAGGCCTTAAAAACAATACATTTATTGTATTTTTTAAATAGCTATAAGAATATATTATTTTATATTATCTTTTCAAAATCATTATACAAAATTCTCCACACATGATATCCATTTATAAATATTACACGCTTTACTACTCTTCATTTCACAAGTAATGGAAAAATAAAAAAATAGAAATTTAGATTCTCAATACGGTTAAACTTATGAGATATCAACTAAATAAATAAATTGATAAAAATATGATCATATGAGTATATAAAAATATTCAAGGTAGATTTACATTTTTAAATGTAATCATACAAAATTAATCATGGTTCATAAATTTTGGATCATATCAAATGGATTTTTCTATTACATAAGAACTAATTCATTACTGTGTGGTTACATGAGTCATCAATCATGATTATTGAAATATTAAAAACATATTGTGTCATACCATAAAATGTATCAAAAAATAATATATTATATTTTATATGTTGAATCTCTTTTCTAATACCAATATAACATAGTGGAAAGAGTAGTATAACATATTATATTGGGTTGATTCCCCATTATATAAAAACATAGTATATTGGATTCAGTCATGAGTCCCATACATATTATACAAGGATATATAAATCTATACCTAATAGAATGGAGGAATTTATAATTTTTGTCCCACACATCAAAAAAAGAAAATAATACTTATAATTTCTATATAAACTTGATCATATTCATTAATTCATTGTTTCTTTAATAACCAATAGGAATAGAAGAATCAACATATTCCCTATAAACAAATTTCCCAAAGAGTCGATATAGATGATATAATTTAAACATATCCTAATTAAAATATAATATACATTATAAGAAATTGTCATTGATGAAATAAAAATTCTTTAGTAATTTTTTTTTTAAAAAATATTAGAAATATCCTTTTCATTTTTATAAATGAATTAATCAAATAATTTATCAAAACTTGGTTTTGAATGACATGATAAGTTTAATTAAATTTGCGTTTAAAAATCCTAAAAGAATTTAATACATGAATTATAATTAAAACAAATAAAATAAAGGTAGAATCCCACAGCAAGAGATATATAATAGAGGGGAAATAAAAATATTTATTTCAAACCTTTTTAAAAAGGGAAATACCATTTAAAATTAACATTAATAAAAATATTATTTCATCCTGTGGACATCCTTAAATAATATAAATAATATGGAAAATGAGTAGGAGGGTTCCTTCAAGAAAAGATGTTATATGTATGATTATATAATTTTTGATAAATTGTGAACCTAAAAGAGATGATATTACATGAAAAAAATGTAAAATGTTGACATAGATAGAAAATAATAACATGTATAGCATTTTGATGTTAAAAAACTAATAAATAATCCAAATGAAAATATTTGGTATGCTACTAGAGGTGTAATACAATGAAACACACACACACGGGCGTCCACATTCTGGATGGATAGGTCAGAGCCCCTAGGGATTACCTGTAATACTAGACATTTTATTAAAAAGAGAGGAAGCAATGAAAAGAGGTCTTGAATCCCATTACATATATCAATGGGTCAATACTTTAACATCGATGAATATGGTCATTGATCATTCCTACATAATCCTAACTATGATATCTTGCACCACTGTCATCATTTTCCACTGTTTGCGTCATATCTTACATTTCTCATGACCTACATTACTTCCTACATATCCTCCCCTAAATTACTTCAAAGGGGAATTCATAAATTGATCATTGGTTCATTTTATTTATAGGATGGCGGATTCTACCACTCAACCTTGTATCAAGATGAGAATCACATATTAAAACATATATTTGAGAATAAACCATAAACTTAATTTTTTTGTGGCTAGAAGCACTCTTAGTCCATATATAGTTAATTTATGTAATCATTTCATATGTATAAGTATCCAATTAATATTTATTTTATATAATACTATTAATTTTTCATTCTAAATCAACAATATATTAATTGTATTTTATTAAAATTAATATTCATTTAAATTTGTTTGGTATTTCCATTTATGCTTTAGTTTGGATGTTTTGATCCTTTCTTTAAATCATGTTTTAATCCAAAAAAATTCCTAAATATATAATAGTTGTTCGTGATACATTTCTAAAGTCCCATGACTCATTTACTAATGTTTTGGGGATGGTTCACCAGGAAATCCTAAATCCCTACATTTAAATGATTATTTAATTATGAAAATAATTTAATTTACTAGGGATTATACTTGGTAATATAACCATTTTTTATTAATAAAAAATATGAAATTATTTATTATGAAAATATATTACCATTATTTAAGTTTTATGAGTAATTTTTGATTTTAAAATTCTAAAACTATTTATATATGTGGTAAAAGTGACATAAAAAATAACACTTTATAAAGATTAAATGAGAAAAAAGATGTAATTTTATGTCAACAAAAACAAATTTATAAGAGATTAATAATTTCAAAAAAAAATTAATTAATATTTAAATTACACTATATCTTTATGAATCAAATAATGAATAATGCTTATGTTGTAGATGAAAATTAAATTGAAGACTTTAATCTTCTCATAGATAGACTCTTGGAAATATGGGTTTTTGGACGTCTTGTGGGAAAATTCAATAGAACATTATTATAAACCTTAGATCATGATCATACACAATGAGATTTAGTAATCCAATGTGTCTTAACACTTCATTTAAGTATATCTTTGCATGTTGTTCTAGTGGAAAATAATTTCAGATATAAATGAAATTAACTAAAATTATATGTTAATCAGCCCCAACCAAAATCACATTATATCATTTACTAGTCCTATGATGTCCTATGATGTTATCCATATATTTTCACTAACATTTCCATACAGGTATGGGTAATGGTTTCCCAATCCCCTTTGAGTTATGATATTTATCATAGAATTGTTGGAAAACCAATCATTGAGATATATACCCCGTAATATCTATCTTTATGAGGTCTCAAAAAAATATTACTTAAGATCATTATGAATTTTTATTTTTTCCAGATGTATAAATAGTGGTGAGCTTTGTGTATCATCAAAAATACCCTTCTTGATTTGTTGTGTTGAAGTGATAAGTATTAATTTTCATGATATTATAATTAAATTATGGTAAATTTTAAAGTACAAAACATTAATTTCCATCTTATAGAGCTCTTTTTTCCCATTTATCACACCCATGATCTTCAAATGCACAGAAAATTGAGTATTCTATTAGGAAATATGGGGATAATCCTCTTACATATATTATTTTTATTCCACCCATAGGTAATAAATGAGTATTTGTTATCTATTAAATATTATCATTGATAGGGTAGTATGATCCTTGGTAATTAGTTAATCAACCTCCTTTTTTACTTTTATAGGGTGATAATATAAAGAGAACTGTTAGTCCATGATCAACTAAAAAAATCCCCTATTATAACTTATTTAAAATACGTTATCATGAACTTATAATTTAGGATATTGTGATTCTTATATATCCTACACATTTTTATATATATATAATTTTCCAATATATTTAGTGAAACTATCACAAATACATTCCCAAAATAAGGTATTCGATAATTTTGGTCATATTAATATAATTGGATGATTGAGTAAGCTAAGATATTTTTGATTTTTCATATATAAATATCTCGTTTATTTATATGAAGAATAAATTTATGTGCCAAAAAATTCAGCACTAAAAGGTAGCCTGAGTATAGTTGTAATGAAAAAACGTCTTTTAATATATTTTAAATAGACTTTAAATTAATATGTAAAAAGTAAAATGAATCACTTATTATATAACTTGGTTAGTATATGTGATTTTCATGGTATTTTTCTTACACTGAACATATAATATCCATAAGAATGAAAAAATATGGATGTATACAACATTGTTTGGTATAATCCAATCCTTAATCACCTAATTTGGTGATAGATCCACATATAAACATGTCTTGTGATTATATAAGACAAGATTTTTTATTTTTATAGACTAATTTACCTGTTGATTTTTGTATATTTTATCCTTATGAATTTATTCAACGCAATCCTAAAATGTTCTTCATTAACTTTCATAATCATATAATATATAATAATATCATTTATATCAATTTTAGTAAATTTTTAACTATATTATATAATTATACTATCCATCATATCTATGAATATTATAGGTTGATTTGTATGTATAATAGGCTTTACATTGAGTTCATAGTGTTTATATTTTATATGAGTAATTTTATTTGGAATGTAATATCATTTCAAAATTAATTACATATATATGGACGAATGGTCTGTCATTATGAGATATTGATCCCAATGTATTTGAGAAAATAAATTCTCAATATAAAGTATATGAAACTTGTTCTTGACTTTGATCAATTTAGTTACATGATAATTAATGCAAAGACATATTTACCCAGTTTTCTTCTTAATAGAGAGGACTAAGAAAACCCATATTGAGGTACATCAGAAATAAAACCCATGTCTATATTTTTTTGTAGTTTTACTTCTAATATTATATATCTACTAAGACTATTCTACATGGAATAGAATACCCTATATTTAATTATAGTACGTATTGTTTTTCTAGTATAAAAACTATAGAATAATAAATATATATTTCTTCAAAAATGTTATTAACGCCAATATATCTAAAATTTTATTAATATAATTATAATATGTCTCATTAAAATTTCAATTTTTTATTTTAAAATTATCATTTGTTGAATTATAGAGGGTTTTTATTAATTTCTCTTTTTTGGGTGTAGACTAAAAAATATCAATCTTAAAAAAAATTCATGTTTATTATATTATAATGATATAAGAATAATTTAAATGTTTTTGAGAATATTTTCGTTGAAATAATATATATTAATGAATTAATATATTGAAAAATATATATAATGTTTCAGAAAACAAATATGTTCTTACCATTTTTTACATCTATGTAATGTTTGGTTCAAAATAAAATTGTTATTGTTGCTTAATTATTACAATGTATTTGTAAAGTATATTTTCATTTGTTTTAGAATAAATATATTAGTCTTGGGATTTATGTTTATCCAATTAATTCCATTGGAATTAATATTTTATTTAAATTTTCTATAATATTATTTTGATGATTAAATTTGGTTACTAAAAACAGTTTTAGTTTAATTTTTCCATATTATATTAAATTTATTTTGTAAAATGGATTCCATAATTATATTAAATTTTTTTTCAAAGTATTAAAATGGATTTCATACTTATAATTTGAATAATTAATAATAATATTTATAAAGAAATTAATTTTTGGTCACAAATAATTTTAACAACAATCAATATTTATCACATCAAATAAGAGTAATATGAGTCAACAGAGTAAAAATAAATTGAAAAGGCATCAATAATACAAAAAAAAGTTTTAATAGACCTCATTGGATAGTTTAATATAGAACATACCCTTATCATACTCTAATATATTACAATTTTTAGCAACTTGGAGAAAATAATGGCTTAATTTTATTAAGATATTTTATGTAATTCTATGTGTGACCCTCCAATCATTTATAAAAGTTAATGTTTTCTCCTCATGTAGACATAAATGAGGATCCCTATAGAACTCCCTTTCCCAACACAAAACCCTTTCGTTAATCCTTCCATTTTTTCATGAGCTCAAATTCTTACCCTGTGACTGTCCATAGAAGTTTAAATGTGTTGGACAAAATAGGTCACTCAAAGAAGAATCAATCATCTAACCCCACCATTTCAATGTTTTTTTCTTATTTTAATCACATTGAATATATTTAATCTATACTAAAATAATTAATAATATAATTTGAATTTATTGATATGTTATTTTTTTATGTTTCAAAAATATTTACCTTTCTTTCCCTCTAATTTATAACAAAAACATCACTCATGTGTACATAGGACCTACCATCTCCACATAACGATGTAATAATTATTTCACCATCATATTACCTGGATGGAGAAAAAATGGAAATAATGAAATATATACTAGACATAATATATAATTATTATTCTATAAATATAATATATCATCATCATGCATACCCTTTAATCTATTGGAAAATGATAATGTGAGTCCAGTAAGTGTCTCGGATACCGCCAACATGAAGTGATGTGATTCATTCGTCTATTTTACCCTTTCATGAATGAATCGAAAATTGTATACAAGGAATAATAACTATATTTAAAATTTAAAAAAATATATATTATGGAGTCATTTAATGAGACTATTAACCATATACAATATAAAGAAGTTATTTTTATTGAAATTGACTAAACAACAATAATGTGGTCAATCTAAGAACAAACAATCTAATAAAATGATTTCAAATTATTATAAAAATTAATTTACAATGGAAATAAATATATAAATTTTTTTGAATAAATTATTTAAATAATTTAAATTCATCTTCTTCCATTTTCTAAATGATGTACTATTTTCCGAATTGGTGAAAAAAATATATATTTTGACACATAGTACATCAAAAAAATTCTTCTATAACCACAAAAATATTATTTGAATATTAATTTAAAATTTATCATTATTATATCTAAATAAAATAAATTTCTCAATTATTTTTCAATTTTTATTCAAAATGATAATTTAAAATGATATTATTTATTAAATTTAATGAAAATAATTTAAAAACTTATTTTATAATTCTGTTCTTATATGACATTAATAGGAAAGAAAATTAATATATAACTTTAATTTTTTTTCTAAAGGGTATGATTTATAAAATAAAATAATTTATGGTGAATTAATGTGCTTTAATCAACCATTACAAATAATGGATTTTACTTTCTTTTGATATAATTCACGTTCCTTTGATCATATTATAAATCACTATAAATTTTTCTCTATAAATACATTTATCCTTTAATTCTATAATTTTAATATCATGGATGAATTTAACATCTATTCAATTAATTTTATTATATTCAAATGTTATACCGTTTGTATGAATAATATTTTTTGAAGAAAGGTTATTGTGTTTGTAATTTTATTTACTGAGGAAATACTGATGCTTCAATTTATAGATTAAATATATAATATTGTTCACTTATATGAAATTATGTGAATGAATTGTATTGGTGATTTAAAATATGAGAAATAATTAGGATATGGATGTGGTGGTTGGGGACTATATGTAGATATCTTGTTTATTCAACACCCGAGCACGTGTGAAAAAATAATTGTCATACAATATTACTTGGATATCTAGATTAAACATAGCCATTTATAAATAATGATGTCTTGGTTGATAGAACCTAGAAATATGATTAATGATATAATTTATGAGAGGACTTGATAAATAATTTATATAATTATTTATTTCATTTATTAGGCATTTAGATTTCATTATCCATGTGATATAATGTTGATATTATCCATTTATGTTCTATGAAATCATGGTGTTGTTTGGGTGACATGTGTTTTGATTATCTAGTATTTAATACTGATTATTTCTTATTTATTCATGATTGGTTCTATTTGACATTACCCTTACTGATTATCTAACCTATTCCTGTATTTTTTCTTCAATCCACAGGATATGAATATGGTTATTATTAATGATTTCAAGGATGAAGGAATGCTTATTTTTCAATATTTTTATACTTTTAATTTAATATAGTAATCATTTAATTATGTAGTTTTTCATGAATTGTAAACCTATCAATCATATGTGTTAATCCCTTAAAATATTTTATAAAAGTTATAATCAGAAGTTATTTTAATTTATGTATCAACATACATGATTGTTGTGTGAAAACTAATTCTTCTCGAATGATTACAGATACAAGACAGTAGAATAAAGGGAATATTCACTTGTAGTCATTATAGGGACTTCCATTCCTTATAATACAATATATATGGTGTCATATTTGATTTTATCACATCCATATGAGGGTACATGAATTATGTTTTTATAAATAAACTTGGTTTTCTGGGGAATCAATTTTTTCTACAGTATATATTACCTATGTTGGTTCTATTCATGTTAAAAAACCCCCAATATTTTAATGGAAATTATAATTCATTTTTATCTAAAAAATATATTTTTCCATTGAAATTATATTACTTTAATTGGGAAGTAAGGAATTGGAAAATGTTATTCTAGTAGTGTATTTTCTGAAGGGATATTATAAATAATGTTGGTCATTGATCAAAGATAATGAAAGAGATTAATCCAATAGAATGTATAATATAATGAAATTTATAACTGATATTATACATGAAATATTTTCTTTGAGAACAAAGACAATAAATATTTATGGATTTCCACAATTAAAGTAGAAATAATATGTAAGTGTTATAGATTATAAGGATAAATTTACAAGATTAGTCAATATTTTGGGTGAATTATATACATAACATGAAAATAAAAATGGAATATATTTAAAAAGGGATTAACCAAAGTCTCAAAAGAGAAAAATTTTGTCAAAAAACCATCATATGATTATATAACATCATGTGACACCAATAAAGGGAAATTGTTTTTTTGGAATTATTTTTAAAATGGGTATAAAGAAATGACGAGGTCAGCTAAGTATATGGAAAATAAATTTTTTATGGAAGAAAAAATGTAAGGATGATATTTCCAACAATTGATAATTGTGGAAATAAACTCCATGGAACATTATTAATTAGAAAATATATTGTTTGAAGTGTGGAGATAAGGGTAAGAAAGATCTTGAATGAATGGTAAATAATGTAACCATTTCTATATAATGAATCATATGTAATGATATGTGGGATTTTTCAGAAAATGTCCCAAATGTCAAGGGAACCTAAAAAGGAAGAGGATAAGGGGGAATACTAAGAATATGATATTAATACAGCTAAGGATTATTTTTTTTAATGATTTTTGCGATATATATTGATTATGACATTAAATTTGTAATATTAATTATTTTATTCAGGATCACATTAAAATTTTATATCAGCATTTTTTCAATTGAAATTAGATATTTCATTAAAATATTATGAATGGATTTATCAATCAACACTCATGCTAGAATATTATAACTATAATGTTTTATTTATTTACAATTATGACATATAATATTACCTTAGTTGTAAACATGATTATTTTACATATAGATGAATATGATATATTCCTTTACATGTAATGGGTTTCAATTTATAATATAAAAAAATGTTTCAAGGAGAAGAGGTTAATGATTATGATGGTGATGTGGAATACATTATCCTATGAGGGGAGAATATATCATATGAATCAGATCAGGATCCACATCTAATAGATCTCCTTAATTAATTTCATATATAAGAATATATAAAACAACCTATTGATTAGAAATGTATATTTAGAATTGAATATGTACCATGTACTCTAGAAAACATTTATATGTATCCTAATGAACCATATGGATATCCAAATAAGTAATAAGTTTCATTTTCTATTTATTTATTCTCTATTGTAAACCAATTTCTATGAATCACTATTGGATTTCTATAGTATAATTATTGGAACTAAATATACAACCACATAAGTAGTGATAAAAAGGGATTTATAATCTTTAGTGTTTTTATATGGGGAGCCATTATTCTTTATATTAAGTATAAATAATGCAATTCGATAATCTGATTTGATTATGGGGAAACTAATGAATATAATTATCAAAACACACTCCCACAAAAGTGTACCCCTCCTTTCCCGACAATGGGATAAGAGGGATAATCCCCCCCCCCCCCCGAGTGCCACCTTCAGTAGGCCTAGTGTTGATGAATAACACTAATATTATAATAAACATGTAGATGGGTGGAGTTACTCTCTAGGAGAAACACATGCTGAATAGATAGAGAAGATAGAAACCCACCAACTCCTTCTCATACTAAAATATAAAATAAACCCATGTTCTCAAATGTAATGTCATAAAATAACTACAACATTTTAGAGGAAAAAATACATGTACCAAAACTATGTAAACATGTCAATTACCATGAATCCAAAATAGCTATTTCATCCACAAGGTATTAGTAACAAACCAAATCACCAACCCACTTCAACTAACCTGCAAAATTGGTT
Organism: Viscum album; assembly: GCA_963277665.1. Classification (NCBI taxonomy): domain Eukaryota; kingdom Viridiplantae; phylum Streptophyta; class Magnoliopsida; order Santalales; family Viscaceae; genus Viscum; species Viscum album. The sequence goes on along the minus strand of OY728164.1, from coordinate 284,700,615 downwards.
ATATATATGTAGGGTGAGTATAGCAATATAATCAGTAGGATCCTCCTTATATCCACTCGTACAAAAACATAGTAGACTGTATTAAGTCAAGAGTCTCATACATATTATTTTATGATATATAAATCTACACCTGATAGATTGGGGGAATTTATAATTTTAGTCCCACACGTCACAAAATAAAAAATTCACATACTTAAATTTTCTATATAAACATAATCATATCCCTTAATTCATCATTTCTTAAATAACAAATAGTAATGGAATATGATTCTTATAAATCAATATATTCCCTATAAAATTTTTTTCCAAACAGTGGATATAGATTAATTAATTTAAAAAAATCCCCTTTGAAATATAATATACAATATAGGCAATGGGAATATATAAAACACTCTTTGTTGAATATTATAAATTTTTTTAAAAATAAAAGAAATATACTTTTCATTTTAATAAATGTATTAAAGAGATAATTTATCGATATTTGGTTTTTAAAGTAATGATAAATTTAATTAATGTTGCATTTAAAACACCTAAAAGCATGTAATGTATGAATTATAATGAAAACAAATAAAAATGGTGGGGGAATCCAAAAGTGATAGAAATATAAAAGAGGATAAATAAGAATTTTTATTTCACAACTCTTTAAAAAGGTTAATAAAATTTAAAAATAACATTAATAAAAATTATATGTCATCCCATGGATATCAATAAAATAATATAAAAAAATGGAAATGGAAGAGGAAGTTTCCATATGAAAAAGAAAATATAAGGATGAATATATAATTTTTGATAAATAGTGAACCTAAAAGAGAAAATATTAGATAAAAAAATTTAAAATATTGACATAAATAGAGAACAATAACATGTATAGGGGTTTGAAGTGAAACAACATATAAATTATCCAAATGAAAATTACAGGTAAGTTACTGGGGTTGTGATACAATGAAACATACACACACACACCCACATACTTGAAGGATAAGCCAGAGCCCCCTAAGGATTACCTGTCAGACAAGCCATTTTATTAAAAAGAGAGTAAGAAATGACAAGAGGTATTGAATACCATTACATAGATCAAAGGGCATATACATTACCATCATTGAACATGGTATTCTCTCATTATTTCATTGTACTAACTATGATATCTTGCACCATTATCATCATGTGTAACTGTTTGTGTCATATCCTACCTTTTTCTTGACCTACATTACTTTATACATATCCACTCCTAAATTACCTCATAGGGGAATACAGAAATTGATCACTGGAGCATTTTATTTATAGGCAGGTAGTTTTTACAACTCAACCATGTATCAAGATGAGAATCACATATTAAAACATAGATTGGAAAATAAAACATAAACATAAAAAAATTCATGGCTAGAAACACTCTTACTCCATCTATATTGAATTTATATAGTCATTTCAAATGTATAAGAAACCAATTAAAATTTATTTTAACTAATACTATTCATTTTTTATTCTAAAAATACTAATATATTATTTATATGTTATTAAAATTAATATTTATTTGTTATTTTTTTGGTATTTCCATGCATGCTTATTATGGATGTTTTGATCCATTCTTTAAATTAGGTGTTAATCCACAAAAAAAGTTCCTAAATATATAGTATCTGTTTATGATATATTTATAGAGTCACATGTCCAACTTATGGATTTTATGGGGATGTTTCACAAAGAAATCCTAAATACCTACATTTCAATGAATATTTAATTACGAAAATAATTGAATTTACTGAAGAGTATACTTAGAAATATAAACATTTTATATTTATAAAACATATGAAATTAGTTATTATTAATATATATTACCATTATTTATGTTTTATGAGTAATTTTTAATTTAAAAATTATAACATTATTTATATATGTGGTAAATGTGAAAAGAATAACACTTTATAATGATTAAATGAGAAAAACGATGTAATTTTATATCAATAATAATACATTTATTAGAGATTAATGATTTATAAAATATCTTAGTGTTATAAATATTTAAATTACACTATATTTTGATGAATCAAATACAGAATAATCATTATGTTGAGGATAAAACTATTATTGAAGACTTGAATCTTCTCATAGATAAACTATTGGAAATGTGGGTTTTGGGATGTCTTGTAGGAAAATTCTCTAGAACATTGTAGTAAACCTTAGATCATGATCATACACAATGGGATTTGTTAATCCAATGTGTCTTACCACTTATTTTAGGTATATCATAAGAATTTGTTCTAGTGGGAAATATTTTAAAATATAAATTAAATCCACTACAATTATATGTTAATCAGCCCAACTCAAATCACATTATCCCATTTACAAGTCCTTTGATGTCCTATGATGTTATCCATAGATATGATATAATATTTCCATATAGGTATGGGTAATGGTTTCACAGTCTCATTTTACTTTTGATTTTCAGCATACAATTTTTGGAAAACCAATCAATGAGATATATACCCCATGATATCCATATTCATGAGGTCTCAAAAAAATATCCCTTTAGATCATTATGCTTTTTTATTTTTCCCAGATTTATAAATAGTGGTGAGCTTTGAGTATCATCAAAAATAACCTTCTTGATTTATTGTATCTAAGTGATACATATTCATTTCCATGATATTATAATTAAATAACATTAAATTTTAAAATAAAAAACTTTCATTTACTTCTAATAGAGATGTATATCCTCGTTTCTCACATCCATGGTCTTCACATGGACAGAAAATTTATTATTATGTTGTGAAATATAAGAATAATCCTCCTACATATATTATTTCTTATTCCAACCACAATAAATAAATGAGTATTTGGTATCATTTTAATATTATCGTGGATTTTTTAGTACGATCCTTCCTAATTAGATAATCAACCACCGTTTTCACTTTTATAGGGTGCTAATATGAAGAAAACTATTAGTCTTTGATCAACTAAAGCAACCCCCTTTTAGAACTTATTTCATATACTTTTTCATGAACACATAATTTAGGATATTATGATTCATATATTTCTTACACATTTATTTATATATATAATTCCTCTATATTTTTAATAAACCAACAAATACATTCTCAAAATAAGGTATTGGATAATTTGGGTCATATTAATATAGTTGGATGATTCAGTAAGCTACGATATTTTTTATTTTTCATATATACATATCCCGGTCATTTATATGACTAATAAATGTATATCCCAAAAAATGAAGAACTAAAAGGTAGCCTGAATATAGTTTTAGTGACAATCCAACAATTAATCTCCTTTAAATCGAATTTAAATTCATATTTACAATGTAGAAAAAGGATCACTTCATAGACAAATTGGTTAGTATATCTACCTTTCATGATAGTTTTCTTTCCCTGAATTTATAATATCTATAAGAACCAAACAAAATATGGATGTATACTATATTTTTGGTATAATCCAATCCTTAATCACCTAATTTGTTGACGGATCCACATATAAACAAGTATTGTGATTATATAACACATGAATTATAATTTTTATAGCCTAAAATAATTGTTGAATTTTATATAGTATATCTTTATTAAGGCATTAAACACAATCCTAAAATGTTCTTCATTTACATTATTAAACATATAATATATAGTAATATCATTTTCATCAATTTTAGTAAATTTTTCAATATATTGTCTAATGATATTATCCATCTTATCCATGAATATTATAGGTGAATTTGTAAGTATGATAAGCATTAGATTAAATTCATAGTGTTTATATTTCATAAGAATGGTTGAATTTGGAATGTGCTATCATTTTAAAATTATTTATACATATATGGACTTAAGTTCTATCATTATGAGATATTTATCCCAATGTTTTTGATAAAATAAATTATCAATATGAAGTAGATGAAACTTTTTCTTGACTATAATCAGTTTAGTTACAAGATAATTAATGCCAAAATATATTTATCCATTACTCTTCTTAATATAGAGGACATGGGAAACCCATATTGAGGTACATTAGAAATTAAACCCATATCTATATAATTTTTGTTTTATATCCAAATATTCTATATCAAAGAAGTGTATTCTACATATAATAAAATACCCTAGATTCAATTATATTATTTATGGGATTTCTAGTATATAAACTATAGGATAAAAAATATATCATTCTTAAACAATATTATTGAGGCAAATATTCATAAATTTTTATTAATATAATGATAATAATTCTCATTAATATTTCTATTTATTATTTTAAAATAGAAAGTTTTTTTTTAATTTTTGTTTTTTGGATGAATAATGAAAAAATACCAATTTTATAAAATTTTCACATTTATTACATTATAATGATTTAAGAATAATTTGAATGTTTTGGAAAATATTTTTATATACAGAAAATATATTAATGAATTGATATATTTAAAATAAAAAATATAATGTTTCATAAAAAAATATGTTCTTACAATTTTTTAAATCTAAGTAATGTTTTGTTCAAATTAAAATTGTTATTGTTCATTGATTTTTATAATGTATTTATAAAGATTTTTTCAGTAGTTTTAAAATAAAAATAAGAGTCTTTGGATTTATTTTTATCCAATTAATTTCATTCGAATCATTATTATATTTTATTTTTCTAGAAAATTATTTTGATGATTAAATTTGGTTTTAAAAACAATTTTACTTAAATATCTCCAAATAATATTAAATTTATTTTTTAAAATGGATTCCAAAATAATATTAACAGTTTTTTAGTGAACTAAAATGGATTCCATACTTATAATTTTTATAATTAATAATATAAGGTATACACAAATTAATTTTAGGTCATAAATAATTTTAACAACAATCAACATTTATCACATCAATTAATAGTAAAATGAGTCAAAAGAGATAAACTAAAGGGATAAGGCATCAAGAATGAAAAAAAAGTATTAATAGACCTGATTGGATAGTTTTATTTAGACCATACCCTTATTATATTCTAATATATTACAATTTTGAGCAACTTGAACAAAATAATGACGAAATTTTATTAAGATATTTTTTGTAATTCCAGGAGTGATCCTCCCCACATTTATAAAAGGGAACATACTCTCCTATATTAGTCATTGTTTCCCTCGGATTTCTGGGATGACTGCCTTGATGGGAGGTTCAAACGTTCCAATCGGTTTCTAATGGGTTTGTTCATAGAACTGGAAACATCCAATGATTCCACATCCATTCGGACCAACTTTCCAAAGGTAGGTGCTCATTAGTTTGTGGACTGATGAGGCTTAGAAATTTTCATTGGTTGAGAGGATGGGAGGTCCGACTCATCACAACTTTTTAGGGGAATTATTGTCTACTCCGGGACTCTCTTTATAGATTTAAGTTATGTTCGTGAATCCTTATTACATTACCAAGTATAAAATGAGCTTTCCTTCAGATTTGACAATCAATGATTAAATGTGTAGGAAATTTAGAGAAACTTTTATATGTATTTGAGGTTCTTCTTTGATAGAGAATCATCTGTATTTATTAGAGATTCTTGGTCAATGGTACCCTTTGACACATTTATATAGAAGTATCTTAGTCATTATGATGACCATGCTGGTTTTAAAGCCACTCAGTGGGGCACTTCAAGTTTATTGTCCTTCAGAATGACATGAACTATTTCAGAGTTGGGATCGAACCCGCAGATGGTCTACCTACGTATCCTTTGTTTTAAAAAAATGAATCAGACCCCACGTAGTTCGAGTAAAGAAGTATGATGTTTATGATTGATGGCTCAAAGAAAGATGTCATAATTACTTTTACACTCTACGCTCACGTGAGTCATGCTCGGTGTGAGAAACAAGAGGTACTGGTAAAAATTATACAATTCTTCCATGAGATATGCAATCATAATAAATAATGTGGGAATTATATATATATGACTACCCAGATAAATGAAGGTTAGGATTTACTTTATGGAAGAAATCCAGGAGCAGGGTCCATAAAGTTATATGTTCTTCATGGATATTTTTAATACTCTAACATGGGCCTTACTCAGGAAAAGGAGGCCCAAATTAGGAGAGGACCTATGATTTGGTTTTACTCCTGAAAAGGAATCCCATATCAAAGGTAACTTAGGACTGGTTAAGAGAAATTAAGACTGGGGATTACTCTTGAAAAGGAGGCACAGGTTAAGAGATTTGAAAAAAATTAAGGGACTTGGGGCTTACTCCTAAGGAGGATGCCCATGTTTGAGACTGAGGCTTACTCTTGAAAAAGAATCCCTGGTTAAGAGAATTATGGTTGGGGCTTACTCCTAAGGATGATGCCCAGATCTGAGAATTATGACTGGGGATTATTCCCGAAAAGGATACCTAGGTTAAGGATTCTCTCATCTTAAAGGATGAGGTTGAATGAATGAAATTTCAATCATTAGTGACATAATCATGGGTTAATCACTAGGTTTTGAGAGATATTCCACAAAATTCCTTTCAGATAAGGTTATCGAATCAAGAAATCATGACATAAATGGATTTGAAGATTATCTTGAAGACTAAATCTTGAATAGGAAAGGTAGAATGGCTTAAGAGGGGTGAAATGGGCAAAAAAGGCACCCAAAAAAGGCAGGGATGCACAAGTCCTGGCAGGCGTGTAGGTACTGCGTGGGCACGCAAGTTCTGGTCGCGCAGGTATGCCTACGCGACATATGGGGTACTTGCGTGACATTTAGCCAGCAGCATAATACTTGAGCGACTCTTGATTAAAGCCTTTAAAATCCTCTTGAGGTTCTTCCAGAAGAGGGGCGCACAAGTTCTATTGAAGGAGTAAGGTGGCGTGCAAGTGTTGATGAGTTTCAACACTTATTCCTTCTTCCCCCTCTTTAGATCTTCCGTTCGAGGTAAGAAATTACCTTAGAAGTCTTTCGGAAGCTTTGAGAAGAGACTAGGGCACCAGGAGCTCAAATCTGAGTTACTGGAAAAAATCCTCTTCCAATGGGGGGCCCATAGGGTCTATTTATAGGCAGGAGAGGACCCAGGGCGGTTATCACTTAGGTCGCGCAAGTCACTTGCGTGGCCATCATGCGTTGTGCAAGTAGACTTGCGCGACAGTGATAGAACATGCACGACACATGTGCTCTTGATCCCTTGTTCATGCCTTTGTCGATTTTTGATATTTTCTTCAAAGGATTATTCAATTTTTGCTAAGTCATTTCTCTTTCCATTATTTTAGAAAATGTGACGAAAATGAGTGTCAACAAAAGTCCCCCTCATATTTGGATCCAAAAGTAATGCGGATTTGACTCTGAGGAAAAGAAGAAACCCAATGGGAAGGTGGCGTGCATTTTTGGGCGTAGAAATGAGATTCGGGCGCGCATGGGTACGACCTTTAGTGGCCCAGGGTATGGCGCGCAGGGTTCTAGCCATGTCTATAAATTGAGGGCCTCACTTTCGTACAAACATCTAGATTTCTGGACTTCAATCCTTCGAGCTCTCGCCACGTAGGTTGCTCTTTTTTCCGGTGTTTCCTTGATGTTGCGCTACTTTGAAGGTATCTCGGCCTGCGCGGTGATACTTGCGCATCAAATACTTGGGCGGGACATCCATACTTGCGCGCCAAGTTTTAGACTTGCGTGCTTTAATGCCTTTTCCATTTTTTCAAATTTCATCACAATGTTTATGAAAAATCATCCCATTTAAGAGGTAGTTTATTCAGCTTTTGTGTAGATTCAATGGCTCCTAAGGGAATCAGAATGGCTGATGAACTGGCTAGAAAGCAGATTGATTACATGATGAACATCATTGTCTATGATTACTATGAAATATGTGATAGCACTTTCCCAGATTTGGTTAAGTACTTGAAGAAATATCATATTAATTTCCCACAGAGCATCTATCTTCCTCTGTGTGGTCATGGTCATCATCAAGGAATCAATGATCCAGATAAAAAGAACTATACACCTGAAGTGTAGCTGCCCTGCTACTCATCTATTTCAGTTCTACTGTGCATTAAGAGCAACAACAATGGTGTGAACATTCAAATTCCCCATACATGCCATTTCCTTGTAGATATGAAAATGGCAAAACCATGGGCAGAAATTTTTTCTGATGCTGGTTGGTGGAGAGAAGACAAACATGGCATTAGAGAAATATATAAAAAGATTACTCTATCCAAATGGATCTTTACTTCCGAAGCTCTATTCTCAAATCCATGTATCCACCTTCCAAGTCTCTTGGACAGAAACAGAATCACTGTTTGATCAGCAGAAAATTTTCTCAAACCGCACTCAAGAACATTCTTTTACAATTGTTCCAAGAAGAGATAGTATCACTGCATCTATTATGGTATCCAATTGAATGAATGAATTATAGTTGGTTTATGATGAAGCTCAGGATACTGTAAATCAAATCAAGACTTATGTTGAATACCTCTTGTAATTCATGAAAATAGAAAAGACTCTAGTCTGTGGATGTCCTTCTAACTCTTGTGCATCAATGAAAAACACTTTCACCTTCACTAATTTGTACCTGCATTCTCTTTTTCTAAAAGCTTTAGATTTTACCTCAGCCAATGGGCCCAGTAAGCATAGTTTGATTTTTACTAGGATTAATGTAAATAACCCTACATACTTCAAACCTTTTAATTGCTCAATGTTACCTAAATCATACAAAATGTTTGTTTAGTGAGGTGGGAACTTGACTTCTATTCAGAGTTCCCTTATCTTTTGTGGGAAGTTTAAAGTCATGCACATCGGACATAAAAGGGATAATGTTTAAGGTCGAAATATCTTTGACCGAAATGGATTAGAATTGACTCAATTCCTTGAAAATTTATCTGAAAACATTTTACCATACTTAAGTATGAGGGAAAATATATAAGATATCACTTAAGAATATTTGAATCAGAGAAATGACATGAAAAAGGGATAAATGGAATTAGACGAAGTAGTTTCCAAGAATAAAGTTACCATTATGTAACAACCCCGTTAGGGGGTTGAATTATGCAGGGCCACCTACGGGCATTGGCTGCATAGTTAAATAAAATAGTAACTTTTGGCTAATAAGACTGTTATATAGACTGTTTATTCAAGGCCACCTATGGGAACATGCTGCATAGTCAGGCAAAAGAACTCTCATAAATTTACTTTCTTAGTGCTAAAAGCCAGTGAAAGTTTATGGAGATTCAAATCATCCAAAATATAGAGTTTGCTGTATGGAAAGAGGTACTTGAATATGGAGAAGATATTTCCAAACAATATTATCGAAGAACTGAATAAATATCACTCCTATGAAGGTCTGACCCAAACACAGGGAAGGAGAATATAAACCATAGACTTGAAAACTTTCAGATCATGAAAAAGCATATGGGACAAATATGTTAAAGATGGCTATTTTACAGATCCCTACATACTGTCATTTAAGACAAATAAGGACAAAAGAGGAATTCTTCCCAAGAATTAAGTTACCACTATCCGACAAACCCGTTAGGGGGTTGAATTATGCAGGGCCACCTAAGGGCATTGGCAGCATAGTCAAATAATAGTATCTTTTGGCTAACAAGTCTGTTATGTAGACTATTTATGCAAGGACTCCTATTGGAACTTGCTGCATAGTCAGACCAAAGAACTCTCAGAAGTTTGACATTTTTGTGACTAGAAGTCATGGAAAGGGTTATGAGGATCTGAAAGTATTTAATGTTAGGATGATGACACATAAAGATGGATATTGTTCAATGTATATAGAGATGCACAGATCCATGCTAACCATAATAATGTTGTGGATGGGTCATGAATTGATGTGTTGAACTTCACTACGTATCCCATAAGGATGGGAATCAAGACATACGTAGTCCTTAAACTATAGTTTAACGTTGTGTGAGAGAGAAGGATTAGAGATCTTAGTTTAGCGTAATAGAGCATGGACCATTGTAAGAAATACACAGTGTGTGTTTTCATGGGGACTTTTCAGCCAAGGGACTGAAAGTGGAATTTGGGGTTAGTCCAAAAAACTTGGGGCTAGATTCGAGGGACACTCGAACGTTCTTATGTATCCCATAAGGATGGGAATCAAGCCCACATAGTTCTAGAAATACCTTTTGTACAAATTTGGTTCATACATGTGAAGGGTGAAAGGGAAATTTTTTACAATGATGGTTTAACCCAAGATAAAAGGTTTAGGAATTGCCATGTATGAAAGTAGTCTTTGATATGAAACATGATTGAAAAATCAATGTAAATATTGGTTCCCTCTCAAGTGAGGGTATCAATGAATATTGTAGTTTATTATCATACTGTACAAAAGTGTTGTATAGTTTAATGTCATATAACATGGAAGAAAGTGAACCAATGTAATGATATTGATTCTAGGGGCGGTTTCATGAATCAACATCGTATAAGATGGAGGTGAACCGATGTGAATATATTGGTTTTGGGCTTGAACCTAGGGAGGTTGCCTACATACCCAACCTAGAAGGTAAGGATCAAAGTCCATGTAGTTCAATTAAAGAATTAATTAATGATCAAGTTGTTCTTGGGGATAACGACCTAAAAAATGATGTTGTTGGGACTTACACATGATTAGCGGCCCAAAGAGAGTGTTATGGTTGAGGTTTTCTCTAAGCTCACGTGAGTCATACTCAGTGTGAGAAACAAATGGTAATAACAACCTTAACGATGCATAGTTTAATGTCATGTAGGACATATAACGGGACTATGCAGTTTAGAGTCTTGTAGTTAGGACTATTGGTGATGCACAGTTTAATGTCATGTAGTAGGGACAAAGTATAGTTTGATGTCATGTAGGACGTATCATGGACTTTCTGTACAGTTTAGCGTCATGTAGTTAGGACGATGGGGAAAATAGAGTTTAACGTCATTTTAGACAAAAGGGGGACTGTGCAGTTTAATGTCATGCAGTGGGGACAAAAGAGTACACCATTTAACGTCATGTTGGACGCATTGGGGATTTTTTTCCACAGTTTAGCGTCATGTTGGGCGAAAGTGCGAGTAGTTTAAAGTCATACATGACCTTTGATGATTATGTAGTTTAACTTATTTCCAGACGTAAGGGAATTTTATACAGTTTAGAATCATGTAGTTAGGACATCACAGATTAATGTCTTGCTGGACGTAAGGGACTTGCAAAATAGTTTAGGTTCATATGCATGGACCGTTGATGATGCAGTTTAAGGTCATACAGGACCAAGTTACAGTTTAAGGTCATACAGAACCAAGGGGGACACAGTTTAACGTCATTTTGGACCAAGTTGTAGTTTAAGGTCATACTGGACCATTTCTATATAGTTTAAAGTCATATAGCAAAGACAAAGAAGGTACTTTGCAGTTTATACAAAATACTTCTTCAAAAATCTGGCATTGGTTGGAGTAGTGATGAGTTCTCTATCCATCAAAATTATTGAATAAGCTCCATTGGATGAGAACCTATTTATTGAATAAGGTCCTTCGCATTTTGGATCATGTTTGGGAGGTTTCTTGCCTGGTATCATTGGAGTTCTGATAACTAATACCAATTCTCCCTGAGTGAATGAACGAAGACGAACTTTTTTGTTAAAAGTTCATGCTATTCGATTCTGATAGACTTCCAAGTGGTGCAAAGTGCACAATATTTTCTCATCTAACTATTCTAATTCATTCAATCGCTTTTGAGATTTTTCATCTGTAGATGATTGATCACAAATGGAAACTCTGAGCGAGGGTAGTTGAACTTCAATGGGAAAAATGGCTTCCGTTCCATATACCAATGAATATGGAGTTGACTGAGTTGCAGTGCGGGTGGTAGTCCGATAAGCCCATAAAGCATGAAAGAGTTTATCAGTCCATGACCTCTTATCATTATCCACCATCTTTTGAAGTATATTTTAAAGACTCTTGTTAAAGTCTTCTATCTGGCTGTTGGCTGCTGCATGATACCGAGATGAATGGTTGGATTTGATGTTGTATTCTTGATACAACTTCTTCATCTCGGATGAACAAAAATTGGTGCCATTTTCCGTCAATATGGTATGAGGGACTCCAAATCTGGTAATGATGTTAGACTTGATGAAGCTAACAATGCATTTATAACTGACTTCCTTGCGAGGTATTGCCTCTGCCCATTTGGAAAATAAGTTAGTAGCAGTAAGAATGTACTTAAACTGATTGGTCGTAGCCGAAGGGTAAGGTACCACCACATCCATTCCCAATGTGGAAAATGGACATGAGTATTTAGCTTTATGAAGGAACTATGGAGGTTTATGAATGAATTTGTCATGTATATGGCATGAATGACACTTCTTTGTGAAATCGACACAATCTCGTATCATCGAAGGCCAAAAGTATCCAAGCCTTAGAATCTGATCAGACAGTCTATGTCCAGACTTTTGGGCACCACAGACTCCTGCATGCACTTCTTTCATGATAGTCATTGTCTCTTCACCATCAATGCATATAAAGAGAACTCCATCAAAACCACATTTGTAGAGAATTTTCTCCAGGTGATCTGGGATATCATAAAGAGTAAAATTGACCACACGTCGCCAGATTTTTTCTTTCTTAGCTCTATCAGGTGGAAGTGTTCCATTTTGGAGGTATTCCCTAATAGGTGACATCCATCTTGTAGTATGACCATACGGTTCAAGAATTGGAAAAATTTAATTAATTTCTTCTTTTCTGATTCGAACATAAGGTGAAATTGCACGACGGTGGGCAATACTAATGGTTGTCTCGTCCTGATTTGGATCTGCCAGAGCTGTGGCTATATTATCCAATGCATCAGCTTGAGAATTTTCTGATCTTGGGACATAATAAAATGTCGGTTCCAAAGGAAAATACACCATTAACTCTATGACGTAACCATACAAAGGGATTAGTTCTTCTTTTCTGATGGCATAATCCCCATTGACTTGTTTGATTACCAGGTCTGAATCACCTTTCACCTTTAAGTGATTTACTTGTGCTTGAAGTGTTAATTCCAAGCCTACAATAAGAGACTGGTATTCTGCTTCATTATTGGTACCACATTCCCATAATAAGAAGGAATAAGGTAATAATGCCTTTTCTGGAGAAATGAGCACAATTCCAAAGCCAACTTTGTTGAATTTAGGATTTTCCATTTTCGTCCCTGATGGACTTCTGGAAGCACCATCAAAATACATTTCCCATGCCTGAGGACTTTCATGAATAGAGAAGACTTCCTCGTCACAGAGTTCAATATCTGAAGATGTATCTTCCATTGAAGGGTTTTCAGCTAGGAAATCAGCTAGAGCTTGGCCCTTTATCGCCTTTTGAGACACATACTGAATGTAGAATTTCTGCAAAATAACTGCCCACCTTGCCAGACGTCTTGTAAGCATTGGACGACTAAGGATAAATTTGAGCGGGTTATTGCGAGATACCAATTGGACCTTGTGATGTTGTAGGTACTATATCTACTTCTAAACTGCAAAGATTAATTCCAGTTAGCACTTCTCAATACTTGAATACCGGGTTTCTGCTTCAAGCATGGTTTGACTGAGATAGTAGAGACTGTTTTCATTCCCTGCATCATTCTTTTAAGCAAGAAAGGCACCCAATGATCGCTCTAGAGTTGTCACGTAGAGGATAAGTGGTCTTCCTTCAACAGGTGGCATGAGTACCAGTGGACTCAAGAGGCATTTCTTGAGAATATTGAATGCTTCTTGAAATTATTCATTCCACTGGTAAGTGAATCCCTTCTTCATAAATATGGTGAAGGGTAAACTCTTGCCTACCAAATTGGCGATGAAACGAAGAATATAGTCTAAGTTTCCATGAATTTCTCATAATTTTTTCTAATTATGAGGTGATGACATACCAAGGATTAAGTTGTTCTTCTCAGGATCGACTTCAATACCACAATGGCATACAAAAAAGAAGAGAAATTTTCCTGAGGTTACCCCAAGAGCACATTTTAAGGGGTTCATCTTCATATTATGTTGTCGAAGCTTGCAGAATATGACTTCCAAATCAGCCAAGTGATTAGAATGTTCTTTGGATTTAACTACCAAATCATTTACATAGAATTCAACAAACTTCCCTAATAAGGGTTTGAAGATTTGATTCATGGCACACTGATAAGTTGCACCTGCATTCTTTAAGCCAATGGGCATTACCCGGTAGCAAAACACACCATGAGGGGCTCTGAAGGCTATAGATTCCTCATCTTCTGGGGCCATTAGGATCTGTTTATATCTGTAATATCCATACATGAAGGAAAGTGCTTCATATCTAGCTGTTGCATCAATTAATAGTTATGTAATCGGAACTGGGAAATCATCCTTAGGATAATGCATATTAAGATCTCTGAAATAGATGCAAACTATAATTTGTCTGTTATTTTTCTTTACGGGGAAAATATTAGCCAACCATTTGGGATATTGAACTTCTCTGACGATGTTAGATTTGAAAAGCTTATCCACTTCAGCTTCAATTTTGGAAGCATAAGTTGGGTGTGTTCTTCTCATAGCTTGCTTAAATCCTCGATGTTCTTCTGGTAAACCCAAATGATGAGTAGCAACATCAGTATCAAGCCCAAGAATTTCTGTATAGTTCAAAGCAAATATATCTCTATTTTTCTTTAGAAAAGAAATATACATCTCTTTCTATTCAAGAGTCTTGGCCGCACTGATTAAAGTGGGGGTGGATCTTCTTTTGTACCCAGATTTATTTTTCTGAGTTCATCCAAAGTGGTAGAGATACCCTCTTCAAATGCTGGAGGAGCATCTCTGAGATCTTCATGTTCTTCTTCATCATGTGTTATTTCTTCCTTTTCTACTTGCATAGTAGATGATAAAGTAGAATTCTCATGATCCTAAGAGATGTCAAAATTTTCATATCATGAAGAAGAAGCTTCCATTTCCAACCCGATTGATGATGAAGGGTCTTCTTTGGGTAATAAAGAGGAGATGATGGATTGAGAATCGACAACATTGTTCACCTCCGATGTTGGTATAACTTCTTCTGGCCTAATTGGTGAAGAATAGACTTGTTGGATTTCAGTAGATTAAATGAAGACGTCACCATTTGTGCATTCATCACTACTTGGTAGATTACCAATTTCTCCCACGTTGTCTCGCTCGATTTCCGTAATTGACATTATGGATCTTTCCATAAGAGTAATTTGATTTGGGCCAATCTTGTCAATTTGACTGATAGGAAACACATAATTTGTACTAACATGTGTAAATGGATTTACTGAAATTTTTTCCAAACCATATGGAGCATTAACTTTGGTAATCTACTTTGTTATGGATTTCTCCCTTTGCTTCATGTGATAGAATTCAGCCTCAATGTATTGAGACTCACATGTCATGAAAGGGGCCTTATCACAATAAAATGTCCCAACATGGTCATCGAAATAGTATTTGAGGCATTGATGGTATGATGAAGGGATAACCACATGTTGAAGTAGCTAGGGTCTTCCAAGAAAGATGTTGAAGGCTGAGTCTTGATCAACAACCATGAAATATGAATTGGATAGAAGATATCCAAACTGATTTCTGAGTTTAACATCGCCCAGTGGTTCTTGTTCATTTTTATCATATCCTTGTAACGTCATGGTAGAAGGAGATAAATAAGATTCTGTGAGGCCCAATCAACGAAGTGTACGAATTGGCATGAGGTTGACTTATGAACCATTGTCAATGAAAGCTCTTCGAACATCCATGCCATTGACCTTGACAAACAAGTAAAATGGTCTAATATGCCCATGCACAACATCATCTCCATGTTTATCAGTAAAAGATATTATTGCATGTCATTCTGCAGGATTATTCTCTATGTGATAAACCTCATCTACAACAATTTCAGTTTCAAACTCTTGAGGACTTGACAAAGCCTCGATGAGTGCTTCCCGAAGATCTTTTGACAGATTCAGAGCATCCAGAATTGATAACATGGTTGGTACTTGTGCCAAGTGTTTCCATATATCATACTTTTGATCCAGAGATCTACATTTCCTAATAGTAATATGTGGTTTAGCAGGTACCTTGGAAGCAGATGCTTTGAAGTTGATGCATCTTGTTTTGGGATAGGAGTTGGGAATATTCATGGTTTTGGAAGATTAGACCAATTAGATCCATTTACTTGGTGAGAGGAATAATATGGAACCTTCAACCGGTCTTCCAAAATAACTGTGCCATGACTAAATTTGCTATTGGTAGGAGAACATTATTGTTTTTGCTGAGCTCTTTGAAGAGCTCTACCATGAGTTTTTGCTACGTATACAGTTCTAGCAGGGGTAGAGTTGGATTAGTGGCCTCTGAAAGATCCATGTCGTCCCCTGTATCCTGAGCCTCTGGAAAATCCTCTGATTCCATTGTTTGATATAGGTAATTCAAGCTCATTGAAATCAAAAATGCGACTGCCATATGGACTTGTTAATTGAATCATATTAAAAGAACCAAAGATTAACTCTTCGTTTGATGAAGACTCTGCCTGATTAGCCTGTTTAGGTTGTTTCGTTTGGTGGGGCGGTGCCCGTGGCATTGAAGTAGATGGCATGAAGTCCGCCAATGTCAAAGACAACTTAGGCTTTGACACATACTCATCTTCTTCTGATTCTTTTTCTTTCTTTTAATCATTCCGTTTCTTTGAGAAATTTCCCTCTGAAGAAGAGGGATTTTCCACAAAATTCATGGCATAAGACACAATTGGTTTTTTTAATTGTGTTCGCAAAATAGCATGAGTTCGATTGATTGTCTTTCTGACCATCCAACCATCATACTTATGTGAATTTTTGTTTTTTTTACTTCTTTCTTTTCATGTTCCTCCTCTGGAACTGTAGCAGTGACACATGCTACCTGGGCTGAAGAGCCTTTCAATGTGACTTGTCCCGAGTCGACCATCTTTTGCAGGAGGTCTTTGAAGACAAAATACTCCTGGATGGGATGCCCCAACATTTGATGAAAAGGGAAATAATTGGGATGGTCTTCATCTCCTTTCTTATTTTCCCTCTTGGGCATTGGCAATTGAACCAAATTGTTTTCCAAAGCCAAAATTAAATAACCAGGAACTTTTTCATTTCGGAAAGAGTATGTTTTTCTCTTTAGATCCTCAAATTGTTTTCGCCTTTGATCTCTTTGATCGTCTGGATAAAAAGGTCTTTGTTGTTGGTGCTCAGAATTTGGTGCCCTTCGAGAATATGAAGGTTTTGAGGTAGAAACAGGTACAGGCGCTTGTTTAAGTATAACTGTAGCAGTTTCTGCTTTACCTATTCTCCTTCCTAGAGCTGATGGAATTACACAAGATTTAGCCTTAGCCTGTATAATGGAATCTTTAATATGCTGAACGATTGTAGTAAGGTCTCGAAACCCTCCTGTATATTTCACAGGGATTAATGCAGTGTGTAATTCATCATACAGATTTTCCACACATATTGGCAACAATTCTTTTTGAGGGAGTGCTAAACTCAAGGAATATGTTATTCCCTTCGATCGAGAAATGACATCAGAGACCCTTTCATTCTCCCTTTGCTTAGAGTTTGTAAGATCGAAAACTGTTGTCTTTGGCAAAGTTGAACTGAACCGAAGGATGAATTTTTGGCGAAGATCCTCCCATCCGGTAATTGACCTGGATTGCAAGCTTGTATACCAAAAAAAAGCTGGTCCTTGCAAGGTTCGCACAAAGAATATGAGTTTCAATACTTCTTGCTGCTCTGGTGTTCCCATCGTAGGATCGCAACAAGACACGTAATGCCTCAAATGCAGTTCAGTTTCGCCTGATCCATTGAAAGTAGGGAATACCAGGTTCCCAAAACTGGATAGAGGATAAATTGAATCTACCCATTCTGGGTAAGCATTATTTTCTGGTTGAACTTCTTCACGTTTCCCTTCCATAGTTTATAACCGAGCTATTAATGACTCAATATTAGTTATTAACTTTTGAGAAACATCCGGTTGAACTTGGACTTGGGTAGGTGCAATGACTGGAGCTTGGACAGATGTAGCGATTTGTGCTGCAACTGATGGCAGCACTGCCAACTGTTGTTGCACTTGACCCGTAGGATTAAACCTATGAGGGTGTACTGATAGCGTAGGATATTCATGATCCATCTCTGTAGCTGCAACAAATTCCTTTGGCTGACTGACTCCATCATGCTTAAGAAGAAGACTACTCTGAAGTAGTTCTACATTCAACCTTCTTAATTCCTTCATCTCTTCCTCATGTTGTGCAAACCTTTTCTCTAGTGAGAGTGATTGACCTTCTCTAGAGGAAGGATATGTAACCTGGTTCTTTCACTTCCCTTTGTTGGATCCTTTTCGTAGAGGGGGAAGTGGGTTATTCAAAGGATTACCTAGGTCTTGAGTAATCCTTTGACTTCATGTATGCACACCTTCTTCATTTGTATTGGTGCGTACATCTTCTTGAGCAGGAACCTCTTCATCCGAGTCCCCTAAGTGAGCCTCATTTGGTGGATCAACAATAACGGCATTGATGAAATTGATTGATGCATAACTCATCACATCCCTTCTATCAAAATTTCTGTGATATTGTCTTCTTCCATATCCTTGATGAGACATTTCATTTTGTTGATTCGATCCCTCAGGAACTTGTTGGTGAACTGTAATTTGGAGGGAATCTCCTGATAATTTGGTTCTTCGTTCCTCTTGAGGTTTCTTCCCCAATCGAGAAAAGACCGACTTTCTTTGAGGAGGGGATTGATGATTTGAAAAAGTCCCCAATCTAGTGGACTGGGGCTGTTCCTTCTGTTCTCACTCAACTCCTCGAATCCTATTTGTTGATTCTGAGGGTTGGTTTAAATGAGTCCCCAGTCTGGCGAGCTGGGGTGGGTCTTGACATGATTTGTCTGAGACTTTCTTGAAAGGACCCCTGATCGTGCAAACCTTAGTCCAGAAATTAGCTGGATTCATTAACCTGTATCCGCTTTTATCCCCCGGTTCAAAAGACCATTGGATGATTTCTGACACTTCTGTCACTTGGTGATGTGCTTGCTCCAAAGGAGAGGCCTGTTTAATATTCTCGTTTTCTTGATGCAAGAGAAATTCAACAACTTTTTCTCTGTATTCTTGATTTTGATAAGAACTATTTGAAGCATGTTCTTGGGCAATCATTTGATTACAAACAAATCCCATTGACTGTGGCCGGTCATGGGCAATAAAATTGCATGAGACCTTTTTCGGCGGGCTTTGCTGACTGGAGAGCACCATTAAATGCAGTGCTCCATGAACACCTCATCCTCTGACACAAATAATAGATGGGGCATTGGAAATTAACAGACACAATCTTCTTAGTGTGCCAAGGCATGAACATTGAAGGGCTCTCTGCTTCTTTTTAGCCTTCGGATATCGAGAGACTGATAGAGATGCCAAATCAATCTGATGTTGTAACCCTTCTATTATCTTGTGATGAATTTCATATTCATCATAAGATAATACTTTCTTTATCAACTGACAAATAGTTTTCCATATGTTGAGACGAATATCATGAATTTCATCTTCCATCAACATTTCTGGAATATTATACTGAGAGTTAGCTAGAGGCCAAAACATGACTGGCACTTCACCTTTCGCCAGTTGTTTTCTCATGTTAAGCATTTCCACTTTGTCATTTGATGAAGATTCTTCTACCTGATTTGACCAGAGTTGGTGTTTCCTTGTTTCTTCATTGGATTCAACAGGATTGGTAGAGAAATAATTGATCAAACTAGAAGATGCATGACTTAGGGGTGGTTCGGAGAATGACCTACACCATGGGCTATCTTCTGATTGAGAAAGTATTTCAACTGCTAGTGATGAAGATTCAGACATGACTGGTTTCACATTTTCAAGTGACTCAAGATAAGAGGGTTTTCTCGGCACTACATTGTCCATTGGAGAATTTTTTGGGCAATGTGCATCACTGCTGCGGAGAGGAATTTCGCAGAAAAATTCATCATCATGGGGAGGACCACCATAATGGGTTACAACAAAAGATGAGATATCTTGCTCCGTGGTCTTCTGACCACACAGAGGGTTCCTATGGCTCTCATCTGAAGATGAAACTTCGAGATCAACCGAATTGTCATGAAGCAAGCCTTCATGAGGATGTGTCTGTTGAAGACCTTCAGAATTAATGTTTATACTATTGGGAAATGAGGTATTAGAATCTTGAATTTCAACAGATAAATGTCTGAGGGCTCCATGAACTCCAGCATCGAGCAAGGCCTTGTTACAAATTAGCTCTTTATCTCCTGACTGTGCTGGGCAGGTATTTTTCTTAGACGCCTTCTTACTCTCCTTGGAAACCAATTGGTGACGAAAGTGGCTGCTCTCAGTAGGTGTATATTCCTGATCTTGAATGATGTCCAAGTTAGGCTGACGATCTCCACTCAAATCAGGTGTATGTGCCTGACTTGGTTGTCCGTATGATATGTGGGAGTATGCCCCACAACCCTCTTGGACTGGAACATATGTTTCTGTCTGTTCCAGAGTGAATTGTTGATGTTTCACTCCATTGGTAGGGATAGATTTATGTGACTTTCCCTGAGATTCCACTGAATTTGTTAAAATATCCTGGTAGGCATCTAGAATATGAGCAGTGATTTGCTTATGCTCTTTCACCATTGATAGAATATTCGTGGTGACTTCAGCTACCGGAACGGGAATATACGTCCATTCTGGGCTTGGATCAAGTGTATGTTCCTGCTCCTGTCCTCCTTTTCTTATCATTGAATCTTGACAGTAATCAAGTGTGGGGGAAGAGAGTTGAGTCTGCCTCTTATTTGTTTTCGGGGCTTTCTGACTAACATCTCCGAATGCTACCAAGAGAGACTGCTGGTAGGCTTGATTAATACTAGCAGGTGTATGTGCCTGATGATTGCACTTCGCCAAACGTGGTTGACGAGATCCATCATATATAGTCAGACGAGCCTGCTGACAAGATGATGATGTATAAACAGGTGTATGTTCATGCCTACAGTACTCCGCTGAAATTTCCTGGCGGGATTGGCGTGATGCTACCATACGAGTCTGCTGGACAGCAGAATTAAAATGGGAAGGTGTATGTGCCCGCTCGTTGCTTGCCACCAAGGTAGGTTGGTTGACTTCTCCGGAGATGGAAGAGATGAGAACCTACTCACTGTTGACCGGATTCCGCCTCTGGTGGTTTGTCTTGATTTCTTGGGTTTGAGGAACCTGAGCCGAACGCCTGGAGTCGGTACCCTCATCATGTTGAGGGCGCACTGCCGCACGAGTCTGGTGGAAATAATTGGTGGGATCCCTCAGGAAGGACTCCTGTTTTTTTGAATTAAGGCCCTGAGAAACCTGCTCATTCACCTCCCGAGAATAAGGGAGAGAATGGTGATTGCGTTCCAGTGATAATGACCCGAAATGGTTGGATACGGTAGTCAGCACCTCCTCCTTCTTGATCAATGGTCGTCGTTGTTCGGATGACCGACGTGAGTTGTTTACTTGGAGGTATTGTCAGGAAGCCTCCAGAGTTGGGATGGTATCGTGTTGATGGTAATCCTTAACCAGCGCGTTTGATACCCCACGTTGAAGACGCTGAGTAGGTGATATCGTCCGTAGAATGGACGATAATCCAGTAGGAGTAGCAGTAGTGGCATTTGCAGCAGTAGTATTCACAGTTGTGAACATGAGAGCAGCCATTCTAGAAATGTAGAAGATCTTGGAAAAGAGTTCCTGTTTGATATAACAGACGTAATCAAGATAAATTCATCCACTACATCTTTTGGATGAGCACATTTGTCAATGATTGTTTTTGTTGGCCCTCTAATTGAGTTTTAAATAAGGGCCTAAAAAATTGGTAAAACATTATTTTAACTTGGTTAAGGATTCACGTCGGGTTCACTATTTTTGTTTCCCTCGGATTTCTGGGATGACCGCATTGATGGAAGGGTGATATCATCCTTATAACGGACGATGATTCAGCAGGAGTAGCAGTAGTGGCATTTGCAGCAGCAGTATTCACAGGTGTGAACTTGAGAGCAACCATTCTAGAAATGTAGAAGATCTTGGAAAAGAGTGCATGTTTGATATAACAGGCATAATCAAGATAAATTTAGCCACTACATCTTTTAGATGAGCACATTTTCCAATGATTGTTTTTGTTGGACTTGTCATTGAGTTTTAAATAGGGGCCTAACAATTGGGTAAAACATTATTTTAACATGGTTAAGGATTCACGTCGGGTTCAACATTTTTGTTTCCCTCAGATTTATTGGATGACCGCCTTGATGGGAGGTTCAAACGTTCCGATCGGTTTCTAACGGGTTTTTACGTAGAACCGGAAACATCCAATGAATCCACATCCATTCGGACCTACTTTCCAAAGGTAGGTGCTCATTAGTTTGTGGGCTGATGAGGCTTAGGAATTTGCATTGGTCAAGAGGGTGGGAGGTCGGATTCATCACACCTTTTTGAGGGGAATTATTGTCTACTCCAAGACTGTCTTTATAGATTTATGTTATGTTCATGAATCCTTATTACATTACCAAGTATAAAATGAGCTTTCCATCAGATTTGACAATCAATGATTAAATATGTAGGAAATTTAGAGAATCTTTTATATGTATTCAAGGTTCTTCATCGATAGAGAATCATATATATTTATAAGATATTCTTGGTCAATGGTACCCTTCAACACATTTATATACATGTCTCTTGGTCATTATGATGACCAAGGTGGTTTTAAATACACTCAGTGGGGCACTTGAAGTTTATTGTCATTCAGAAGGACATGAATTATTTTAGAGTCAGGATCGAACCCACAGATGGGCTACCTACGTATCCTTTACTTTAAAAAAGTAATCAGAACCCACGTAGTTCGAGTAAAGAAGTATGATGTTTATGATTGATGCCTCAAAGAAGGATGTCATAATTACTTTTACACTCTAAGCTCACTTGAGTCATTCTCGGTGTGGGAAACAAGTGGTATTGGTAAAAATTAGACAACTGTTCCATGAAAGATGCAATCATAAGAAATAATGTGGGACTTATATATATATATGACTCCCTATATAAATGAAGGTTAGGATTTACTTTAGGGAAGAAATCCTAGAGCAGGCTTCATAAAGGTATATGTGCTTCATGGAGATTTTGAATACTCTAACTTGTGGCTTACTCCTGAAAAGGGGTCCCAAATTAGGAAAGGACTTATGATTGGGTTTTACTCCTGAAAAGGAATCCCATATCCAAGGTAAATTATGACTGGTTAAGAGAAATTAAGACTAGGGCTTACTCCTGAAAAGGAGTCCCAGGTTAAGAGATTTGAAAAAAATTAAGGGACTTAGGGCTTACTCCTAAGGAGGATGCCCATGTTTGAGATTGGGGCTTACTTCGAAAAAGGAATCCTAGGTTAAGAGAATTATGGTTGGGGATTACTCCTAAGGAGGATGCCCAGATTTGGGAATTATGACTGGGGCTTATTCCTGAAATGGATACCCAGGTTAAGGATTCTATCATCTTAAAGGATGAGGTTGAATGAATGAAATATCAATCTTTAGTGACATAAATATGTGTAAATCACTAGGTTTTGAGAGATATTCCACATAACATCTTTCAGATAAGGAAGTCAAATAAAAAATCCATACCATAAATGGATTTGAAGAGTGTCTTGAGGACTGAATATTGAATAGGAATGGTGGAATGGCTTAGGAGGGGTGAAATGGGAAAGAAGGGCACCCAAAAAAGGTAGGGACGCAAATGTCCTGGTAGGCGCGTAGGTACTGCGTGGGTGCGCAAGTCCTGGTCGTGCAGGTATGCATGCGCGACATATGGGGTACTTGTGCAACTATTAGCCAGCAGGGTAATACTTGAGCGACTCTTGATTAAAGCCCTTATAATCCTCTTGAGGTTCTTCCAGAAGAGGGGCGTGCAAGTTCTATTGAAGGAGTAAGGCGGCGTGCAAGTGTTGATGAATTTCAACACTTAGGCCTTCCTCCCCCTCTTTAGATCTTCCGTTCCAGGTAAAAAATTACCATAGAAGTGTTTCGAAAGCTTTGAGAAGAGACTAGGGCGCCAGGAGCTCAAATCTGAGTTTCTGGAAAAAAAATACACTTCCAATGGGGGGACCACAGGGTCTATTTATAGGCAAGAGAAGACCCCGGGTGGTTATCACTTTGGTCGCGCAAGTTACTTGTGTGACCATCATGCTTCACGCAAGTAGACTTGCGCGATAGTGATAGAACTTGCGCGGCACATGTGCTCTTGATCCCTTGTTCATGACTTTGTCGATTTTTGATATTTTCTTCAAAGGATGAATCAACTTGTGCTAGATCATTTCCCTTTCCATTATTTTAGACAATGTGTAGAAAAGGAGCATCAACAGTAATAAATGATGATCCCAATAGGACCTCCATTCCTAACACAAAACCCATTCTATAATCATTCCATTTGTTCTTGAGCCTATATCCTTACCTTGAGATAGTCCTTAGAAGGCTAAATGTGTTGGTAAAAATTGGCCACTCAAATAAAAAGTAACCATATTATCCAACACATTCAATGTTTATTTGTTGTTTTAATTAAGTAGGCTCTATTGTATCCATCCTAAAATAATTAAAAATATATTTCCAATTTATTGATATGTTATTTTTTTATGGTTCAACAATTTTTAGCTCTCTTTCCATCCAATTTATAACAACAACATCGCTCATGTGTATATATGACCCACCATCTCAACATAAGGGTTTAATAATTACTTTACCATCATTTTACCTAGATGGTGAAAAATGGAATTAATGAAATATATATTAGACATAATAAATAATAATTATTCTATAAATATAATATATCATCATCATGCATACCCTTTAATCCATTGGAAAATGATAATATGAGTAAGGCTTGTGTGTAAGATACCACCACCATAAAGTTATGTGATTCATTCCTCAATATTACACTTTCATGAATAAATCTATAATTGTATATAGTGAATAAAAATTATATAATTTTTTTTACAAAATTTATATATATTATGGAGTCATATAATGAGACTATTAACCATATACAATATAATGAATTTATTTTTATTGAAATTGACTAAACAACCATAATGTGGCCGACAGAAGCAAGACCAATTTAATGAAAATATTTCAAAAGATTATAAAAAGGAATTTTCAGGTGAAAAAATTATATAAATTGTTATGAATAAATTATTTAATAAATTTAAATTAGTATTTTTCTAATTTTCTAAAGGATTTACTATATTCCAAATTGGTGAAAAAAAGTATTTATTTTGACAAATAGTACAAAAATATATCTTTTCATCAAAACTATTTTATTTGAATATTAATATAAAATTTCTCTTTATTATTTCCAAAGAAAATAAATTTGCCAATTATTTTTCAATTTTTATTCAATATGATAATTTAAAATAATATTATTTTCTAAAATTAATGAAAATAATTTTAAAAATTCATTTATAAATCTGTTCTTACTCGACATTATTAGGAAAAAAAATTAACATATTACAATAATTTAATTTTTTAAAGGGTAGGAATTAGAAATTTTTTATCATTCTATGGTCTTCTATCAACTATTAAAGATAAAGGATTTTATATTATTCTGATATAATTTACATTCCTTTGATCATATTATAAATCACTATAATTTTTTATATATATTATTTTATCCTTTAATATTATAATTTCAAAATCATGGATGAATTTAACATTATTTCTATTAATTTCATGACATTTCAATAGTATACAATTTATATGACTAGTATTATTTGAAGTAAGGTTATTGTGTATGTAATTTCATTTACTGAGGAAATACAGGTCCTTCAATTTAAAGATAAAATATAGAATATTATTGACTTATATGAAATTATGTGATTGAATTGTATTGGTGATTCAAAATATGAGAAATAAATAGGATGTGGATGACATGGTTGGGGACTATATATAGATATCATGTTTATTAATCGTCAGGGCACGTGTGAAAAAATAATAGGCATGCAATATTGTTTGCATATCTAGATTAAACATTCCCATTTATAATGAATGATGTCTTGGTTTATAGGCCCTGGATATATGAGTAATGATATATTGTGTGAGAGGCCTTGATAATTAATTGATATAATTATTTATTTTATTTATTAGGAATTTAGATTTAATTATAAATTTGATTCTATATTGATTTTATCCATTGATGCTCTGTGAAATCTTGGTGTTGATTTAGTGACATGTGTTTTGATTATATAGTCTTTAATATGTATTATTCCTTGTTTATTCTTGATAGTTTCTATTGGAAATTACCGTTACTGATTATCTCACCTCTTCTTATATTTCATCTTCAGTCCACAGGATATAAATAAGGTTATTATTATAGATTTCAAGGGTGACGTAATGCTTCTTCTTCTATGTTTTTATACTTTTAATTTAATATAGGAATCAGGTTAGTATATAGTTTTCCTTGATTTTTAATCTTATAAATATTATGTGTAAATCCCTGATGGTATTTGATAAATTATACCATCATAGGGTTTTTTATTTTACGGATCAACATACATTATTATTTTGTCAAAACTAATTGTTCTCCAATGATTTGAGATGGAAGCCAGTAAAATAAAGGGAATATTCCACTGTAGTCGTTGTAGGGACTACCATTCCATTAAATCCAATATATATGGTGTCGTAGTTGAGTGGATCATGACCATATTAGGTACATGATTTATGTTTTGATAAATAATAATGTTTTTCTGGAGAATCTATTTTTTGTATATTATATGTTATCTATGATGGTTCTATTCATGTTAAAAAATATTCAATATTTTGATGTAATTTATAATCCATTGGTAGATAAAAAATGTATTTTTCCATTGAAATTATATTACTTTATTTGCGAAGTAATGAAATGATAAATTTTATTCTAGCAGTGTATTTTCTAAAGGGACATTATAAATAATATTGGTCATTTATCCAATACAATGAAGAGATTAATCCAATAGAAATTATGAAATAATTAAATTTATAATTGATTTTCTATATGAAAAATTTTCTTTTAGAACAAAGAAAATAAATAGTGATGAAGTTCCATAATTTAATGTACAAATAAGAAGTATGTGTTTTATAGTATAAGGTTAAATTTACAAGATTAGTCAATGTTTTTGGTAAATTAGATATATAATATAAAATAAACATGAAATATATCTCAAATGCGATTAACCTGAGTCTCAAAAGTTATCTATTTTGTCAAAACAAATCATTATATGATTAAATAATATCATATGACACCAAGATAGGGAAAAAAATTTTTAGGAATTATTTCAAAAAATTGATATAATGAAAAGACAAGTTTGGCTAAGTATAAGAAAAAATAATTTTAATATGGAAGAAAAAAAGGAAGGATTGTTTTTCCAACAATTGATAATTGTGGAAGTAAACTCAATGGTTCTTTCTTAATTAGAAAAAATATTATTTCAAGTGTGGAGATATGAATAATAAGGATATTGAATGAATGGTAAAGAATGTATCAATTTTTATCCAATGAATCATCTGTAATGAGATGTGGGATTTTTCAAAACGATGTCCCAAATGTCAAGGGAACCTCCAAATGAAGAGGATAATAAATAATACTATGATTATGATAATAATATAGATATGGTTTATGTTTCTACCTATTGGTGGGATGCACATTGATTGTCGCATTAAATTTCGAAAATTATTTATTTTGTTCATGATCACTGTAAAATTTTATATCATCATTTTTTTGAATTGAAATTAGATATTTCCTTAGAATCTTATGAAGGGATTTATCAATCAAGACACATGTTGGAATATTATAACAAATTTTTTTTATTTATTTTCAATTATGACATATAAGATTACCCTAGTTGTAAACATGATTATTCTTCTTGTGGAAGAATTTGATATGTTCCTTTACTTGTATTGGGTTTCAATTTTTAATATATAAAAAATTAATGAGAAGAAATTTATGATGAATGATGGGTATCTGGAATACATTATCTTACTATAGGAGTATATATCATTTGAATCATATCAGGATCTACATCTGATAGATCTCTAAAATTAAATTCATTAAGAAGAAGATATCAAACAACCTATTAATGGGAAATATGTATTTTGAATAAAATATATACGAAGTACTCTAGAATCCATTTATGTGTTTCATAAAGAACCACCAGAACATCCAAATAAGTAATATGTGTAGTTTTCTATTGTTTTATTCTCTACTGTAAAACCTATTTATATGAATCATTATTGGATTCCCACATTTTAATTAGTGGAAATAAATATACAACCACAAAAGTAGTGGTAAAATTTATTTATAATCCTTAGTGTTTCACCATGGGCAGCCATTATTATTATTTTTAATAGAAATACTAGAATTCGATGATATGAATTGATTATGGGGTGACCAATGAATATACCTGTCACAAAAAACTCTCACAAATGTGTACCCCACCTAGCCCGACAATGGGAGAAGATAGATAATACCCCCCGAGTCCCACCTCCAGTAGGTACATGGTAGATGAATAACAATGAGATTATAATAAACATGTATATGGGTGGAATTACTCTCTAAGAGTAACACATGTAGAATAGATAGAGTAGATATTAACCAGCCAACACCTTCTCAAACTAAAATCTAAATTAAACCCTTGTTCTCAAATGTAATGTTAGGAAATAACTACAACATTTGAGAGGAAAAACTACATGTACTAAAATAATGAAAAGATGTCAATGACCATGAATCCCAAACCTCTCTTTCAATGAAAAGATATTAGTAACTATCCAAATCACCAAAATACTTCAACTAACCTAAAAAATAGTATATATATGAGTAGGGTGAGTATAACAATATATTCAGTAGGATCCTTCTTGGAACCTCTCATAAAAAAGTAACGAGAGCTTTATAAATCATAGTGAAGAACAAGTGAAACTAACTCATCAACTAAACATGTATGATAAGTCTATATCCTCACCATGGATACTCTCACCATTCATCTCATTCAATATCCTATACTATAATAAATAATATAAGGGTCCCCTGTTACCACTTCCTCAATGGTTTTCCACTTTGACCCAACATTACACATCCTGAAATCTCACTCAAAAAAGGCTAGCTTACAGACACCAGGGGGAAGCACCATAGAATGCACCTTATGGAACACACCACCACACCCAAATAAGCAAAAGTAACCAGTTAGTTTTAGGAATCCACCATATATTTCTTAACATGTATCATACATTAGGTTTTATACCATAATCCATCATAGCCATTACACCAATTACGGGACCTAATGCCATTATAGACTATACATGTTATACCAATAGTATTCCTTAGTAAAAAATATTAAGAATATTCTTGTGTGAAATTATAAAAGGCCATTACATCCCTCTCCACACATATATATGGAACACAAACCATCTGGAATACAAGCAAAAGTAACTACCAAGAGAAAGAACGAATCCTGATGGGGTAGTCATCCATCCTTCCTCCCTACATGATGTTGGGTAAAACACCCCAAAGGCTCAAGAATCATTGGGGTTTCAGTTTCCCTTACAAAAATGGTGGATTATCATATGGAAATAGAAAATGTACATGTGATTTTATGGCTCACAACCACACTACTATTATAACGTAGTAATGGACTCAACTTGTAACGCCCCGACCCCAGTTACCCAGAGTCGGTGCATTATTACATAACATTGGCATGATCATAAGAAAGATCAAATCTCGAAAGACCGATTGGTTTAGTAGCCTTGGAAACACTAGATATACTCATAAGTTTTACATTACATCATAAAATGAAAAACTACTACAACAACATAATGTTTCCACAATCCAAACTATTAACCCCTCATAAAATCCCTGCAGGTCATTCATAACTTACTTCTTCACATCCTGGGAAAAATAAAACATAGAAAAGGGGTGAGCTCAAATGCCCAGTAAGGATAACAATATAGCGGAAACTTTCATAAATAAGAATAAACATTTAAGGCAATGTATAACTAAAACAAAAGCCTTTTAAATATGAACTTTCAACATGGTATGGCATAAATAAAATGAAATAATGCCATTTACTTATTCACATGGATATTCTACTAATCGAATAATCACATGGAAAAATCAATAACCACTTTCATAATGTTGGAATGCATAATGCCAGACTATCATAACCACATAGCCAAGGCCTCGTGCCAAGACTACAAATAAGATTTTGTCAAGGCCTTGTGCCAAGAAACTAGTTTGTCTCATGAGACCTACCGATGCATCGAGGAGCTATGGCGGGCTCCACCAGTCACATATTAAGTCCAATGCATTCCCATATGAAAAGGTTTAAACATAACATAAACATTAATATTAAAACTAGCATATGAAATGTCAATACTTTCACCATAAACTATGAATGGTATAAAAATAGCACATCCACAGTCAAACATATCACAAAACCTTCAATACAATATAGAAGTTTTGTATCATAATAAATCAACTTCAAATAATCTTAAAATCCATCAATGGATGTTGACATAGATGAAATCAAAATTCTTTTTAAAAAAATATTTCTTTTTATTTTGAAATAATTTAAGATCCATATAAAATAAAACATTTTCTTTGAAAATATTCTTATAATCTTGTAAGGGAAGCTTTGGAGATTTTATAACGGCGGAAAATAGCCGCACCCGCCGTATAAGTTAAAAAAACATTCTTACCTTAATTATGTCGAAAAGGTTAAAAAGGACCTTGTTTTGATAACGACCGAAAGATTCCTTTATAAACCACTTATAAAAGTCAAAAAGGGTATAAATGACTTTAACTCATATTCTAGTAAATAGTAAAAATGTTTTGAAATGCATTTTTAAGAAACTTGGATGTGGATGATAAAGAGATCCCAGTAGATTATTACGTATAAACAACCTTGGATAATGAAGAGGTTGTAAAGTAAACTCTTAACTTGTACTTTTCCTTGGTTGGGGTAGGTTAACCTCCTGTATAGTGGTGAAATAGTTGTTATTAAATTATACAAGAATCATATATAATAATATGATATCATATATGATCTTTTAACATTGATTTGTTAATAATATCTTAGAATTATCGTCGTTTCGGGAGTTAACTTACTCATTTTCTTTTATATGTTTTGTTACATAAGCTATGGTTGTTGTATCTTATTCATATCCAGAATGATATCTAGTCCTTAAACATCATTTTTAAATCATCAAATGATAATTATACTTGAATGGATACGATGGAGAATGAATCTCATCGCGTTCGTGGAGACGGTAGTTCGTACGTACGCACGAGCGACAATATCATTCTTTTGATATTAAAATAATATATAAATGGATGGTATATCATATATACAGAATCATTAACATGTTAAATTTATTATTTACATGAGTTACACATCATTATTATACCCATCCAAATAATATTATATTGAATAACAATTACACCACGACGTGGAGACGGTAGTCCGTACGTACGCACGTATGGTGACATGTTATTAAAAGGGTGGATAGAATAATGAATATGGTTGTACCATATTTATAATAACATCACAGTATATGTGAGATACTGGAGTTATTATTTTAGAATGGTAAGAACAAAGGAAGAAGAAGTGGAAGAAGAAATGAACTTCGAGAAGGGTGGTGAAATCATTACCTCTTCTTCGGGTTCTTCCTTTTGATTTGATCAAAAGGGCTCCTTAGGTTGGCTTTCTGATCAAACTAAGGCCTCTAGGTTGTAGTGAAGGATGTTGGGAGAGTATTTGGGCAGAGTTTGGCCGAACCAAAAGGCTTTGAAGGTGTGAAGAAATGAGAAGGAGGAGTGCCCTTTTATAAGAGGGGTGAGGGGCACCTTTGGAAAAGCTAGAAATATTAATTTATAATAAATTCATATTCGGTTTTTAATGGCTCAAAAGCTTATTATTAAAAGTTTAAGGTGGGGATAGGTCGAAAACCACTCAACCAATAGAATTTAGATAGGTTTGGGTACTTATATTAACCTTATCTTTAAGTATTAACTCTAAGTTAATTAGTTTCACTTTTACAATGTCTCTTTGTATTTTTATATAATATGGTTAATAAACTTACTATATACATCCAAGAGACCCCCAAGTGGTACATTAATGATGGACCTATCATGATATAAGTCTCTTGGCCGAACCTTAGATTTTTAGGAATTTAATATCAATTAAGAATATAATATTTGTTTTAAGAACTCTTTTATGTCAATTTTGACACTATTCAATAGTTGATATTTGTGAAACTCATAACAGATTGATTACTTCGCAAAAAGTAAATTAAATCAATCCTAATATATCATATTATCCTAGAAAATTAGTTTAATTCATTAAAAGTTTCATATTATATTTATTTGGGTATTTATAATATCAATTATTTTAATTTTTCACTATTATAGTAATTACTACATCATCATTGTGTCATAAATAAAATAAACTATTTAATGTCTAAAAATTATAAATAAAATATCATTATTTAGGAAATCTTTTTATCTTTCTAATGAATATTTATAATCTAAAATCCAACATATATAACCCTATGTAACAATTGTTTTTCTAAAAGATATATGCTTGTGTCATTTTTGTATTCATTTTAACTTAATTAAAATAAAGTGTCATTATCACTTACAAGTGGATCCATGGGGTCCGAAAATAGACCCAAAGATTCCCATGGTCGACCATGTATCAACCAATAGGGTTAAGACACGTTTTAGGGTAATTTAGTATTATTATAATATTATTTTTTAACCCTTATTTACCGGATTTACCCTTAACCATGGTAAATAAAATATTTACCGCAGTAATTATTCAAAAATAAAAGTTACCTATTTACACAATTTGAACATCCTGATTCCAAATATGGAATCCATTTTCCTAAATTCAAAACACAGAAGTGGCAGAAATTAATTTAATATTAATTCCCGCTGTCAAAACAAAAAGCGTGTTTTTAAGAGATAATAACTATCAAAAGATTGACACTCGTTTATGTTCAGTTTAATTGTAAAATTATGTCCAATGACCAAAATTATATTAAATGGTAAAAATATATTCTAAATATAATTTAAAACCACTCAAATTCATAATTTATCACTATTAATTATTTTGATTAAAAAAGTTGTTTTTAATTAAAACTTAGTAATTTTCACTATTCATCAAAATATGAAAGTTATCCGAAATGTACCAAAATTTCACCTTAGGCTAAATTCGATATTCCGAATCCAAAAATGAAGTCCATTTTCAAATATAAAATATATATAATTTCAAAAAGTAGATATTACTATTCATAACGGCTAGTTTGATTAGTTATGGTGTGTTAGAACTCGGTGTTGCGTACAACACACGCTATCAGATTATTCAAAGAGAAGCATACCGTAGAATCATGGGGTGTTACATTCTCCCCTCCTTCAAATAATTGCGTCCTCGCAATTTCTAGGGTATTACTGCATAAAAAGACTCGGGTGGTTCTTCATCATAAGTTCATCGGGTACCCACGTTGCCTCTTCCATCTAATGGTTTCTCCACAAAACTTTTACCAGACACCTCGTCCGGTTTCTCAGCACTTGTTCTCTCGTATCAAGAATCTTGACGGGCTCTTCGCAATAAGACAGATCGGGTTCCAGTTCTAATTCCTCATAGGTGAGTACATGCGTCAGATCAGGCATGTATTTCCTCAATAGAGATACGTGGAACACATCGTGAACTTTGGAGAGACTTGGCGGCATTGCCAATCAGTAAGCTACAACCCCAATTCGTTCTAGAATTTCGAAAGGTCCGATGTACCTGGGACTCAATTTACCTTTCTTACCAAAACATATGACTCCCTTCCACGGAGATACCTTCCGAAAAACATGATCACCGACTTGAAATTCCAAATCCTTCCTTCGATTATCGGCATAGCTCTTCTGCCTACTTTGAGCTGCTTTGATGTGATTTTGGATTAATTTCACCTTTTCCACCATTTCCTCCACCAGTTCTGGGCCTACAAGTTTTCTTTCACCAACGTCATCCCAACAGGTTGGTGTACGACATCTCTTTCCGTATAACGCTTCATATGGTGCCATCTGAATACTCGAATGGAAGCTATTGTTATAGGAAAATTCTACCAAAGGTAAATATTGATCCCACATACCCTGAAAGTCAAGTGAGCAAGATCTCAACATGTCTTCTAAGGTTTGAATAGTCCGTTCTGATTGTCCGTCTGTCTGAGGGTGGTAAGCAGTGCTCAAATGAAGTTCAGTATCCAGGGATTTCTGAAGACTTTTCCAGAATCTTGAAGTAAAACGGGGATCACGATCAGAAACAATCGATAGGGGTACTCCATGAAGTCTCACAACTTCATTAATATATAGTCTTGCTAGACGTTCCAGGGGTAGATCTTCTCTTATAGCAAGAAAATGTGTTGTCTTGGTAAGACGATCAACAATAACCCATATTGTATCGTTCCTTCTAGGAGTCTTTGGTAGCCCCATGACAAATTCCATCGTAACATTGTCCCATTTCCACTCCGGTATGGGAAGAGGTTGCATGACTCCTCCAGGATGTTGCCTTCCATCTTTCACTTGTTGACAAACCATACATCTTGACACAAAATCAGAAATCTCCCTCTTCATGTTGTCCCACCAAAAATGTTCCTTCAAATATCTATACATTTTGGTGCTCCCAGGGTGTATAGAGAAATTGGAACTATGAGCATCATCCAGCAATTCCCTTTTTAGATCAGGTATATTGGGAACACAAAGTCTCTTCCCGAATTTCAAAATTCCATCTTCATACACAAAGTCTCTCAATCTCCCATCATTCACAGCTTTAATCTTCTTTTGGAATTCTTCATCATCGGTCTGAGAACTCTTAATCCTTTCTAGTAAAGATGGTTTGGCAACCATTTGAAAAAGAATTGATGTTTCACCTTCCCTGGTTATTCCCATGTCCATCTTCACTAGATCCGTGAAAATTGGATCCCTTTCAATTCTCATATTGTTCAAAACTCCATGGTCTTTTCTACTCAAAGCATCTTCCACCTTGTTTGCCTTCCCTGGGTGGTAGTGTATCGTACAATCATAATCCTTGAGTAATTCAAGCCATCTCCTTTGCCTCATGTTGAGTTCTTTTTGTGAGAAAATATACTTCAAACTCTTGTGATCAGTATAAATCTCACATTTTTCACCATAGAGGTAGTGCCTCCATATCTTCAAAGCAAAGATCACTGCTGCTAACTTGAGATCATGAGTAGGATAGTTTTGTTCATGAATTTTCAACTGTCATGATGCATAGGCAATAACTCTATCATTCTGCATAAGGACACAGCCAAGTCCTTTCTTCGATGCATCACTATAAATAACGAACCCATCATTCCCCGATGGTAGAGTCAATATAGGATCATTGACTAATCTTCTATTCAGTTCTTCGAAACATTCTTCACACTCTTTTGTCCAAACAAATTTAACCCCTTTACGTGTGAGCTTCGTTAATGGGTTAGCCAATCGGGCAAAATTCTGGACGAAATGTCGATAATAACCTGCCAAACCAATAAAACTACGTACCTCAGTTATACTCGTAGGTGCTGGCCATTCTTGGATTGCCTTGGTCTTAGAAGGATCAACAGAGATTCCATCTTTAGAGACAATATGGCCAAGAAAAGAAATCTCCTGAAGCCAGAATTCACACTTGCTAAACTTCCCATATAATTCATGCCTCCTCAGAGTCTTCAAGATAATGTGCAAGTGATTTTCATGATCTTCGTAGGTTTTGGAGTATACCAAGATATCATCAATAAATACCACCACAAATTCATCGAGATACTCCTTGAAAACTCTATTCATTAGATCCATGAATACAGAGGGTGCATTAGTCAATCCAAACGGCATTACAGTAAACTCGTAATGCCCGTACCTGGTTCGAAATGCTGTTTTCGGAATGTCTTCCTTCTTCACACCCAACTGATGGTATCCAGATCGAAGGTCAATCTTTGAAAAGTATTGAGCTCCATGCAGTTGGTCAAATAAATCATCAATACAAGGTAGGGGATACTTGTTATTTATCGTTATAGCATTGATCTCCCTGTAGTCGATACATAACCTCATAGATCCATCTTTCTTTTTAACAAAAAGAACAGGGGCTCCCCATGGAGAAACACTAGGGCGAATAAATCTTTTATTACTCAATTCTTCTAGTTTTTTCTTTAGTTCGACTAACTCTACAGTGGCCATTCTATAAGGGGTCTTCGATATAGGCCTTGATCCAGGAATCAAACCAATAGAAAACTCAACTTCTCGTTCTGGAGGATGTCCAGGTAAATCTTCCGGAAATACATCTACAAATTCTTTCACAACAGGTACATCCTCTATTTGAACATTCCTTTCCTCGCCGACAGTTATTTCATTCTCTTCCTCCCCAATAATTGAATTAAGTTGAGCTACTGGGGGTGGATCTAAATAAGAATTAGGTGGTGACGATTCTGCTCTAAAAATAAGGTGCTCCTTATCATTATCATCAAGAATCGTAACCTCTTTCTTCTTACAATAAATCTTCGCATCATAGTCCGAAAGCCAGTCCATACCGAGGATTATATCAAACTCAATCATAGTTATGACGATGAAATCAGCAGATAAAGAAAATTTATGTGCTCTAATGGGGACTGATTCACAAAACTTTGTTGCAATGATACTTCCCTTAGGAGTTTTAACTGACAACTCCCTTATTAAATCAAATTGGAAATATCTAATTTTCTTAGCAAACTGGGAAGATATGAAACAATGCGATGATCCAGAATCAAATAATTCATTTGCTAAACTTGAGGAAACCATTAAATTACCTTCCACCACGTCTTTCGGAGCTTCTACCTCAGCAGTAGTGATAGCATAAGCCTGGCCTTGATCCCTTGGCCTTTTCTAAGGTAAGTTCTCCTGATGCTTAGGACATGCATTTGAATAATTCCCCATCTCCCTGCAATTATAGCACTGAACGTTGGTAGCTTCCTTCTTCCCCTTGCAATCATGAGCTTGGTGGCCTTTTTCACCACACTTGTAACAGACTCCCATTCCCTTCAAGCAAGTACCAGGATGTTTCTTCCCGCATTTACCACAAGATGGATATTCAACCTTTCCCTTCTTCCCCTTATTTCCATTCCCAGATTGATCAGCAGGTCTCTTCTTTTCTTGCTTTGCTTTAAAGTCATAAGAATTAGAGAATTCCTTTTCGGTCTTGATAGCACATGAGACAATGTCTTCGTACGGTGAAAAGGATTGTGAGACTAACGCTCGACGGAGAAATGG
Organism: Viscum album; assembly: GCA_963277665.1. Lineage (NCBI taxonomy): Eukaryota > Viridiplantae > Streptophyta > Magnoliopsida > Santalales > Viscaceae > Viscum > Viscum album. The sequence goes on along the minus strand of OY728164.1, from coordinate 284,663,416 downwards.
TTTTAACCCATCAAAGAAACGATCAATCTTACTTCTTGGGTTACGAATATAATCACCAGCGTACCTCGCTATCCTTGTAAAGCTAGCCTCATACTTTGTGACATTATCATCCTCCTTTTGTTTCAGACTCAGAAATTGCCTTTCCATATCTGCTCGATGGTCGCGAGGGAAGTATTTTTCTAAAAACAGATCTTTGAACTCCCTCCATTCCATATTTGATACTTCATCATCTTCCTTCGTATTTTGAATCAATGACCACCATTGATCAGCATCTCCAGTGAGGCGGTAAACTGCCATGATAACTTTTTCCCTTTCACTGCTCCCCAAAGCCTGAAATATTTTCTCTAGGGAAAATATCCATTGCTCAGCTACTAAGGGATTTGTATTCCCATTGAACGTTGGTGGTTGTTGCCTCATGAATCGATCTAACATTGATCCTCTACGTTGCGGATTAGGGTGCTCCATACGGGTAAGGTTATTATTCATAACCTGAGTAAGTTGTCCCAGTATGGTGATTAGCTGATCAGCACCAGTTGCATCACCAGCCCCACTATAATTATCTTGAGCCGGAGGGCAATCCCTACATGGAGTGCGTGCATTGATACGGTTTCCATTTCTTCCACTAGGCGCCATTTCTAAACAATGGCATAAACTAGATCAATTTATGAATCAAAATACATAATCCCATACTTATAAAAAACTTAACATAAATTGAACTATTTATGGATATAATCCATAATCATAAGAATGTTTTCTTTGAGGAAGTATATACTCACAATCCCTTCAAAATGATTTGTAAAGAAAATGAGAGTTATCCTAAGCATATCCCCCGGGAGTGTCGTAACCAAGAGTGCAGCAAGGCCCGTTGTCGTGCACCAGTTCCCGTTCGAGTCTAGCTCAAAGCGGTGTTTTCGGGTTTTACCCCTAGGTACATCTGTTCCAGAGCCGCCTCTACCTGCTCGTATCCAGACAGGGATGTATTGCTTGGAAAACTCACAAAATCTCTACAATACCAAAATTCTAGGAAGTTCTTCTATACTAATCCTCAAAGTTCATCTTAGGTATGAGTGCTCTAATCAGAGTTTATCTAAATCTAGCTTCCAAGGTTTGTACTAAACATCCTCTGATACCAACTGTAACGCCCCGACCCTAGTTACCCAGAGTCGGTGCATTATTACATAACATTGGCATGATCACAAGAAAGATCAAATCTCGAAAGACCGATTGGTTTAGTAGCCTTGGAAACACTAGATATACTCATAAGTTTTACATTACATCATAAAATGAAAAACTACTACAACAACATAATGTTTCCACAATCCACACTATTAACCCCTCATAAAATCCCTGCAGGTCATTCATAACTTACTTCTTCACATCCTGGGAAAAATAAAACATAGAAAAGGGGTGAGCTCAAATGCCCAGTAAGGATAACAATATAGCGGAAACTTTCATAAATAAGAATAAACATTTAAGGCAATGTATAACTAAAACAAAATCCTTTTAAATATGAACTTTCAACATGGTATGGCATAAATAAAATGAAATAATGCCATTTACTTATTCACATGGATATTCTACTAATCGAATAATCACATGCAAAAATCTATAACCACTTTCATAATGTTGGAATGCATAATGCCAGACTATCATAACCACATAGCCAAGGCCTCGTGCCAAGACTACTAATAAGATTTTGTCAAGGCCTTGTGCCAAGACACTAGTTTGTCTCATGAGACCTATCGATGCATCGAGGAGCTATAGCGGGCTCCACCCGTCACATATTAAGTCCAATGCATTCCCATATGAAAAGGTTTAAACATAACATAAACATTCATATTAAAACTAGCATATGAAATGTCAATACTTTCACCATAAACTATGAATTGTATTAAAATAGAACATCCACAGTCAAACATATCACAAAACCTTCAATACAATATAGAAGTTTTGTATCATAATAAATCAACTTCAAATAATCTTAAAATCCATCAAAGGATGTTGACATAGATGAAATCAAAATTATTTTTAAAGAAATATCTCCTTTTATTTTGAAATAATTTTAGATCCATATAAAATAAAACATTTTCTTTTAAAATATTCTTATAATCTTGTAAGGGAAGCTTTGAAGATTTTATAACGGCGGAAAATAGCCGCACCCGCCGTATAAGTTAAAAAAAACATTCTTACCTTAATTCTGTCGAAAAGGTTAAAAAGGACCTTGTTTTGAAAACGACCGAAAGATTCCTTTATAAACTACTTATAAAAGTCAAAAAGGGTATAAATGACTTTAACTCATATTCTAGTAAATAGTAAAAATGTTTTGAAATGCATTTTTAAGAAACATGGAAGTGGATGATAAAGAGATCCCAGTAGATTATTACGTATAAACAACCTTGGATAATGAAGAGGTTGTAAAGTAAACTCTTACCTTGTACTTTTCCTTGGTTGGGGTAGGTTAACCTCCTGTATAGTGGTGAAATAGTTGTTATTAAATTATACAAGAATCATATATAATAATATGATATCATATATGATCTTTTAACATTGATTTGTTAATAATATCTTAGAATTATCGTCGTTTCGGGAGTTAACTTACTCATTTTCTTTTATATGTTTTGTTACATAAGCCATGGTTGTTGTATCTTATTCATATCCAGAATGATATCTAGTCCTTAAACATCATTTTTAAATCATCAAATGATAATTATACTTGAATGGATACGATGGAGAATGAATCTCATCGCGTTCGTGGAGACGGTAGTCCGTACGTACGCACGAGCGACAATATCATTCTTTTGATATTAAAATAATATATAAATGGATGGTATATCATATATACAGAATCATTAACATGTTATATTTATTATTTACATGAGTTACACATCATTATTATACCCATCCAAATAATATTATATTGAATAACAATTACACCACGACGTGGAGACGGTAGTCCATACGTACGCACGTATGGTGACATGTTATTCAAAGGGTGGATAGAATACTGAATATGGTTGTACCATATTTATAATAACATCACAGTATATGTGAGATACTGGAGTTATTATTTTATAATGGTAAGAACAAAGTAAGAAGAAGTGGAAGAAGAAATGAACTTGGAGAAGGGTGGTGAAATCATTACCTCTTCTTCGGGTTCTTCCTTTTGATTTGATCAAAAGGGCTCCTTAGGTTGGCTTTCGGATCAAACTAAGGCCTCTAGGTTGTAGTGAGGGATGTTGGGAGAGTATTTGGGCAGATTTTGGCCGAACAAAAAGGCTTTGAAGGTGTGAAGAAATGAGAAGGAGGAGTGCCCTTTTATAAGAGGGGTGAGGGGCACCTTTGGAAAAGATAGAAATATTAATTTATAATAAATTCATATTAGGTTTATAATGGCTCCAAAGATTATTATTCAAAGGTTAAGGTAGGGATAGGTCAAAAACCACTCAACCAATAGAATTTAGACAGGTTTGGGTACTTATATTAACCTTATCCTTAAGTATTAACTCTAAGTTAATTAGTTTCACTTTTACAATGTCTCTTTGTATTTTTATATAATATGGTTAATAAACTTACTATATAGATCCAAGAGACCCCCAAGTGGTACATTAATTATGGACCTATCATGATATAAGTCTCTTGGCCGAAACTTAGATTTTTAGGAATTTAATATCAATTAAGAATATAATATTTGTTTTAAGAACTCTTTTATGTCAATTTTGACACTATTCAATAGTTGATTTTTGTGAAACTCATAACAGATTGATTACTTCGAACAAATTCAATTAAATCAATCCTAATATATCATATTATCCTAGAAAATTAGTTTAATTCATTAAAAGTTTCATATTATATTTATTTGGGTATTTATAATATCAATTATTTTAATTTTTCACTATTATAGTAATTACTGCATCATCATTGTGTCATTAATAAAATAAATTATTTAATGTCTAAAAATTATAAATAAAATATCATTATGTAGGAAATCTTTTTATCTTTCTAATGAATATTTATAATCTAAAATCCAACATATATAACCCTATGTAACAATTGTGTTTCTAAAAGATATATGCTTGTGTAGTTTTTGTATTCATTTTAACTTAATTAAAATAAAGTGTCATTATCACTTACAAGTGGATCCATGGGGTCCCAAAATAGACCCAAAGATTCCCAGGGTCGACCATGTATCAACCAATAGGGTTAAGACACGTTTTAGGGTAATTTATTATTATTATAATATTATTTTTTAACCCTTATTTACCGGATTTACCCTTAACCATGGTAAATAAAATATTTACCGCAGTAATTATTCAAAAATAAAAGTTAACTATTTACACAATTTGAACATCCTGATTCCAAATATGGAATCCATATTCCTAAATTCAAAACACAGAAGTGGCAGAAATTAATTTAAAATTAATTCCCGCTGTCAAAACAAAAAGCGTGTTTTTAAGAGATAATAACTATCAAAAGATTGACACTCGTTTATGTTCGGTTTAATTGTAAAATTATGTCCAATGACAAACATTATATTAAATGGTAAAAATATATTCTAAATATACTTTAAAACCACTCAAATTCATAATTTATCACTATTAATTATTTTGATTAAAAAAGTTGTTTTTAATTAAAACTTAGTAATTTTCACTATTCATCAAAATATGAAAGTTATCCGAAATGTACCAAAATTTCACCTTAGGCTAAATTCGATATTCCGAATCCAAAAATGAAGTCCATTTTCAAATATAAAATATATATAATTTCAAAAAGTAGGTATTACTATTCATAACGGCTAGTTTGATTAGTTATGGTGTGTTAGAACTCGGTGTTGCGTACAACACACGCTATCACATTATTCAAAGAGAAGCGTACCGTAGAAGCTTGGGGTGTTACACAACTGCACCTAAAATCTCAGACTCCCACATTCAACTACCAAGACCGGATATCCTATAATTACAAAACCATTTATAGGGATACATTAAGTTAAATTATACCTTTTATCAGTTTTACTCTCTATCAATTAGTTTATTAACAATTAATTAACCTTTAAAAACTTACATATTTTATTACATTGTAATCACAAAAAAAATATCATGCACTCTAGGTATAACCAATTCGATTCCAGGATTTCTCATAATTATAACCATAGCATTAAATCTCATAGATATCCATCCCCATGGGATAAATATTTACTCATTTATTCAAAACAATAACATGTTGTATAATTCCAAGTATTCTCTGAAAAAATTATAAGATACCAAAAATATGGGGATTAACACAGTCGCTAAATGAAGTACCCATTGATTATTTTCAAACTATAGTAGGCGCATAGACCCATCAAACCAAAATAATCTAAACACAGATAGCCCATGGCATACCCTAAGAATCATCGCCTCCCATGGAAGGAGAGTAAGAAAAACTAGATAAATAAAGTAGTGGGGAATGTAAATCTGATAAAATATTATAGATTCTACAAGAATCCAACTTCAATAATAACAAGTACCCCCAACTTGAACTCGTGTTGTCATCTCTGATGTCCTCCCCAACACCCACATGCATAAATTGATGCATCTTGCCACTCTAGAAATCAACTATAGCCACAAAAATCAAGAATCCCTTGCCCATGTACAACAACATCCCTCCGGACTCAGCCATCCTCGGCTCACATCACATCCTGGCCTCATTACTATATATACCAAAAGTCTTTTATCCACAGAACATCACAATATAGAGGAACTCACATAACAACGGTCTCTTGGTCTCAATACATGGAATTCAACCATCACACACAACTAAATCTCACGGATACGAAGAATAAGGAACATAAAATTTACAATATAGAGAGAAACTTAGGCCCTATAATGGAATTATATTTTATCACACATCTGGTTCATATTCCCTCTATAATTAACTTATTTATTATTAATATGTTTTACTAATGGTAGACCTAATAAACATGATATCAGAATGTAATTAAGTATTTAATTTAACATGTATTTAATTATTTAATAGAAATGAATCATTATTCCTCAGGTTCATCAACCAAATACTTTAAACATTCCTTTCTGCATCAAATAGATTAACATAGAATTACAACAACAACATGTTTTATTAAACATACAACTTTAACCACTTATAGAATTAATTATAAATTAATTCATCCTTTAAGTTATTCACCAATTTCCAAAAATAACAACATACTAAGACATTAAAGGCATATATATCAGTCTGACTATCAAATAAAGAAGTTAACTATTATCTTGGTAACATGGATACATGATCGATACCAATTCATTAATCTGGTTCATGTAATTATTCAGTAAATTTCAATGCAATTCGTGGGAATAAATAATGATAACACTTAAATTTAACATAAATAAATAGGGAAATAATGAATCGTCTAATAGAAAAGGTCCCCAGTGTTCTTTGAATGAGTTCTAACCACACAACAGATCACGATCAACTCTCCCACAACAATTGTATCAAACTAAGGATGTTGTGGAACAACCTCACCAACCAACAACCAGGAAAACTTTGTTATAAAGATGGAGATCACACACCATCACATAGAAAAGAGTTATCAGTAGAAACTGATCAATGAAACCACAATAATAGAGGAATATCACACCTTATATTGAAGAGAGATCAATGGAGGGAAGCACATAATCGATCTGGGATGATGAAATCCCCAAACAGTGAAGTGGGTGGATGCTAAGTCATTTAGAGTCGATAGAGAGATAGGGCTATATCCATAGTGTTTTAGAAAACCCGAGTGGATGGAAAACACATAAAACATTTGAGCACCCGGGAATTACACAACGTGTAGTCCCCTTTCATGTCGTGTAATGTATCTTGGTAAGTTTCCACCAAAAAAGGAATCACCACTCGATTTTATTTTATTTCACAAATCCTAAAGTATTTCACGCTAAAAATATCTCTATCAAATCATCTATAAGTTTGTACAACTTGATTCTTTCTAGGAAAAGACACAAAACCAAAATTTATGCTATGAAATTAAGATAAATGACATGTGACCACCCTAAACCTAGATTAATAAAACTAAACTTCCCAAAATATCCTTCGAGTCTCCTCTGAGCAATTAGATCTTAGAGACCATGCAATGGGTCGATCCATGTGGATAATGGAAATTTCATAAGATACATATAAAAAAATTCGACCTAAAGAATCAAAAACCAATCCAAAGGAGTAGAGAGGGGTCATCTGAACAGCCTCCATGTGAGATACCTATTAAAGCATTGAACACTATAGGGCCTCACCACCTCACTAGAGGAACAAGTAAAAAACTACACAACAACTACAACAAGATCATAAACACCATCTTCAGTGAGAAAAATCTAAAAAGATAGCAAGCCACAATGGGAAAAAAGAGAAAGACATATCATAAATAGAATGGGTCAATAACCACAAAACGAACAACATTACAAGAGAAGAGTGAAACATCAATGAGATCAAGGTACGATGAATGAATCATTGAATCACATTCCCAATTACTCTCCTCTGTTCCACCGTTATGCTACATGAAATTATGAAGGAGGATAACATGACAACAAATCACATCTTTTAGTAGTCATGGATCTCTATAGGCTTCTCCTTGAAGGTTCAATCATTGTCAATAATGATCTCTCCCCAGTCGATGATGTGAGAGTCATTGCAAAGATAAATATGGATTTACGACAAGTGAAAACCATCATGTAATTTGATAAATTGTGGGGGAAGTGATACCACATATTCCATGACTCCAACAGGCACCAACACCTCTAATATCCCAACCAACATGGTATAAAACTTACTTCCATGACCAAACCATTTCTGTACATGATGTGGTGTCACATTCAAAAATAGGTGACCTATAATGCCAAACTCAATTGGTCTCCTCCTATGATTATTATATGATTTTTGATGATCCTGTGATGAATTCATTCTCTTGAAAGTCATTTTAACCATATATTTTATATTCTATACTAGTTTCGACCAAATCTATACAGACTCTACAAACCCAGTCCAACACAATATAGAATGGAATGTTTAACATTAAAAGAATCGAACAATTCAATACAGACGGTGGAGTGATGACTATTGTTGTAAGAGAAATATATTAAGTCTAGGTGCCTCACCCAAGAAGCACCAAATTTCAAAAGATAAGAACATTATATTTTATCAAGAGTTTTGATGGTCCACTATTTTCAACCATCCATCTATAGATGAAATGAAATTATAAGAAGTACTAATAACAAAAATCATGCTGGTGAATTCTCCACAAAATAGAGGGGAAACAAAGATCATGATCTAAAATGATCATCCATAGGAATCCATGGAGTCTCACCACATCTTCCATATACTGCCTTTACAAAACCTCCACTGAGCATGACTCCTTGATCGCTATAATGTGGGAAGATGTCATAAAATGATCCACTATTTCCCAAGTAGTTTCATGGACTCCCTGAGCATGAGGAATACCATTAACTAGCCCATAAATATGTACTACAAATACCATTGAGTAACATCTAACATCTAGAGAAAACCACTAGGAACACGGTGCTCAAACTTCACCTTATGGATGATCGAACATCGAGAAACAGACTCTGCAACTACACACTCCAGCCTAGGAAATCATATTGATCTCTCAAGGCTCATCACATATTTTCCATTACATGACACACTACTAAGGGAGTACTATGGAACTCTATAGGATCCATCTCTCACATCACCAAATGAACAAAAATCCTTTCATGAAACAACACTTTGTGTTTATTATATTACGACCAACCATTAGGGGACTCACCACAACCAACTCGTTCTCTCAAGACCTCCACATTAAGATCCCCCAACTGGGACCCTTCCACCTACTACACTAGATATGATTGAAAACTCATATGAAAAAGGAAACCTCTAATCCTGGACTTTACCATATCCAGATGTAATACTGAATGTTCTTCCATAACCCTCCAGGAATCATCTGATTTGTGAACTGCATCACTATGAGACTTCCTTCTCATCACATTAGCTATAATATTTTCTTTCACAACTGTATAAAAAATCTTGAACCCATAGTTCATTATGATCTCCATCCACAAATGTTGACACAAGTGTAATTCCTACTAGGAAAAAACATACATAGGACTCTTATGATCGATGAAGACCAAAAACTGCTCATCAATGAGTTAATGTCTCCAAAACTTCATAGAAAACACCACCACAACCAAATTGAGATTTTCGATGGAATATTTACACTCATTTCAAGGAACTAATGAGACCCATAAATAATGAATGATCTCTAATTAATCAAAATGCCGTGAAACCCTAAATGTAAATAGCTAGAGAAAACCCTCAAACTGGTTCCCTTCTTTTGTTGAGGAAAGAACTAGGGCAATGAAAAACTTTTTATTCGGATACTGAACTACTTTTTGACACTAATATCATCACAAGAACGCTTGATACATTCTAGTTAAAATTATTAGGGGATTCATAACCTGATAGAAAGATGCTTTGATCCTCTTATAATATCTTGTATGACAAAGGAAACATCTCACCTCTACCACTATTTGGGGGGCTTCCCAAGACAAAACAATTACTATCATCAACAGATCCAAAGCAACACCCTTCAATGAAATGATATGACTCATGACAAACACTTCTCAAGTCCTAAACTCACTCTTTGTAAACATCCCATAAAACTTCTCACGTTGAACAAATCCCATAATTACATATTGATTTTCTACACACACTCCCTTAGACATTGAGTATATAAGGATTTATTTGTTCAAAACCACTGTTAAATTATATTGGAACTCACAAAACATATCTCCCATTAACCCCTTGAAAATATCTAGATATTTGATCACATTGAATTACATAATAATGAAATTATAATGCCCATGATGAAAATGGAATGCAGTCTCCAGAATATGCTCATCCTTTACTAGCATCTGATGATATCCTAATTAAAAATCAATCTTCTAATATAAAATTTCTCCCTTTCAATTGATCAAATAAATAATAAATCCATGAATAAGGATTGTGATTCTTCACTACCACATGGTTCAATAAATGATTATTGATACACAACAAAAAACCCACATAATACATTATTACCAAAAAAAATTGGCATACCCTCTGATGACACAGTCAACTAAAACAACTGCGCTACAATAGACCCTCATGCTATATACATAGATCTTGAAACTCAAAATCTTCCATCACATGTAGATACATCGATATAGGAGACACACATGGCTATAGCTCTATCAAAAACACAAGCTCTCTTCCACGAGATAACTCTACAACCTCTTCTGGAAAGACATCAGGATAATCTTCCATGACACTGTGAAACGACCCCTTCTGAAACTCCAATGAACTCAAAATCATCTCTTCCATCAAGGATGATAAAGAAGTAACACACCTTTGATCCATACAAGGGAATAACTTGTGAAAATTACTATTGTCTCAATATCAGCATCAAATAACACAACCTACTTCTTGAATAAATCTAGGATAAACTGTGCTGGATACAACCAATACATGCTTAGGATGACATTATTTTATTTTTTCTGAAAACATATGATCCCATTAATAGCATTGCGTCCCCAAAACTAGCTCACAGTCTCAACATAATTCGAACATGTCTACTCGACCTCCAACTAGCATAGTCAATGCCTGGGGAACGTGAAGCCTATGTACCTCAATTCCTACAACATCAAAAATGGTAGATGATAAGAAAGAGTGTATTTCTCCTTAATTAAAAAAGGCATGAACCCATGTAAAAATAAGCATTGAGTACCTCAAATGACATGTATCATTCATGGAACTTGTATCACTAATGAATGAAGCTTACCACAACCTACTCCATTGTCTCTCTAACGCTAATACTGATCACAGCCATGGCCATGATCTGATCACTATGGATAGGGAACATCCCGAGGCTATACTCTACCTGCTCCATATACTCTCTAAAAATCCCAAATATGAGGAACAAGATGTAGATAACTTGGTTGGTACTTCCTGAATAATGTAACGTAAATCAAAACACCTAGTAAATGTTGATTTCTAAAAAAAATTAGGCACTCTCACCACTTACGACCTCATCTTACATAAGAAAAACATCCATCTAATCCCTTTGAATTGGTAGAAGTGCGGCAGGCCCCAGAGAAATGAGTCTCTGAGGGCTGGGACCTACCCCTCGCTTATCAGAAGCCCTTATATCCTAACAACGGGGAACCCTAGACCACAGATCTGCTTCCTGAAGAATCATGACAACCCCCCTCTTGTGATAATCTAGTTTTGGATAAAATTCTATTGATTTCCCCTTCTATCTCTATCACCTTGAGATATATCTTCATGATAAATGGAGTTACCTGGTGCATGATCTCCAGATGTAATGCCTCCTAGAAATGCCTCACCCAAGTCTCCTACTTCAAAATCATGATCGAATCATATCACAAAAGGGTCCTGAAACTAATTTCAATTCCCTTCACACTAGATATCCCCTATCAAATGGTATGAAACTTTTTGAGACTAACCAACTTTGTGGTGGAAGAAATAAACTCAGTTATGAACTGGTCTTTAAACTCCTACCATGAGACTATCAACTCATCGTGATCTCTCAGGGACAAGAAAAACCACTATCTAACAACCTTATGTATCATTCTCACAAAAAATGATACCCAGAGCTCCAATTGAGAATTAATGAAACCAAAGGCTATCAAAATATACTCCAACCTGTATTCTATAATTTCATCTGAAATGGATCCCTCTTACTTCTATAGACTCTACTTCTGAAACTCTCAGATTTTTCTCTATGTGTTGTCATTGTCATCCTCTACTCTACGAACATATGTTGGCACAACATGCTGAACATATTTTGGTTGAACCTAATGAGTAATTCGACCTAGAGCCATACCTTCAAAAAGAACAAAAATTTATAGTTAAAAAATAGAATATGGAAGAAATAACATTAATTAATTATTTTCTTTTATTTATATTGTGTTAACCCATCCCAATGGCTAACCATTCAAACGTAAGAAAAAAGAATATTGTAGCGTGATCCCTTCCAAGATCTCTAACCTGTAACTAGTATCACATTATTTTGTAGAAATCATAAAAATAAAGTTCCATTCATCAGATCACATGATTCTTAAAAAATCATGTCTCAGTAGGTCACCCATGATAAATCACTTGATAAAATTAGCTAACACCATTACCCGACAAACCCATGCAACCCCACTGGTACCTAATTCCAAAATCCATCCAATATCTCAACCTATATTTGATACCACTCTGATCACAACCCCTTCCCCAAAAATTATACTGTTCCTTGGTCGGAAATGGGATAAGAGAGGTAGTGACCCCCTAAGTCCCACCTTTAATAGGCCCCGGGTTACCGACTAACAGCAAGTATATAATAAACATGTAAATGGGATGCATTATCCTTTAAGATAAAAACATTCATAGGAGAGATATAAGATAGAAACCAAACAACTCCTACTCAGAATACAATATGAATGAAACCTGAGTAAAAAAAAGAAATGTCTTACAATAACTACAATAACGAAAAGGAACTAGTATAAGATCAAAATCAAAATAATGATGATAGAAACCAAAAATCCTAAATAGCTCTTACATCCCACAAGCTAGTAGTAACAATTTGGATATCCAAACTACTCCAAAATACCAGAAAAATAATTTATATATATACATAGTTTTAGTATAACAATATATTAAATAGGGTCTTCCCCAAAGCCTCTCGTTCAAATGTTTAGAAAGCATGATAAATCACTGAGTGCAATAACCAAAAATAATTATTCACCAAATGAAGTATACTATATTTCCAGCCTCATCATGAATACACTCACTGTGTATCACATAAAAGAACCTATAATATAATAATGAATTTCAAGGGTACCTGACTACCACTTCACCATTGGTCTACCACTTTTCCCCAATGTCGCACATACTAAGCATGTCCCTCCAAAAAGGCTAGACCGGAGACACCTGGGTGAAGCATGAGAACATGAACCATCTGTAATACACAACCAAATCCATATAAACAAAAGGAACGAAGTGGTTTCTAGGATCCAACATAACTCTCATAATTTGTATCATATGCCGAGTTTTATACATAATTCCATCACATCCCATACATAGTGTATGGATCTTCAATCCATCAAAAAATATACAAATTATACCAAAATTATCCCGTAGGAAACTTTTTCTAGATTATATGCATGTAAAATAGCCACAAGGAATTACAACCCTCTACAAACATATATGGGGAAACCAAACTGTCATTATTACCAACAGAAGTAACTACATAGAGAAGATACTCGAACCAAAGGTGTAGTCAGCCATCCATCCTCCCAACATGAATTTGGGGAAAACACCCCCAAGGGATATGAATTAACAGGTTCTCAGTTTCCATAATCTATAGGGTTCAGTAGAATTTGGAAAAAAACGTGCATGAGATAATATATCCCACAACAACAATGTGGGCATAATCTATTATTATACTCAACTGCAACTATCATATCTCAGACTCTATACTACCACTACTAAGACTAGATATCCTACAAGTACACAACCATTGAAAGAGAAATATTATGTCACATTATCATTTTTTGTTCATTTAACTTTACATTAATTAATTCATTAAACTATATTAATGATTGAAACCTTCCATATTTTATTTTCATTATCATAAAAAAAATCCTATGACTTCTAGGCATTACCAAACCAAGTCCACAATTTCTCCTAATTATAACATCTGTAATGCATCCCAGTAATATTTTAACCCATGGTTTAAACATTTATTCATTTAAACACAACATAAAAAATTTCCATATTTCCAACTATTATAGAATAAATTTTTGATATACTAAAAGGAAGTACCTAAACATTGTGAGTAGATAAAATGACCATCAATTATTTTCCCCAATAGTAGGAGTCTTGACACGTACAACCATGAGAAGCTAAACACTAAATGAACATGGAATACCCCTCACATCTTCCCCTCCCATGGAAGGAGAACATGAAAAACCAACTGCCTCATGTAGTGGGAATGTAATACAGATAAAAAATAATATATTCTTTAATAATCCAACATCGACATCAATGAGTAATCACAACTTCAACCCATTCCTTCATCTTTATTGTCTTCTTAGACACCCACAATCAAAAACTGATACATCTCACCACTCAAAGTGTCAAAAACTACCAAAACATCTTTGCCTCTCTACCCCACATACCAGAAAAACGTTCCAAGAGCAGCCATCCTAGCCTCACGCCACATCTGGGTCTGCTAGACCCACATAATACATGTCTCTTATCTAGAGCACATCACAAGAAGCATGAATAAACCAAGAAATGTTATCTCTGCCCCAAAGAAAGAAATTCGGCCTTCACAAACAATGACATATAAATATTCCAAAGCATTAAGTACTAGGCCTTTATAAGTAAGTTAGAAACTCAATCCCTATAAAGAAATTATATTTTATCACACAACCCACTCTTGTTACATCTTGAATTAACCGATTCATTATTCACATGTTCTAATGACAGGAAACCTAAAAAAATATATCACAAATTAATTAAACAATTATTTAAACAATCCTTATATTATTTTTTCTATTATAATGAAAATTCTTCAGGTTCCATAACCAATTCCATTAAATGTTCATATCTTCATAAATTTGATTATCATCAAATTTTAAGAACATCTGGATTTATAAAACATTCCTATTTTACTAATTATCCTATTAATTATGAATTAATTAGGTCATTACATTAATTAACAATCACCATCAACAACAATATGATAAACCAAGAATGTCATAGATATCACACTATCTAGGATATCAAGAGGCAAACCATTATCACGGTATAATACAAAAACAACATTATGCAATCGATAACAATTTCTTAATACAGTTCATGTTATTATTAGGTCACATTAATTGTGATCCAAGGGGATAAATCAAGGTAACTATATAATTTCAATTAAATGAATAGTGAAGTAATTAATTTTCTACTTTAAAAGGTCACCATTCTTCATCGGATGACAACAGTGCATACAACAGATCATGGTCACCTCTCCATCAATAGCTACATCCACCTGAGGAAAATGCAGAACAACTAAAACATACAACAACTATGAAAAATCAATTAGAATTGTGGTAATCGTGTGCCATCACAGAGAAAATAGGATTAATACTAAACAT
Source organism: Viscum album (assembly GCA_963277665.1). Lineage (NCBI taxonomy): Eukaryota > Viridiplantae > Streptophyta > Magnoliopsida > Santalales > Viscaceae > Viscum > Viscum album. The sequence continues at coordinate 284,648,186 of OY728164.1, read as the reverse complement.
ATTGATGAAACTGCAAGGATAGAGGTAGATCATACATCGTATTAAAGATAGATTAATTGTGGGAAGCGAGGAAACGTTTCGAGTTCTAGGAATTCCTAAACATTAAAGAGGGGGCTATTTGGTTATATAGATTTGAGAGAGGGGGGGGGATAAAGATATAGGGATTTAAAAAACATAAGCTCCTGGAAAACAAATAAGAAATTATAGAAGTGGGGAATTACATGACATGTAATCCCTTTTCACATTGTGGATTTCCTCAGGATCGTTTCCCATAGAAAAATGTGTTTCCAATTGATTTTATAGTATTGCTAAGACTCTAATGTATTTCACATAATGAATCACCATTTAATTCAATGTAATAGTCTACACATCACCAATCATTCCATTACATAATTCAAACCAAACATCACATCATGAAATTTACTTACACAATGTGTATCTTCCCAGCATCTAGTTTTTAAGATATGAACTTCTGCAAACACCATCTGAGCCTCTTCTGAGCATATAAATCATTAAAAACATGAAAAGGGTAGATCAATGTGGATCCATGACCTTAGAATACAATAAAAAAATATTTCTACTACCCCACATAGATGAATTATTTGATTAACATTAATGAGATAAATATTTGTCAAATATTTATTGTCATTTCATATATAGTCAAATACATGTAACTAAAGTCATTATTCTAATGATGAAATTATCAATGAGGTATAAAAATTAAAAATATACATTAATTTCCATTCTATTGATGAATTAACCCCTTATTTTTGTGTATCCAATTATCATTTTATTTATTTATTATCTCATTAGTTTCATTTCTATATTTATATATGATATCTTTATATATTATAAAATATATTATGTGTATAAGATCCATTTTTTATTCAATCTTAATAATATTAGAGAAATTGTGTTGTATAGAAAATATAAATAATAATAATTATGGCTTCGTGAAGATTTATTTCATGGCCATATTTTCTCTATGGTTGTAATATCAGTTTCGCCTTTAGAGATAAATGATGTGATGGAATTAAGAAAGAGAATAAATATAACCAACATAGGAAGTTTCCTTGGATATTTGTCTTTCTACGGATTATTTTTTCATATAGTTTAGGGATTATCTGACTCATCTTTCAAGTTAACATGATAAGGGTTAGGTTTTTATATAAAAAAAATGTAAATAATTTCCAGAATAATGAGTATGGATATGTTTAAATGAACTTTTATTTCCATTTCCATAAGGAAAGGATGGATTTTTTTATATATAGTGATTTAATGACAAATGGAGTTGGATGTTTACTTATACAAAATTATATATTTTTCGAATATAAATGAAATTTATTATTGATTCATAATTATAATTATCAAACCAATAATCTTGAGTTTTAATTTATAAGCACTTCATTAATGATATAGAAGAATTTATATGGTGGTAAAAATTGATTAATATACAATGAATTGTTTTAATTATATCTTTTCACATGAAGAACTCAACAATATTCAAATGTTATGAGAATAATTACATAAGAATTATAGTTTTTCTGTACACTATGACCCTTGGATGGAAAATTTGGTGGATAAGGCATTGAGTAAGAATGATCATAATAAAATGATGATTGAAAATGATCATGTATTATGGGATTTAGTTAGGCTGTATAAATTAATTTATAAGGAAGGATACCCAAAATATATTTTCCAAAGGATATTCAAACAATCCATATTAGTGAAAATAAGATGTTGTTATCCTGATTATAAACATGTTACCAACAAAATCAAATCCATTAGTGGTGTAAAGTTGTTAGTGTTCATATATCAAGATGGAACCATGATATTTGGATATATGCTATGAGTTCCATCCATGAATGAGCTATAAATATAAATACTTAATGATATATTATTTCTTAAATTTAAATAGATGCCATGGAGGAAACAAAATCCATTGAGATTTGAAGGAACTTATTTGACGGGATAATATGATTCATGAAATTTCTCAAAAAAATTTAACATACAATTTTTTTGTTACAAGATATAATCAATAAAAAGGATGATAATGGATTCACTTAATCCCTTTATATTCCTACCTTGGAATGGAATGATATTACTATAGAATAATTCAATTGATTGTGAATGTCATTGATAAAGGTGGATTCCATATGTGTTATTTTTAATAAAATTTCCAAATCCTCAAATTTTTCCATATAAAAAAATTTAAACCTCTATAACACATCTTGGGACTCTATATTAATTATTTTTTGAGACTTCGTGGTATGCTATTTAAAATGTATCTTATCCTGGCCAATAGTTTACACCAAAATTATTGAAAATATTTCTGAAGTATATTTATGGTGGTATTTAGTTGCGCATGAATTATCTTCATCAGATAAATTGATTTTATGAAAGGTAGAGTTATATATTAGAAGTTATGAAAAGTTATTTCTCACATTATATTAAAGGTATGTATGAGTAATATTTACCTTCACTGTAATTTTCCTATAATAATATATTCTATCTGTGTGTTAAAATTGCACCATATATGAAATTTTATTTGAAAATATTTCACACCTAAAATTATTGGGATAATATTGGTGAAAGGATGATTTTAAAATGAAAAGAAAATTAGAAGAAAAACAATGTTATAAAAATTTAGATTCATTTTATTTTTAATCCATGTGAAAGAAACATCAATGTGGATAAAAACTATTAGGATTTATAATATCAAGTAGGAGATAATATTTCCAAAATTTATCTTAGTGGAATGGTTTTATTTGGTTTGAAAATAAATGGAAACTATTTTTTAATAACATTAAACATTTTGATATTTATAAAAGAATTGGGTTATTATCTTACCATTTGGTATTTTCTTCTTCCCTCTCTAATGTTTGCAACAGGTTTCATGTCTCTTTATTTAGGAACTAAATTCCACATTCTAATGGATAAATTGAACCATGTCTATAGTGGCTCATACCAATTCTATTCCCATAATAAATGACTCTCATTGGATGGTATATCACAGTGGAGACTTGTTTGCTCTCCTGTAAATGGCCTCTTACGGTGCCATTGTGATGGTGGAATAGTAGCTATAATTATAAAAAAATCTCCAGAAATGATAGGTGATCATACCAAATATGTCTAATGTATAACATGAAAACCCAAAACCTATCATCCAAGACTGATATGGTTCACTCAATCTAGCCAGCAGTCTGGGGGTAAAACACTATCCTCAAATGCAACTAGGTCACAAAAAAACTCCTATAATAACCTCCATAACTGGGATGTGAAGCAAGAATCAAGGTCAAAAACTATCCTTGAGGAATCTACATTGGGTTTGATTGTATCCTCCATGTAGAGTCTTCTTATGATATCTACAAGAATATTCTATCAGATAGGTAGGAATTGGCTGATATTTTGAGTAGTTTTTGATAGCTTAGATAGAATCATGTATCCTAGAAATACATGCAAACCTGTCATGAATTATATATATATTCGATTGAAATAACACTATGACACCTTAAGGGGTTGACATAAAATCATAGGAATATGTGGTTAAACAATCATTGTCGGATTAGTAAAGCATGAAAATCCAAAAGTTTCATCTATGTTTCTCATACATGACCATTAAAACTAAATTCATAGGTAATGGTACATCCTTTCCACACCTAGAAGTACCAAAAGGATACTTATTATAGCGTATATGAAAATCCTCCTGGAACATTAATGGTGTGATCTTCATTCCACTAAAAAGAATAAATCCTCCCCCCCACTATCAATTTGTCCATCAAGAGAATGTCAAGTAGATATGTGAGTAAATATGATCTCAAGTTGGAATCCCATTATTGTGCCTCTCTAACTGACTATATATATTAATGGGAAAAATAAAAAAAAGGTAAGCATCTACATATCCATCCATAAATGATAATTTCAATGAGGCCAATATCATTGATACCTAACTCAAAAAATGAGAACAAGGTATCTTTTTGCGAGAAGCTTACACCACATTCCGCCTCCCATGAGTATAGATAATCTTGAATATATTATCCTAAAGGAACAATATCCATCACATATATATCATGTTAATATATATTTTTTAGAAGATATTATTGGGACACTTGTGGTCAAAATATTCAATAAACTACACACCCATTAGGTAGTATCTTTACATCTTCAATGTGAAGACTACCACTAAAAAATCAAGATAATGGGTCACATAGTTCTACACATTTGTTTTCAACTAATATGAACCGTTGGAAATAATGTTACAAAAATACATCATAGAAATTCAAAGACCATTTCAATATGCATCTCAGAAGACTATATAATTGACACCATCCTCTAGAATTCTAAATATGGTAGTGCTCATCAATATATGCCTCAACAATGAGAAATCATACTGAAACCTCTCAATCGACCTGAAAGGATTCCCGTATCTGGTCAAATCTATCATGGGAGAAGATATTCAAGATAGATCATCTATGAATCCTTAATAGTATCCTTCCATCGTATAAAGTCTCCTCACCTCTATCACACTCATGGGTGACTCCCAAGCTTGCACTACCTAAACATTTTCCAGGTCAATGACTACAAAATCTACTTTGATAACAAGTAATATAAATTGAACCACCAGTATCAATGTCTAGATATTTTAGATCATCAATAAATACAGTTCCCTTATATTACTTTCGGATCCATACTCATGTGCTCATGTTCTCCTCATCAGACACCGAGTACCCTATGGTATTATTAATTAAGACTAGCACAAATTGGTATAAGAAAAGTAGAAATATATTGTTAAGGAGTGCTAAGAACACTACTAGGGAATTTTTTATTCTAAATGGAATAAAAAACTACTCATAGTGATCATATGGATATTATAACACTATCATCGACATATCCTTGTCTTTAACTCTCAACTGGTGATTCTTGATTTGAGCTCAATCGTCAAGAACCATCGTGCCCCTCTCAACTAATCAAAGAGATCATTTATCCTTGGTAGTTGATACATGTTCTTAACAGTAACCAATTTCAGGAAATTTTAGTCTACACATTAACTCAATATCACAATTTCCTTATTGTAAAACAACATTGGGAATTCCTAGGGTGAAACATTAGGTTTGAAAAAGACCTTTAACGGCATGTCCTCTAACTACACCAGAATCTCTCGAAGCCCTATGGGTGCTATCAAACATGGTGTTGTAGATACTGAGTTTATCCCATAGTGTAGATAAACAAAGAATTGTCCCTATTTATGAGAAGGTAATCCTAGAATATCTTCTAGAATTATATACTCAGTCACCATAACCAATGTAGGGAACTAAAAATATGTGGAATCAATGACAACAATGGTCATGGAAGACAACTGAGGAGTAACCACTTTCACCCTATTATACATGGATCCATCTAGAACATACAAGGTTCTGTTTTTCCATCAATGTAAAATCTGTAATGTCTCGGATTTTTTCATTTATTATTATTTTTAAATATTATATGGAATTATTTCGTGATCGGGTGTGAAGACGGCACATCATTCCAAGGTCCAGTTAGCCTGGAATGGTGGTTTGAACTTTTTAAGTCATGTGAGTCGGCACTTGTGTGTGGTTGAGGTAGTTTCCAAACGAATGCCCGGATTAAAAATCTGAGTGCACTGTTATGTCAGGTACGACGACTTTACCTATGAATGAGGCTAACCTCGACCGGTGCGGGTCGAGGGAAAAAGTTAATTTTCAGACGGTTTAATAATAAAATAAAATAAAATAAAAATCTAAATGTTTGATTTATTTTATGGAAACAACCGTTGCGGCGTGTTAAAAGGGTAGTTGTTCCCTTAATTAAATGTTTTGTCATAATGAAAATTAAATGGAATGTTGGACTCTTTAATACACAGCGACGGGACGTCTGTTTCCTTAACAAATGGCGCGTCATAATGATTCTTGTTTTGGAAAGTAGGGGTCATTAATATTTCCGCGTAATTAAGTGCCAATATTGTTTCCCTTTTTAAATGGGTGAAAATTTTCTTGATCGTTGGAAACACTTGAGAAGAACCTCTGCCGAATCCACGAGGCATTGGAGCAATTCTCGACGACAAATGACAACGGATCAAAACCAAGGATCGTTGTGTCGGCGTTGAAGGATCACGATGACAACGGCTGCACGAATCCTTCATCAAAGATCGATCCTTTTAAAAGGTAGGGGTTGTTTTTTTGATTTTCTTTTCCCCATATTTGAATTTAAACGACAAACGCGGATCAACCACGAACAAGTTGATCCGCAGATTCATACGTTATGGCGCGAGGGTTTTCTTTGGGATGATTTTGGGGAATTAATCCATGCTTTATATTTATGTTGATCTCTTCTCCATTTAAAACTACTAACTAGAGTGGATCAATCACGTGACAAACGACGGCGGAGGTTTGTTCCTCAATTTGTTTATATGGATTTTTTTCTCCTTCTTCCCCGCGCGTTCTTCGCGTTCTTCTCGGGGTGACGAACAACAGATCGTTGTGCATCCGTTATACGATGCAACAATCCCAAATAAAAGGTTCGACATCGCAACGTCCTTATGGAGGTGTGGCGACATTGGCGGGTGACAAATTGGACCAGATAGGAATGGGCGTTCTTTGAGCGTTCTTCGCACGGGAAGACCAATCAAGTTTTCGGAGCCGATCGGAGGCCCGAAAATGACAGAAACTGCTTCGTGGTGTCGGGGAAACCAAAACCTGAGGGTTTCATGGCGATCGAATTGCAGGATCAATGATCGGAGCACCACAGGAGGTGTGACGGTGGAGGTCCGCGTTCCTGGAAATTTCCAGAATACACGACGTGTACTTTAGAAGAACACGCCGTGTAGTTCTGATGGTGGAAGCTAGGGTTTCGGGGTTAGAGATGGACCACACATAGTGTGACCTCGGTCACACGACGTGTTGGACCTTCCCTGAAGCATGGCATGTACTTCAGGTGGAATATAGACAAGGGATGCTCTACACGGCTTTAGGCGGCACGGTGTGTATAGCTCGATAGAGGCGGCTACGCGGAGCTCGGTGTGTATCCCAGGGATACACAGACACGGGATGGAGTACATGACCGTGTAATCCCTCACCCAGCCAGGTGAGGTCACCAGTGCGGGTCCCCCTGTGTGCAGATCACACAGGTTGGCGTACATGGGTTGGTGATCGTGTACGGGCACATGGCCAGAGTACACGGAGCCAGCCCCAGTGACCTAGACACTGCGTGTACTCCGTACTACACGCTGTGTATAATGTTTTCTACACGACCAGCCTCACGACACGGGCCGTTGCACACGGGCATTACCCGGGGTCGGACAACACGGCGTGTGTCATTTCTACACGCCGTGTACTTTTTGGAGAACAGCTTGGTCCTTTTGTTCACCATTCCTTGAACATCCTTCGTTTGGGTTAGTGCCCCTTCTTCTTTTCCCCTGGAGGTCAGGCATCATTCCCTCACACCAGTTTATGATCCCTTCAGCAGGACTTTTCTGTGATAGAGTCAGGCATCCATCCGAGAGGCCTGGATCGAGATCCTCTATCCATTCCTTACCCAAGGTAGAGTCAGGCATCGGCGTGACCAAATTTACCGGGTTTTGATCCTCTACCTAGAAGGTGAATTCCGGATGAGTCGCGGTATCCGACATAGCCCTGGCAGTGATCCTCATCTGTGTATCAAGATCTTTCCCACTCAGGAGTGTGTCTCTCGTAATGAGTGCATTTATCTATCGTAACCCTTCCACTTAGGATTGTGTCTCCCACAATGAGTGTAGTTATATCTCGTGACCATTCCCGATGAACATCACTCCTCGGACGGACGTCATTAGAACTATAAGACTCGTGGAGTGTGTTCTCACCGGAACGAGTGCATCATGGAATCTTCAAACAGAATCCCTATCAGGGAATGCAGATGCGTGGCTTGTCTCTAGAACATGGGCCTGGGTTTTGAGTATATCTGGTTTGTTTTATATGTTCTGTAAACTTATATTGTGCATAGATGTCTGTACCTTTACCTTATGTACTGCTTTGTTGTTTTTGGGGTCCTCTAATGAGAATTGTTATACTCACCCCTGCACGGGCTTTGACTGCATGTCTGGTGTCTTGTGCATATGAGAAGCGTTTTGATAGAGTCCATGGTGGACCCGGATTGGACCGAGCTTTCTATGTTTCCTACAGGCTGAGGTGTTCCTACAGCTATGAGCAGTAGTCCCAGTACCTTTGTGCTTATAGGTTGGACTTCGCAGTGTTTTTTTTTCAGACTCTTGTTTTTTTGGTGGGATTGTATTCTGGCCCAGTTTACTTTTACAGTACTCTACCTTTCGTCATGCTCTGTTGGTTGGGTTTAGTTTTATGCATGCATTTTTGTTCCTTAGTGTTTTACATTTCAGCATTTTTGGGTTTGAAGATGTGTGTGTGTGTACCGGTACATAGGCAATGCCTCCCGTGTTAGTGACACGCCTACTCGTTGCTAGTCACTAGCCCCTGGCCTATTGGAGGCGGGCTTGGGGAGTCACGGCGCGGGCCCCACTTGGACGGGTCGTGACAGAGTGGTATCAGAGGTGGTCGGTTCTACCATAGGACCAAGAGTCTGTGAGTTGGGTTGGGGCAACAAGTGTTGAGTGTTTCGGGTTCATCTTTCGGGCCAAAGACTCCAGTGTTGGTGCGGCGGCCGACGTATCCATACAACAAGACTCTGGTAACATGCTTTTCGACCCGGTTCATGAAAATACTAGTTGCGGGGAAATAAAAGGTACTTGCATCATATAGGAATGGGTTGTGTCTTCCATATCTTTGGTGTGAGCTATCCAGATATACTCATTGACCATGACACATCTCATTTCTTTACAGGATTCCTCTGCGACGTGTACCCTCTAGGATTTAGCAGCACGATCACGAGGATGACCCACTCAGTGACGAGGTTTCGATATAGGGACAAGTTCCCCAGGCGTTGCCACCAGGCGGTGCACCTGCAATACTGCCACCAGTGGAACAGACAGTGGTACCAACGGTACTGACCGGTGAGGAGCGCATGCTCTGTGCACTCCATGAGTTCGAGAGATAGAGACCCCTCAGGTTCTGAGGCGAGCCCGACCCTCAGGCGGCTGAGGACTGGCTTGAGGCGGTGACCAGAGTTTTCTGTCTAGTGAGGACACCAGCAAGCCAGATGGTGATCCTAGGAGCGAGCCTTTTTCAGGGTTCGGCTGAACGATGGTGGAGTCTGGAAACGCAGTCTCATGTCGAGGATACTCTTTCATAGACGGAGTTTGAGCGACTCTTAAGGGAGGAGTCCTCTCCAGTTACGCTGAGAGCTGTGCGCATCCAGGAGCTTCTTCAGCTCTAGCAGGGCAGTATGACAGTGGTTGACTATTCATCTATGTTCACCAACCTCACCAGGTACTTGATGGATATGGTCAGGGATCAGTACTTCAGGGCTCGGACCTATGAGAGAGGTTTACGGTGAGTCATCCGAGCTAGTTACATGCCTCGATGCATTTCGACTTATACTGGAGTGCTTGAGTGGGCCTTGGTGATCGAGAGCTTCTTGGAAGATCAGAGACAGCCGCCGGTAGTCAGCAGCAGGCTGACAGGTGCAGAGACACTGGTAGTAGGGAGCCGACGTCAGGCACAGGGATCTGGACGTGGGAGACATCATAGGAGGACACCGGACAGAAGATCGACAGTCTCGGGCTCTCATGCTGGATCCAGTCAGCCAAGGGAGAAGCGATGCTACGCATACAACGGTAGGGGGAATCTCTCTAGAGATTGCCTGACACGTCGAGCTGCTGACATGGAAGTGGTGGATGGGCCACCGAGGCAGAGGAAGAGAATGGAGTAGGCAGATCTGCCAGGCAGCGGACGTGGCAGAGGAGCAGGGAGAGGTGCAGGTGGTGGCAGACGCTTCGACTTACTTCCACCACCACCCCCAGGAGGTCCGCACCAGGCTCAGGGAGATGGGGGGACAATGATGGGGACAACTGCATGTGGTCAAGGCATACGACCCAGGGGCTCCAGGGATGATTTGAGGTACGATCTGTGTCTTTTCTACCTTAGCTTCCGTACTAATAGATACAGGTTCCAGTCATTCCCTTATAGGCACATGTCTTGTACAAAACCTCGAGATTCCGGTAGAACCGTTGACTCGATCCTTACGCTTGGAGACACCTAAAGGAGGAGACTTGATGATAACGCACCTTTGCAGACAGTGTGATCTTTCCCTTGGAGGTGAGAGTTTCGGTTGGAACCTCTTGGTGGCAGCGTTGAGGACTTACGATGTCATTCTCGGTATGGATTGGTTATCTTCGGTCCATGCCCAGATTGACTGTTTTAGGCGAAGAGTGATGTGTGTCCGCCGTGATGGAACAAGGTTTTCCTTTGTTGGAGAAAAGGAAACCCAGGCAGCACAAAGTGGGGTCATGCATAAGAGGGGGCATCCTATCACTCATGAGTTGGCTAGACTTACCCTTAGAGCAGTAGATGTTGTGAGCTCTCAGTTCCCAACAGTGGTGGCGGAGTATGAGGACGTATTTCCAGAAGATGTCCCAGGGTTACCTCCCCACTGGGAAATTGACTTCTGCATCGACTTACACCCCGGCATGACACCGATTTCCTCATTGGCTTATTGGATGCCTCCTGCTGAGTTTCGTGAACTGAGGGTGCAATTGGAGGATTTGCTGAGGAAGGGTTTCGTGAGACCCAGTGTTTCACCCTCGGCGGCCTCGGTCTTGATTGCCAAGAAGGAAGATGGGAGTTTGAGGTTGTGCGTGGATTACCGGTGCCTGAACCGAGTAATGGTGAAGAACAATTATCCACTACCGAGAATTGATGACCTCTTTGATCAACTAAGAGGGGCTCAGTGGTTCTCGAAGGTTGATCTTCGATCAGGCTATCACCAGCTATGAGTGTTGGATGAGGATATAATGAAAACGGCTTTCAGATGTCGATACGTTCACTATGAGTACTTGGTGATGCCCTTTGGCATGACGAACTCCCCTGTAGTGTTCATTGGGTTGATGAACCGGATCTTCCAGCCGTACATGGACTGCTTCTTAGTGGTTTTCATCGACGACATCCTTGTGTACTCGGTGTCAAAGGAGGAGCACGTAAGACACCTACGGATGGTTCTAGACGTACTCCGAGAGGACCAGCATTATGGAATGCTCTCGAAGTGCCAGTTCTGGATTTAGGAGGTCCACTTTCTGGGACATTTCATCTCAGTAGATGGAGTAGTTGTGGACCCAGCCAAGGTGGAGGCTGTGTTAGCATGGGAGCCACCTCGGAGAGTGACAGAGGTGCAAAGCTTCCTTGGGTTAGCATGATATTACCAGAAAATCATCCCAGATTTCTCTTGTATATCGGCACCGATGACGGCCTTGACCAGGAAGGGGAAACCCTTTATATGGACAAAAAAGTGCCAGAAGCCCTTTGAGCAGCTGATGCAGAGTTTGACGAGCACCACAATCTTGAGATTTCCGGAGGGGGGTGTCGGGTACGTTGTTTTCTGCGACGCATCAGGGACTGGGCTTGGTTGTGTCTTGATGCAGCGGCATGTAGTGATTGCTTATGGTTCACGCAAACTTAGTCCACATGAGAAGAACTATGTGACCCATGATCTTGAGTTGGTAGTGGTAGTATTCGCATTGAAGATGTGGTGACACTACCTTATGGGTGAGCGGTTCATTGTCTACTCTGACCACAAGAGCCTCATGTACATCTTCTCACAGAAGGATCCGAATCTGAGGCAGATACGTTGGCTAGAGTTCCTCCAGGACTATGATTTTGAGATCATCTATACTCCTGGGAAGGGGGAAAAGGTGGTAGATGCTCTTAGTAGAAGGTCGAGCTCACAGCTGTTGAGTGAGGTGACACAACATTTAGCCGCGTTACAGTTATCCTTCATGTATGGTGAGGACACAGCTTACCTACAGTCGATGGTTGTCACAACTCCACTCTTACAGCATGTTAGGGAGGTACAACTTGGGCATGTCGACTGTGTGGCTTTACATGCTCAGTTAACCATAGGACATGCTCCTGATGGTTTTTCGCAAGGTGGGGAGCACGTACTTCTCTTCAGAGGATGCACTGTTGTACCGGTGGTGTTCTAGGAGGAGGTCCTGAGGGAGTTTCATACATCCCCTTTGGCGGTACATCCCGGAGTGGAAAAGATGTACCATGATCTCTGATGACAGTTTTGGTTGTCAGGCATGAAGAAGGTAGTGGGAGAGTGCGTTTCTTGATGCCTCACATGCCAACATGTGAAGGCTGAGCACTAGGTTCCCGCAAGGTTAGCTCACCCCTTGGATGTTCCAGAGTGGAAGTGGGATGGAATATCGATGGAATTTGTGACAAGCTTACCACGGACATCCAAGGGGCACGATTCCATCTGGGTGATCATTGACCGACTCACCAAGTTGGCTCACTTCCTAGCTATCAGGGATCCGAGTTCCGTAGAGGTCTTGGGACACCTCTACGTATAAGAGATAGTTTGGATTCATGGCGTCCCCTCAACTATAGTCTCAGACCAAGACGCCCGCTTCACATCCCGGTTGTGGAAGGGACTACAGGAGGCTTTTGGGACTCAGCTACGTCTGAGCACAGCGTTTCATCCCCAGACAGATGGTCAGACAGAGAGGACCATTCAGGTTCTGGAGGATATGTTGCGGTCCTGTATCTTGGACTTTGGTCATAGTTGGGAGGACCACCTACCACTGGTGGAGTTTGCGTACAACAATAGTTACCACTCCACCATTGGTATGGCACCGTTCGAGGCCTTGTATGGGAGACCCTGTCGGTCACCGCTTTTCTGGGCCGACCCCGGAGAGTCAGCACTCATGGGTCCAGAGTTAGTTTGAGCTACCATAGAGAAGGTGCAGATCATCTGGGAGTGGATGAAGACTGCACAGAGCTGGCAGAAGTCTTATACTGACAGACGACGGAGGCCTCTGGAGTTCGAGGAGGGAGACCACATTTTTCTTCAGGTCTCACCTCGACGTAGGTTGTATAGATTTGGCCGAGGCGGCAAGCTATCTCCGAGGTTCATCGGACCCTTCCAGATCATAGGCAGAGTTGGCGAGGTGACATACCGCCTGGTGCTACCACCACAGTTGAATTGGGTACCTGATGTCTTCCATGTGTCACAGCTGAGGAGGTACAAGCATGACCCATCGCACGTCATCGACTGGGGCGGGCTGGACATCAAGGATGGAGTGACCTATGTTGAGTACCCGGTGGAGATCAGGGACCGTCAGGAGAGGATCCTTCATGGGAGATCGATTCCCTTAGTGCGGATCCGGTGGCAGCATGGGAATCTTCAGGAAAGCACGTGGGAGCGGGAGGCCCAGATCCGTGCCCAGTACCCTCATCTTTTTGAGTAGCCTTTGTTTGGGATTTTTGGGGACGTAAAGCCCCAAGGTGGGGAGAATTTAATGTCTCTAATTTTTCCATTTATTATTTTTTTAAATATTATATGGAATTATTTCGAGACCGGGCGTGAAGACGACACATCATTCCGAGGTCCAGTGAGCCCGGAATGGTGGTTTGAACTTTTTAAGTCATGTGAGTCGGTGCTTGTGAGCGGTTGTGGAAGTTTTCAAACGGATTCCCGGATTAAAAATCTGAGTGCACCGTTATGTCCGGGACGATGAAATTACCTAAGAATGAGGCTAACCTCGACCGGTACGGGTCGAGGGAAAAAGTTAATTTTCGGAAATTTTAATAATAAACTAAAATAAAATAAAAATCTAAATCTTTATTTTATTTTATGGAAACAACCGCTGCGGTGTGTTAAAAGGGAAAATGTTCCCTTAATTAAATGTTGTGTCATAATGGAAAATAAATGGAATGTTGGACTCTTTAATACGCAGCGACGGGACGTCTGTTTCCTTAACTAATGGCGCGTCATAATAACTCATGTTTTGGAAAGTAGGGGTCATTATTATCACCACATAATTAAGTGACAATATTGTTTCCCTTTTTAAAAGGGTGAACAATTCGTTATCATTGGTAACGCTTGAGAAGAACCTCTGCCAAATCCGTGAGGCGTTCGAGCAATTCTCGACGACGAACGACAACAGATCGAAACCAAGGATCATTGCGCCGGCGTTGAAGGATCACGACGACAACGGCAGCACGACGTCTTCGTCAACGATCGATCCTTTCAAAAAGTAGGGGTTGTTGTTTTCATTTTCATTTCCATGTATTTGAATTTAAAAGACGAACGCGGATCAACCACAAACATGTTGATCCACAGATTCTGACGTTCTTGCGGGAGGGTTTTTTTGGGGATGATTTTGGGGAATTAATCCATGATTTATATTCATTTTGATCTCGGCTCTGTTTAAACCTACTAACAGAAGAGGATCAATGACGTGACGAACGACGGCGTAGGATCGTTCCTCAATTTGTATATTTGGATTTATTCCTCCTTTTCCCCGCATGTTCGTTGCGTTCTTCATGGGGTGACGAACAACGGATCGTTGCGCGTCCGTTCTGCGTCTCAATGATCCCAAATCGAATTTTCGATATCAAAACGTCCTTATGGAGGTGCGACGAAGTTGGTGGGCGACAAATTGGACCAGATCAGAAAGGGAATTCTTCGAGCGTTCTTCACGCGGGAAGACCGATCATGTTTTCGGAGCTGATCGGAGGCCCAAAAATGACGGAAACAGCTTCGTGGTGTCGGGGCGACCAAAACATGAAGGGTTTGTGGAGATCGGACGGCAATATCAATGATCAGTGCACTACTGGAGGTGCAACGGCGGAGGTCCGCATTCTTGGAAATTTTCAGAATACACGTCGTGTACTTTTGAAGAACACGCCGTGTAGTTCTGATGGTGGCGGCTAGGGTTTTGGGGTCAGAGAAGGACCACGCGGCGTGTGACCTTTGTCACAGGGCGTGTTGGACCTTCCCCGAAGCACGTCGGGTACATCGGGTGGTACACAGACACGGGATGCTCTACATGGCTACAGGCGGCATGGCGTGTACAGCTCCGCAGAGGTGGCTACGCGGAGCTCGGCATGTATCCCGGGGATACACAGACACGGGATGGAGTACACGAATGTGTACTCCCTCACCCAGCCAGGTGGGTCACCAGCACGGGTCCCCCCGTGTGCGGATCACACGGGTTGGAGTACACGGGTCGGTGACCGTGTACGGGCACATGGCCAGAGTACACGGAGCCAGCCAAAGTGACCCAGACACGGCGTGTACTCTGTACTACATGCTGTGTATAATGTTTTCTAAACAACCAGCCTCACGACACGGGCCGTTGCACACGGGAAGTACCAGGGGTTGGACAACACGGCGTGTGTCATTTCTACATGCCATGTACTTTTTGGAGAACGACTTGGTCCTTTTGTTCACCGTGCCTTGAACATCCTTCATTTGGGTTAGTGCCCCTTCTTCTTTTCCCCTGAAGGTCAGGCATCATTCCCTCACACCAGTTTATGATCCCTTCATCAGGACCTTTCTGTGATAGAGTCAGGCATCCATCCGAGAGGCCCGGATTGAGATCCTCTATCCATTCTAGACCCTATGTAGAGTCAAGCATCGACATGACCAACTTTACCGAGCGTTGATCCTCTACCTAGAAGGTGAATTCCGGATGACTCGTGGTATCCGCCATGGCCCTGGCAGTGATCCTCATCTGTGTATCGAGATCTTTCCCACTCAGAAGTGTGTCTCCCATAATGAGTGCTTCTATCTATCATAACCCATCCACTCAAGAGTGTGTCTCCGGAAATGAGTGTAGCTATATCTCGTGACGGTTCCTGACGAACATCACTCCTCGAACAGACATCATCATAACTATAAGACTCGTGGAGTGTGTTCTCACTGGAATGACTGCATCATGGAATCTTCAAAAAGATTCCCTATCGGGGTATGCGGTTGCGTGGCTTGTCTCTAGACCACGGGCCTGGGTTTTGAGTATATCTGGTTTGTTTTATATGTTATGTAAACATATATTGTGCATAGATGATTGTACCTTTACCTTGTGTACTAATTATTTGTTTTCGGGGTCCTCTACTGAGTATTGTTATACTCACCCATGCACGGGCTTTGCCCGCATGTCTGGTGTCTTGTGCAGATGAGCAGCCTTTTGACAGAGTCTAGGGAGGACCAGGACAAGACCGAGATTTCTGAGATTCCTACAAGATGAGGCGTTGCTATGGCTACGAGCAGCAGTCCCAGTAACTTTGTGCTTACAGGTTGTACTTTACAGTGTTTTTTTTTTCAGACTCTTGTTTTTTTGGTGGGCTTGTATTCTGGCCCCGTTTACTTTTATAGTACTCTACCTTTCTTCGTACTCTGTTGGTTGGGTTTAGTTGTATGCATGGATTTTTTTCCTTTGTGTTTTACATTTCAGCATTTGTGGGCTTGGAGATGTGTGTGTGTGTGTGTACAGGTACATTGGAAATGCTTCCCATGTTAGTGACACACCTACTCGGTGCTAGTCACCAGCCCCTGTCTTATTAGAGGCGGGCTTGGGGAGTCACGACGTGGGCCCCACTAGGACGGGTCGTGACAAAATCTCCCCACATTGTTGTAGAGACACCATATTCTCTGTTTGAAATAGTCTATCTCGACATGAACTGTAGATAACTAGTCCGCAGCTAAGATGATGTCCTTAATATTCACTACTAATACCAAATAGATCTAAAATGAAACAATCGCCTCAATTAGTGAAATCACACTATCAATATAATTTTATTATCACTGAGTCCCATCCATTAGTAGTCTCTAATCACATTGTTAGATACAATTTATCAATCAAAATCTCACTGTATAGAACATATGAGCTCAAAAAAAAGTTATCATGGACCATATCCATTGTCTCCACAGAGAAGATAGTTGTAATAAAAGAATACAAAACCTTTTTCATACTTCCCCAATAAAGCTATAGAATCTCATGGATGAACAAAACACTCATCATAGATGGAGTTAACTTCTATCTATGAAGGTGATCAAAATCAAACCATTCTAGTGTTTCCACATCCTATGACCGGGTCACTTAACCCCACCATTGTTCTATAGGGAAATAGATAAGGAAAAATTTTAGTACCCTAATATGATATAATGGATTCCTAACATAAAGAAAAACTCATGTCACCATATCATGCTTATACATAAGCATCTTTTCTAAGTCTCACATCATAACCTACGGGTTCTCTGTCACTGAATCTCATGAAGTACACTCAGCCTACATATCTAATCAGATGGTACTTCTAGTACCATCTCCTACTGGATTTATCATTTTATAAACATTACACCATTGAAAAATAAAATCAAATAAACATGTCCCTATATTGAAACAACATCAGTGATTGGATCATCATCTTGATGTTGATGTTGAATATTTACTGTAAAATGTCTTGGAAGCATCTTGAAATAGATAAAATGTTATAAAATCATTGAGTATATCAGGATATATAACTCAAAAAAGACATGGAAACCACAACCAGTTCATATATGATTAATTCTCCAAATTATTTTCCCTAAATCTAGGGTCTTCATGTATTAAATCAAATGGATGGTGATTAGAGTCATGGTGTATGTTTATGTTGGATTCCACAGTAACACTACTGTCATGGACTAGAAATCAAAACATGAAGCACATAACACTGTTTTACCGAACCAAACCCAGAGACACCAGTCCTATAGTAGAACTAGATGCTATTGTATGACTTTAACCAGACCTGTCCAAATGGGATGCATTCCACGACAACCCAATGCCTGATTCTATTTGGATAGGTTCTAGTGACTATTGCCAACTAGGTTTATTTCATACATGGTAGATGTTATCCTAATGTACGTGGACACATGAAAAAATCACCACAACTATAAAATTATTAAATATAAAAAAATGATAAACCATGCATGCATACATCTAAATTACACCATCATAGTATGACAACATGTGTTAGAATGAAAATGGGATAAATACATTTCCACGATTGTAAACTAAAAACATGTCCAACCTAATCTTATAGAAGGGGATTTATATCAATTAAACTGTAGGAACAAGCCTTTGTACATCCATCTCAGTATGCTCTACCTATTCATGGTCCCTCTAGGACTTCTCCAAAAGGATGACCATCTATATAACTCACACCATGTGCAGGGAAAGCCCATGTGGTGGGGGAGTACATAAATTTAAAGTAGGATACCAAGAAATCCCTAAACATATAACATCCATAATAATATTCATCTCATTATTGTAATATTTCAATTGAAAATATAACAATAATATCCAAATATACATAACAAAGACACACAGTCAATGGTAATATCATAACAATAATGAAACACTAGGAATCTTGCTTGAACATTCCACGCAACTCCTATCTAGGATGACACAATACATGGGCCACACAATATAGATGGTTTCCATTTGATATGTCATTATCATGATGGCTCACCATAGTGAGAAAAAACTAGAAATATGATGATAATGATAAACAGATAAGAATGGAACCTAGGCCTATGGGGTATAACAAAAACTCAATTTAGAATAAACTACTAATTAGAGGATCAACACATGCATAGTTCTTGTTAAAATGATAACAAGAACTTCCCATACGAAAAAAGATAATTGAGGATCTAAACCCATGACAAATGGAAGGATTACAACAACTCTATCCTAGAATGAAGTCCCTATGAAGGGATTACTATCCAATTTATTCAAATTGATTCCATAATAACCCTTAAGGAACAAATCATGTGAAAAACCCCCAATAAAACCATTCTAGTAAGAAGTGGATAAGGTATCTAAGATAACATTATGGGGGTACATGGTGTATATTGGTATTATAAGTATTTCACCATTGGAAATGGTTCATTCTTGTGTATCATGACCCACGTCCACGTCCATGTATGATTATATGGTGTGTTAGTGACCCTGTACTCATAACTATTTTGTCGTGTCCGCCCCCGAGTACACAACTTATTCAATCCCATGTACTATTTTCCCTATTCATGTACACTATGAGTTTCATTCAATTCCATCGGTTAACCATCACACACCATGTGATATTTATCACTTCTACGAAGCCCTATTTCTTCATAAGGGGTCCCAAAAGGTGTGTGATCTTGAAATAAAGATAATGTAACCTAGAATTTTCCAAAATTCCATAGTATTCATCTATTTAATAGTTCAATTATTTGACCTATGTATTGTCCATGAATCATTCTAGGACATAGAGTTCTACTCTGACCATGACACACCATCATCACTCAAAAGAAATCTGCCTCCAAAACGCATGGGTAAATGATTTTCATTAGTCCCCATAATTGTTGGATTTCACTCTATAAATGAGGATAAATAATCCATCCTCAATTCTTCTATATTATCATTGTAGATTTATTCAATTAATTATCCAAACTAAGATCAATGATATCAATATATTTCACCAAGAAACAGATGAGCAAGGATTGATTATCCAGTATTTTGTTGAACTAGTTGTCAAAATATATATCATGAATGAATGAATATATAACGGTAGATAAAACCAAAAACCTGAAATAGAGAATAAAAAAAATCATTGTTTTTGGGTTGGGCTCAATTAAATTTTATTAGAATTATGAACTAATAACCCTATAAATTAACCATTTGAACAATAATCCCTAAAGATAATCACATAAACTAAATATTATTAATCCATGAATCAATACATTGGTAAAGGGATTTGTGTTTATTATTGAAATATACCTATGGGGATAGACTAAAAATAAAACAACACCCTAACTAAGGTGGATTAGTCATTTTAGAAGAATTATAACATGTTATCATCATTGGGTAGATCCTCAAGTTTCATCACACACAGATCATCAATCAACATTCTTGTCACTAACCTCTATTGGAAGCTCCTCCAAACTCTCTAAAAATTATCCCATATTATGAAAATAAAACTATGAATTTTCTATATTACTTTTTATATATGGAAAAAAATCATGGTAATTAATTAAATAAATTAATTTATTCAATAATTTAGCTAAATGTAAATCCATCATTACACCCAACCTGAATATCAGATGCAATATAATGTTATATCATGCATAGGGTAAATCCATTCATTGAACTGAATAGTTGCGAAAAATTTCTAATTTGATCTTCTTTTTAAGAGTTATTCCACATCCTGTGGAAAACTATACATTAATGATATTTAATATATTACAAAAAATATTTTTAGGCACACTGGGACTCAGAATCTCACATTGTATTAGCTCATAGCTCTGAAAATAATCCATAAAATATTTTAAAATTATACATGAAAAAGTTAGAGTAATATCATATTCTTCATCAACCCATGACGACAATTATATAATTATTAGTGGGGTATGATTATCACATTCTAATGCAAGAAAGGATTGCACCACAGATCCATTTATAACATTATAATATAAAATATATATTAATTGAATTAATGAATCATAAAATAAATATTAGTAGGAATAATATTTTACTGTCAGCATACAACTATTCCAAATTTAATTGGCCATTATAAACCCTTATGACCATTGGAAGAAGCATTAAAAAATCCATACATTATTAATCTAACCATCAATTTAATAAAAAATAAGAAATAAAATGATTTTCTACCGTTAATTAATCACAATCTAATTTTAAAAATAACATTGAATGACACAGGTATATTCTATCGTAACCCTATAATTCACATACCATTATCTACTTTTGGGAATATTTTTAATTTTTCCTCATATAGAAAAACTAAATGACTCTATGTTTATATGGAGACAATTTGATTTATATCAAGAGTCACATACCTAAATTACTAGATTACTCACTAGCACATATTCATTTCTCTTCATTAATTTCTCAATATTCACTATTTTTGGTTCACCACACCAATAGAGAATCAATGACCACCTAAAATCATAGAATATATGTTCTTGAATATCTAATAAATGAAATAGTTAAGACACCCATTTTATAAAATATATATAATTATCAATTTATATAATTTAATACCCACATATATATTTTTTACCAACAATTTTAATTCCATACTTATAATTCCACACTAACCCACCACCACTTTTCGTCAAATAACTAAACCAATCATTATCACATTTTCCAAGGAAACATCATCAACCGTCTCCATAATTAGATGATATTTCCCAATTATAAAAACAATCAATTAAAGAAGAAAATAATTAAACAAATATATTAATTTAAAAAAATTATAATTTCCATCATTGAAATCCATAAACAAATTTGACCAAATATTAAAAACCCTACTCTAAGACCACTAATACAATCATAATTTTACTACAAGACTATCAAAATTACCATTTTATCTTTTATATATAAAATGACTAAAATATCCTAAAATATCCACACACTCTATATGTATTATATATATTTTATTCTTATTTGAGATTCCATTTCTGATATACATTTCTGTATTGCATGATGTCTTCAATGACTCATACAAATAAATAATTTTAGAAGATAAAAAATCAGCATACATTCTGAAATTTTTATTTTGGTCACTTACCTGGACACAATCTTTCCTGGCAAGGTTTACTCCAATCAAACACAGAATACATATCAAAATAATAAATTGAAATTTAGGAAGCTTGGAAAATTTTATTGAATAAATATTACAAAATACTTATCTCTTAGTGATATTATACCTATCTAGTAAGTTCTAACATCATATATGGTCCACTAAACATATGTTAAAGAATATATATTTTGTAAAAATACTTCACACATTGAGGTTAATCTGACACGAATACATGTAATACAGTTGAAAACTAAAATAATTCTATCCAATATTAGAAATTATATTTATATTTACTACAAGTATTTCTGATATAATCTCAAAATAATTTTAATACAATTCATATTTTCTTAAACAAAATTATGTCTAACAATAGCCCTCTCAATAATATCATCTACAAGTAATTAAAAATACAATTGTCAACCATAATGAAATTCACATGGTTATTGTCAACTTTTTGAATAGAATGTTTTGTTATATGAAAACTCAACTTAGGTTAAATTATTCTACCACATACAACTAAAACAAAAAATGAACAATTTGACTGTTTCTTTCAATGCACGGATCATTATTACTATTAACTATGGATCATATAAATTTTATAGGTACAATATATTTCCAAAAATATATCATAGCCCATTCCATATATGATATGTCAACTAAACATAAACATTAAGTACTATTAAATGAATAACTGTAATAAAAAAACCATATCAACCACAAAAAAACAAGAAAATATCTCAACCAATATTTACTCCATGATTAATAAGAAAAATTATTTAATTAATATATACACATTGATCCATATAAAATAGAATATTTATGTGTGTGAGGTCATCCCAATGTTGGTTTGACTAGGAAACAAAATAGGGGGAGGGGTTAATTTATTTCATATACAAATTTCTGTTTAAAAGTATTTTTAAAATATTACCCCAATTTAAAACAAAAGAGGCCAACTAATCAAAGTGTTGAATTTATAATAGTTGTTTGTTTAACGAATTTATAAAAATATTGTTTATTTGTCAATGGTAAAAATATTAGATTTTGATACAACTTTTGAAACTAATATAAATATCTACTATAGTTATAAACACTATCCAAGACTAACAATAAAAGTGAAATTCGGTTTTCTAAAATATCGTTAAAACAAGTGAATTTTTTTTTGAAAACACAGCGGATATAAAACAAGTGGTTCAGTCTCAAGTAGGGACATAGTCTTATCCACAAGGTAATCACTATCCACCAAGAAATATATATATATATACTGAAAAATGATTTAATCCAAACATTGGATTAGGTTTCAAAATACATTACACATACTGTCAAGGCCACACAAAATATTCCATAGATATACGTGGGATGAAATACACAATCTCGTCACACAGGAACTCTTCCACATTTCTCCATAGGATAAATATGTGTAAAAATGTAGTTATTTGTGGATATCTATGATCCTCTAGTTTAGTACTGGAGAAAGTTTTTGTCTTACAAATAGCTGCACACACTACTCAAAATGTTATAAAAAGGTACACAAATGAGAGATATGTATTAGATAGATTTTAGAAGGATTTGTGTCTTATGAAGTTCAGTTCTGGATTGTTAGCTGTGTCAGAGTTGAATCTAGAGTCCTATAATGGACAAAAATAGTAAAAATAAAGTGTCTTGGATAACTATGTTCTGTCTTCCAGGAGGGTGAGATATTCTTCTCCTTTGGTTCAATTGAATGCTATAGAGATGACAGAACATTGATGGACAAGAGTATTTTGGTTCATATAAAATAGTAATGAAGAGGTCCTCATGTTTTCTTCTTTTCCGTATGTTTCTCATGTGCATATGAAACTGGGTTTACATGTATCTTATTGTGTATATGTGTCAATTTCATGCACTATTCTTTAAATATATGTTTTATTGAAGCCTAAAAATATGCATGTTTTAAGAGGGATAATGTACCTAGTAATTTTGAAATCCTCATTTAACATGTCTGAAAAAAGAATTCAATTTATCTGTCGCATTAAAACACTAAAAATATGACTATTATATATAATATTAAATAATGTAAATTTAAAATGTTTATCGGTGATACCTTAGTCATTGTCTTCTTCTATTGGTGAATCGTTCCATCGATGTCTCATTCTGTACATCATTCGGTGTGTCAATAATTACTTGAATCGGGTGGTCTTTGCATCGGTAAGTCCTTTGGTCTGCAATTCCATACATCTATCAATCCTTATGTCAAAAGGATCTTTCATCGATAGGTCCGTTGAACTATCAGAGAAACAATCAGTCTGTTAGTGGGTTAATTTCACAGTTGGTGAGTCCCTGCATATGTATCTCTATGTGTCGGTAGTACTGTTCGTCGGTAAATTAATTGAGAAGTCAGCGACTCATTTGAACCATCAGTGTCCCATTCCTTCAATCAATTTTAGTATTCATACATAGAAAATATTCTTTCTTGGGCTTCCATACAACATATATTTTGAAAAAAATGTGCTAAAAATATATGTGATCATAGGGAATCATAATTACCCATATTGGAACATAAAAAAACATGATTGACATGATTAAAAATAATTAATAATATTTTACATGATCATTCATTATTAAAACCATTTATACTAGAGAGGGTGGAAAACAGCCTGCCATGGGCCAACAATATCCCCCTTTTTGAGGAGCACAAATCAGGCCATTATAAAGTACGATCATTTGATATGAAATATAATCATTCTACTTATCATATCCCATTATTTATGAGCTTTCTCAATATATAGATATGTAGTTAGAGGTGAAATAAATTTTAATGGTATCATAGAATATAAACAAATAGTATCAAAATTAATGTGTTTTCTTCACATATGTAATCACATGTATGAAAAAAATGCATAAGATTGATATAAAGGGTAAAATTAAAAAGGATAATTCCATACTATTATCCCGATTTGGGGATTCTCAAAGAGTGCAAGGGGATCAAAAAATTTCTTCCCCTTTTGATTATATTCATGAATGAAAAAGTATCAAGGGATTAAAAAGTATATGTGAATAATAGATATAAGATAGAAAGATGAATGATAAGAACATGAAATTTCATTTATCACAGTTGTACAATGGATGAAAAATATTTATGGAAAGACATAAAAACCAAAAATCCATATCAAAGAGTTATCCACAATACTTCTCAGGATTAAAAGGTTCATTATTCTTCTCAGAGGAGTAAATTGAAGGTCAAGTAGGTGGTGGTTGAGAACCTAGAGTGTCTAATGAATATTATAAAGAATGTAGGATCACTCATTCTAGAACATTTTGTAGAAGGATGGGTTTGTGTCGTGATAACACATAAGATTGAATATACTCTTGCATTAGTCGACAAATCTGAGTCAAGGCCTGATCAAATGATGTCAGGGGTGGAGGTACTAATCCAACATGCCCAATAGTTGTAGCAGTAGGTACCATAATAGAGTCTAAATATATCATAACCATGGTCACTACTCATTTTAAACATTGTATGTCTGGATAAACTAGAATAATCAAATAGATCTTGATCACTTCCTAACATTTCTCTCTACCACAATGTCCATGCTCTGATAATTCTAACCATGGGTTAATGGAACATCACTAAGAGTTTATATATGAGTCTTAAAAGTTTTAAGAATAGTCTCCACACTTCCTTTAAACTCTGAGGTCAAATTATTTATTTCAGAGGCAAGACCCATGATTTATTTCCTCAATGTGGAAATATTTAGAATAATTTTATCAGCATTTGTCATTAAGTTAGTTTGAAACTATTTTGTCACTTTATTTAAAAAATTATGTACATCGTCTTTACTCACACTCTTTCTCGTAAAAGGAATAGAAATATCTTTCCCAAACTTCTTCATTTCTTCTATTTAAGATCTATGAGAGTGTATTTCAACACATAGATAACGATTTTACCTGCATGCTTGTTCAATCACACGCAACATCTAATATTAAAATGATACAATTACAGGTAAAAAAACTTCCTCATTAAATCATGCAAAAACAAATTTAGTGATATAATCACCAAAATGGGGCTCTTTCACTAAATCTCTTGTAATACATACAAATACTTCATTATATGAGTCATCATAATCAACACCCAGGATTCCATTCCCATTCAATCATAAAATCATAATCTAGAGGAGTGAAAGTTTCAAGTATTACTCTTCTAGGATGATGCTCCTCATCATCTTGATCTCTCATTTGTTGAGGGGTCTTCACAATTGGAGCCCACCTTAATAGTTTCTCACTGTTAGTATGAGGTAACCTTCTTTAATGTAATAAATGAGGTGCAGGAATCACTTGAACTTCCAGATCATTATGAACCTCAACATTTTCTCTTTCTTCAACAACTACTTCAAGAGGTTCATCCAACCATTCCTAAACCATAGTTTTTACAATCTCAACATATCTTCCTTAACCATAACACTGATGGTCACCATAACATTAATTTTTTTCATCATCCTCCTAACAATAGACATGATCTTCACTGCCATTTCTATCAGAATTTTCTTCGCATTCTTCCTCTTCACTAACACTACCCATTCCACTACCACTTTAATCTTCCTAACTTCTTTATTCATTATCTTCAAATCCACTAGATCTACTTACTTATTACACACTACTTGAGACTTTGGTCTCCTCACCTCTATTGTCTCTATGTGTGGGTTCATCATAGTGTAAAGAATGTGGAGGGATAAGAGGTCCGAAAGAAATATCCTTTGTGGGATTTAGTGGGGCTAGGATCACTACTATCATCGATAGGGGACTCTTGATCTTTGACATGTATGGAAGGAAATTCCTATTTTTAAAAGTAATATACATTCACATATAGTCAATGACCATGATCAACCATATTTTTAGGCCTAGTTGAATGGTCCCATCGATTGAACCATTGATAAGTCTTATCTTCATTCCAAACAAATTCTTTCTTAAATGGGATCTAGTCGATCTTCATCCTTTTATAGATATATTTACAATGGAATTTCCCAATTTACTCAGAAACAACATCATATACTTCACAAACACAACCTATCACTTTTAACATATTTAATATCAACCTCGGATAAAATATGGAGTTTGGTTTTCAAGAGGTCTTTAAATTTTATTTATATTCACATTAAGGTACCTGCAAATATTTATCTTAATCCCATTTCATAGTAGATAAACCACATATACATCTTGATACTTTAGATATTCAAAGTCCCCTTTCCTATAAAAGATCTGATACTGTATAAAACAGAACAAAATTCTACCCTCTCCGTCTAACTTAGTAGAAATGGGTATCTTGTTCTCATCATTATCAGTAATCTCTTTCCGAGCTATCTCGTAGCATATAATATCACTCTCAGGTGGAGAGGTACCTTGATAATCATAAAATACATCCTCATGGGGTATCGTAATACATTTAACCAATTTCCTAGATGAAAAAGAGATCATCATTATTTTACAATGGAATTAATCAAATCAATGTCACATCCTTCCAACAAGAACATCATATTCATGTAAAATTAATGAACCACCCTCATTTAGAAAGGAATTTAATTATCTGGAAACCACTTAGGGAAAACCTAATCCTATAACATGCTGAGTAGCAATGACGTGCTCTCCAATAGCCATTCTGCATGAAACACTATTTTTGGAGTCACTTCATGGTTAACTAGAGCATGATCCCTAGGTTTGTATGATTTGATCGATTTACCTCTCTATTTATTAGCTACATGAGACTCACCATCCTCAAATATCACTTCAGATGTTCCATTACAATAGTTTTTTTGATGCTCGAAAGATGAAAGGTTGCGGGTATTGAGAGAAATTGTTGATTTAGTTTAGGTTTAAATGAGTAGAGTGATTTGACTCAAATTTATATCATTTAAGGCATGTAAAATCTCAAAATATTTAAATTAGGAATCATTTTCAACAAGATAAACGACACAGTTTCATTTTGGTAAAAACATAAAACATATAAAAATAGTGAGTCGTCGGTGTTAGCATGATATATTTGGCATTAAACTAATGGTTTCAGCATGATGTTGAATCAGTGTCAGCATGACAAGGTATCGTTATGATAGGGTATTTTCATGACAGAGCATCGGTGTCGTCATGACAACTGTGTGGGCATGAAAACTATGTTGGTGTGAAATAGGGTTGGTCTGAAAATGTTATCAGTGTTGGCATGACATTTATAGCTTTATAATGTTAGTGTCAAAATTACATTATCTATTTGACATTTTTAGTGTCGGTATGCTAACTTCACATGAAACATAATCATATTAATACCATAAGGTCCTATAGATTAATCCTCAAAAGCATATGTCTGATGTAGCTCATTATTTCATCATTTAATGTCTTTTTGAAAATGTCAGCAAGCTTATGTTCAGTGCCAATGAATTCTAAATTTATATCACCATTTTGATAATGGAGTCTCAAAAAGTGATGTCTTGCATCAATTTTTTTTGTCCTAGAATGTGAAACAGGGTTATTATAAATATTAATATCCGTTGTGTTATCACAATTTATAGGAACATGTATGAATTGATATCCATAATCTAGTAATGTATGTTTCATCCACAAACTTCTAACACATGAACTACCAACACTTATATATTCATCTTCGGTAGTAAATAATGGAACATAATTTTTATTCTTACTACACTATGAAAATAGAGACTTTCCCAAAATGTGACTTGTTTCAAAGGTTCTCTTTCTGTCTAGCATTCATCCACCAATGTCAGCATCTAAATAACTCAACCGATCAAAATTTTTTCCTCTTGGATTGAAGAGTCATAAATCGGTTGAATATTTTAGGTATTTAGATATGATTTTTATAGAATTTAATTGATATCATTTTGGGTTTTTTGAATACATGCACACATGCACACAGTAGACATATTATTTAAAATATTATAAGTTAAGTAGTGTAAACACCCAATCATTTCCTTGTAAGTGTTTTGATCAACAGATTTACCTTCTTCATCATGGTTTATCTTACAATTGGTAATAATTTGCGTTTAATAACTCTTAGTGTGTTGAAATATAAATCCTTTTAAATGATCCTTAGTATAATTAAATTTATTCAAAACAATACCTATTTTATTTTGAAATATTTGAAATCTAATAAATTATTTTAGTTCACCCATTAAGATCACTTAAATTTCACATTGATTCCTATTTGAAAAATCAACACATAAAATTTTTTTAGAGGATCCAAAAATAATATCATCAACATAAATTTTTACTACTAAAATATCTTTGGAATTTTCTTTAAAAAAAGCATAGGATCAATAATATTGATTATAAAAATTTTAGAAATATGAAAAATGTTGAGCCTATCCTACCAAGCTCTTGGAGATCACAATAATAATATAAATATTTTTTGAATTCAAAAACATGATTTGTAATGTGGGGATTAGATAAACGAGGGGGTTGTTCAAAAAAAGCATCCTATATATTATAAACATTTAATAATTCATTCTTGACATCCATTTGATATAGTTTTAAATCTAGATTGGCTGTATAGGCAAGTAGGATTCTAATGGCCTCAAGTCTAGATATTGGTGCAATGGTCTCCTTATATTCAATTCCTTCTTCTTGACTATAACATTGTGAATATAATCTAGCATTGTTTCTAACAATGTGACCAGATTTATCTACTTTATTCCTAAACACCCATTTAGTGACTAATTTCACGGTGTATTTGGGTCTATCTACAAGCTTCTCGGTATTGTTTCTTTCAAACTGATTTAATTCTTCTTATATAAATATCACCCAAAATTCGTCATTGATAACATCATTGATGTTTTTAGGTTCAAGCTTTGACAATAAAACATTATATTTATCCTGATTTCTAGGAGAATATCTAGTTTGAGTTCCTTTTTCTAAATCTACAACTATATAATCTAAAGGATGGCTCTTAAGTGTTATAAAATAAATGAAAATGAAGGTATAGTCATTTAAGGTTCTTCTACAGGTTATGGTTCATCATGACATGAATTTAAAGAATTTACAGAACTGGTAGTTTTAACATATTTCTTCAAATGATGTTTAGAAGATTTAGTATTGTTATCCAGATTGTACATATCATCCTCACTATTCTCGAGAGATGTATTTGGCTCATGTCGATCTATCTCATCAAACATAACATGTACTGATTCTTCCACAAATTTGGTTCTCCTATTGAATAATCTATATGCTTTACTAAAAATTTAACAAACTAAGAAAATTCCTTCATCATAATTGAAGGAAAATTTCTCCATATTATCCTTAGTGTTAATAATATAGTCTTTTAAACCAAAAACATCAATATAGGTAACCATGGGATTCCTATTGTACCACAACTCATAAGGACATCTCTTAAGGATATGTCCGATGAAGAATGAATTGGTTATCTAGCATACTATATTGAATACTTATTCCCAAATATATATAGGTAGGTTATACTCACTAAGCATGGTTTTAGAAATTTCATAAAGTGTTCTATTGGTTTTTTTACAAATCCATTTTTCTGGGGTGTCCTAAAAGAAGAGAATTTGTGAGTATAGCCATTCTATGAGAAAAATATTCAAACTCGTAGTTCTCAAAACTTGCATCCTTGGTTAAATCATAGGGTTTTAATTTTAAACCCACTAAGATTTTCTACACTCCCATCATACATGGTGTAATGAGGAAAGCATCAATTTTTTGATCCAATAAGTAGATCAATGTATATACAGAGTAGTCATCTACAAGAACATAGACATAGTGCTTCCCACATTGACATGAAACTCTAGGTGGTCCAAACAATTCCATGTGAACCAATATGAGTGGTTGAGAAGTTGAATTTTTTTCTATAATTTGAAACATATTTTTTGTTCATTACCCTTTTGAGAAGGATTACATACTTTTTCATTTGGAAACTCAAATATTGTTATATCCATGACTAAAAGTTTTCTAGTATGAATTCTAATTGACTGTATATTATAGTTTCCTAATTTCTTAACCCAAAGCCAAGAATCTTTATTAAAATCACTCAAACATGAAATATTTTGCGAAATTAAATAATCTAAATCAATAACCTAAATATTTTCATTTCAAAATGAAAAAAAATACCAACTAATTTTTAGAATTAAAAAAATTTCATGCATCAATTTTAAATTAAACACTAAAACCATCATAACATAACTGAGAGATACTATGTCGGTTTTATCCTAATCCGTCCAAAAAAAGTACATTACAAATTAATACTGAGTAAGAGTTACCATTCTATCCATGGCCAATTCTTTTTTCTTTATCTTAGTCACCAAAAGTGATACACCCATCATCAATCTTTATCATGTTCTTGAAGAATGATTATTCTCCTCTCATGTGTATGGGAACTCCATTTCCCATGTACCATATACTTCTATTGGATCTTTCAAATAGCTTTTCTAAAAAAATAGATTAGACAAGAAATTTTCTTGGTACCTAGATTTGTTTGGGTCCATTAACATTAGAAATAATTTCTCTGGTAACCCACATTTTATTCATGGGATTCCAATACATTGTTTGTGACATAGTTGATAAATATAAATTATTAGGTCTAGAGAATCTTGATATTGTATATGATGTTTTGTAGTTGGAACTTGCAGGAGATTTTCTAAAATTGGGTATGAAACTGGATTTTCAATATTTTTATACTAAATGTGTTTTATTCATATTCAACTTTCTTAGATGGTATCCTATTCTAGT
The DNA here is from genome assembly GCA_963277665.1 of Viscum album. Classification (NCBI taxonomy): domain Eukaryota; kingdom Viridiplantae; phylum Streptophyta; class Magnoliopsida; order Santalales; family Viscaceae; genus Viscum; species Viscum album. The sequence goes on along the minus strand of OY728164.1, from coordinate 284,616,948 downwards.
AGTATATTTATGATCATCCTTTTTTACCAAGAATTTAAACTAAAATTTATTTATCATTGTTTAATCATTCGATATCCTTTTTCAGTTTTCTATTTGATAATTTATGTTTAATGTTCTCCTTAAGAATTTGATAATTTTTTTCATTTCTAATGTAATTTAAGATTGAATAGTAATAGTCAAAGAATTATGATATTTATAATATTTTTATTTATCTTTTAATTCATTACATGTTTCTTTTAACATTTCATAGTATCCAAAAATTTATTCGTTTTCTATTATATAAGAATCAACTTCATCTAAGGAATACTATGCATTATGTTAAGGAGAGTTGAGTGTTACCTCATATGTATCTCTCATAATAATAATATAATCTTTATTGGACTTTTCAACATGAGGGGATTCGGAGTCACCTAAGCTATCCTTATAAGAACTCAAATATTCCTTCATGGACATTATATACTTTAGTTCTTTATCATCATAATTATTCTTCTAATTTATCCTGGGATAGTTATCCTTTATACATCCATTTCTTTTTCACTCATTAAAGATGATTTTATTAGAATTATCTCCTCTTTTTCAATCCTTTTTTCTAATTTTCCTAATTATCATATTTACCTTTTTATTTTGGCTTTCTAAGGAATTTATTCTTTCTATAAAATATATTAAACCTTCTGGTTATTTGAGATTTCTCTTCATCACTATCCATTAAAGATTATTCTCCACTTAAACATTCTGTTTCCTCTTAAACAATGTACTTTTTGTTGGATGTAGTATATTTGAATTCAAGTGATTTTTTTCATCCATCATCCTCTAATTTTTTTACTTTTAGTTATTCCTCCTACATAATTAATTATCATATCATCTCTTTTAATGGGATCAAGATGATGTCACATGATTATCTTATTGATATAGAATTCCCTCTCCACTTATCTGGTAATCATTTGATGATTCTCATGATTTTATCCTTGGTTGTGAAAACTCTTTCTAAGTAGATAATGGTGTTCTCAATTTTAATAAACTGGAGATACATGTCAGAAATAGGCTTATCATGCTTCATCTTAAAATTATCATACATAATAGTTTATGTGTAATGTATCAAGTTCTAATCATTATATGTTCCATCATGTGATATAGCTAAGGTGTCCCAAATATCATAGGAAAATTTACAAGAGGATATTCAATTAAATTTCTCATACGCTAGTACACAAAACATAACATTCATAGCATAAAAATTGTTATTATAAGTAGCTTTTGTATCATCACTCCATGTTGTTCTTGGATATTCAAGAATTTCAAATTTGTCTTCTATTATTTTCCAAATATCAATCCACATACTTTCTAGGTACATTTTTATCATAATCATCAACTGAGCATAGTTTGGTCCATTAAAGTGTGGAGTAATTTTTGTAGTTTTACTTTCCAATCTATTATTCATACTATAAATTTTTTTTAATGAAATAAATATTTAGAACTAATATAAATTTAGAAATATTTAAAAAACAACTAAAATCACAATTGAAAATATTTGAAAATGTTTTGAAACATTTGAATATAATAGTTAAAAAATACATTAATACCAAATTTTCATCAGAGTATGAAACTCAAGAAAGGGATGAATTGAGTTCTTATGAATTTTTTTAAATGTTTCTTTAAAATATTCCACCTATTAAAAAAACTAGACAACTAATTAATGTAGAGAATTTATAATAGTCTAACTATTTAACTAGAATATTAGAGGATTGATTATTTATCAATTATAACAATTTTAGATATTGATAAAACTATTAAAACTAATCAAATAAGCCAAAATAGGTAAAAAAAATATCCAATACCTGCTATCAAAGTGAAATTCAGTTTTCTTAAATATAGGTAATTATAGAGAATGTTAAATTTGAAAAAATAGTGGATATAAAAAAGAGGTTCAATCTCAATAAGTGACATAATCCACTTTTCTTGGTGATCACCTTACTCCAAGAAATCTATATAGGTAAAGGTTTTGATCCACATCATAAAATAGGGTTTACAAAACAGTACACACACTTTCCAAGTCCCTAGACTTCTACAACATTTCTACATGGGAAGAAAAATACAATGAGGTCACACATGACCTCTTCCATAGTTCTTCATGGGCTAAATAAGTGTAAAATTATATTTGGTTGAGGATATCTAGAATCCTACAGTTTAGTGTAGGATACAATGTGAATTTTACAAATAAATGCACATGGTGATCAAAAATGTTATAAAAACATACACAACAGATCAATAAGTATTCAATAGTTATTATAAGGCTCTATGTGTTATGTAGTTCTACTCTAGACACTTTGATGAATCATATTTGAAGCTATACACCTCTTCTAGAACCAGAGACTATAAACAGAGTGTCGGGGAGCATTATGTTCTGTCTTCTAGGAGGGAGAGATGTTCTGCTTCTTAGGTTTAGTTATATTCTATAGAGTTGATGGAAAAATTATTTACTTCAGTCCTCTATTTCAAAACAATATGGAATAAAGAGTTCCTAATGTGTTATTCCTTTCAAAATGAGGCTCGCCAAGGTCATTTACTATGTCTACTCATATCTTCTTTTATATATGAATCGCATTCATGTGAACTTCTTTGTATATATGTCTTCCTGAAGCCCAAAAATATACATGTTTTATCATAGATGATGTACCTCATTCTTTTGACATCCTCGTTTAATATGTATTCAAAAATAATTAAATTAATCAGTCACATTGAAACACTCAAAATATGACTGTTAGACATAATATTAAATAAAATAAATTTAAAGAATATATATTTGAGTCCTTAGTATCTTTTTCTCTTAGAGACTCATTCCATTTATGTATCCTTCTGTATGTGCATCTATGCATCGGTAAGTCTTTCTGTTGATAGGCCCCTTCATCAGTAGGTCCTTGCATTAATAGCTCCTTTCATCGGTAGGCCCTTGCATCTATAGGTCCTTACATTAGTAGGTCCATTGAAATATCAGTGAGACAATATAACTTCCAATGGATAAATTTCACTCTCATCGTGTCCTTGAATTGGTAGCTCCATGCATTGGTAACACCATGTGTTAGTAAGTAAATCATGTTGTCATTGACTGATTTGAATTGTCAATGTCTCATTCCTTTTGTCAGTGTCAATCTGTCATTCTAACAAAATATTTCTTCTTGTATTGTGTTACAATAGAAATATGAAGAGAATGTGTTAAACTTATATGTGATCATAGATAATAATAATTACATGTATTGAAACTTAAATAAACAGGATTGAAATTATAAGACATAATTAATAACATTTGACATGATTTGTGATTATTAAAACCATTAATACTAGAGTGGGTGGCCAACCGTCTCCCATGGGTTAATAATATCAACATTTTGATGATAAAAAATCATGGAATTATAATGTTCAATCATTTTATATGGAATATAATAATTCTACTTATCATCTCCAATTGTTGATGAGTTTTATCAATATATATATATATATATATATCTCTATATCTGTGTCTCTGTGTGTGTGTGTAATTAGAGGTAAAATAAATATTAATGGTATCAAAGAAGAAAAAAAATAAAAGGAATAGTATTAAAGAGTAATTAATTTTCCTCCCATATATAATTAGAGGTAATAAATAATTAAAATTCATACGTGTGATGTCAAGGGTAAAATAAATAAGGATAATTCCAACCTATTCTCCTTCATTTCAAATTATCAAAATGTCTATGATGAGAAAAATTGATCTTCCCATTTTGATTCTAATCAATAATGAAATAAGTATGAAAGGAAGAAATAGTATCATAGAATAATATATAAAATATTAAGAGATGAAATATAATAAAATGAAATTTAATTGATCATGGAAGGACAAGGGATGAAAGATCTTTAGGGAAATACAACAGAACAACAACAAAAATGACATATCAATGAGTTATACCCACTACTTATTATGATTAATAAGTTCATACCCTTTCTCAAAGGGTTCAATAGAAGGTCCAATAGGTGGTGAATTAAATGATGGATATTCTAAAAAAATTTCAAAGGAGTAAGTATAACTCCTTTAAGAATATTGGGTGCAAGGATCATATTGTGTTGTGATAACATAGGAGGTCAAATCTGATGTTGGAGAACTAAAGAAATATATGTTAAGGGCTGAGCAACTGAAATTTTATGTGGATATACACATCTAATAGGGATAATAGGTGTAGAAAATGGTACCACAATGGCTTCACTCTTCATTTTATGGTATGATTTCGACATCTTAATGAGTTTATTATTTATTTCTCCACAAGACTTCATATATTTCTGAAAGTCGTATTTTTTTCTTGAATGTTTTCAAAAGATGGGTGAAGTCCTTCAAAATCTGTATTTAGTCTTTGAATGCTCTTATCACTAGAGGAAATGTCAGGTTTTCTGTCAAATAAATAAGGAGACTTGTCAACTGATGTTTGGTAATGATATTCCTGAAATAGGATTCCACCGTTTCTCTGATCACAGTATTCAAAGTCATAGAACTCATGGAATAGAGTCTAACCATATCCTGAACATGATAAAAATTCATTTCAATCATTACAAGGTTGGTGAAGCAAGAAGCATAAAATTGAGCTTGAATGACTTCCATAAAAACATTTCTTACTTCCTCAATGTACAAGGTCTGAGAAGTCTGAATAGAGTTAAAAGAAACTTCAGTGGGAGTTGTGGTATGAGTATTCAAAGAATTAAGAATATTTTCCACACAACCTTTGAAATCTGAGGTCAAGTTATTTATTTTTGAGCCATTCTTAGTCATTTATTTTGTCAACAAGGTAGTAATTGAAACAATTTTCTCAATAGTTGTGATTATGTTGTGTTAAATATGTTCTATTACTTTCTTCTAAACATTAGTTGCATCGGCTTTACTCACACCCACTTTCTAACTAGGAATATAAAAAGGTATCCCAAACTGCATCATTTCAGCTATTGATGACCTAAGGGAGTGTAATTAATCACTCATATTTGTGTTTTCTATTGTAGTTTATTGAATATCATTCACTATCTAAGATTTAACTAATACAATTACAACTGAAAAGAATTCCTCTTAAGTCATTCAATATCATTAATACTGAAAGAGTTACTAAAAAGGGTATCATTAACTAATTATTTTGCAATTCGTACAAAATAACTCATCATCCATGTCTTCATAATCCAAACCCAGGGCTACAAACCCAGAATTCCTTTCCCTTTCAATCATAACATCATCATCTAGAGGAGTGAGAGTGTCAATTCTTACTCTTCCAGTTTGATGCTCATCGTATTCTTGATCCCTCCTTTATTGAGACTCCCCAAAAATCTAAGCTCTCCTCACATGTTTCTCACAATCAGCATGAGGTATCCTTCTTTCATATACTATCTGAGGTGTAGGAATCACTTGAGCATCCAATTCATCATGAACCTCAACATTTGATATTTTATAAACAACTATTTTAGAAGAGTCTTTCATCCATTCATGAAGAACATATTTAACAATCGATACATATCTACCTTGATCATTCATATGATGATTACCATAATATTTACTGCCTTCATTATAATCATGTCTAGAGAAATTCCCTTCACTTCCATTTCTGTCAGTATTTTCTTTACCTTATTCCTCAATACTACCATTGCCTCTACCAGGACCACTTTCATATTCATCACTTCCATATTCTACTTCTTATTCGTTAGAGTTACTAAATATACTTAAATATTTAAAACTGCCTATGAATTATTTCCCCTTACCTCCATTGTCGTCATGTGTGGGCTCATTATAGGGTAAATAAAGTTGAGGACTATAAGGTGTAGAAAATAAATTGTGAGCTTTAGTGATGTTAGGAGAACTCCAATCATCGATAGGTGAAAATATATCCATGACCACTGTGGAAGGCCCTTTTTCATGTTCTTCTGAAGAGTAAACAACTTCTTTATCTAGTCCTAGAGCAATATTAACCAAATTCTTAGGCCTAGTTTTATGGTCCACTAGATTGAACTTATCATAAATCTTATATACATCCCAAAAACATTCTTTATTCCATGGGTTCCAGTTGATCTTCGTCTTTTCACAAATTTCATTATATAGGTAGATTCGACTACACTCAGAAACAACTCCACATCCTTAAGTAACACAACCTTTCTCTTTTAAAATAGATGATATCAACCTTGGATAAAATAGGGAATTAGTTTTTCAAGATGGATTAATCATTTCATTTATGTCCACATAAATCTACCTACATATATTTACCTCAATAAATTTTAATTGTTGATAAACCAAGTTGAAATCTTGATACATTAGAGATACATTGTCCCATTTCTTGGGATATAACTGATTCTGTATAAACATGAAAAAAATTCTACACTTTCCATCTTGATTTTTAGAAACTGGTATTTTGTGCTCATCATTATTATTATGATAATTCAGAGCTATCTCAAAGCAGAAAATGGAACACTCCGATGGATAGGTAACTTGATAATAATCAAATATACCATCATAGGATACCTTAATACATTCAGCTCATTTTTGGATGAAAATAAAATTCTATTTCCATTCACTATGGACTTAATCCCGTAAATTTCAACTATATATATCATTAACTTAATATTCATGTAAAATTAATGATCCTGCTTCAGGTTGAATGGTCTTTCATTTTTTGTGAACCACTGAAGCCATCCCTGATGATTTAACACCCTGATTAAAAACGACTTTCTCTACAATTTTCATTCTCGAAGAACCTCTTTTTATAGATTCATTACATTGTTCTACATGGAAGGATTCACAACTCCATAATATTTACTCAATTCCCCACTCTCTTTCATAGCTGTATGAGACCAACCACCATCAAGATCCCTCTTCACATGCATAATTACAATAGTTCATTTTGATGGTTGAAAGGTGAATTTTTGATGGTAGAGATAGAAATGATGGAGTTAGTGTAAGGGTAAAGGAGTAGAGTGGATCAACTTAAATTTATATCATTTAGGGCATTTTAAATAACCAAATTGGGAAATCATGAACCAAGTTCAAAAAAAAATGAAACAACATAATTTTAGTAAAAACATTGAATGAATAAAAATAGAAAGTCATTAGTTTCATAATGAAAAATATTTCATAACAGTAATAGTTTAGGCAAGATAAGGCGTCAGTGTCAGGATGAGAAGTTATCATCATGACAAAGCTTCGGTTTCTGCATAACAATTGTGTCAACATGACATAGCATCATTAGGAAAATGTTATAGGTGTCGACAACTCATATTAATCAACATAGTTCTTGTGTAGGTATGAAATTATCTATTTTACTTTTCTAGGGTCGGTATGATATCTACAGTTAACAAATAATCAGAGGAATAACACAAGGTCCAATAGATTAATCATTCCAAACTCAAGTCTAATGTAGTTCATCCTTTCTTCTTTTAATGGACTACTACATATTTTATAAAGCTGATGTTTAGAGGCAATTAATTCTAATATTATATCATGTTATTTATAATGTTCTCTCAAAAAGTAATGTCTGGTATCAATGTTCTTTTCTTATAATTTGAAACAAGATTCATAGAAATATTAACAACACTTGTGTTATCATAATTTATAGAAACATGTATCAATTGATACCTATAACCCAGTAATGTGTTTTTCATCGAAAATATTATTCACAATAACTATGAGAATATATGTATTCATCTTCATCATTAGATAATGCCACAAAATTTTTCTTCTTACTACACCATGAAGTAGGAGACTTGCCCAAAATGTGACATGTTCTAGTGGTGCACTTTCTATCTGACTTATAGTCACTAAATTCAGAATTTGAATGAATCACCAAATACAGAGGTTTTCTTATATTATATAAAAATACTAAATTTGTAATATATTTGAGGTATTTAAAAATCCTTTCTCTAGAATTGAAATGGGAATTTTTTGGGTTTTCTTGAAAAATGTGAACACATGAAAAAACTAAACATAATATCTATCCTTATAATAGTAAAGTATATTAACTACAAATAATTACTCTATAAGTGGTTTGATAAATTGATTTTTCTTCTTCATCAAGATCCAACTCATGAGTGGTACTCATTTTAGTGTCACTACTATTAGTTCTTTTAAATAAAAATTATTTTAAAGGATTATTAATATATTTACATTAATTCAAAAAATACCTTCTTTATTTTTAATAAACATTAAATCTATGAATGAATTTGAGTTCACCCATTAAACTCATATCAAATTCACATTACATCATCTTTGAAAAATCAACACATAAATAATTTTTTGAGGATCCAAAAATAATATTATCTACATAAATTTGTACCTATAAAAAATATTTGGAAATTCTTTTTATAATAATGGTAGGATAAAAAATACATTTTGTAAATATAATAAAAATAATAAAAGTGTTGAGAATATCATACCAAGCTCTTGGAAATTTCTTTAAACAGTATAATTATTTTTTAATATTAAATAAATAATTTGGAATGTGTTGGTTTGAAAAACCAGTGGGGTTTTCAACTAAAACATCATAAAATATAAAACCATTTAATAATTCACTCTTCAAATCCATATAAAAATGTTTTAAATATTGATTTGTTGCATAGGAAAGCTTGATTTTAATTGCCTCATGTCCAACTATCGGTTCAAAGGACTCCTTATAGTCAATTCCTTATTCATGACTCTAACCTTTTGAAACTAATCTATGTATGATTTTAATCTGAGTACCTTTATCTAAATCACAAATTATATAACCAAAATGATGGTTCTTAAGAGTTATAAAAGGCCTATAAAATGAAGTTCTAGTCACTTAAGGTTATTCTACACGCTCAGTTTCATCATGACTAAAATCTGGATAATTTATAGAAGATAAAGTTTTAATAGTTTTCTTCATAGGATGGCCAGAATATTCAGTATTGATGTCCAGATTTTTTATATCATCCTCAAGATTCTCTGGGTATATTTTTTGATCATGTGGAACTATCTCATTAAACGTTACATGTGATGATTATTCCACACATTTTTTTCTATAATTGAGGACTCTAAAGGATTTAATATAAATTGATTAACCTAGGAATATTCTTCCATCACCCCTAGAGGAAAATTTTTCTAGATTATCTTTTGTGTTAAACATATAGAGTTTTCAACCATTAACATTGAAGTAGTTAACCTCGTGTTTTCTATAGTTCCAAAACTCATAAGGAGTTCTCTTATGGATAGGTATGATCAAGAATATATCGATTATATAGGATGTTGTATTTATTGCTTCTACCCAATAGTATATTGGTAGGTCATACTCACTTATCATAGTTCTAGAAACTTTTATATCGGTTTTATTTATTCTTTCTAAAACATCATTTTTATGGGGTCTGCTTGGCGAAGTGAAGTTATGAATGTATTCATTATTTTAGGAAAAGGATTCAAACTCTAGGTTCTCAAACTCATAATTTTTTTAAAATAGTAGGGTTTTAATTTTAAGAGCACTATGATTTTCTAAACTCCTAGAATACATGGTGAAATAATATAAAGATTCACTTTTGTGGGCCAAGAAGAAGATCAAATTATATCTAGATTAGTCATCTACAAGAACATAGGCAAAGTGATTTACACCTAGAAATTAAAATTTACGTAGTCTAAAAATTTCCATGTTAACCAACTCAACATGTTAAGAAGTTGAAATATTTCTTCATTAGTTTGACAGAGATTTTTTCATTTTAACCCTTTTGACAAGGATTACAGACACTGTCATTTGGAACGTCATGTTTATGTAGATCGTTGACCAAGAATTTTCTAATTATCTTTCAATGGTCATGTACATTGTAGTTTCCTAATCTCATCTTCCAAATCCTGGAATCATTATTAAAATAACTCAAATAATAATCATTTTACGAAATTAATGAAACTAAATCAACAATATAGACATTTTCATTTCTAAATGAAAAAAATAATAAACTATTTTTAGAATTAATAATATTTCATGAAAAATTTACTAATATATCATTAAATCCATCATTACTTAAGAGAGATATACCAAGTATGTTTAATTTTAATCAATCAATTAGAATTAATTTTGAAATTAAAACGTAGTAAGAGTTACCAATCTATCCAATGCCAATAAATATTCCTTTCACGTTGTCACCAAATGTGACATGCCCACAATCAATGTTTATCAAGTTCTTGAACCATGTCTAATCTCATGTAATGTGTCTTTAAAATCCATTTTACATGTACCATAGAATTCTACAGGAGATCTTCATATAGTTTTCCTAAAAAAATTGACAAGAAATGATTTTGCTACCCAGTATTTTTGGTCTTGATACATTAGTAATAAGGTCATTGGGAACCCAAATTGGTTTCATGGGTTTCCAATAACTTTTATGTATAGTATTTGAAAAATCAATATTATTTGGTCTAAAAAACATGAAATAGTATAAGATGATTCATAGTAGGAACCTGGAGGAAATTTTCCAGGACTAGGTACGAAATTGGATTTTTTGGATTTTGATACAAAATGAGTATTTATCATATTACAATTTACTGGTTGGTATCATATTATAGTTGTATATTTAGGAGATAATTTTCTAACAATAATTTGAATTTAAATTTCATTACCATTGTTAAATATTTCTATAACCTTTTTCAACAGATCATTTGACAATTTGAGTTCCTTATTTTCTTTAATCAGTTGAGAAATTTTCAATTTTCTATAGCAAGCTTAGATTTAATAGTTGTAGTCAAAGAATATTGTTTCTTTAAATATTTGATTTTTTCTTTAAATACATTACACGTGTCTTCTATAATTTTATAGTATTAAAATAGTTCTATATTTTTAATGTTTTTTAATTCAATTTAATCTCTAGAAGAGTAAGAATTATGTTCATGAGAGTTAAATGTTACCTCGGATTTTTTTTCATAAAACAAATATTTTCCTTATTATCCTTTTTATCCTGAGAGGATTATAAGTTACTTAAGGAGAAATTATAAGAACACCATGTTTCCTTCATGTCCTTTTTATACTTTCTATCCTTATTATCATACTTCTCATTATACATAAGCTTGCTATAGTTATCCTTTACATGTCCCTTTCATTTTCACTCATAGTAGAAATTTTTGTTTTATGTATCACATCTTTTTCAATCCCTTTTCCTAAGGAACATATAATCATATTTATATTTTTAGTTCTTCTTTATTTAAATTTTCTTAAACCATCTAGAAATTTGATACATCTTCTCATCATGTTATGTTGAATATTGTCCATCACATGAACATTCATTTTCATCTTGAACATTTCCCTTTTGTTGGGAGTTAGTATATTTCAATGAAAAATATTTCGTTTTGGGTCCATCATACTCTTGTTTTATTACTTTCTGTTCTTCATCATAAATCATCAACTTTCATATCATCGCATTTACTAGAAACTTTTTGATGTAATATGATTTTCTTATTGACACAATAGTCCCTCTCCATCAACTTTGTAAGCCTCTGAGTGTTCTCATGATTTTCTCCTTGGATATAACAGCATTTCAAAAAGATATCATGGTGGTCACAATTACACTAAACTTGAAATACAAGTCATAAATAGGCTCATCAGGCTTCATATTAAAATTATCATATTTAATAGTAAAAGCATTATGTCTCATTTCATTAAAATTAGAAGATCCTTCATGTGAGATAGTTAAGCTGTCCCAAATTTCATAGGATGATTTACAATAAGATATTAAATTAAATTCCTTATCCCCTATTGCATAAAATAGAGAATTCATAGATTTTCAATTTTTAATGTAAGTCTCTTTTGTATAATTACTCTATTTAGTTTGTGGAGTTTATAGTATTTCATATTTTTCATCTATTATTGTCCGAATATCAAACCTTATACTTTTTATGTTCATTTTCCTCTTAATCTCTTACTGGGAATAGTTAGTTCCATTAAGGAAAGGATAAATGTTTATAATAGCACATTCTAATCTATTATACATACTAAAGAAAATATAACTAAAAATTAAAAATTTAGAACTAACATAAATTTAGAGATTTTTAAAACCGAACTAAAGTTAGAGTAGAAAAAATTTGAAAACGTTTAGAAACCATTGAATTAAGTAGTTAAAAAATAATTTCATGCCAAATGTTTTTCATAGTAGGAATCTCAAGAGAGAGAGAATTAAGTTCCAATAAAAATTTATATTAAAATTGTTGTTTATAATATTACACCAATTTAATACAAAACTAGAGAGCTAATTAAAGTAGTGAATTTATAATAATATGAGTGTTAAAATATTTTTTCAAAAGATTAATTATATATCAGTTGTAACAATATGATATACTGATATAACATTCGAAACTAATATAATAAGAAAATAATAGTCATAAAAACTAACCACGAATAACTATCAAGGTGAAATTTTGTTTTCTAGAATACAAGTAAAAACAGAGAAAACTAAATTTGAAAACAAAGAAGATATAGAACAAGAGTTTCAGTCTCAAGTAGAGACATAATACTCACTACATAGTGATCACCTACCACCAATAAATCTATATTGGAAAACGTTATGATCCACACCCTGGATTGTGGTTTACACACTATTTCATAGACTTTCCTAGTTGAAAGACCTCTAAAACAGTTATACATGGGGAAAAAATAAAACCATGTCACATAAGACATCTTCCCTAGTTCATTGTGGGATTGATAAGTGTACAAATATTTTTGTTTGAGGATATATAGTATCCTAGCGTTTAGTGTAGGAGATACTGTGTTTTTTACAAACATATTCATAAACTGCTCAAAAATGTAATAAAAAGGTAAAAAATAGATAAATAATTATTAGATAGAGGTTAAGAGTCCCTGTCTATTATGTTTTTTTCTCTAGAATCTATAATGTATCAAGGTTGAAGCTACAGTCCTCCTCTATAAGCATAAACTGAAAACAAAATTTCATGGAGCACTATAATCTATCTTCTAAGAGGGTGAGATGTTCCTCTCCTTATGTTAAATTGAATGTTGTTGAGATGTTGTCATATTGATGGAAAATATTCATATGGTTCACAAAAAGCATGAATTAAGAGTTCCTCACATGTTCTTTCTTTCTGTATGTTCATCACATATGTATTCTACTATGTCTACTCATGTCTTTTTGTGTATATGTGTCACATTATGTGATCTTAATTGTATATATGTCTTCCTGCATCCCTAAAATATGCATGTTTTATGGTATATGATGTACCTCATATATATTACATCCTCATTTAAGATGTCTTCCAAAAAATTAAGTTAATCAATTCCATTAAAACACACAAAATATGACCCTTATGAAGTAATATTAAATAAAGGAAATTTAAATTTTCTATCAGGGAATCCTCAATCGGTATCTTCTTATGTTGGTGAATCATTCAATTGGTGTCTCCTTCTATCTGTCTATCTATGTGTCAGTATGTTCTTACGTTAGTAGGTTGTTACCTCAATAGTTCCTTGCATTATTTTTTCCTTGCATCATTATGTCCCTGTATCAGTAGGTCCTTATTTTAGTAGGTCCTTTGAACTATCGGTGAGGCAATCCACCTTGTTTTAGTAGATTTCACTATCGGTGAGTCCTTCTAATGGTAGCTCAATGCGTCGGTTTCACTATTCATTAGTATGTAAATTGAGGTATTGGAGAATCCTTTGAACTGTTAGTGTCTCAATCCTCTTATTAGTGATATTATGTCAAACATAGAAAATATTTCTTCTTGGATTGTCTTACAACATAAATATGAACAGAATGTGTTAAATTTATATGTGATTATATATAATCATAATTACACATATTTTAACTTAAATAAATATGATTTAAATTATTAGACATTATTAATAATATTTGGCATTATTTGTTATTATTAAAACCATTAATACTAGATAGGGAGGTAAAAAGTCTCCCATGGGTTAACACCTAGTATAAAATACAAGGAGAGATCATGAAATATATACTGGTGATACACTATTGGTGTATTAAACTAATGTACAGAAAATTTTATTTTTTTAGATATTGAAAAGTTGTACATTTCTTTAAAAGACCCATTAAATATTTCATCATTATTGACCATGAATACTGCTAAAAAAATCAATGATACATTTTTCCTACTATTGGATTCACGTCATGAAGTAAAATTTAATACATTTTCATTAAATTAAATTGAAATTCATAATGAAAAAAAACCATTCTTCTTAAATTATTTGATTATCCATACCATCAAACCAATAATCTATTTCATTACCTTGAATGATAATATATCTACCAATGTTTTTGTCAATATAACCTACCAAAGACTGTATCATTATTTATGTTAACTTAAAATACACTATCATCTAATAATGACACCCTCTCTCATAAATATTTATATCATCAGGGTGAAAATACTCAAATTACACAATCATATTCAATTTACTGACAATATAAAATTTTAATCATTTATTTATCTACAAAATTACATTCTATTGTGTTATATGTGATCTTAATGTCATAATCATAAAGAAAATCCACCATCATCTCAATGAAAAATTAATATTATTTTTATATAAAATATATCATAAACTATTTTCATTATTTATTTTAAATAAATGGTTCAATATGAAGATTATACATTTATATGTTAACTTGAGAATCCAGCAGCGATGATCCCATGCGTGTCACAATTATGAATTCCATTTGTGATGTTTTGGATATATTATCCACAAACTGGAATATGGGATTTGATTTAAATTTATAAGAATTATTTTTTATGGGATATTTATATACATTAGCTTGATTATTTCTGTTTAAAATAATATGGATATATCCATGAAACAATTAATAATGTAATCATTTTTTATAAGAATATCATTATATTCAAGAATATTATATAAAATGATTATGTATAAATATTAAAAGTGATATATGAAGGATAATATGATATGGGAGTTAATAATATGATTTTTTTTAAAGAATCATGTATGAGGACAAAATTAAGAGTGATTTTATATTAGATTCATGAATTCACACAAATCATGATATAGTGATCATACAGAGAAAATATCCAAACTTATGGGGATGTGGTTCTTATTTTAATAATTAGTTTTCTATAGTTACATTTAGTTATTATTAGATCATAATAAAGTAACACATATCATGTATATATATATTTTTTTATATTTACTATTAATAATAAATTCATATGATGGATTTGATGTTTGGTATATCGTTTGAATATTACATTGATTATGAGAAAAGGATGGAGAAAAATTGGGGCACATTGTTTAATGTATATTAATAGATGGTTTCGAGGAATTGTGATAGAATGTGTCATGAAATAACCCAACCAATACCATATTAGGATTGAAATAAAAATTTGCTTGGACCATGAAGACCACAAACAATGGGAAATATAATGTTGGTTTACATCAGGTGTGTATTAGTGTGTATACCCATATACTAAATAAGATCATCCCCAAAACTGCTCATGTTCTTCTAGAAGAAATGTAATAATGCCTTAATTATTAAAAAACAACTTGTACATATTCATAGAAAACTATCATTCTGCCAATGAGCCTTTACCCTAGTGGTACATGCTCCTGCTTGGCATCCAAAAGACCTAAGAACAAATCCGGCCAGGGGAAAATATATGGGCATTGTAGTAGTGGGAGAACTGTAGTGGTGGAGGGATTGTAGCAGTACTATTCACCAAGGGGTCCTTTGGGGGAAAAGGGCTTTCAAGCCTTGTACTCAGGCCACTTGTCCATGGGCCTTCGGGCTATGTAATGGGTCTCCCTCTACCCAGTCTAAGAAGACTTTTCATTAAAAATAATAAATTGAGGCTTCGACCCCAACCTTTTTAAAAAAATAGAAAACTATAATTCATTATCATATTGGTATACTCACCCATAATACATAAATTTATGGTTCCATAATATCAAAATAATATGTATCATTGAGGTACCTCATAACATATTTCCCACTGATTTGGATTAACTTACACTTGAATGACATGTTAACTATGCTAGAATCTAATCATATTTCTAAAAACCACATATCTTTATATCCATATAACCATATCTACACTACCACATTCACATATCTTAAACCACATACCACATCAGACCCTTACTACTGCTGATTAACTTGAATATGAGTGACATCTACCTTATTCCATCCCCCTTTTATGCACACCACCCATTATATATCACATCCCATCCATTATCACATCATTATCATAATATCAAATAAAATTAACTCTAAAAATAATACATTATATACTTCTCAACATAACTACAAGACTTTATATCCTATATTATATCTTGAAGGGTGAATATTAAAGTTTGATTATTCATCAATAAATTTCCCACTACATCAAAAATGTTGGAAAAAACACCAAAAACCCATTTCCTCAAATAAGAATTGGGTTGATTTCCCAAAATGGATGTTTTACATATTAAATGAGAAGAAAATATAATTATTATAATTTTCATGTAGAATCCCAACCATATGTTCAAATTGTGATACCTAAATTTCATAAAAACCCCATATAAATCCAACAAAATCTAAAAAACAAATGTGATAAAAACTAAAAAACCAATATTATCAACCCCAAAAATAGGAATATAATATATAAAAACATCCTCTTTTATCATATCTTTACAATATTCATTGGTTTATTGTTACCATAAAAATAACATCAGATTAAAACTATTTATTTTGAGATCATTTATTCGTCATTTATACTATTATTCCAACAACTATATTCTATTCCCATATACATATTTCACTAGAAATGAATGACTGAATTTCTTCCCAAACTTTACCAACTCAATTATTATTATCATATCATTCCAACATTTTATTTTATAAATTAACAATGTCATTGGGAAATAAATATTTTATAACTCCAACACATCCACACAACCACATCAATACAAACTAATTTTATCCACATAAATCCACATATTTTATACTCATAACAACATTTAAATATATTATTTTCCATAATAGAAAATACTATGACCTCATTTAAATCATACTATAACACTGTAACCAAATACACTCTACAATAATTTGGTTGGTTTGTTCCCTGATCTCGGGTGCACCTATCGCTATAGTAAAGGCCTCTAAAAAGTATTGAGGATATTTTTTGATTCCATGGTGAAACTATACATCAATATAGGAATCAGAAACAAATATATAAAATATGGAACCAATAATCATAGTATTCAATACATAAAAATAATATCATATCTAATTTAAAAAAGAGTAGATAACATACACATTCTATAAAAAAGTACCTCTTCAAAAATCACATGTATCAATCAGATACTACCATGATGTTTCACAGGTATATCATATACAACATAACCAAAATATAATATATTGAAATGAAACTATATCCTAAAATTTACTCCTAGTATGATCTCATCTCCTGAAATTGTACATGCTCTACTGTTGAACCATCCAATAATGGGACACGCCTTTAAATGGACCTGTGATAATAAGTTGTTCTCAGGTAACAAGATGTGATGGGTGGCTATGAATTTTTTTAATAGTGTTCAATAAGCCACAAGAAAAGGTGAACTTAATATATAAAGTATATATATTTCTCAAATAGTGTAATTTCATTAGAATAATAAATTAAAAATTTCTAATGAAACAAATTATCATTAATCATCGAGTTAAAAGGTGACAGTTGAGGTTCACTATACTATCTTTTATTTGTTTCGTGAATGATATGAAAAAAATATGTTACCACCCAGTTGAATCCCCTATGAACCTCATTTAAAATCCACCTAGGTAAAAATTAATACACAATAACGCATATATGATTCTCCTTGAGGAATCATCTTCCCTAAAACCTCATATATCATATAGTGAGGGGTTTGTATCCACACCTATAACTCTAATATTGAATACACCCATGGGGATGTAGCCCCACATGAAGAATCTAGATCATGTACACATATTTTTCTTATCAAATCTATGAACTAACTTGTATCATTCACCCCAATGGTTTTATCTCAATTTAGAATCATTGTATTGTATACCCTAAGGGGGGAAAATCTAAAATTTCTCCATTATATAGAATCAAAATTGCACGATGAATCCCCACCTGTAACTATCATATATAATACACCCATGGGGAAAAATACCACCTATATTATCATATAGAATACACCCAATATGCTACATCCCTGCATGGAACCCTCCTATAGCATAAATCCAATGCCCTATTTTCCCCACCTTGACCTAACAAATATCAGATAATTAGCTGTAACATTTCTACTTTAAAACAAGATATATCTTACACAGTGTGGGAAACATTCCCAACTAAACCTATCATAATGAATAGAACTAGGGGGACACATGTCCACGTGGGTCATCATATAAGATATAATTGGTTATTTTCTCCTTCTCAATAATTAAATGCATAACATAGGATATACACTAAATAAAATACATATTCCCATTCTATCATTCATACATAGATATCCCATGTTATTCCTTATGTACAAAATCTCACTATAGTTAATAGAAAATTAGTAACCCACAGTGTTTCCCTAAGTCACATAATATCCTGAACACCCTATATGTGTTTCTTTATATAATGACCATAATCTGGGGACAATACCATCACTAGATGAAATTACTATCCTCAAAACTTTCATTATAAAATATTTTTCTATTTGGAAACACTATAAGTACAATATAACCCTATCACAATGAGGTGAATAATTCCAATCTCATATCCAAACCATGCATGGTCAATCATCCAACCATTCTAACACATAAATTCATTATATAGAATCACGACACAGATTCATACAAATATATTTTTTTAAAATAATTAACACCTAGAACACCATTATATAATAATGATTTTATAAAAAGTTAAATCATTTAGTTGGAATATCCTATGCAATCTATTCTAATATTTCACACTTTTCTATTAAGAGGTAACTAAGGCAACATGTAAAGACCCAAAATTTTATTAATGAAAACACATCTTATTCTAATTAAATGTATTATTATGTAATATGGTTATATAACATATTCATTTCCTTTGTTTTATGTTTTTTTATTTTGAAATACCACTATGAATTGTGACCGTTTCTAATATAGTCGTTAAATAGTGATCACATGATTAGTATAAATATAGGGATTTAAAAAATCCAATTTACTCAGACAAATGAATTGATGGCCTTATCATGTAGAATTCATCAATATAAAGGCCATTTGTTGGAGCTCAAAATTTCGGCGGCGTCACTGGTCTTTACTTCTTACCATGCCCAAGCTGATCATTAACACGTTATGCTTGAGTGAAACTGCCTATGGGAGAAGCAGAAGTTAATAGATATTTCCACATGTGCGCTATTATCTGTGCCACCCTAAGAGTCTGTCACCATCGTACACCTTACCCTTAGGTCTAACGATGGTGTTATAAGGTTGATGTAACACTACCCTAGAACAATGATTATGTGAATTATTTTTGTATATGACAAAGAATATAAATTCTTTTTATTATTGTTACTTTGTAAATAGTTTTTAAACCAAAAAAATATTTTTTAGTAAATATTCAATTAAGAAATCTATTTTCAGGAATTAGTGGATTTTATATTAAATATCTTTTATTAAATATTAATACTTAATTAATTTTTAATTAAATATAAATGATCGTGTAATTTTTTTGAATACAAATGAGATATTTATTAAGGTTTGAAAGCTATTTTTTTCAATACCCATGAATTTTGGATAAATTTCACATTTCATTTTAAAAGTAAAAAAATAAATATTTTTAAAAATTATTTAGATAAAATGAGTATTATTTTTGGAATCAGGATTTCAGAATTCTCATATTGATAAATTTTCATAATTTTCTGAGTCAGTCAAATTTTTTTGGTATAAATTAAATACAGTTTAATTATATAATGTGTTTTATAAAATCATAATGACCCTATAGTGAGGTAATAAAATAAAATAAATGTGTTTTTCAGAAAATATATGTTTTATCATTAAAAAATGTAACTTTTTTTTGGTTTTATTTATTTTAAAAATCTTTAGTGGACCCTTCAAGACTTATAAAACATTTTAGATTTTTAAATTGATGTCCTTGAGAGTGTAAAAAACTTACACATAGGAAAACCTAGTACTTTAAAAATTTCGTCCATTGGGCTTATAAAATAATGTTTTCCACTCCCCTTTCTTTTAAAACATTGTAAAAATAATGGTTTGGTTTGTGGTTTTGTTTAGTTTAATGTGCGGTGTCCAAAACCTAAGTAATAACAAATTTTTTCACTTTTCCTATATAAAACACCCAAGATCCCACTTAATCATCACTAAGATCCTTTGTTACACTACTGAACTCTTCCCTAATCTATCGAAAAATACTCCCATGTTTCCCCAAGCTCCAAATAAGCCTCTCTAAAGACTCTCCCAAGCCTTTGGTTTCACACATTCAAGTTAGTGATTTCATCATTTCTCATTCTTGTGTCAATTTCATTATGTTGTTATTCCATTTTACATTCAATTACAAATGTTGGGGTTTGATTTATCACCTCCCCTATACTACCCTCATTATTTTTGAATGAATATATACCCCTTCCGCTCTCATTAATGCCTTCCATGTACACCTGTTAGGATGCTAAAATTCTATAAGGGATTTCTCTCTCCTCATTTATATACATGAAATTATTTTGTTTTCTAAATCTAAACTCCATTTCATATGATGGGAAATGTATCCATATAACCCATTTACTATATCATTCAAGTAAACATGAAGTGACACCCTGCCACTCTCATCAACCAATTTTTCAATTTTATGTCATGCAATTACGATTCAAAATTGCACCGCGATTTTCTAAGCCAACGTCATTATGTAGTGAATTCCATTTTCATTTCATTATATGGGGTATTAAACTTTTTGAAAAATTAATTACAGATTACATAGTTTCATTTATGAATTCAAAATTCCTTTATCATGGAATAAATGATGATCTTTAATGAATCCATGTTATTTGATCCAAGTGGCACACTTATGCATGAAATAAAATGATTAAGGGAGCACCCTGATAGCACTTCAATGCATTGGGTAAATATTAGTATCCTGATAAGTCAAGTAAAATGAGGGTTTTCGAATGATAATTAAAGTGAAATTAGGGTTTACTCATGCTCCATATGTAATTAGCATTAGATCATGCTAATTTCATTTTAAATATTGATGCCAAAATTCCATGTTATGATTAGGACATTATGTTCAGGTATCTTTTATTCTCCATTGATATGTAGATTTCATAAAATTTAATGTTTTATTCATGTTATGAATTGTTTACTCCCTTAATGGGCTTCATAGCTCACCCATTTCTTATGCATGTCCTAAGGTTTCCCCATACAATGCTAAGTAAGAAGTAATTTTGTGGTCATGTAAATGATGTTTACAATAAAGCTGATGTGTTTTATGTTCTAAGTTGTTACATAATGTTCCTAATACCCAACGAAACTATGTCTCATGATATTCTATCTTGTATCAAGTGAAGATTATATGTAATAAATTATGTTTACGTGTGAAATAAATAGTAATGTTTTTATATAAGGTATCCAAGGATATGTTTTGTTATTTTTTGGATTAGGAATAGAAAACCCTAGTGAATCATTAGAGATAAGAATAAGTTTAATAAAAAAAATCCTTAATTTTATTTTGAGTATTGAGTTAGTGGTTTATCATGAAAATACATCCTTGTCTGTATATGAGGAGTTAGAGGTGGATCTGGCACGGATGTACCTATGAGTGAACACCCTGATAAGGAGTTTTGGGCTTGACTCTGGGTATCCTCATACATGAGAAAAAGCCTTGATGCACTCATGGTTATGACAGTCTGGGGGGATATGCTTTGGTAAATTCACATGTTTAGTATGAACCATTATTAATGGAAAAAAATCCCCTATGAATAAATTTTGGGAAGTAGATCGTGTATAACATAGATTAAACCCTATAAATTCATAAGTTGAGGAAATAAAAGTAAATTTTATGTCATCTGTATTTGACCTCAGATTATCCTTTATGTGTTACCCCTAGCATTAATTTTATTACAGCCAATGACTGGTAATTAGAGGACATAGGCTAACAACCGATGCGAAGATCAATGTGATGACTGTTCTAAAAAGATTCCTAATCCAATCAGAACGATAATTGTGAACTTTTTCTTGATAATCTCTCAGTTAACTCAATACATTAATAGAAATATGGGTCAAGAAGAATGTTCCACCCACCCTAAGAAAGAACAATTCACAATCGAGATCTTCATGAGACAATTCCCTCTAACATTCAATGGATCATTTGATCCCTCAATTGCCAAAAATTGTATCAAATCCATTGAATATATCTTGTCCATCCTTCAATGTTTCGAATAAGAGAATTTTCTCCTAGAAGCTTATATTATGTAGGGTGAAGTAGATCAATGGTGGAAATTGATAAAAAATACAAAGCCTAAGGAGGAGAACAAGGATTAGTAATGAAAGTATTTCTAGAATAAAATATTCAACAATTATTTTCCTCACACCCTATAACATATGATGGAAAGGGAATCTTTTCCATCAAGAAAAAGGATGATGAATCTATCAAACTGTATGATGTAAACTTCTCAAGGCATGCACAATATGT
Source organism: Viscum album (assembly GCA_963277665.1). Taxonomy (NCBI): domain Eukaryota; kingdom Viridiplantae; phylum Streptophyta; class Magnoliopsida; order Santalales; family Viscaceae; genus Viscum; species Viscum album. The sequence goes on along the minus strand of OY728164.1, from coordinate 284,594,309 downwards.
AGTCATTATCCCCTAATTCAATTTTGACAACTACTTTGGTTGGATGAAACCTAGTCGACAGAAATCCCTCGTGATCTGTGACTTTGATAGCGATGAGGAAAATTGACCGATGTGCCAACATGATCAAAATTAAAATCAAAGAATCCCAGTGGTATTGTGGAAATAAGAAATGTAAGGTGGACTACAATTCTGGAAGTCCGATGGATAAATTCAATGGTGCATTAAAAATCCAGCACCCCACTTGCCAAATGTGCACAAACAAGAACCCAAGAAATTGCCTGATGGGGATGAATAAATTCCTTAGTTGTGGAAGAGAATATCACATGGACATTAACAGCTGACAATAAAAATCCATGGTTGTGATAAAGGAGTCAAATTCTTTGTTCAAACCCAAATGCATTGTTCATTACTTCAGCTATAATGAACCAGGGCACCATGAAGCTTATTTCCTTAAGGAAAGGGTTTTCAGAATCAACCAAAAACCTCCAAGGTAGTAAGGGTGAGATTTTTCCATCACTAACACCAATGTGAACCTTGAAAACTAAGTCGTGACAGGTATGCTAGTTATCCATTCAATAATAGTGAACATACATTTTGACACTAGTTGTACAGATTCTTTTTTATCCTGAAAGAATAGTAGAAAAATATTAACACCATCACAAATCATGGAAGTAAAGATGTCTATTAGTATAGAAAATGGGGAAATCATTTCAAGACAAGAGTATAACTCTTCCCCTGTCCTAATTTTTGGATTGAACATTTGGGGGAACCTCTTCAAACTCCCCCTAGTAGAATTTAATGGAATTCTTGGAATGGATTGGATTCCCTTATATAGAGCCAACATAAATTTCCATGAGAGGAAAATCACTCTCCATATAGATAATTGACTCTGATTCTATACAATTACAAGGAGAAAGATGAATCATTATTAGAACTATCATCTCAAGAATTGATATTACTGCCCTATGGGCACATGTATCTTTCACTGATGATTGAGTCAATGGAAGCAACCATCCTCGATGAATTGTCTATTGTGGGTGAATCCTATAAAGTGTTCACCAACGAATTGTCGGGTCTTCCTCCTAGAAGATATTTTTTATTCACGATTGATCATATACCTGGGGAATTGAAAATATCAAAACCCCATATATAATGGATATTGTGGATCTTTAGGTGATGAAGAGAAAACTACATCAGAATATAAATAAATTATTGATATGCCCATGTGCATCACCATGGGTTGCACAAGTCCTCATTTTCATCAAGAAGGATGGGTCAATCCACCTTTGCATTGATTATCGTGAGCTAAAAAACATGATAATGAACAAGTATATTCTTCCATTAATTTATGAATTGTTCGACTAGCTATGTAGGGACCGATACTTATCTAAGGTGGATTTTCATTCAGTATATTACCAAGTATGCATGAATAAGGAGGATATCCCCATGACTGATTTTCATATAGGATATGGGAACTATGAATTCATAGCAATTTCTTTCAGATTCATTAATGCTCCAAAAATCATCATGGACATGATAAAAATATTCTTTAAAGATTACCGTGAAAAATTTGTTATTGTATTTATAAAAGATATTATAATATACTTCAAAACCAAGGAGGATCATGAGGATAATCTAAGAACTATACTAGAGACCCTAAGAAATGATAAGCTATATGAAAAGTACAAGAAGTGTGAGTTTCCATTGATGGAGGTCTCATTATTAGGTCATATTATCATGACCTATGGGATATTTTTTGGTCCCTCAATGAAAAATGAAATTGATAGATGAACGAGGCCAAAATAAGTGACAAATATCCATGGATTCCAAGGGTTTTATAGATATTATCTCGTATTTGTGAGAAATTTCTCATGATTGTCCAATCCTTTTACCAAGCTCATGTGGAAGGGAGTAAAGTTTTTATGGAGTGCATAATGTGAAGATAGATTCATGTATATAAAAATGAGGCTTTTCAATGCACCCGTTCTCATACTACCCTTAAGTGGAATACTTGTTGTGGTATTTAGTGATGCTTCAATTAAGGTTAAGTGTTGTGTTTTGATGGAAAATGATAATGTCATTGTATATGCATCATGGAAATAGAATGTTCATGAGGAAAACAATCCACACATGATATATAGTTGGTTTTAGTGATATTCTCGTTAAAAATTTGGTGGTATTACATATTTTGGAAGAAGTGTGAAATATATACAGACCACAAAATCCTCAAGTATATATTCACCCAAAAAGAGTTGAAGGTGCCCCAATGAAGATTGTTAGATCTGATCAAGGACTGGGACTTTTTAATCCATTACCACCCTGGGAAAGAGAACATGGTGGCAGGTGCTCTATGTAGAAAGGACCCAACGATTATATCATTGATGAGAATTGTAAAGAATCAAATCTTCATAGATATCATGATGATGGGCATGGAATCATAAATATTGGTACATAATCGATCCTTTCTCAAATGATTATCTCAACCTTCTATTTTGTAAAGGTTAAAGGATACTCAAAAGGATAATGTGGGAATTCAAAAGAAGAGTGAAACTATAAAAAAGATAAATACTCAAAGATTAATATCAATGAAGAAGGAATTGTGAGATTTGGGTCAAGAATATGTGTTCTATCAAATCCAAAGTTAAAGAAGGAACTTTTGGATGATGCACAAAGTTCAAATTTCTCCATTCACCTAGGAAACACTAATATGTATCGAGATCTATGAGACCATTACTATTGGGATAACATGAAGAAGAAGATTTTTTTAGTGTACATCAAAGATCTAGGTATGTCAGCAAGTATAGGATAAGAGGACGAGGTCTATGGAGATGACGCAACAATTACCCATACCATCATGGAAATGAGAGAACATCACCATTTACATTTCACCGGATATCTGATTACATACAAAAGAAATAATGTTATCTGGGTTGTTGTGGACCACCTTACAAATACTAAACACTTCATTGCAATTCGAGAGGATTTCTATCTGGTTCAACTGGCATGAATATAAATTAGAGACGTGGTAAGTCATCTTGGAGTACTACTATCGATTGTATCTGATTGAGATCCAATATTCCCCTCTATGTTTTGTAATATTCTTCATCATTTTATGCATACTAAGATAAACTCTAGTACGACTTATCATCCTCAAACTAATTTCCAATCTATGTGGACTATCCAATCATAGGAGAACATGTTGAGAGCATGCTCAATGGACTTAAAAGGGGGATGGGATAAACATGTTATTATTGTTGAGTTCTCATATAAAAATAGTTGCAAGCATCCAAATAGATCCTTATGAATCCATATATGGGAAGTGGCCCCGAACACCGACATGTTGGGATGAAGTTGGGGAGAGAAAACACCGAGGTCCTTAAATGGGTGATGAAATGGAAGAGAAGGTTAAAACCATCCAGATTCACATTAGAGCTTCCCAGAGTAAAAAAAGAGATATGATAATAATCGTCGATGCGACCTAGAGTTTGATTTTGGAGATAGGGTATTCTTCGCCTATCAACGTATAAGAGAGTTATGCTATTTGGTAATAATGGAAGTTTAGTCTAAATTACATCAGCCCTTTTTAGATCCTTGATCTTATTGGAGTAGTGGCTGATCGACTAGCACTCCCACCGAACCTATCTCAATTATATGATGTATTAAATGAATCATTTTGATGAAATACATACCTAGACCAGTGAATATACTTAATCCATAGGAGGTACCATTAGAGATTGACCACTCCTATGAGGAGAATTTAGTGAATACATTAGATCACATAGAAAATGTTCTATGAAATAAGACAATGCCCCTCAGCATGGTGTTGTGTAGAAACCATAGGATTGAATAGGAAACGTGGGAATCATACAAACTGATGATTTAGAGTTACCCTCATATGTTTTTGTGTGGGAAAAGGATATTTTGGGGGCGATGATTCTTAAGGTGGAAGATTGTAATGACACAAACTTTTATTAATAAAAATTCTTCTTGATCCGATTAAAAGTATTACTATATAAGATGGATATATAACACATGCACTAGCATGGTTTTAGGTTTTCCGATTTTAAAAAACAGTTTAGAATTGTGATCATTTATAATATAGAAATTAAAAACTGATCACATGAATAGTATTAATATAAGGCTTTAACAAATACAATTTACTCCGAAAAAGGAAGTCTTGGCCTCATCCCTTATAATTTCTCCATACGAAGCCCATTTTTTAGAGCTCGGAAAGGAGGTGGAATTGTCAAGATTCACTCTTGACTAATCCCAAGTCGAGCTTCAACACATTAAGCTCGAGCAGAACCACCTACTGGAGAAATGTTAATAGAGATTACCACCCGAGAGATGTATTCTGAGCCACCCCAAGAGTCTGTCACCATCGCAAACCATACCCATCAACCGTACATGGGTGTTATAAAGGGTTATGTAACAAGACCCTAACATTATGATTATGTTAATTATATTTCTATAGAGTAAATATTATACATTCCTTTTTTTATTATTACTTTGTAAACTATTTTTAAATCAAAAATGGTATTTTTAGTTAATATTCATTTAAGAAATCAATTTTGATGAATTAATGGAATTTTTTATTAAATAATTTTCAATAAAATATTATTACTATGTTAATTTTTATTATATATAAATGATCATGAAATTTTTGTAAATAAAATTGTGATTTTTATTAATGTTTGAAAGCTGTTTTCATCAAAACCCATTAATTTTTAATAAATGTCGGTTTTTATTTTAAAAGTAAAAAATTCACTTATTTAGAAAATTATTTAGATAGAATGAATGTAATTTTTGGAATCCACATGTCAAATTTATCCAACCATATATTTTTCATAATTTTCTGAGATAATTGTATTTTGTGGTAAATATTAAATACTATTTAATTATATAAAGTGTTTTATGACATCATAATGATCCAAGAGTGAAGTAATAAAATAGTATAAATGATATGTTTGGAAAATAAAGGTTTTACACTAAAATAATGTGATTTTAGGTTTTTTTTTGATTTATTTTACAAAGCTTTAATGTACCCTTCAATAATTATAAAGCAATTTAACCTTTTAAATTGATTTCTTTGAGAGTGTGACTCACCACCATATATGAAAACATGCTATTTTAAGAAGTCCGTACTATGGAATTATAAAATAAAATTTTACACTCCCCTTTGAAAAAACCCATTGGAAAAAACCATGGGTTGGTTTTTGATTTTGTTTAGTTTAATGTGTGGGGGTAAAAACCAATATAATAAATAATTACCTCCCTTTTCATATATAAACCCACCGAAGCTCCCACTTCCCCTTCACTAAAGGCCTTTTTATCTTGACCAATCTCGGACCTCGTAACTCTATAATCCTCCTACGGTTCCCCAAAATCCTAAGAATATTTTCTTAATCCTCTCCTAGGATTTTGAGATCACACTTCCAAGTAAGGGATTTCTTCCATTCTAATTTTTGTGTCAATTTCATTATACTTTTATACCTTTTAAATTTTAATTAAAATTGATGGGGTATGCTTTTTTCAACTCCCCCATACTTCCCTCCTTTTATTTTAACTATGAGAGGCCCCTTTCTCTCTCATTAATGCCTTCCATTTACACCCTTTACCATGGTGAAATTTCGTAAGAGATTTCTCTCTCCTCTAATTGACATCCAAGAAACTAATATTTTATGAATCTAAACATCATTACATGTGTTGGGAAATGTATCCATATGACCCCTTACTTTCAATTTTAGGTACATATTATTATACACCTTTTATACTCTCATTAACCATTTTCACGAATTCTTATGTCATGTCGTTACGCTGCCGAAATTGCACCGTGATTTTATAAGGCAAAGTCAATATGTAGTGAATACGAAGTCCATTTAGTTTTCTAGGGTATTCACCATTATAAAAATTTAATTACTGATTATAGATTTTCTTGTATGAATTAAAAATTTCATTATCATGGAATAAATGATGACATTTAATGAATCCATGCTATTTGATCCATGTGGCTCACTTATGGATGAAATGAAATCATTAAGAAGGGTGTTCCCTGATAGAACTCCAATGCATTGGGTAAAGATTAGTATCATGATATGTCAAGTGAAATGAGAGTTTAATAATACTAATTCATGTTCAATGATTGTTTACTCATGCTCTATGTGCAATTAGACTTCGATCATGCTAATATCTTGTTAAGTATTGATGCCACAATTTCAAGATACGATCGGGGCATTATGTTCATGTTTCATTTAGGATCCATTGATATGCCAATTTCCTAACATGTATTGTATTATTCATTTTATTCATTTTTTACTCTCTTACTGGTATTTATAGATCACCCTTTTCTTATGCATGTCCTCAGGTTATCCCATGCAATGCTAAGTACGAAGGAATGTTGTGGTCATGTAAAATAAGTTCACAATAATGATGTTGTTTTTTATATTATAATTTGTTACGTAATGGTTTTAAGACCCAAATACACTAGTCCTCTCGACCATTTTCATGTATCAAGTGATGATGTTATGTTATAAATTTTGTTTAAGTGTGAAATAAAGACTAGGGTTGTTATATAACCTATTATAGTTCTCAAAACATTTATTTATTGATTTTATTCTTATATAGGTTTTTTATATGACATCTCAAGTTTTAATTATTTAAAACTCACCAATAAGACACATATATATATGTCTAACACTCATTGTTCCAACATGTCTAATGGTATATCCTTTCATGTCCATGAAAATTTAATGAAATAATTTAATTTCAATTCAATTATAGTCACACAGATGTGTATAAAGTTCATATCATATTTCACAAATATAAGTGTAAACATAATTCATATTTTTATAGACATGCTTCCCCATCCATAGATATATTCCATTTAAAATTATCTACCTCCCTCACCTAAGATTCCCCAATTTTGATTGTCAATCACCAATCAAAATAATGACCTTGTTCTAACAAAATCATTCAAATTATTTATAATTAAATTATAAATAACATATAAAATATAAAAAGATCAATTATTAATTAATATATAAATAATAATCAATGAATCAAGTTCATTGTAATAGCATATAACCACATCCCTGAGAATTTTAGTGTGCACACCCATCAAAATTCATATAGAGATTTAGTAAATAGAATTATTTATTTTTATTCCATGAAAACAACAAATTTCAACCATAAAATGAAAATAAATGATAAAATAATAACTATGACATAAATTAATTAAATATTATAAAACCAATTGGGATCAAATGTTTACGACCCCATGCAAACAAGATGAAAAAACCCCAATTGTATCTCCTTGATTATAGAATGCACTGCCGGAATAATATAGAATGTTGCTGATAAAAATAGCTAAGATGGTGGAAACAGTTGAATACTAATAATTGAGGTAAATGGAGGATCACATACCATAACTGAAGTAAGAATAGTCCTCCAGTCACCATGAGTCAAAGAGGATGAATTATGAGAAATAAAAGGAAATGAAATTGTCCTCCCCTATCTATGTGGATAAAAACTAGAGGAAAATAAATGTCATTTCTTATTGAAAATCACAAAATCATTTTTAGTCATTTTAAAAAAATTGTTGGCCATGGAAGGACCCCCAATGTCACATTGTGATACACTGATGAAATTCCATATCACGATATGACCCCTCTATATTCGTATGTTACTTCCCTCAAGAAGAATTAACAATCACACTGTATTTTTTTATTTTAGCATGACCCCTATGGTAATTTTGTAGATCCCTACCTCTTAAATAAAATATAGGGACCAAGAATACATAATGTGAATACCGTCATCAATTTTGTGGTATCCCCACTCATAGTCATGGAGTTCATTATCTAACCACAATGCTACCTTATAAAATGTCTTTGTAGTTTGTTCCATTGGTCATCGAGTGACTATCCACCATTGTCAAATATCTCTCAATGTCATAAGTAAGGGTTTAATATTAAATATGTTCTTGAAAAAAATCCATAAACAGTAATGTGACCCCATTTATTTAAGGGTAAGGTTAATAACATGATTGAACCTCTAAAACATGACCACCATATGTAAATGTAATTACCTTAGTGATAATACCACACAAATACTCCATAATGTGACACACGATAGCCATGGCATGGCATGAAACCATCACTCACACCTATACCACAACACCCATTAGGCATAAAATGGATCCCTTCTTTCATGTTATGGCTCCGTCCCTTATTATGTGTGGCTCTTAAATACCCACGTCTTCATGAGGTGACCTTCCCTGATCATGGTCTCACAATCCATCTAAAATGAAAATTTAAAGTGTAACGACTCAACACTACTATATTGCACACCGAATAACCTATTTCCAAATTGATTCCTTTGATGAAATAAGGAAATCCCATTCCAACATTCCAACCCTTAAAATATAAATCTGAATTCAAAATATATTGATGTCCCTTGGTCAAGATTCATAAATTCATATTTTGTTGGATTTTCATTAGATTATATGAAATTGTTTATTAAAAACTCCCCACCATATAAATTATAATCATTGATAAGTCTTATAATGCATCCTCATATTCCATATTAATCATTGAGCCATGATTTGGTGAAAAATCCCATATCACCCACTGGTTATGGTCATATGAATACAACACTTGACCCAGTTCCACTACTCAAAACCTCTCTAACCTGGGTAATATGATTATTCAAATTTTCATCATTTCAAAAATAATTTTCTACCCCTATTTTCATTTTCTAGATTCAATATTTTCCATTTTCACCCCTTTTAGTTTTTGTTACTTATTTAAATAAATCAATCACTCACCCAACCTTATTTACACAAATCAATCACTCACTCAGCCTCACACTAGATAATCACCTGAAGAAACTCAAAGGAAATAAATGTCTCAGTTTAGAAACTATATTCATTACATATGTATAAAAATCATTATTATCATCTTTATAGTGTACATGATCCTTGAAATTAAACATTCATGGTAACTCCACTTTAAAATTTCTGAAACCCACACATTGTCATACAATGAAACTTGATTTTCACCTCTACAAATTATCATTTTCTAAACATACTCATAAAAATTCTCATAAATCAATACCCTCATCTGCCATTTTATATTTACGACACATAACACCTCAATATAAATCCATGTGTTTTCACAAATGAACTACCAATATTGGTTTCGTATACTAAAACATTTCTCATGGAAGTCAACTAAAACATCTTGAAACAAGAACCATGATTTTAGTCCATCTAACATGTCATCCCAACTATAGGACTTCCAATAAAATTTATCAATAAATATTAACCTTCTTGAAATCCACCACCTGAATAACACAAAATAACATGACCCACACCCATATTTCTAGAATATGTCAATATAAAAATTGGATATATTGAGTCCAATGAATTTGTAGTTCTCAGTGCAACTACTTCATATTAATAGAGGCAATATTCTTCCATACACCATATATTATATGTTTTATCTCTTCTTCCCGGACCTTTCTATTTACCACATTACTATAAAATTCCATCAGTACACAATTTAAAAATTATCTTAAAAATAACTCAATATCACATTGATGAACAAAAAACCATTATTTTGGCACTAACCAAATTCCTTATACATTAAACATAGCAATCAGGTCCCCCAATATTCTAAAAACCTAATGAGTTTTCCCCAAATTTCACCTTCCAAAAAAGTAAACTGCTTATATAACACATGATCAGGACGTATAAACAGACCCATAATCTAATGAACCCTCGTGCATTCATCTTGGATGGTGTTTATATATTTTTGAAATGGTTCTGTAACACCTTGTGTTTTTATTAATTAATTTTATTTTAATAAATTAAATTTATTGGTTGAATTTCAATATACTATGTAAATTGTTATGCTTGATTTATACGAAACACCATGTTTAGAATGAGGTACATGAAACACATAGATTTGATTTTAGAACATGCACCACTATGTTTGACTTGTGTTACACATAATGTCGATTTCCATTGATGTCTTGTGTTATACGTAAAACCGATTTTTACCAAAATAAAATATACTATTAATATTATTATTAAAATATTATTATATTTATCACCTATCCATTGGAATGATGTGTATGAAAGGGATTATATTAATCATTAATATATGCTGTATGCATTTTTATAAAATTAACTCTTTGGTAAGAATGAAATTATAAATGAGAGTAGAAACAATTTGAAAATAATGATATTCCATTTATAAAGACTTGTTTTCTGATAAAAAACATGTTTTATCTCAAAAAATTAAAGATACAACTATCTAAAAATGAATTTTATGGGTTATATATATGATATATTAAATCAAATATTTAACATTGATCATATTAATTTTCTAGACATGAGACAATAATAGGTCATATTTTCTACATAATGAGATGTATTTTTCTAGAAGGTAATTTTACCCCCTTTTAATGGAGATCCTATTTTAAATAAAAATTTTCAAAATTTTATAAATAATATTTTAAAAAATTAACTTCTTTTTCAAAATAGAGACATAAAATTTATTTTAAAGTGAATTTTTTTTACTTTTATGAGCTGTTTCATTTTTTGAAAAAAAGTGAAAAAATATCGAATTAATATTAAAAACTGTCTTCTCATTATATTTATTTATATAGTAAAATTATATTTTAACATGGTTTTAAACTATAATTACTTAAATTAAAGATAATTAAATTCAATTTAGGTCATTTTTATAAATTTTACATTAAAGTTGTATATAAATTTTTTTTATACATTTGGACATTTGACATTAAAAAATCAGTTGTTTCATCACGTCTATGAGATAAATATTAATCTAAATTACGCCGATTATGTCATTGTAATTTGGTATAGTGGAATAAAAATATATAATAATAAAATTATATCTTGGAAAATATGGTAAAAATAATTTTTAACCCCAGAAAGTAGTGAAATAAATTAAAATTAGTTACGATTATTAGGGTAAAAATGAGTTTACATAGTGGTTAAAAATTTATCATATGGGGTCCAATTACCTATAAAAATTTAAAAATTAAATTTGATCGAAATATTTAAACCATACCCATAATTTAATCTAATTGTTTTAATTATTTTATGCATATTAATAAGTGGATACCTTTTGATAGTGTTACCTTTTTGTATTACAAGAATTCTTTTCCTCCTCCATTATATAATTTCACTCACTCACTCACTACTTCAGTCCTCACAAGAACATTTGATAATAAAAAAACATAATAGATAATATCCCAATATACCTCATCTAATAGTATAATACTAACTTTAGGAATTAATGAAACAAAGGAAGTCTATTTTATCCATCCAAATGGAGTAACCAAAAAAGAGGAAACATTATTCAACAAGAACTTTTTGTATTATTTATTTTCAACCCCTTAAATTATTTTAATTACATTAGTATATAATAACATCAATATACGTAGTATAAAAATATATTTTAAATTTATTCTTTTTTCTAACACCTGCACACAAATCCAAAAAAATTGATACCCATTCATCGTTCATGTGTACAACAAACCATCACCTTGTGAACCAATGTCAACAATTCATCCATTAACGACAATTAAGGATTTGAATAATGATGTAAATAATAGTTTGATATTATATATAATATATATATTTTGTACTTATCATTTTATAATTATTATATGTCACATAACCTCATGCTATCTATTTTGTGGGAGACTATAACAACGTTACTGGCGTATGGACTACCACCTCCCCAAAGTGATGTCATTAGTTTATTATTTACATAGAATATATTAAAAATGAATTCATAAAAAATATGTGATATTTATGAAATATTATTTAAACTGGATAGATTAAATATATGTAAATTATTTAGTATTCATTATATTAAAATAAGGGAAAAAAATGAAAACAACGTTCATGTGTATATATGACCTACCATCTCCTAGGAAGGTGTTTTTTGATTCATTTATCGATATTTTATATATTAGTATTAAAACTCATATAATAAATATATATGTTATATATAATATTTTTTACATTCTGGATACAAATATATTTGTATATTCGTAATAGTACTAAGAATAAAAAGTCAAAACATTTTTGAAAAACAAATCAGTTATTACCTAAAATGTATCATTAACCTGAAATTGTTACTCAAAGGGTATTATAAAGGCATAATAAATTAATTTGTCATATTATATATAATAATATTGTTCTTTTTTATATTAATAATAATATTATATTTATTATACATGGTGTTTCAATGTGTATGATGAAATTTAACAATTTAGGTAAAGGTCTTTTTCGTCTAACTTTTTTTCCATATGAGATATATGCTATATTCACCACTTATTATGGTTTTGTGGCGTATATACTATAATATTACATTTTATATCATTAATTTACGTTATTTAATTTTATTTGAATTATTAATATATCTAATTCATTTAAATCACTCATGATTCAAAAGTTACTCAAGTAGTAAGAGTATATTTTTTCACAGATTTATTTTATTCAAGGATTTGTTCATATTCAACACCTGTTTATTTTGTGTGGTGTTTACACTACCCATGAATTTATTCTATTACTTTTATTCCTAAATATATTTTAATTTAAATAACCATTTTATGATATAATGTATTAAGGTGTTTACGATTCGAATATTACATAAAATATATGGTAATTTGCTCTTAACTTTTCTTCTTTGAGACACATGTTATGTTATAAACTAAAATTATTTTAAAAGATGTATATAATTCCAATTTATGTGTTATATCATGAATCTATTAATTTTAATGATATTTTATTCTTAATTTAATGTAAATATTTTATGGCTATTTTGATTCAATTTTAAAAAGGTGGTAAAATTTTATTGATACAATCTCGTCGTTTTTTGGATTATTTATGATTATGCTTACATTGATGAAATTTTATTATGTATCTCTCAAGAATTATCTATTATTTTAATCTCTTATACATATTCATGATATGCTCAAGTAATTATAAAATTTTCCAGTATTTGGTACTTAAGATAATCAAGAAAATATTTTTATATAAATAAGATTAAATTTTAATTTTCGATAAGAAATATTTTTTATTCAAAACCAATGATTACTAAAAATGGTTCAACTATATTTTTAATGGAAAATTTCAGATCCTTTTATGGTAAAATTATTTAAAAAATTTTTAACCTTTCAAATTTATTTTATACAATTTTCAATTATTCTTTTATATGTTGACGTGGTTATTTTCAAAGAAAAGAATTTAAAATGTTTTATGAATGATAGAGAATGTTTCGAAGTAGAAATGATATTTTTCTCAAGAAATATTATTAAAATCTCATTCATAATTATTTTCAATCAATAAGGAAATAATTGTTTATAGTTTCTTATTTACATTGGATGTGATCCTTGTACACCTTTATTTCAATTTAATTGTATTGTTTATGATGAGGATGAAATGTTGTTTATAAAACCTGTTTTAGTTCCTGGACATATACCATGAGAAAAAGATTATGAAACCCACTTCATTTCATGAGTTATTCAATTATTATATTTTTATACAACCTATTTAGTTTCCCATCTAATGGTATGAAAAAATATTTATGAATCCCAATTCATTTCATGGGTAAATATATGTTTTTATAAAACCCATCACTTTTTATGGCACTTGATGTGATTACTGTTTTATCATCATGTATCATATCTATATATATAATTTAATTATACAATGGTTGGGAGATAAATATCCCACAAATGTATTCGGTAATGATTTATATATCTATTGATATAGACATTACTAGAATGAAGAGTGAACTTGGTTTAGTAATGCATGACTGGATCGAGGAGTGAACTCAGTTCAGTAATAAATGAATGGAATGAGGTGTAAATTAGGTTCAATAAAAAAGGCATGAAACAAGGACTGAACTCCTTTCATTAATACATGTATGGAATGAAGAGTGAGCTTATTAAATTAAAACAAGTCTGATATTATGAGTGAACTTGGTTTAGTAATATAGTACTGGAACAAGTGGTGAACATCATTTAGTGAAACAATGATGGAATGAGAAATGAAATATATTTAGCAATACAAGGATGGAATTAGGAGTGAATATGGTTTAGAAATGTACTTTTTCCCAAATTTTGGTCTTGGCGGTGATCCTTGACTAATAGAAAATGATTTTCTATACATATATATATATGACATGAATTCCATGTATTATTGAAATGTGATAGCCTCATTGCTCATGTTAATTGTTTATATCATGATTAATGTCCTTTTAACTACAAATAATTATTACCTTATTCAGTATTTTTATCTTTGATTTGAATATTATGGTTATCAAATTTTTATTGTTAGGTTCTTATACCCTTATGTATACATTATAAAAAAATATATCTTTACTTTACCATTACTATCATCTGAGCTCACCCGTTATTATGTTTCCTCTTCCAAGATTATGAATAAATGTTTTTTTAGGATTATTAAATGGGAAGATCATTACCAAATATTTTCAACATTTTTAACCATTTATGAATTTTAGGTTACACATTTCTTAGGATAATAAACTATTATATTCCACATGAATGTTATTTTGCAATACGTTGAATATTCATAAAAATGGTGTAGTAATTGTTTACATTTAGCCTAGGTCAGTATGTAACTTTTCAATGGAATGGTTAATTCTTCTTATGGATTCTATGATTATAAAAATTTAGTGGTATATATATATATATAATTCTATGGATATGTATCATGATTTTTCTAGAGATTAGTCCAAGGATGACTTCATTTATAGGAAAATGTTTTGGGATTTTTTAAATGATAGACATTGCGGTTTCCTATAAATACATCGCAATCAATATATAAAATTTTTATGTGTATTTTTAAAATATTTTCATATGGATAAAAACCCAAAAACATAGTATTTATCTAGACTCGATTGGAAATTGGTAGAGGAAAATGGGACTTGTTGCACACCTTATTTAACACTCTTAGGGGATATGCTTTGGGGATTCACAAACTCTTTATTACCCATCATAAAAATTATAATATGAAAAGAACTATAAATATACTCATATAAACCTAAGGTTTCATTTATTATGAAATTAGGATTCATTATTTAGACATCCTATAGGGGATTTTTATAATTATGTGTCTTTTTTCAATGATAAGTGTTTCTGAATATATTCTTTTTTTTTTGTTTTTTCCATGGATATATATATTTATTTAACTATTTTAAAAGTGAATATTTTACTTGTGGAAATTATTGGATTTATGGAAATAAATTTCTTCAATTGAAATCTCACGATGAGAATCAGTACAGTGGTACGAGTATTAGGTATACTACTAAAGATAAAGGGAATGTGAATGAAATATGAAAGCTATGTGATTTTCTAGCAGTATAGTTTATAAGAATGATTAAATTGAATAGATTTTTTTATTTTATATATTAGGGAAGGTGTATTATGTAATATTATTATAATGCTTATTTAATGGTTTAGTGATAAATCTGGACATTTGATGTGTAAATATATTGAAATTCTAGAATTATGTTTCTGAATCATATAGTTTTTGATTAAAATTATGTATTTTTAAAAAATATATCTCATGGTTATAATGACCAAGAAAAGAGATTCTATAGAAATTGGATATTTTTATTATTGGAAGAAAACCCTTAATGTGTTACTAATATTGAAAATTTTTTGTTTATCTAGGAAAAAGTGATTATTGATATGGATAATATATATTGGGTTGAACTGATTATCATGTTAAAAATTAATGATTTGACTATCAAGTGTTCTATGTTAATATATATGAAGTTTAAAACTTTTTTTATTTAAAGAATAAATAAAATAATATTTGGAATAGAAAATTATAAATTTTTTCTATAATTTTTTCTATAAATTTACTTATTCCCATGTTTAAAATAATACATGATAAGGTTATTCACATGATTTTTAGGTAAAAAAATTGGAACATACTGATATATGGGGGATCAATGTTTGTATGATTTTGAGAAACATTGTATCATTAATTTGTATGTTTTGTATTATGATATTTTTGAATGTTTATAAGGATTAACATTTATGGAATGGTTTAAGTTAAGAATTATATGAGGTATTAGAGATTAATTCATCATATATGTATATGAGGATTTATGCATATTCTATAACCTTTGATAACCATTTTTATTTGTTTATAAGAAAGATAGATTAATGTATTATCAATCTACATAGGGATATTAAGATTTGTTAGTGCTTTATGCAAAACAAATTCACCTTTATTTCGTAGATAATAGATGATTTGGTAATTGATCAAATCAAAACCATAGGGTGAAATTGTACATGTGAAATTTAATTAATGTAAGTAAGTATATATCCTTGTGAAAATTCTTCAAAATTAAGAAAATGATATCGAAATAAAAATTTTAACCAAGTACCTTCATTTTAGATGATTTAAATGGTCCCTTTAATCATCACATAATTATGCTTTTTTTTTGATTTTTTATATTCTCTCGATCAATAAATTTATTTTGATCAATGATCTTGATAACTCTATATAAGTATTTACACTTTTATTCACTGTCCAAATATTCACCAACATTCTCCTATGTAAAAACCTTGATATGAGTTACTTTGTTTAACCATTATGTTTCAAACATTCCAATCTTAAATGATATTTTAGTATTCATTTTTGTGATGTGTGTTCATACGAAAGAAACATTCAAATATTAAACCTTTGATGACCCAAATAAAAATTAGAGGAAGAATTTTTTTGGGGTTAGAATGTAACACCCCATGTTTTTATGAATTTATTTTTTTTCAAGAAAATTAAATTTCATTAATGAATTTTATTCCACGTTATAACATCTTATTACTTATTTTTAAGAAACAAGAAATTAATCATGAGATATACGAAACACATAGATCATATTATAGTACATGGAATAATATTTTAGGCTATTATTTTATAGATTATTGAGTTCCATGGATAAGTTTTCATACATGCTCAACTCAGCATTACAAAAATACAATATACTATTAATAATTCTAATAAAATATTATTATAATTACCACCTAACCCTTGGAATGGAGAGTATGAAATGGAATATAAAATTTAGGAAAAAAATTATTTATTTTTATAAAATGATTTCATTGCCAATAAATGAATTAGTAATGAGGTTAGGAACTATTTAGGACTAATGAAAATCATTTTTTCAAAATATATTCTCTATGGATGAACCTGTTTTATCACAATATATTCGACAAAACACATTTAATGAATGAATTTAACATTATTTATATATTATATATCCCATCAACTATTTATCTTTAATCTTATTCATTTTCCAGACAAAATATAAGATTAGATCCAATTTTACACATAACATGATGTATTTTTCTTAAATGTAATTTTCCACCTTTTAATGGATATCATATTTTACACAAAATTTTGGAAACTTTAATAAAAATAAATTGACAAAAGTAACTTCATTTTTTAAATCTTAATGTCAAAACTATCTTGTGGTCTTGTTTTGGTGTTTTTCTTAGAAGATTAATTTTTGTAATGAATAGTGAATTATACTGAATTATAATTGAAAAATGTATTTTAATATATTGACTAATATGGCCATTAAAATTTTTTAACCTATAATATTGGTGAATCAAATTGAATTTAATTACATCAATTAAGGTAAAAATGAATTTACATTGTGCTTAAACTATAATCCTTTGGGACAAAATAACCTTGAAATGCATCCAAACCCTATTTTACAGACATATTTCGACAATATACCGACATGTATGAAATATATTTCATTATTTGAGGCACATGATCAATGTGAGAACTTTCAATATAGTTTAACTTTATTATTTACGAATATAATCCTCCTCCACTATAGAGAGTCACTCGCCCCTGAACATGTTCAAGAAATATCATGCTTTTGGCTCCATCCATCCTAACCAAACAATCTTCCAACATCCTTCTTCTCATACTATAAGTCTAAAATTGGTAATCAAGAAAACCAAGTATTTCCTTTTGTACAAACCAAAAGGAGTTTCCCAATGAAGCTGTAACATTCTTCAATGCGCAATTTGGATTAATTTATTTTTCCACCCCTTGAATTCTTCCTATTAGATGAATATATAAAAACCTATGTATCCAAAATATATTGAAATGTTGTTATTTGGAGATTCATGCCTACACATACTCCAAATCCCACAAAATTGGATATGAAATCATCTTTTTTGTGTATGGTAGACTACTACCTCACGAACCGATGACGTTCTTTCATCCATTACCGCTTTTCATGTAAATGAATAATGATGAAATTATAAATTTTTTATGATATATTGGATATTTATGATCTATATATGCTTCTATATTGTAATATAACATACATATTAATGATTTCAATTTTTTTGGTAACATGATAACATTATATGTGGATATCATAACTATCACCTCCTATAAGCAATGTGCTTCATTTTCAGTATACCTGGAATGTATCAAGGATGGTCATTTTTAAATATGAAATATTTATGAAATAATAATTTAATATTAATTATATTAAATCTATATACACATCATTTACATTAAATTCTTTTAAAAAATGATAGGAAAATTGGAACAACATTCATGTGTATGTACAACATACCGTCTCCATTAACGATGCACTTCATTTAATAGTTATATATTTTATTTATTATTATAAATATATAGATATTGAATATATATTATATTTTAATCATGTATTAAATTCTCTAAATAAATAAATCATGATCTATGTAAGATAATTAAGAATAATAAGTCAAAACATATACGCAAAAAGAAGTTATTACCAAAAACATAATATTTGTAAGGCCCCGACCCAGGTTACCTAGAGTCGGTGCATTATTACATAACATTTGCATGATTACAAGAAAGATCAAATCTCGAAAGACCGATTGGTTTAGTAGCCTTGGAAACACTAGATATATTCATAAGTCTTACATTACATCATAAAATGAAAAAATCTACAACAACAACATATTGTTTCCATAATCCACACTCATATCCCCACATAATATCCCTACAGGTCATTCATAATTTACTTCGTCACTTTATGGGAAAAATAAAACATAGAAAAGGGGTGAGCTCAAATGCCCAGTAAGGATAAAAATATATCAGAATCTTTCATAAATAATAATAAATATTTAATTCAATGTATAACTAAAACAAAAGTCTTTCAAACATGAACTTTCAACATAGTATGGCATAAATAAAATGAAATAATGCCATTTACTTATTCACATGGATATTCTACTAATTGAATAATCACATGAAAAATCAATAACCACTTTCATAATGATGGAATGCATAATGCCAGACTATCATAACCACATAGCCAAGGCCTCGTGCCAAGACTATAAATAATATTTTTCCAAGGCCTTCTTCCAAGACACTAGTTTGTCTCATTAGACCTACCGATGCATCGAGGAGCTATAGAGGGATCCACCTGTCACATATTAAGTCCAATGCATTTCCATATGAAAAGGTTTAAACATAACATAAACATTCGTATTAAAACTAGCATACGAAATGTCAATACTTTCACCATAAACCATGAATGCTATAAAAATACCACATCCACAATTAAACAAATCACAAAACCTTCAATATAATATAGAAGTTTTGTATCATAATAAATCAACTTTAAATACGCGTAAAATCCATCAAAGGATGTTGACATAGATGAAATCAAAATTCTTTTAAAAGAAAAATCTCTTTTTATTTTGAAATCATTTAAGATCCATATAAAATAAAACATTTTCTTTGAAAATATTCTTATAAGCTTGTAAGGGAAGATTTGAAGATTTTATAACGGCGGAAAATAGCCGCACCCGCTGTATAAGTTAAAAAAAACATTCTTACCTTAATTCTATCGAAAAGGTTAAAAAGGACCTTGTTTTGAAAATGACAGAAATATTCATTTATAAACCACTTATAAAAGTCAAAAAGGGTATAAATGACTTTAACTCATATTCTAGTAAATAGTAAAAATGTTTTGAAATACATTTTTATGAAACATGGATGTGGATGATAAAGAGATCCCAGTAGATTATTACGTATAAACAACCTCGGATAATGAAGAGATTGTGAAATAACCCTTACCTTGTACTTTTCCTTGGTTGGGGTAGGTTAAACTCCTGTATAATGGTGAAATAATTTTTACTAATTATACAATAATTATATATATTAATATGATATCATATATGATCTTTTATCATTGATTGGTTAATAATATCTTAGAATTATCGTCGTTTCAGGTGTTAACTTACTCGTTTTCTTTTATATGTTTTGTTACATAAGCCATGTTTTTTATGGATAGGTTGTATCTTATTCATATCCAAAATGATATCAAGTCCTTAAACATCATTTTTAAATCATAAAATTATAATTATACTTGAATGTATATGATGGAGAATGATTCTCATCGCGTTCGTGGAGACGGTAGTCCGTACGTTTGCACGAGCGACAATATCATTCTTTTGATATTAAAATAATATATAATTGGATGGTGTATAATATATACAGAATCATTATCATGTTACATTTATTATTTATATGAGTTACACATCATTATTATACCCATCCAAATAATAATATATTGAATAACAATTACACCACGGCGTGGAGACGGTAAGCCGTACGTACGCACGTATGGTGACATGTTATTAAAAGGGTGGATAGAATCATGAATATGGTTGTACCATATTTATAATAACATCACATTGTATATATTATACTGGAGTTATTATTTTATAATGGTAACAACAAAGGAAGAAGAAGTGGAAGAAGAAAGGAACTTGGAAAAGGGTGGTGAAATCATTACCACTTCATCGGGTTCTTCCTTTTGATTTGATCAAAAGGGATCCTTAGGATGGAATTCTAATCAAAATAAGGCTTCTAGGTTTTAGTGAGGGAAGTTGGGAGAGTATTTGGGCAGAGTATGGCCGAACCAAAAGGATTTGAAGGTGTGAAGAAATGAGAAGGGGGAGTGCTCTTTTATAAGAGGGGTGAGGGGCACCTTTGGAAAAGCTAGAAATATTAATTTATAATAAATTCATATTCGGTTTCTAATGGATCCAAAGTTGATTATTTAAATTTTAAGGAGGGGATAGGTCGCAAAACACTCAACCAATAGAATTTAGACAGGTTTGGGTCATCATATTATCCTTATCATTAAGTATTAACTCTAAGCTAATTAGTTTCACTTTTATAATGTCTCTTTGTATTTTTATATTATTTGGTTAATAAACTTATCATATACATCCAAGAGACCCCCAAGTGGTCCATTAATGATGAAACTATCATGATATAAGTCTCTTGGACGAACCGTAGATTTTTATGAATTTAATATCAATTAATAATATAATATTTGTTTTAAGAACACTTTTATGTCAATTTTGACACTATTCAATAGTTGATTTTTGTGAAACTCATAACAGATTGATTACTTAGAACAAAGTCAATTGAATCAATCCTAATAGATAATATTATCCTAGAAAATTAGTTTAATTCATTAAAAGTTTCAAATTTTATTTATTTGGGTATTTATAATATCAATTATTTTGATTTTTCACTATTATAGTAATTATTGCATCATCATTGTGTCATAAATAAATTACATTATATAAAGTCTAAAAATTATAAATAAAATATCATTATGTAGAAAATTGTTTTAGCTTTCTAATTAATATTTACAATCGAATTTATCTTATGTATAACCCTATTTTAAAAATGTTCTAGTAAATAAACTTTGATTTTAACTCTGTTAACTCTTCTTTGAATTAAATAATAATAACTGTCCTAATCTAATCCAAGTGGACCTAAATGATAATATTTTATTCCTAAGGCTGTTTTGGTCGAGATACACTTTTCCAATAGAATTAGGACATGTTTTAGGGTAATATTAATATCATTTTTACCCTTAATTACACTATTACTTTTAACCGTGGTAAATAAAAGTAAAAAGTTACTATTCACCAAAAATTATTTTCATCTTATTGAACCACATTTTACTTCTTGATATTAACAGTGTCTCTCGGATTTTCGAAATTCCATCATAGAAGCGGTAAAATTTAGTTTTGTGAAAAATTCAGTTTTTTTAACTACCACTTAGTAGTTTCACTATTCATCAAAAATTGAAGTTTTTCAGAACAATGCCAAAATTTCACCCTAAGATGTAATTGATATTCTGAAATAAAAATTGATGTCTATTTTACAAAATTCCAAACATATAAGTTGCATTAAATAATTTTATAATTAATTCCCTCTGTCACAACAAATAGCGTGTTTTTAAGAAACAATATATATCAAAAGATTGATAATTGTTTATGTCCAATTTCAAAATGAAATAAATTCTAATGAATACCATTGGATAAAATGGTAAAAATATATTCTAATTATACTTTAAAACCAATCAATAATATAATTTATCACTATAAATCATTTTGATTAAAAAAGTTGTTTTTAATTAAAATTTAGTAATTTTCACTATTCATCAAAATATTAAAGTTATCCGAAAAGTACCAAAATTTCACCTTAGGCTAAATTCGATATTCCGAATCCAAAAATGAAGTCCATTTTGAGAGATAAAATTTCAAAAAGTAGGTATTATTATTCATAATGGCTAGTTTGATCGGTTGTGGTCTGTGTTAAAACTCGAAGTTGCGTACAACACACGCTATTGTATTATTCAAAGGAAGGCGTACCGTGGAAGATTGGGATGTTTCATTTTAAATTTTTGATGTCCCCATTCAGTCAATAAGTTTAAAATTTTGTATTTAGAAAGGGTTCACTATTAAAATATGGTAAAACTGCAATACAGAAAATAAATTTGTTCTTACATTATGTCTAAGAAACTGATAATATGGATTCTAAAATTATAAAGATTATATAAAGTTTAAAATTTAGTTAATACTATTCATAACCTCTTTTGAACGGATTGTTTGGTAAGTCATGGTGCGCTTGAACCCGATGTTGCATGTAGTGCCATTTATTAAATTGTTTTGAAGAAATAACACACTATGAGATCTTGGGGTGTTACATTCTCCCCTCCTTCAATAAATTGCGTCCTCGCAATTTGAAATTTTTCTTCAAAAATAAAGGTTGAAAACAGAAAATATATTTGTGGAAAAACCCACATCGGAAATTGAGTTACTAAAATTTAGTCTTAATATGATTAAAAGAGAAATCAAAGGGTCGCCACCAAATTATGATCTCGATTAGGAGAACATTGGTGGAAATTAGAGACATATAATTGGAGGAAAAACGTAAATATTTATAGGTAGTGATTGAGGTCATCAATCACAAACAACTGTAAAATTGAGGTCCTTAAATTCATCAATCTATGATAATTTGAAATACCATCGGTTCAACAAAACATAGGGTATTAGGATAACACATTTTTGACGTTTCAAAATATCTTAGTTGAAATCCCACATCGAAAAATGAATTAATGAGCCCTCTATTTAAAATAAAGAGTAGAAAGTATGAAGATTAACGAAAATAACACATACTAGTGTTCTATGTAGGAAAATATGGATATGGAAGAGAAATATAACCATCAATTATCTGATGGATAGTGGTAGAGAACATGGCTATGAAAAGGCCAACAATCCCAAAGCCATAAATTAGTGATGATCTAATGTACCATCTAGGACAACATTTTTGTTCAAAGTTCCTTTTCTTAATGTTGAGGAATTTATTTATGAGATTGTTTAAGATCATAAGGAGATATACTTACTTTATAATTAAAGTTTTATCCATTAATAAATTTCTAACAGAAACTCATCTTTCACTCTAAATGATAATAGAACTTAAAAAAAATTCTATTTATACTATTCGTACAGGGTTCCAAAATAAATGAATTTATAATTCATCTACCAAATATTTTTAAAAAAACTAAATTATATAATCCAGGACATCTCATGGGCCAGTGGTAGGTGATACACCCTTGTCGCCCTTCGGTTGCAGGTTCAAGTCTTGTGGACTTGCTGGACGCGACGGGTTGGTTCTCGACCTCCGGGTTTTCCTTTTATGGTAATCCAAAATTAATCTCAAACTAGAATTTATCCAAAATACTTCTATCCAAACTCACAGTCCAACATTTATAAGGAAGGTAAACATAATGTAGATCCTTTTTACCCCATAATAGCATATTAATACCTTCATCATGTATTCTTTTAAAACACTGAAACATCCTGAATTACCATAATCCTTATTGATTACATTCATACTCCCTTATTCCATATAGAATGCTGGATATGATTCATAAATCCAAAAAAATGTTTTAAACCCCAACAATGATGGAATATACAAATCATTAATCAGCTTCAAGGTAGTCAAGAATATCCAATATAATTTATCCAAATCAATCATGTATTATTCTAAAATCACTACCTCGATATCAGAACCATATTATGGTTTATCTTTCTCTCAACCATATATTTTCCAAAAATTTAACCTGCTATTGAGTCACTTTTCTTTGTTCCATACAATCTCAAGTCCTTAATGAAATAGTACTACAGTACAATCCTTATATTCTCCATAATTATTAAAACAATTACATTGTTGATACAACACTCAAATGACATAATCAAAATAAGAACTCTAATCATTCCTCTTCATCTGTGGTAGTATCATAACTTGATTATTATCCAATAGCATCATTTGCGGCATAGTCTGATGACTGGGACATAGGTTTGCGTAGTGTCCAAACTCCTTACAAATGAAGAATTGTACATTTGAAACCATTTTCTTACCTTTGCAGTCACCTAATTTGTGACCTTTTCCTCCACACTTATAACAAAATCTTTACTTATCTTATCAACACATGATATTATTTCTTCACATGATGATAATACATGCGAAACAATTTCTCTTATAAATTCTGTCTTAAGACCATGAAATATATGATCCTTCTTTCTCTTTGTACAATGTGCATTGCTAGAGTTCTCATTCCTTCTACTGGGCACCATTTCTAAACAATGGCATACATTAGATTAGTTTATGAATAACAATACCTAATCCCAAACTGGTAAAACACATAACATAAATTAAATAGTTAATGGATATAATCCATAATCATAAAAATGTCTGCTTTAAGGAAGTATATACTCATAAACCCTTCATAATGGTTTGTAACGAAAATGAGAGTTATCCTAAGCATATCTCCCGGGAGTGTCGTAACCAAGAGTGCAGCAAGGACCGTTGTCGTGCACCAGCTCCCGTTCGAGTCGAGCTCAAAGCGGTGTTTTTGGGTTTTACCCCTAGGTACATTTGTGCCGGAGCCGCCTCTACCTGCTCGTATCCAGACAAGGATGTATTTCTCAGAAAACTCACAAAACCTTTACAATACCAACATTCTAGGAAGTTCTTCTATACTAATCCTCAAAGTTCATCTTAGGTCTACGTGCTCTAATCAATGTTTATCTAAATCTAGCTTCCAATGTTTGTACTAAACTTCCTCTGATACCAACTGTAACGCCCAAAACCCAGTTACCTAGAGTCGGTGCATTATTACATAACATTGGCAAGATCACAAGAAAGATCTAATCTCGAAAGACCAATTGGTTTAGTAGCCTTGGAAACACTAGATATATTCATAAGTCTTACATTACATCATAAAATGAAAAAAACTACTACAACAACATATTGTCTCCATAATCCACACTCATATCCCCACATAATATCCCTACAGGTCATTCATAATTTACTTCTTCACTTCCGGGGAAAAATAAAACATAGAAAAGGGGTGAGCTCAAATGCCCAGTAAAGATAACAATATAGCGAAAACTTTCATAAATAAGAATAAAAATTTAAGGCAATGTATAACTAAAACAAAATCCTTTCAAACATGAACTTTCAACATAGTATGGCACAAATAAAATGAAATAATTCCATTTAATTATTCACATGGATATTCTACTAATCGAATAATCACATGAAAAATCAATAACCACTTTCATAATGATGGAATGCATAACGCCAGACTATCATAACCACATAGCCAAGGCCTCGTGCCAAGACTATAAATAAGATTTTTCTAAGGCCTTGTGCCAAGACACTAGTTTTTCTCATGAGACCTACCGATGAATCGAGGAGATATAGAGGGCTCCACCCGTCACATATTAAGTCCAATGCATTCCCATATGAAAAGGTTTAAACATAACATAAAAATTCGTATTAAAACTAGCATACAAAATGTCAATAATTTCACCATAAACCATGAATAATATAAAAATAGCATATCCAAAGTCAAACAAATCAAAAAACCTTCAATATAATATAGAAGATTTGTATCATAATAAGTCAACTTTAAATAAGCGTAAAATCCATCAAAGGATGTTGACATAGATGAAATCAAAATTGTTTTTAAAGAAATATCTATTTTTATTTTGATATCATTTAAGATCCATATAAAATAAAACATTTTCTTTGAAAATATTCTTATAAGCTTATACGGGAAGCTTTGAAGATTTTATAACGGTGGAAAATAACCGCACCCGCCTTATAAGTTAAAAAAACATTCTTACCTTAATTCTGTCGAAAAGGTTAAAAAAGAACTTGTTTTGAAAATGATGGAAAGATTACTTTATAAACCACTTATAAAAGTAAAAAAGGGTATAAATGACTTTAACTCATATTCTAGTAAATAGTAAAAATGTTTTGAAATACATTTTTAAGAAACATGGATGTGGATGATAAAGAGATCCCAGTAGATTATTACGTATAAACAACCTCAGATAATGAAGAGATTGTGAAATAACCCTTACCTTGTACTTTTCCTTGGTTGGGGTAGGTTAACCTCCTGTATAATGGTGAAATAATTTTTATTAAATTATACAAGAATCATATATATTAATATGATATCATATATGATCTTTTAACATTGATTAGTTAATAATATCTTAGAATTATCGTCGTTTCGGGTGTTAACTTACTAGTTTTATTTTATATGTTTTGTTACATAATCCGTGTTTGTTATGGTTAGGTTGTATATTATTAATATCCAGAATGATATCAAGTCCTTAAAAATCATTTTTAAATCATCAAATGATAATTATACTTGAATGGATACGATGCATAATGAATCTCATTGCGTTCGTGGAGACGGTAGTCCGTACGTACGCACGAGCGACAATATCATTCTTTTGATATTAAAATAATATATAATTGAATGGTATATAATATATACAGAATCATTATCATGTTAAATTTATTATTTACATGAGTTACACATCATTATTATACCCATCCAAATAATAATATATTGAATAACAATTACACCATAACGTGGAGACGGTAAGCCGTACGTACGCACGTATGGTGACATGTTATTCAAAGGGTGGATAGAATACTGAATATGGTTGTAACATATTTATAATAGCATCACAGTATATATATGATACTGGATTTATTATTTTAGAATGGTAACAACAAAGGAAGAAGAAGTGGAAGAAGAAAGGAACCTGGAAAAGGGTGGTGAAATCATTACCTCTTCTTCGGGTTCTTCCTTTTGATTTGATCAAAAGGGCTCCTTAGGTTAGCTTTCTGATCAAACTAAGGCCTCTAGGTTGTATTGAGGAATGTTTGGAGAGTATTTGGGCAGAGTTTGGCCGAAAAAAAAGGCTTTGAATGTGTGAATAAATGAGAAGGAGGAGTGCCCTTTTATAAGAGGGGTGAGGGGCACCTTTGGAAAAGCTAGAAATATTAATTTATAATAAATTCATATTCGGTTTCTAATGGATCCAAAGTTGATTATTTAAATTTTAAGGTGGGGATAGGTCGAAAACCACTCAACAAATAGAATTTAGTCAGGTTTGGGTCATTATATTAACCTTATCATTAAGTATTAACTCTAAGTTAATTAGTTTCACTTTTACAATGTCTCTTTGTATTTTTATATTATATGGTTAATAAACTCACCATATACATCCAAGAGACGCCCCAGTGGTCCATTAATGATGAAACTATCACGATATAACTCTCTTGGCCGAACCTTAGATTTTTAGGAATTTAATATCAATTAATAATATAATATTTGTTTTAAGAACTCTTTTATGTCAATTTTGACACTATTCAATAGTTGATTTTTGTGAAACTCATAACAGATTGATTACTTCAAACAAAGTCAATTGAATCAATATTAATAGATCATATTATCCTAGAAAATTAGTTTAATTCATGAAAAGTTTCATATTATATTTATTTGGGTATTTATAAAATCAATTATTTTGATTTTTCACTATTATAGTAATTACTGCATCATCATTGTGTCATAAATAAATTAAATTATTTAAAGTCTAAAAATTATAAATAAAATATCATTATGTAGGAAAGCTTTCTGTCTTTCTAATGAATATTTAAAATCGAATCTATCTTATGTATAACCCGATTTTAAAAATGTTTTAGTAAATAAACTTTGATTTTAACTCTTTTAACTCTTCATTGAATTAAATAATAATAAATTTCCTAATCTAATCCAAGTGGACCTAAATGATAATATTTTATTCCTAAGGCTGTTTTGGTTGAGATACACTTGTCCATTAGAATTAGGACATATGTTAGGGTAATATTAACATCATTTTTAGCCTTAATTACCCAATTTACTTTTAACCGTGGTAAATACAAGTAAAAAGTTACTATTCACCAAAAATTATTTTCATCTTATTGAACCACATTTTACTTCTTGATATTAACCGTGTGTCTCGGATTTTCGAAATTCCATTCACAGAAGTGGTAAAATTTAGTTTTATGAAAAATTCAGTTTTTTTAACTACCACTTAGTAGTTTCACTATTCATCAAAAATTGAAGTTTTTCAGAACAATGCCAAAATTTCACCCTAAGCTATAATTGATATTCTGAATTAAAAAATGATTTCTATTTTAAAAAATTCCAAACATATAAGTTGCATTAATTAATTTTATAATTAATTCCTGATGTCACAACAAATAGCTTGTTTTTAAGAAACAATATATATCAAAAGATTGCTAATTGTTTATGTCCAATTTCAAAGTGAAATTAATTCTAATGAACAGCATTGGATAAAATTGTAAAAATATATTATAATTATACTTTAAAACAACTCAATAATATAATTTATCACTATAAATTATTTTGATTAAAAAAGTTGTTTTTAATTAAAATTTAGTAATTTTCACTATTCATTAAAATATTAAATTTATCCGAAAAGTACAAAAATTTCACCTTAGGATAAATTCGATATTCCGAACCCAAAAATGAAGTCCATTTTGAGAGATAAAATTTCAAAAAGTAGGTATTACTATTCATAACGGCTAGTTTGATCGGTTGTGGTGTGTGTTAAAACTCGAAGTTGCGTACAACACACGCTACTGTATTATTCGAAGGAAAGCGTATCGTGGAAGCTTGGGATATTTCATTTTAAATTTTTGATGCCCCCATTTAGTAAAAAAGTTTAAAATATTGTATTTAGAAAGGGTTCACTATTGAAAGTTGGTAAAAGTGCAATACTGAAAATGAATTTGTTCTTACATTATGTCTAAGAAACTGATAATATGGATTCTAAAATTATAAGGATTATATAAAGTTTAAAATTTAGTTAATAATATTCATAACCTCTTTTGAACGGCTTGTTTGGTAAGTCATGGTGCGCTTGAACCCGATGTTGCATGTAGTGCCAGTTATTAAATTGTTTTGAAGAAATAACACACTATGAAATATTGAGGTGTCACAATTTTAACATGATATTGTAAAAAATATGATAATGAAAAGTCATAATAGATTCATATATGTTATTACATATTAAAATATGATTATTCTAATGATATATAATAATCTCATATTAATTTTATAGTATTTTTGAATGTGTATTAAGAAGTTCATGGTTTAAGGTAACACTTTTCTCTTCCCAATTCTATTTCTTTGTGATATATGATATTTTCAAAAGATATTACTATTGTCAGGTGTATATAATTTAATATCATGAATATAATTTATTTTATCATATTAAAGTTTTAATTTTTTTATTCTTTAACAAATATCACAATTCCAAAATTTCTCAAGTAGTAATAGGATTTCTAGTCTTAGTTTTATTTCTTCAAGATATATGCCTTTATTCACCACTTTTCTCTTACATGAGATGTATATAATACCAATAAATACATTATATTATTATTAAAATTAAATATATGGGTATTAATATATACATTTCATGATACTACTTTCATTGGGTTTATGGTTTTAATGTTACCAAATCGGTAAGGTAATTTTGTCTCAATTTTCTTTCATTGAGACACATGTTATGTTATACACCTACATTATTTTATGAGGTGTATATAGTTCCTATTGATTTGTTATATATTGAATATAATAATTTTAATAATATTTAATGCTTCATGAAATGTAACTCTTTCATGAGGATTTACATTTGAAATTACCAATCTGAGTAATGTTTATTTTAATAATCTAATCGTTTATAAAGATTTTTTTTTGATTATGATTCCATTGATGAAATATGAGGAACCATATCACATGAATTTTTATGGAGTTTTAATACATTGGTTATTTATTAAATCCTCATTTAATAATAAAATATCCCACTCTTTATTACTATATATAATTAATAATTTTTGTAAACAAAATCTGAAATTATTTCTCTCTTCAATTGTAAATTTTTTTATTTAAAACCCATGTATTCTAATGTTGTTTTAAATTTATTAAAAATATATTTTATCATAATTTTATGGAAATTTATTTTAATTTTTTTTATTTTTTCAATAAGTGTTTAATATGGTTTGTAAATATTTCAATATATGTTTTCAAGGTTATTTTCAGTCAAAAACTGTTTATAAAACGTTTCTTGTTATAAATAGAATTTTTACAAGAAGAAAAGATATTTTACACATGAAATGTTTTTAAAATATCTTTTGGTATTATTTTCAACCAATAAAGACACCCTTTTTTATAGTTTATTCTTTACTAGTGATATGATCCCAGTACACCATTCTATCTATTTTTTTAATATATTACATTTAAAATGACAAGTTGTTTATAAAAACTGTTTATTTTACATTGGTTATGCCATTATAAAAAGTTATACAAACATTATTATTTTCAAGAGTAATTATATTATTAAATGATTATAAAACATGTGTTTCTTCATAGATTATGATATGATAAATGTTTTATAATAAACATATAATTTCATGAGTTATGAGATGATGTATATGAAACCCATATCATTATATGGGTCATGATATTATTAATGTTTTATTGTCTTATAATAAGAATATGTATAATTTCATAATGTGATGGGGGGAGCTATGTCTCTATCCTTTTCATTGGGTAAAAATTTATATATCTCACATGATAGAAAATAATTGAACGAGGAGATAAATCACATCATTAATACATGGATTGAATAGGGAGTGAACTCATATCAGTAACAAAAAAATAGAATGATGAGTGAACTCTGATCAATAATACAAGGATAGAACTAGGAGTTAACATGGTTGAGTAATATGGGGCTGGGATGAGGAGTCAACTCATTTTAGTAATACATGGCTTGGATAATGATTGATCTCAATTCAACACAACATGGATAGAATAAAGATTGGAATTAATTTAATAAATATAGGGCTAGAATGAGTAGTGAACTTAGTTTAATAAGACATGTAAATATCAGGAAGTGTACTCGGTTTAGTAATATAGGACTGGAATAAAGAGTTGACCTAGTTCTATATAGGAATTTTTCTAATACGATGGTCATGGTAGCGATCTTTAACTGTTATAAAATTATTAAATTTTCTTATGTATACGAAAAAAAATCAATGTCTTTTGCCTACATTATTCTATCATAAATCATGCCCATTGATTATCTGATAATTATTGTATTATGAACAAAAAATAATTATTCCATGACTGAAGATTGTGATCCTTGATATGTAGGGTGTGGTTTTCCAATGGTTTTCTTGTTTTTATCTACATATGTTCATGTTATGGTTACATATCTCTTTTTTACCCTTACCGATTATCTGAGCCCACCATTTTTAAATTTCTTCTATTATATTATGAATAAAGGTTATATGTAGAAGTGTTATAGATCATGTTCATTACCTGATAATTTTAAGATATTTCATCAAGTTTAAAGATTGCATACCTAGTTTTCAAATACACTAAAATATTTCATCCCTCCGACATGTACTTCTATAATGTAATTTATATTCATCTAAAATGATGTAATATCCATTTATTTTAATCCCATATAAATATATGTTCATACATGTTAATCACACCATACCAAACATCATATAATCCCCTACTATTACCAAAACACGTGTGATCGACTACTAAGAACACCAACAACCCATAACCCATGTCTACTTGTTCGAAATGACCAATGAGTCCTAGATTCATTTTAAAAAAAACTCAATGCGAACTACATATTACCCAATTAACTTTTTTACAACACTATTACCTCAGCCTAAGAGTCATATATCATACGCAACTCAAACTATATATCCAATAGATTTTTAATCCACTAATTAACATACTCCACATTCTATATGAGGGTTATAAAATATAATCATCCCAGGTTCACCAACCCATACCAATCATATATTGTGAATTTTTTTCTATTAAATAGATTGGGAAATAGATCACTCTCTTTATCCCCAGATGTAGAGTATAAATTTATTGAATTTCACAATGATTCCATATATTCATCATCTCCCAAATATCAAAATTCTCATTTTATGAATACACCTCAATGTAACCCTACCATGCCATTCAGATAATTCATCCATAATTCAACTCCCATAATCCATTTCCTTACGTTACAAATATACTACCTAGTATTCATAAAAAACGTGTGGATATTATCTTTATTAGGTTCTCTATCATAGTTAGTCTTCTCACCATGCCTCTTGTGTATGTCATGATTATAGAAACTTATGAAGAAAATATATTTCCTTATTTCTATAGGCACTTAAAATATAGGGATAACCATTATTCCTCATATTACCCCTATTCATGATAAATCATATGAATATATAATATTAAATAGACTTATAATCAATTATATTTTCTACTCTCAAATATCAATATTTGAATATCATTATTAAAAATCTCTATTACTTATCTCATAAGCCATATCTCAAACAAGTCACAAATTATGTAGAATCATCCATTATCATATATCATATATCCAAATGTATCTCACATGTGCACACACCCAGTATAGGGTTATAATACTCCATAGTAATCCATTCAAAAAATTACATACTCAAGGTCAATGACTACATCCAAATGAAAGTTCTCATGCAGGATAAATGTATCTCTGAGAGGGAGACTAGATAAATCAGTAATATATTTTATTTTATGATTCCATAGAAAATGAAAAAAAGCTTTTTCTATTAAGGATTTTATTCCCTATATAAAAAAATGAAACACATATCCACAAGAACAAAATTATTTACATGAATCATTACTCTATAAGAATAGATATATCATTGGTATGGTTTGTAAATATTAAAATATCACACAATAAAGTAGAGAAATACTTTTTACATGGTAAAAAATGAGTACGATATACCATTCCACTCATGTAGAAATATGGAAAAAATACAATTTGTGTGTGTTCTCCCTCTAGAAAAAATTATATACTACAATGCTTTTGTAATAAAAAATTTCACCTGTGTATCTTTATCGACTTTCAAAAATATAAACATTCAAATAAATTATTCAATTTAATAACTATAAAATGGTAATATCTTTTTTTGAGATTTTAATAAAAATAATTCCAATTTACTAGTATTATTATTCCCAGTATGAATGTTTAATATGATAATATATCTCTACAGAATACAATGGATATGACAACCATGTTTTTATTACAAACGTAAACATGATTAATTACAAAAACTATTCACTTGATACAAAAAATAAGATCGAGAGGTTTAGTGTCTTTGGAGATTAGTATAATTACATAAAAACATAAAACATGAAATACAACATCTTTATTGAAAACATCTTTTACATGGCCACTACATTCCCTCGTACTTAGCATTGCATGGGATAACCTGAGGACATGCATAAGAACAGGGGTGAGCTATAAAGCCTAATAGGGGAATAAACCTAGAATACATGAGGAGTAAAATACCTTTTAGACAATAGGCATATCAATAGTGCACCAGTGAATCATGAACATAAAAGCATGATAAATCATGAAAATCATAACATGGAAATGTGGTAACAACACTTAACATGGAATTAGCATGACCTAAGGCTCATTGCACATGGAGTATGAGTAAATCATCATTTCACATAGAGAATGAGTAAACCCTCATTGAACTTGAATTATAATGAGTCAACACTCATTGCACATGACGTATCATGATACTATACATTACCCAATGCATTAGAGTGCTATAAGGGACACCCTTCTTAGACATTTCATTTCATGCCTAAGTGTGCCACATGGATCATAAAACATGGATTCATAAAAAATAATAATTTATTCCACGATAAAGGAATGTGGAATTAATAAATGAAACTTTATAATCAATAAGTAAATTTGCATAAAAGTGAATACCCTTGATGGAGAAATGGGCATGGTATTCAGTACACAATGACATTGGCTTAGAAAATCAGGGTGATTTCGGCAGTGTAACGGCATGACATAAGAGTTCATAAAAATGGTTGATGAGAGAAAAATGGGTTCCTCACCATATTTACATGTAATTGATATTAATGAGGTCATATAGATACATTTACCAACAATTTTAATGGAATTTTGATTCATGATACAAAAGTATTGTTGAATATAAATGAGTAGGGAGAAGTTCCTTTCGAAATTTCGGCATAGTAACGGGTGTACATGGGAGGAATTTAATGAGAGAGAAAGGGGCCTCTCATATTTCAAAAATAAAGAGGGCAGTATGAGGGTGTTGCAAAACCATAGCCCCATATTCATAATTGAAATTAAAAGGGCAAAACAACTTAAATAAAATTGGACAAAAATGAGAAAGGAAGAAAAAACCCTTATTTGGAAGTGTACTTCCAAAGGCTTGAGAGAGGCTTGAGAGGGGATTCATGGGATCTTGGGGAACCTTGAGAGGATTGATAGGGAGAGTAAAGAATAGTTTGGACAAACTCCAAAGGCCTTTAGTGGGGAGGAAGTCGGACCTTGGGTGGGTTTATATAGGAAATTTGAGGGAATTCTTTATTATTTAGGTTTGGTACCCCTTTTATTAAATTAGTCCAAACCACAAACCATCCCTTAGATTTTGCCCATGGTTTTTGGAAAAGAGAATAGGAAAACAATATTTTATAAGGCCAAAGTCCAAACTTCTTAAAATAATAGGGTTTCTTGTGTGGAGTTGAGTCACACTCCCATGGAAAACAATTTAAAAACACAAGGTGTTTAATAAGTCTTGAAGGGTCCATTAATGCGTTGAAAAGTAAGTAAAAAAACCCAAATTCACATAATTTTAATTTTAAAACATATATTGTCTGAAAACAAAGCTTATAGTATTTTATTACATCACTATTGGGTTATTATGATGTCATAAAACACATTATATATTTAAACAGTATTTAATTTTTACCCAAAAAATTGACTGTCTCGGACAATTATGAAAAATTCACCGTTGGATAATTTCGAAATCATGATTCTATAAATAAAATTTATTTTATCTAAATAATTATATATATATGTTAATTTTCACTCTTAAAATAAAAACCAACATTTATCGAAAATTCTCGGGTTTTGACAGAAATGGCTTTCAAACCTTAATAAAAATTATAATTGCATTCATAAAATTATATAACAATTTATATATAATAAAATTAATTTAATAATAATAATAATATGTTATTAAAATATTATTTAATTAAAAATACCTTAATTTAATAAAATAGATATCTTAATCAAATAATATCTAAAAACACTATTTGTACATTAAAAACCATTTACAATGTATCAATAATGACAAGAAGGTATATTCATTATTATATACAAAAAAAATAATATACATGAACATATTACTAGTGCTTTGTTACATAACTCTTTAAAACAGCTTCACAAGACTTAAGGGTAGCTGTGAGATGATGACAAACTCTTGGGGTGGCTCGGATAACATCACTCAAGTGGTAATCTCTATCAACATCCACTTTTCCCATAGACGGTCCTGTTCGAGCATGACATGATGAAGCTCAGCTTGGGATTGGTCAAGGGCGAAGCCCAAGGATGCCACCTCTTTTCCGAGCTCCGACAAATGGGCTTCGTATGGAGCAATTCTACTGGATGAGGCCATCACTTCTTTTGTCTGAGTAAATTGGATTTGTTAATGTCTTATATTTATAATACTAATGTGATAACTATTCAATGGCTATATGAGAAATGGTCAAAATTCATAACATAAAACCAATGAATTTGACATTTTATATAAATGTTTTACATAAAGAGACATTTAACTAGATCAAGAGAGATTTCCATTCATGAAACATTAGGTCATTACAATGTTCCACCATTATGAAATGTAGCCCTTGAAATTTCCTTTTTCCCAGACTAAAACAGAAGTGGCTAACTGAGCTACATCATCTCCTCCAATTCCCAAGTCACTTCTTCAAACTTCTGGTTTCTCTACAACACCTTGACGAGGGGCATTGTCTTATTTTGTAGAAATTTTTCCCTATGATCTATGATCTTCACTGGTTGATCCTCGTAAGAAAGATCATCCTCCAACTATACCACTTCTGAAGAGAGTACATGTGAAGTGTCCGGTCTGTACATCCTTAAGAGGGATACATGAAAGACATCATGTACTTTGGCCATGGCAGTTTGAAGTGCTAGTCGATAAGCCACAACCCGGACACGATCAAGAATCTCGAAGGGGCCGATGTACCTTAAACTTAACTTCCATTTCTTGCCAAACCTCATGACCTTCTTCCATGAAGATATGCGTAGAAAAACCATGTTTCCAAATTTAAACTCAAGGTCTCGTCGACGATTATCTACATAACTCTTTTGTCGACTCGGGGATTCCTTGATATGCTGCTGAATGGTTTTCTCCTTCTGCACCATTTCCTCAACCATTTCTAGTCCATGAAGCTTAGGTTCACCGACCTCATCCCATCATGTCGGTGTTCTGCACCTTTTCCTATAAAGGGATTCATATGGTTCCATTTGGATGCTGGAGTGGAAACTTTTATTATAAGAGAACTCAACCAGAGGAATATGTTGATCCCATCCTCCTTTAAAGTCCATTGAGCATGCTCTCAACATGTCCTCATGTGTTTGGATAGTCCGCTCATATTGACCATAAGTTTGAGGATGATAGGCTATACAGAAGTTTAGTTCAGTATTCAGAGCAAGTTGAACACTCTTCCAAAACTTAGAGGTGAATCTTGGATCTCAGTAAGACACATTTGATATTGGTACTCAATGCAACCTTACCACTTCACTGATATATATCTGTGCTAGTTTATCCAATGAGAAATCCTCCCAAATAGTAATAAAGTGTTGATTCTTTGAAAGTCGATCCACAACAACCTAGATTGAATTGTTGCCTTTTGATGTCCTAGGAAGTCTGGTGACAAAGTCCATAGTGATGTTCTCCCATTTCCATTCTAGTATGGGCAATGGTTGCATCATCCCGATAGACTTCTACCTCTTTGCCTTCACATTCTGACACACCAGGAACTTTGATTTATATTCAGTGATCTCCTATTTCATATTATCCCAACAAAAGTTTTCTCGGAGATCTCGATACATCTTTGTGCTCCCTAGGTGAATAGTGAAATCTGAACTATGTGCATCCTCCAAAAGTTCCTTCTTCAGCTCTGGATTAGATGGAACACATAGTCTTTTCCCAAACAGCACAATTCCTTCTTCATTAACATTAAACTCCAAGGATTTCCCTTTTTCGATAGCTTCCACTTTTTACTGAATTCAAACATCATCATTTTGAGAATCCTTTAACCTTTCCAAAAGAGACAGTTGAGAAATCATTTGTGAAAGGATTGATGATGTTCCCTTCTCTATGATTCACATGTCCATCTTCATCAAGTCTAAGAAGATTGGATCCTTCTCAATTCTCATCATTGATAGAATCGTTGGGTCCTTTCAAATTAGGGAATATGCCATATTTTTCGCTTTCCCATGGTGGTAATATATTGAACAGTCATAATCCTTGATGAGCTCTATCCATCTTCTCTGGCACATATTAATCTCTTTCTGTGTGAATATATATTTGAGACTCTTTTGGTCATTATATATCTCACATTTATCCCCATAGAAATAATGCTACGAGATTTTCAAGGCAAAGATCACCGCTTCCAACTCCAGATCATGCGTTGGATAGTTTCACTCATGGATTTTAAACTGCCTTAAGGCATAGGATATAAATTTATCATTTTGTATTAGCACACATCTTTTTACCTTCTTCTAAGAATCGCTGAAAACCACAAAAGGTTCCCCACTTTTGGGTAAAGTGAGCACATGCGCAATAATAAGACTCCTTTTCAACTCATTGAAGCTTTCTTCGCATTCATCACTCCAAGAAAACTTTACTCCCTTTCGAGTTATCATGGTAAGAGGGTTGGAAAATCATGGGAAATTTCTCACAAATTTTCGATAATATCCGGCTAACCCCAAGAAGATACAGATATCCATTACTGATGTTGGCCTCGGCCATCCCTCAATTGAATCTGTTTCGGAGGGATCCACAGATATCCTAGTGCTTGTGTGATATGGCCTAAGAATGAGACCATCTTTAACCAGAACTCACACTTGCTGTACTTTGCATATAGCTTCTCCTTGCACAAAGTCTCTAGTAGAGTTCTTAAATGCTCGTCATGATCCTCCTTGGTTTTGGATTATATTAGAATATCATCTATAAAGACTACCACAAATTTTTTGAGGTAATCTCTAA
Source organism: Viscum album (assembly GCA_963277665.1). NCBI lineage: Eukaryota > Viridiplantae > Streptophyta > Magnoliopsida > Santalales > Viscaceae > Viscum > Viscum album. The sequence continues at coordinate 284,555,326 of OY728164.1, read as the reverse complement.
AGACTCTATTTATCAAGTCCGTGAATATTGATGGAGCATTAGTGTGTCTGAAAGGCATTACTATGAATTCATAGTGCCCATATCTTGTGCGAAAAGCAGTCTTGGGGATATCTTCTTCCTTCACCCTTACGTGATAATATCCCAACCGCAAGTCTACCCTGGAGAATTATTGTGCTCCACGCAGCTGATCGAATAATTCCTCAATTCGTGGGAGAGGATACTTTTTCTTTATCGTGATTTTATTGAGTTCATGATAATAAATGTAAAGGCGCATTGATCCATCCTTCTTCTTGACGAAGAGGACTGGTGCACCCTATGGTGAAGCACATGGGTGTATAAACCCTTTATCCAGATTCTCCTGTAGTTGTTTCTTCAGCTCTTTAACTTCCAAAACATCCATTCCATATGGAGTCTTGGATATTGGTAGATCCCCTGGTATAAGTTCAATTGAGAATTCAACATCTCTTCTAGGAGGAAGACTAGGCAGTTCCTCGGGAAACACTTCAGCTAATTCCCTCACAATAGGCATTTCTTCAAGGACGGTTCCTTCCTTGGACTCAATCATTGGTGCCAGATAGGCGTTCTCATAGCGCAGTAATATCCATGAGTGAGATGATAGAGCTAAAGGAGATTCATCTTCCTCATTACACATGTAAAGAATCAGTGGTCGATTCTCCATATGGAGTGTGATTTCCCTCTCCCGACAATTTATGTTGGCTCTATATAAGGAAAGACAATCCATGTGATGAATAGCATCAAATTCCAGCAGATGGAGTTTGACGAGGTTTTTCGGGAAATTGAATCCACATATTATGACTAGGGAGGACTTATATTCATGGGATGCAATGATTGCCCCACTTTCCATACTCACTGACATCTTCACTTCCATGATTTCTGGTTGTGCTGGGATTGTTATACTAAACATTCGAGATATAAAATAATGTGTATAACCTGAATCCAAAAGTACGTTTGATATTCATGAATGAATAACTAGTGTACCTATCATCACTTAGTTGTAAGGGTTCACTTCGGCAGATGTGATGGAAAAATCTCTTCCTTGTTGCCTTGGAGGTTGTTGTTTGCCGCAAAAAAACCCTGGATTAGGGAACTGATTTGAAAAATGTCCCGGTTCTTTTTAGTTGTAGCAATGAACAACGTGTTGAGGTTCAAACGAAGTGTTCCTCTACTCTGTCGCACCTGCGGGTCTTTCTTGCCGACAGTTAACAGCCAGGTGCCCTTCTCTTCCTCACCTTAATCATTTCCTCATCCCCTTGAGGTAATTTCCAGGGTACTTCTTTCGGCACTTTTGGCAAGTGGGGTGCAAGATATTCTTAGCACCGTTAGATTTATCCATCGGTCCACCAGAATTGAATTCCACCTTATGCTTCTTATCCCACCGATACCCCTGTGATTCTCTGAACTCCATTTTGACCTTGAAAGCACATTGGAAAATTTTCCTTATCGCTGTTGAAGTCATAGATTTCTAATTCTTTCTGTAGGCTAGGCTTCAACCCACCAAAGAAGCGGTCAAATTTTCATTCAGTGGTAACGAAAAATCCGGATCGTGAAAGAATTGTGAAGTTTTCCTCATATGCTCCAATAGATTCTTCGTCTTTTTTCTTTAGGGAAAGGATGTCCCTTTTCATCTTAAGCTAGAGGGTGCATAGAAAATATATATTGAAATACATCTTCCAGAAATCCATCCATTCCAACGCCTCAATCTCCTCCTCAGGCTTTGTATTTTTGATCAAAGCCCACCATTGATCAGCTTCAACCTCCATACGATAAGCCACCAGGATAACCTTCTCTTGTTCAGAACATTGAAGGACGGAGAAGATATATTCAATGGAGCTGATCCATTGTTCAGAGATCGTGGGATCAGATGATCCACTAAAAGTAGGAGGCCTTTGTCTCATGAAGCTGTCGATAGCGAGTTGTTCTTTATTAGGGAAGAGGGGGGTTGAATGTTCCTCTTGACCTGTGTTTTTATTCAAAAGTTGAGTTAGCTGATAGAGAAGCGTGACAATGTTCACGATTCCATCTCCTATTGGATTGGGAATCTCATTAGTAATGTCATAACACTGATCATCACATCGGTTGTTAGCCTGAGTCCTCCTATTACCGATCATTGTCTGGAATAAAAGGAAAGGTATGGGTAACACATAAAGGGTAATCCAAAGACAAAAGTTGATGACTTATAAATAAACCTTTATTTACTTATCTCATGAGTCTATAGGCTTCAATCTAGGATTTTCATGATATACTTTCTAACATAAATTATTAGGGGCATTTTTTTAAATTCCCTTAATAAGGGTTCATAAAAAGATTGTGCATTTATCAAAACATATCCCCTGGGGGTGTTGTAACCATGAGTGCAGCAAGGCCCGTTTTCGTGCCCCAGTTCCCGTTCGAGTCTAGCTCAAAGCGGTGTTTTTGGGTTTTACCCCTAGGATACATCTGTGCTAGAGTTGCCTCTACCTACTCATATCCAGAAAGGGAAGTATTTGATTGATAAACCACTTACTCAATAATTACCAAAACATAGGGATGTTTTTATTATACTTAGTCTTGTCTCTTAGGCTTCACTGGGATTTTCTAATCCTAATCCAAAAAATAACTAAACCTATCCTCTGATACCAACTATGACAACCCTACTTTTTTTAATAACTTAAACATGATTTATTACAAAATCTATTCCCTTGATACAACAAAAAATATCAAGAGGTTTAGTGTCTTTTGGCATTATGATCATTAGATAAAAACTTAAAACCTGAAATAAAACATCTGTATTGAAAACATCCTTTACATGACCACTACATTCCCTCGTACGTAGAATTGCATGGGATAACATGAGGAAATGCATAAGAAAAGGGGTTATCTATAAATCCATGCATGGGAATAAACATGGAATACATGAGGAGTACAATACGTTTTAGAAAATAGGCATATCAATAGTACACAAGAGAAACATCAACATAAAGGCATGATAAGGCATGATATTCATAACATGGAAATGTGGCAACAACACTTAACATGGGATTAGCATGATCCAAGGCTCATTGCACATGGAGCATGAGTAAATCCTCATTTCACATAAATCATGGGTAAGCCCTCATTTCACATGAATTAGAATGAGTCATCACTAATTGAACACGACGTATCATGATACTATACTTTACCCAATGCATTGGAGGACTATAAAGGCTCACCCTTCTTAAACATTTCATTTCATGCTAAAGTGTGCTGCATGGATCATAAAACATGGATTCATAAAACATAATAATTTATTCCATGATAAAATAATGTGGAATTCATACTTGAAACTTTATAATCAATAAGTAAATGTGCATACACAATGACATTGGCTTAGAAAATCATTGCGATTTCGGTAGCGTAACGACGTGACATAAGAGTTCATAAAAATAGTTGATGAGAGAGAAATGGGTTCCTCACCATATTTACATGTAATGGATTGTAAGGAGGTCATATATATAAATTCCCTAATAATTGTAATGGAATTTAGATTCATGATACAAAAGTATTGCTTGAATGTAAATGAGGAGTGAGAAGTTCATTTCGGAATTTCGACATAGTAATGGGTGTACATGGGAGGCATTTAATTAGAGAGAAAGGGGTATCCTATCATTAAAACATAAATAGGTAAGTATTATGGAGGACCAAAACCATAACCCAACATTAATAATTGAAATTAAAAGTGAAAAACAACTTAAAGAAAAATGGACATAAATGAGAAAGGAAGAGAAAACACTTACTTGGAAGTGTGCTTCCAAAGGCTTGAGAGAGGCTTGAGAGAGGCCTCATGGGAGCTTGGGGCACCTTGAGAGGATTATAGAAAGAGTAGGGAAGAGTTTGGACGAACTCTGAAGGCTTTGAGTGAGACGGAAGTGGGATCTTGGGTGGGTTTATATAGGAAAGATGAGGGAATTCTTTATTATTTTGGTTTGGGACCCCTTATATTAAATTAGTCCAAACCACGAACCATCCGATGGTTTTTGCCCATGGTTTTTGGAAAAAGGAATAGGAAAAAAACATTTTTTAAGGAAAAAGTCATAACTTCGTAAAATAATAGGGTTTCTTATGTGGAGGTGAGTCACACTCCCATGGAAGACAATTTAAAAAGACAAGGTGTTTAATAAGTTTTTAAGGGTCCATTAATGCTTTGAAAAGTAAGTCAAACAAACCAAAAATCACATTATTTTAATTTTAAATAATATATTGGACGAACATAAAGCTTATATTTTTTTATTACATCACTATTGGTTCATTATGATGTCATAAAACACATTATATATTGAAACAGTATTTAATTTTTACCCAAAAAATTGACTGTCTCAGAAAATTATGAAAAATTCACTGTGGGATAATTTCGGCGTCCTGATTCCAGAAATAACATTTATTTTATCAAAAGAATTTTTTAAATATGTTAATTTTCACTTTTAAAATAAAAACCGCTATTTATAGAAAATTCTCAGGTTTTGACAGAAATGGATTTTAAACCTTAATAAAAATTATAATTGCGCTCGTAAAATTATATAATCATTTCTATATATTAAAATTAATTTAATAATAATAATATTTTATTAAAATATTATTTAATTCAAAAATCCCATAATTTAATAAAATAGATTTCTTAATTAAATAATAACTAAAAACACTATTTGTACTTTAAAATCTATTTACAATGTATCAATAATGACAAGAAGGTATATTCATTATTATATACAAAAAAATTAATTTAATGAACATATTACTAGAGATTTGTTACATAACTCCTTAAAACAGCCACATAAGACCTAAGGGTAAGGTGTGAAATGGTGAAAGACTCTTGTGGTGGCTCAGATAACATCGCTCGAGTGGTAATCTCTATCAACTTTCACTTTTCCCGTAGACAGCCCCGTTCGAGCTTGACATGATGAAGCTCATCTTGGGCTTGGTCAAAGGAGAAGCCCAAGGACGACACCTCTTTTTCGATCTATGACAAATGGGATTTTTACGGAGCAATTCTACTGGATGAGGACATCACTTCTTTTTTCTGAGTAAATTGGATTTGTTAAAGTCCAATATTTATACTAATCATGTGATCACTGTTAAACGACTATATTGGCAACAGTCAAAATTCTTAACATAAAACCAAAGAAGTTTACATTTTATATAAACGTTTTACATAACGAGAAATTTAACTAGATCAAGAGTGATTTCCATTAATTAAACTTTGGGTAGTTACAATTGAAACCATTATAAACACTTTATCCTTCATTCAGAAAAACAGTATCATATTGCTTTCTAAATTGATATGTGGCTGAGTGTGATAATCCTGCATAGTATGACCACTAAATGAATACAACGATTAAAAAATTTCCATGATTAAAAGAATATAATTAAATTATTATAATATGATCATACAATTGGGTTTCAGTCTTCCCATTATGATTTTTTTTTCTTACAATCATCCATATAAAACAATATTAACTCTTATGGGATGGATCATGAGTCAATTGATAAAAACATTTTAAAATAAATTCTGTGTTTTCCTTTTTCTATGATTAAGATACCCATAACCTTATTTCTCAAAGTATATATATCTTCTATATTTGTTATTAAAAGAAAAAATGTACCTTTAGTTTCTCAAATTTTACACAAATCTTCCCAGCCATAAAAATTTCAATCTCCCCCTTTGAGAAACCATCCAACCATATCATTCACACTCATACCAATACAAAGTCATATGCAAGTTCTAATTACAATCAATAAGATTAAAATGAATACAAATATAACTCACACCTCATAAATGGTTGAATATATTATTTATATATCTTAGTCATTACATTTTGAATTGGCTTCAATAGTTCAAATTACTTAACCATCGGTCTCGATGAGAACAATTCATCCTTTTATGAATAAAATGATATGTCGAATATGATTATAAGGACCAGACCTTAAACATTACATAATATTGAATTAAATGAATAATTCACATTGAGGATCTTTTCAGGTATAGAGTCTTAGAAAATTATGACATAACTATTAAATCTCGAAAGATTACAAAGTAGAAAACTGTACAAAGTTTCCATTTTTAAAAAAAAATAAACAATCTTGAAAAAAGAGTCATTTCTAGTTCCAGGTTTTAGAAAAAATAATTTTTCCTTGATCCCATCCTTGACCCTATTCATCTTTATGTCATGTGAAAACATTTCAAAACATGTAATGTGCATAAAAAGCTCATTAAGGTTTATAATACAAAAGATTAATTTTTTTTATAAATACATACAAAACATGAACTCTCTTACTTACCTCATGAAATCATAAGATTTATGAAAGACACATAGAAATCATATATCACAAAGGGAACTTGTGGCATACATAACAAACTTACAATGTTGCTATCACAACTACATAGGGAGTTAATTTGGAATTCCCATCACAGAACATTCCCTAAATCTCTTATGAGAAACATTCACATTTACCTCTGTCATATTACCCAATGCATTGGTGAGCTATCTCTAGCTCACCTACCCTAGGTTTATCACGGAACCACCTGTATTCATAAATAATGCCCAAGAACCATAACGTGATCATAACAAATAACATGAGCATAAAGGAAAGTTAACATTTCCACATTGCAATAAAAGAATATCATTTCAAGATATTGAAATAATAAATCCATTCTCAAAATAATTTTCAATACCAAAATATTAAAAAAGAGTATATGCTATTTATTTTTCTTTTAGAAACATTAAGGCTTGTTAAAGAAGTCGAAGATCAAATAATACTCGTGACGGCGGAAAGGTCGTTGTCACTGCTTACGTGAAAATAACATTCCTTTTTGTCATTTAGTAAAACACTTCATATAAAAAGATTTCATTTGAATTAAATTAAACATAAAAGGTGTTTATATAGCGTATAAATGAAAATCATGTATTAAAACAAAATATGTCTCAATGAAAGGATATTGAGATGAAGTCCCTTACCTTATGTCCGACATGAATCGATCGTTCTTTAATCTCTTGAATAATAAACTAATGTTAATTTATAATTTATTAAGATCTTTTTTCATGTTTATAATTATTTTTATATCACTTATTACTATGTTATAATCATTATGTAATCATTTAAGTTAATAACATTCATTTTGTCGATATTTGGGACATGAGTCAAAAATGAACACCGTATATTTACAGGTTGTCCATGTGGTCAATAGTGCATTATATCCAAAATTATATTCATGATATAGACATCATATATATCATATAGATAAATTACATATATTTATTTATAATAGTACATAACATTTAGAGGTAAGACATGAAATGCACCATTCATGGAGATGGTAAGTCGTACGTACGCATGAACACTAATTTAATTTATATTTCATATTTTAATGGAATTAAAACATAATGATACATAGGTATATTATTATTTCAATATAATAACATATATAATATCATTAACTCTATCCTTTATACATCGCACATAAGGCATTAACGATTCATATCACTTTCAGGAGGTGGTAGTCCGTACTTCCTCAAATGAGATTATCGTATTTACCCACTATGGAAACCATAAAGGCCTACTATAAATGAAAAATAAAGAAGAATAAAGAAAAAATAAACATAATATATATCATATATAAATACAGTTCTATCATAATGGCCACAATTAGAGGTGGTAAGAGGTAATTGAACAATCATCATTTCGTGAGGCATTAGTTTTCCATCACAGAAACATTATGTTCTTCACCCATTAGATAGAGTTTTGTGTATGTGTAGTTCTAATACTTCTCATAAAAACATCATAGTATACTGATTATAGTGGTGTTGTTACAAAATAAATGAATAAAAAGTTTTTAGGGTTTGGAGAAGTAAAATAAAAGAAAAGAGTTTAAGAGAAATCATTACCTTTAATTTGGTTAACTCCCATTGGTTTGAACAGAATGACTTCTTGAAGTACCTAATGCCTATGGTAAGGCTTCTAAGAGGAGGAGAGGGATATAAGGAGATTAAATGATTAGAGTTTGGATGAGCTAAAAGGCTTTAGAGGTTTGAGGAATTGGTTATAAGTGGACTTCTTTTATAATGGAGGGGAGGGGCTCTTTAAGAAAGTGTGAAAATATTATTTTATAATATAATGATATTAGGTATCTAAAGGTCCAAAAATCATTAAAGTCGAAGATAAGACCACTCATATTCGAAATAAAATCATCCAATCAAGAATTGGACATGTTTTGGATAATATTTCAATTTTTATAATCTTATTTATATAAATCATTTATTAATGAGGTAAATACTACATCCTTATTGTGTCATAAATAATTTAATTTGTTTGACGTATTAAAATTATAAAAAAAACATGATGCAAGACATCTTTTTTTCTTTATAAAGAATATTTATAGTCAAAAATATTATTTATATAACACCATATAAATATTAATTTACTAAAATATTTTTTGAGTCATTTTTTTCTTTAAATTAAATTAATAAATGTAAAGTGTCATTTTCGTTCATAAGTGGCTCCATGGGGTCCCTAAATAGACCCAATGATTACCATGGTCGGCCATTAGTTCACCAATATGGTTATGAAAAGTGTTAAGGTAATTTTGAATTATTATAATATTATTTTTACATTGAATGACCTTATTTACCATTAACTACTATAAATAAAAGTCAAAAGTTACTATTCACCAAAAATTATTTTCATCTTATTGAACCAAATTTTACTTACTAATAACAACCATGTATATCAGATTTTCAAAATCCAATTCACAGAAGTGGAAAAATTTCTTTTAAATGGAAAAGTCTGTTTTTTAAACAAATACCAAGTGGTTTCAATATTCATAAAAAATTTACGTTTTTCAGAAAAATACTAAATATTCATCCTAAGCTATATTTGTTATTCTGAATTCAAAAATAATGTTTATTTTGGAAAATTAATAATATAGAATTGGGATTAATTAATTTAAAATTAATTCTCGTTGTTAAAATAAATAGTGTGTTTTTAAGAAATAATAACTTTCAAAATATTGACACTTCTTCATGTCCACTTTCAATGTGAAATTAATTATAATCACCATAATTGGATTAAATGGTAAAAATATATTCTAATTACACTTTAAAACGAATTAAAAAGATAATATAACAATATAAATAAATTATATTAAAATGTAGTTTTGAATTAAAATACAATATTTTCACTATTCATTAAAAATGAACTTGATCGGAAAAATTCCAAAAAATTACAAAAAGTAAATTTTGATTTGACCATTATAAAGAAGGATTTTATTTGGTCATATGAAATCTATTAAACTGACCAAAAATAGATTTAAAGAGGACTCACCATTAAAAGGTGGCAAATCGGCCTTTTAATGTAAATTATGCTTAAAATTAGATTCATTCATATTTTAAGCCTCTAACTTTTAATGGATAAAGGTAAATACATTTGAAAAACATGTATATCATATTGTAGATAGTTTTGTTCATTCTCTCCAATATAACGGTTAGGAGTTAACTACCATTTCAAATAATAATATTATATTATTAGTGTGTAATGTAAGATTACAAAGAAACATCTTGTTGCGTATCAGGTACGCTATCGAACATTTCAACCCTTTTAAAGTAAAACTAATATTTAATTCACAAATATTAATAAATAGGAAAATCTCTTATTCTTCATTTACTTGGGATGAAACATCCTTCCCCACTTTTGGAAATTGCGTCCTCGCAATTTTATTCACTTATCAAATAAATGGGGGTATTTATCACTCATAGAATTTTCAGATTCTCACATTGCCTCTTCAGGAAAATGGTTTTTCCACAAAACCTTTACCTAGTGAATTACATTCTTCCGCAACACTTTCTCTCTATGGTCAAGAATCTGGACTAGTTTTTCCTCATATGAGAGATTCTATTCTAACTAAACTACCTCTGGGCTCAAAAATGAGATAGATCTGTCATATACTTTCTCAACATCGAAACATGAAAAAATTGGGTACCTGGGATAAAATTGTAAGTGATGTGCCCAGATCAGTTTGAATCACTGAGAGGGGGAGGGGGTGAATCAGTGATCCCTTAAAACTTTTTACTAATTGATTCTTATCAATTAAACCTCTATGGCTGGTTAAAGCCTCGATCCACTCTTCTTGTATCTCTCAACCTTTCCCGAATGATGCAGTAATGAAAAGGCACAGGACACAAGGATTTACAAGGTTCGGCACCAAAGGCCTACATCCTTGCCATGCTCTCCCAGCATGGATTCTCCCATTATAATCTGTTAGTATTACAATGGTCGATACAGAGTCCCACTGTATCTCTCCTGAGTCCCACAGGAGGGTCTTTATACTGCGTCCCACAGTGTTACCAGAGTCCCACTGGCCTGCTCCAGAATCCCACTAAAGACTTCTTCCACCCTGAGTCCCACAGGGTCTTCTCCTGGCTCCTCGAGTCACACGAGTAGCTCTTCTTCACTTTATGCTTCTTCAAGTATCCTCAGCAGTCTGGGATAAAGACTGCTGGCCTTGCTCCGTACCTCTGATCACTTGAGTTGATCAGGTCTTCTCGTCTTGCTCAAGATTTATCTCCTTCTTCTAAGGATGACCTGGTCTCTCTCCAAATACTGAATACTCAGACAACTGATATCTTAAACTTCAGTCTGGTCTAGTCTCACTGAGTGCATGGCAACTCTGCTTCCTCATGCACTGACTACATGGCCTTCTCAATACTTCAAGATCTTATGTCTTGGACAACTCAATTGCACACCACTGATTTGACTCTTTTCACGTGTGCACGTGCATGCATGCATGCATGCACTCCCCTCTTTCTTGTCTTGGTGTGATAAACCCACAAAGGGTGTATTCTTATTAAGAACACACACCTTCTCAAACTTCACACACTTTATTCCTTTTGATTACACACTTAAATGTGTGTTCTACTTTAGTGTGGGTCTTGTTCTTCTTCTAAGTGTGCACAACCACTTTTCACAAACTTAGGCTTCGGCCTCTTCTTGTTTAGTTCAAGTATTCACAAACAATTTTCACACACAATAGCTTGGACTTCACTTCTTCTTGCACATAAATGGCTACGGCCAACTTCTTGTTCACTATGCACACACGCTGTCCACGGAGAGGGTGTTTTCTCCTTTTAGCACACAACACTGCCTGTGGGTGTTTCCTCTTCTACACCGCACAGGGTGCAATCCGCGCAAGCTCAAGGGACCAAGGTGCGCAAGGCAGCCGTGCAAGGCTCTTTAGCTGCAGTCGTGCAAGGTACCAAGCCGCGGGGCGCGCAAGCCCTCGGGCTTCAACCACAGGCACGCAAAGTGCTGCGGCCCTGGGTACTTCCTGCTGCGCAAAGATTAGCGCGCAGGGTCCCCTTCTTCTTGTCGCGCAAAGGTGTTGCGCGCAAGGAACTCAGCCGCGCAAATATAATTGCGCGTGGGCTTCAACTTCGCGAGGCAGAGCACACGCGGGACTTCGGGTTTTCAACAGAACTTCAGCAAGCAAAAATAATGCCTCGACCTCTCTTTTTACAGGCAGAGGGATGCCTTATCTTCCGCTTGAATTACCGAAGTTTTCGGGTATTCATGATTCTGTGAATCTTGTTTTTCTTTTTATTTCACGCGGGTTCTCCCTTTTCTCCTCTTCAGGTGCATGCGACTTAGAACGCATGCACGGCCTTCCTTCGGTCCAAACCATGCAGAACATCAACACCGAATGGCCTCGCACCTTCGTTTTGCTTCGGCCGAACTTCGAATTCTATCCATGCAACGTGTGCATGCATATTTTATTGCATTATTGTGTTCAGTACGTCGAGACGAACCCAATGGAGCATTCGGATTGTTCGGAGGTGGCCGGAAACTCGATTTGGCTTGATCGGAGGGCGCCTGGTTCGTCGGCAGCTCGTGGGAGACTTCGGACGAGCTCGGGGTTGAAGATAGTCTCGCAGCCATTGGATCGGCGATTCAATTGATCTCGGACGGCCTGGATCAGATCATCTCTCCGCGGATCAGATGTGCGGCTTAGATCGTCCGCGCGATCAATCGTGCGGCTGGGATTCGCTCCTGGAATTTTTTCCGCGTCCCACATCGAAACGGCGAGCGGATTTTCCGCACTTTATCATCCTGGCGCTGCCTCAACCCCTCGATTGAACTTCCAACCTCCACGGTGCCGCCCCGCACCGTGTTCTCCCTGCGGGCGCGCTCTTGCGCCCACCTCTGCTCCTCGCGGGCGCGCTATGCGCCCACTCTGCACTGCCTGACACTCGCGGGTGCGCTCATGCGCCCCTACCGCGCTCCTCCGGGCGTGCCCCAGACGCCCATGCAGTGTCTTGGGTGCGTCTTGCCGCCCTGGGCTCGCCCTACGGGTTCCCCCATGAGTGTGGTTCCTAGCGCCCATGCCTTGGGGTTGAACCCTCAAGGTGTCCACGGGCTGGCTATATTTTTGGCTAAGGCAAAGAATGAGGAACTTTGTCAAATACAATGTTCTCCTATGCCACATGCCACAAGCCGCATGCCCTTCAATCCATTCTTCTACTTCATCTTCTTCTTGAGAATTTAAACATTAATCCTCTTGATTAGAAACAACCCCTCAATTTATAATTCTTCTTCATCATCTCATTTTCTACTTAGGAGAGAATTCTCAAGGATCTTCATCAACCGAACTCCTGAATCACATAACTTCTTCAATGTGCTTCGTTGATCTAATCAGAGATCAATTGGATCTTCTTCTGATTCACATGAACTAAGAGATAGTGCATGGACTTCATTAAAACCACTTCATCCACTTAGAACTTATGGATGGTTCACTTCAGCTCCTCATGCATTGTCAATACAATGCATGGTCTTCAAACATTGTTGTGACTTTGTATCCAGTTGATACAAGTTCTTAGAACTTAAAGACCAGTTCAACAATCGTCTGATGTTACTAGAGAATGTTTCAACCACATCTCTTATGCCACTTAGTGAATCTCCTAAGTGACACGCATCTTAGTACCATGGCCATTCTCCATTCATCACCAACACCATCACAACCTTTGTCATTCACATCGTGACATTCCATGACTTCCATTCATTCCAAGACAACTTCATGCCTCATTGACAACAAATGCAACAAAGTGCACTTCAATCTCCCCCTTTGTATTTGTTGTCAATACACCACTTCAGCACATATGAATGGGTCAATATGTGTGCCAATATTTTCTCCCCCTTATTGGAAATCAAATGCAAAGGTGTGGTGTGGTTCACTTTCAAAAATATCTTCCTCCCTTTGAATAGCATCTTCTTGAAAATCACTAAGAGAGGGATGATGCCACATGTTCTTCTTTAGCAAAGAACCTTTAGTAAATCAACTCTAAGTCTACTTGGGCTAACCCGGTGTAGAAAACAAGAGTGACGTTACCAAGATACTCAATGCTGTCCACAATTCTCTACACATGTGAGATCATGCTTAGGGGTTGAATTTTTTTCAGATATTCAATGAATTGCTGAATCCTGCACATAATTCACAAAACACATTAGAATGTTCAGGTGCAAAGATAAAGCTCCCCCTTTCATCCATTTTCTTAAGATGATATTTATCTCAGAACATCATCTTCTTCAGATTTGCTCCCCCTCAAGGGGTGCACTCCGTTCTGTCCAAACCATCCTCCAGATGAGAATGATCATCATCTTCAATTCCCTGCAATGTTAGCACATGTATATACCAAGAGTATAAGGTAATAAGATGGAACCTCCTTGGTTCATCAATGTGAACAACAAGGTTGAGAAGATTCTCTCAACCGAGATGTCCCATTTTCACCAGTCTTCACACTTGCACATTTGATCTTCATTGATGATTGTGCTGGTGTGGTTCTCAAAACATCTTCATGTGAAATCTTCTTCTTCCCTTTTTCCTAAGCAATTTCCAGAACTTTATCTTCAGCTTTTTGCAGATCTTTGGCAAGTTGCAACTGATTTGGCCATATGACTAGTAAATCATTTGGAAGAGTGGCCTCAGTTTTGGATGTTCCACATGGTTCTTTGGATGCTGCTAAGCTACCTATCTTAGGCAACTTATTTTCAATCAATCCCTTCTTCTTCTGGATTGATTATCTTTTGGAGTTCAGTATTCTTCTATTTAGTTTCATGGCTTCTTTACAAAGGTCCATGATGTGTCCTTTCTTTCCACAGTAGAAGCATGTTTTCTTGGTGGTCCTTCTGGATGCATCACCCTTCTTGGATTTAGACTCCAAGGTCTTCTCTTCAATTCTAAAACACTTCTTGGGAGCATTTTCTACATTCTTCTTGCTTCCCAAGGAATCTCTCTTAGCCAGGTTCTGTGATCTTCTCTTCTTTCCAGCTTTGGATACATTCGGAGATTGACATGTATCAAATTGTTGACCACTTTTGCAACCATCCCAGATGTTGTCAAGTAATCCAAATCTATTTGTAGTAAACAGATGTCTCTGGACCTGTGGATGCTGCTTCTTTTCTTCTGGCTTGCTCCCCCTTGGCATGGGCTTCCTTTGTGCTTTGACATTTAGTGGATTGTACCAACAATCCTTTGCACAGTGCCCATACTTACTACAACACCAACATTGACCCACAAATCTTGACTTCTTCAGTCCTTCTGATTTTAGGATACTTTTTTGGAGCTACTGTGTTGTTTCAGGAGAGCATTCTTTCTTCACTGTCTTCATCCATACTTGTTTGGATTCATTCTTCCATCCTGAACTTTTAGTAGAAACACTTTTAGAAGCATGAGTACAAGATGGTATGGATGGTACCTTCTTTTTAGAAGTTGTTGCCCTTTTATTAGAGGATGTCATTCTTTTAGAATCATCCTGCTCAATGCATACTTGAGTAGCAACATTTCTCCTTTCAGCTGACTGGGAGTCTTTGGCTTTGGGTGACTGCTGATTTTTCAATATCACCTCCAGTTCTAAGCATTTCATGTTAAGGGAGTTCTTCTCATCCTCAACAGTTCTTAGCCTTCCTTCCCAATTTTCTTTCAACTGTTCTAACTGGTCATCATGCACCTTCTTCAATTCTAGCAATGAATTGTCAAGCTCCTTCACCATTTTGACTTTGTCTTTGAGTTGAGCATCTCTGACATTCATTGAAACTTTGTGCAACTTCTCCAGTGCATGGAAAACTTCTTTGATCATTATCATAAATAATTCTTTCTCAGAAAGGCATCTTTGCAATTCTTCTGTAGTGTCTTCATATCTTTCATTGCAAAGAGATACAGTTTCATCTTTAGCCTTCACCAGCTTTCTGATAGTGTTGGTTATGCCAACCCTTTTTGCCAATTGGACTTCCAGAGAATTGGCTTCATCTTCTAGCTGTAATTTTTCTTCTTGAAGATCAAGGAGGCCTGTAGCTATACACATTGCCACTTCCTTGGGGACTGTCTTCTGAAGATATTTGATTGCATTTAGAAGATCATTGTTCCTTCCATCTTCATCACAGCTAGAGCAGGCTTCATCAGAAGAATGATAAAAGGAATTGTCATCTGATGTGACTTTCACATTTCTTTCCATAGAAGGAGTTTCTCGGATTGCAAAAACCTTCTTCTTCATCTTATTTTCCTGTTTCTTCTCTCTATTTTTCTGAGTCTTGGAAGATATCTCCATTTGAGGCTGGTCACTCATTTCCTCAAATCTGCACTCCATAAAGACTCACTTGGATCTTTTAGAGGTAACCTTCCCTCTGATACCAATTGAAGTGCGCAGATCAGTGTGAATCACTGAGAGGGGGAGGGGGTGAATCAGTGATCCCTTAAAACTTTTTACTAATTGATTCTTATCAATTAAACCTCTATGGCTGGTTAAAGCCTCGATCCACTCTTCTTGTATCTCTCAACCATTCCCGAATGATGCAGTAATGAAAAGGCACAGGACACAAGGATTTACAAGGTTCGGCACCAAAGGCCTACATCCTTTCCATGCTCTCCCAGCATGGATTCTCCCATTATAATCCGTTAATATTACAATGGTCGATACAGAGTCCCACTGTATCTCTCCTGAGTCCCACAGGAGGGTCTTTATACTGCGTCCCACAGTGTTACCAGAGTCCCACTGGCCTGGTCCAGAATCCGACTGAAGACTTCTTCCACCCTGAGTCCCACAGGGTCTTCTCCTGGCTCCTCGAGTCACACGAGTAGCTCTTCTTCACTTTAAGCTTCTTCAAGTATCCTCAGAAGTCTGGGATAAAGACTGCTGGCCTTGCTCTGTACCTCTGATCACTTGAGTTGATCAGGTCTTCTCGTCTTGCTCAGGATTTATCTCATTCTTCTAAGGATGACCTGGCCTCTCTCCAAATACTGAATACTCAGACAACTGATATCTTAAACTTCAGTCTGGTCCAGTCTCACTGAGTGCATGGAAAATCTGCTTCCTCATGCACTGACTGCATGGCCTTCTCAATACTTCAAGATCTTATGTCTTGGACAACTCAATTGCACACCACTGATTTGACTCTGTTCACGTGTGCATGTGCATGCATGCATGCATGCACTCCCCTCTTTCTTCTCTTGGTGTGATAAACCCACAAAGGGTGTATTCTTATTAAGCACACACACCTTCTCAAACTTTACACACTTTATTCCTTTTGATTACACACTTAAATGTGTGTTCTACTTTAGTGTGGGTCTTGTTCTTCTTCTAAGTGTGCACAACCACTTTGCACAAACTTAGGCTTCGGCCTCTTCTTGTTTAGTTCAAGTATGCACAAACAATTTTCACACACAATAGCTTGGCCTTCACTACTTCTTGCACATAAATGGCTACGGCCAACTTCTTGTTCACTATGCACACACGCTGTCCAAGGCGAGGGTGTTTTCTCCTTTTAGCACACAACACTGCCCGTTGGTGTTTCCTCTTCTACACCGCACAGGGTGAAAGCCGCGCAAGCTCAAGGGAGCAAGGCGCGCAAGGCATCTGTGCAAGGCTCTTTAGCTGCAGTCGTGCAAGGTTCCAAGCCGCGGGGCGCGCAAGCCCTCGGGCTTCAACCACGGGCACGCAAAGTGCTGCGGCCCTGGGTACTTCCTGCTGCGCAAAGATTAGCGCGCAAGGTCCCCTTCTTCTTGTCGCGCAAAGGTGTTGCGCGCAAGGAACTCAGCCGCGCAAATATAATTGCGCGGGGGCTTCAACTTCGCGAGGAAGAGCACACGCGGGACTTCGGGTTTTCAACAGAACTTCAGCAAGCAAAAAATAATGCCTCGGCCTCTCTTTTTATAGGAAGAGGGATGCCTTATCTTCCTCTTGAATTCCCGAAGTTTTCGGGTATTCAAGATTCTGTGAATCTTGTTTTTCATTTTATTTCACGCGGGTTCTCCCTTTTCTCCTCTTCACGTGCATGCGACTTAGAATGCATGCACGACCTTCCTTCGGTCCAAACCATGAAGAACATCAACACCGAATGGCCTCGCACCTTCGGTTTGCTTCGGCCGAACATCGAATTCTATCCATTCAACGTGTGCATGCATATTTTATTGCATTATTGTGTTCAGTACGTCGAGACGAACCCAATGGAGCCTTCGGTTTGTTCGGAGGTGGCCGGAAACTCGATTTGGCTTGCTCGGAGGGCGCCTGGTTCGTCAGCAGCTCGTGGGAGACTTCGGACGAGCTTGGGGTTGAAGACGGTCTCGCAGCCGTTGGATCGGCGATTCAATTGATCTCGGACGGCATGGATCAGATCATCTCGCCGCGGATCAGATGTGCGGCTTAGATCGTCCGCGCGATCAATCGTGCGGCTGGGATTCGCTCCTGGAATTTTTTCTGCGTCCCACATCGAAACGGCGAGCGGATTTTCCGCGCTTTATCACCCTGGCCCTGCCTCAACCCCTCGATTGAACTTCTAACCTCCACGGTGCCGCCCCGCACCGTGTTCTCCCTGTGGGAGCGCTCTTGCGCCCACCTCTGCTCCTCGCGGGCGCGCTATGCGCCCACTCTACACTGCCTGACACTCGCGGGTGCGCTCATGCGCCACTACCGCGCTCCTCCGGGCGTGCCCCAGACGCACATGCGGTGTCTTGGGTGCGTCCTGCCGCCCTGGGCTCGCCCCACGGGTTCCCCCGTGAGTTTGGTTCCTAGCGCCCATGCCTTGGGGTTGAACCCTCAAGGTGTCCACGGGCTGGCTATATTTTTGGCTAAGGCAAAGAATGAGGAACTTTGTCAAATACAAAGTTCTCCTATGCCACATGCCACATGCCACATGCCCTTCAATCCATTCTTCTCCTTCATCTTCTTCTTGAGAATTCAAACATTAATCCTCTTGATTAGAAACAACCCCTCAATTTATAATTCTTCTTCATCATCTCATTTTCTACTTAGGAGAGAATTCTCAAGGATCTTCATCAATCGAACTCCTGAATCACATAACTTCTTCAATGTGCTTCGTTGATCTAATCAGAGATCAATTGGATCTTCTTATGATTCACATGCACTAAGAGACAGTGCATGGACTTCATTAAAACCACTTCATCCACTTAGAACTTATGGATGGTTCACTTCAGCTCCTCATGCATTGTCAATACAATGCATGGTCTTCAAACATTGTTGTGACTTTGTATCCAGTTGATACAAGTTCTTAGAACATAAAGACCAGTTCAACAATCGTCTGATGTTACTAGAGAATGTTTCAACCACATCTCCTATGCCACTTAGTTAATCTCCTAAGTGACACACATCTTAGTACCATGGCCATTCTCCATTCATCACCAACACCATCACAACCATTGTCATTCACATCGTGACATTCCTTGACTTCCATTCATTCCAAGACAACTTCATGCCTCATTGACAACAAATGCAACACAGTGCACTTCAGTAAGTAAATCCACTCTGTACAGAACTGATCCAACTTTATCTAGAATTTCATAAGGTCCAATGAACCTCGGACTCAACTTTCCCTTCTTACCAAAACGCATCACAGTTTTCCATTGAGAAACTTTGAGAAAGACATTATTACCAACATCAAAAGAAAGATCCTTCCTCCAGTTATGTGCATAACTTTTCTGTCTACTCTGAGCTGTTATCATTTGCTTCTAAATGAACTGAACATTCTCTGCCATCTCTTCTACCAATTCTGGTCCCATCAGCTTCCTTTCACCTACTTCATCCCAAAAATCTAGTGTTCGACAATGGTTTCCATATAACGCCTCAAATGTAGCCATCTGTATACTGGAATGAAAACTGTAATTATATGAAAATTTAACCAAATAAAGATGTTGGTCCCAACTTCCCTGATAATCCATTGATCAAGAACGTAACATATCCTCCAATGACTGAATTGTTTGTTCTGAATACCCATCTGATTGACGGTGAAAATCAATACTAAAGTTTAATTTAGTACCGAACGACTTTTGATGTCCATTCCAAAAGTTAGAAGTAAACCTGGGATCACGATCAGATACAATGGAGAGGGGAACTCCATGCAACCTGACTATCTCTTTAACATACAACCGAGCAAGTTGATCTAGAGACAAAGTATCTGTAATAAGAATTAAATGATCAGATTTAGTCAATCGATCAACTATAACCCATATTGCATTATTACCTCAAGATGTCTTTGTTAATCTCACAACAAAGTCCATGGATATATTTTCTCATTTCCACTCTGGCACCAGTAGAGGCTGAAGCATTCATTTCAGTAACTGCAGCTCTGCTTTAACCTGCTGACAAATCAAACACTTCATAGTAAAATCAGCAATATCTCTTTTCATTTCATCCCACCAGTAATACTCCCGAAGATCTCTGTACATCATAGTAGTACTAGGATAAACTGAAAATGAAGAACTATGAGCTTCACATAAAAACTCATTATTCAACTGTGAATCACAAGGTAAACATAATTTATTTCCAAATCAAAAAACACAATAATTACCAATGTTAAATTCAGGAAACTTACCCTTCTGAACCAACTCTACCTTTTTCTGCAACTCACTGTCTTCTTTCTGCTCTTTCTTTATTCTGTCTGATAGAGATTATTTTACTAACGCTTGAAACAAAAAAGAATAATTTCCTGCACCAATAACTTCTATGCCAAAGTTTTTAAAATCAAAAACCAAAGGATCTCGTTCAAAACCTATAATGGTTAATGAAAAATTACTATTTCGACTCAAAACATCGATCACTTTATTTGCTTTTCTCAGATGGTAATGGATCGTGCAATCATAATCCTTGATTAATTCTATCCATCTCCTCATTCTCATGTTTAATTCCTTTTGAGTGAATATATACTTTTAACTTTTGTGATCAGTATATATTTCAAATCTTACTCCATACAAATGATGCCTCTTAATTTTTAAATAAAAAACCATAGTAGATAATTCCAAGTCATGTGTTGGGTAATTTAACTCATGAGGTTTCAACTGACGTGAAGCATAATAGATTACCTGTTCATTCTGCATAAGAACACAACCAGGTCCTTTCAACGAACCATAACTGTAATAACAAACTCACCATTTCTGGAAGTCATTGCTAAAATAGGAGAATTCAACAATATTATTTTCAATTCATGAAAACAATCATCACATTATTTTTTCTAGATTAAAATAACACCATTTTGAATTACTTAGTCATTGGACAATATAACCATGAAAAATTTTCAACAAACCTCCATAAATAACCTTAAAAACCATGAAAACTATAAATATCGGTGATATTTTGTGGGTCTTGTCCATTCTTCAACAACATTTGTTTTAGTAGGATCTATAGTTATGCCAATTTTTGAAACAATCTGACGAAAGAACGAATTTTTTTGAAAACAAAACTCACACTTGCTGAATTTCCCAAATAGTTTGTTTTCTTTTATGGTTTTCAAGATAACCATTAAATGAATTTCTTGTTCCTCATTACTTTTAGAATAAACCAAAATATCATCAATGAACACAACCACCAATATATCAAAGAAATCATGGGAAATTATATTCATAAGATCTATGAATATAGAAGGTTCATTGGTCAAAATAAAAGGCATAACTACAAATTCATAATGGCCAATAATTGAAAAATACTAAGATCTCTAGAGATGATCAAACAAATCATCGATATGAGGCAAAAGATACTTATTCTTAATAGTGATTTTATTAAATGTTCTATAATCAATGGAAATTCTCATTTAACCATATTTCTTTTTAACGAACAATGGAGGATCACCCCATGGTGATGTTCTAGGTCGAATGAAACCTTCATCTAATAACTCCTACAATTTCTTCTTTAACTCTAAAAGTTCAATTTGAGCCAATCGGTAAGGGGGTTTCAAAATTGGCATAGCATCATGAAAAAAGTCAATAAAAAATTAAACTTCCTGATCAGGTATAATGACTGGAATCCTATCAGGAAAAACATCGAGGTAGTCATTTACCACTGGCACATCATTAATCTGAACACTTCCTTTGTTTTCAACAATATGTGCCAGGTAACATTCATTTCCATATTTTACTAGTTTCTCAGCTTCTTGATATGTTATCAAATGTAAGGGTTCATTTTTTTATACAAACTACAAATCATTCTGAAATAAAACCTATTTAGCTCTGAAGTCTATCTTAGCAAGATAAACGGAAAGCCAATCCATACCAAAAATAACCTCAAACTCTACTAGAGGAAAAACAATAAGGTTTGCAGGTAGATTCTTTCTGTACACAAGGACATGAATGTTCTTATGTTTTCTTTCTATCTCAACATTTCCTCTAGGTGTTTTTAACCTAAGTTCTGTATTCATAGCTTGATATGGATTTCCCAATTTACTTGAAAACTTCTCAGAAATGAAAGAGTGTGTAGACCCGGAATCAAAAAACACATTGGCATAATCTGAACAATCAAATAGTGTAACTAATACAACTTCATTTGATGGACCAACATCTGCTGAAGTAGTTGCAAAGAATTTCACCACCCCTTTCTTCTTGTAGTCTAGTTACATTCCTTTGGTTGAGTTCTTTTTTGGTCACTAATTTGCATAATGACCCATTTTATTTCATATAAAACATTTTACTGATGTAAATAAGATTTTGTCTTACCATTAACCTGATCATTATCAGTGCAATTACGAGCCCTATGTACCATTTAACCACAATAGTAGCACTTACCAGAATTCAAAAGACATTCCCCTGCATTTCTTTTACCAAAATTTTCACAAACTGTAAACATATGTTTCTTACCATCAGACTTTTTTGAAGAGTTCATCCCTTTCACCTACAACCTTGACCTCTTATTCTGTTGTTTGTCAAAGAGTACTTGATCAATAGAAAACTCCATTTCCACCTTCTCCACACAAAGAACATGTTTTTTATAACTTTTTAAATCTCTAGAAGCAATATCCCTTCGATAATTTGGATTTAATCCTATGTAAAAATTGTTGATTTTACTATCAAGATCTCGTATGAAATTTGGAGCATACCTTGCCAGTTGAGTGAACTTGTCTACATAAGCAGCCACTGAGTCATCCTCCTGCCTTAATTCCATGAATTGTATTTCCACCTTATGACAAAGGACCTTAGGAAAATATTTATCAAGAATCATACCTTTTAATTCATCCCAATCAAGGGCATCAATCTCTACACTATCCATGATATTTTTCACCATTGACCACCACATATCAGCTTCACCTTCAAAAGGGTAAACAATAAGACTAACCTTTAGATGTTCTGAACAACCCAAAACATCGAAAAGCTTCTCTGGTGCTTTAATACACCCTTCACCTAGCACAAGGTCAGATGATCTTCTGAATGATGGGGGATGTTGCCTCATGAAAACATCCACTACTGACATGTTCTTCTATGGTTGATCATTCTGGTCTCGTGCATGGATAACACCACCATTTTTAGCCGGATCCAATTGTGCCATCACTACAAAAAACTATTCAGTTTCAACTCCAACCATCTCAGGTTGCTGATTTGGATGGATTTCTTCCTCCTGAGGTCGTCCCAACATAGCTACCCTGTTTCCTATATAGAAAACCATTCTGAACAAAGAAATATCTCAGGAAAAGTAACATGGTAATCTTCAAATAATATATTATTTTAATTTTATCATAAATTACATTATGAATTTTAATTTATCAATACCATAACTCATGAAGTTATCTAAATTGACCTATGATACCAACTATAAGGACCCGACCTTAAAAATTACATAATATTGAATTAAATGAATAATTCATATTGAGAATATTTTTAGGTTTATAGTTTTAAAAAATTAGTCAATAACTATTATATATCAAAAGATTACAATGTAGACACTTCTACACAGTTTCCATATTTTCATAAAATAAAATCTCTTGAAAAAAAGAGTTATGTCTAGTTCCGAGATTTAGATAGCATGAATTTTCCTTAATCCCATCCTTGTCCCTATTTATATTTATGTCATGTGAAAACATTTCAAAACATTAGAAGAGTATAAAAATCTCAGTAAGGGTTATAATACAAAGGATGAAAACATTTTTTTATAAATACATGAAAAACATGAACTATCTTATTTTCATCATGAAATCATAAGATTTATGGAAGACACATAGAAATCATATATCATAAAGATAACTTGTGGCATCCATAACATACTTACAATGTAGCTATCACAGCTACAGAGAGAGTTAATAAGGAATACCATCACAGTATTTTCACTAAATCACATAGGAGAAACATTCATGTTTACATCCGTCACATTACGCAATGAATTGGAGAGCTATCTCAGGCTCACCCACCCTAGGTTTATCACAGATTCCCCCGTATACATAAATAATGCCCAAGAACCATAACATGACCATAACACATAACTTAAGAATAAAGGAAATATAAAATTTCCACATTGCAATAAAAAAATATAATTTAAAGATATTGAAAAAATAAATCCTTTATCAAAATCATTTTTAATACCAAAATACGTAAAAAGAGTATATGGTATTTATTTATCCTTTTAAAAACATTATGGCTTGTTAAGGGAGCCAAAGATCAAATAATACTCGCGGCAGCAGAAAGGTCCTTATCACCGCTTACGTAAAAAAAACATTCGTTTTTTTTTGTTTAGTAAAATGTTTCATATAAAAATATTCCCTTTTAATGAAATGAAAATTAAAAGGTTTTCATACGACATATAAATGAAAATTGTGTATTAATACAAAATAGGCCTCAATGGAAGGAGATTGTGACGATGTCCCTTACATCGTGTCCGACTTGACTCGATCTTTCATTAATTTCCATAATAATAAACTATATTTAATTTCTACTTGCATAAGATCATATTTCAAGATTATAATTCCTTTTATATCACTTATTACCATGTTATAGACATTATGTAATCATTTATGTTAATAACGTTCATTTTGTCGATATTTGGTACTTGAGTCATAAATGAACACCTTATATTTACTTGTTGTCCATGTGGTAAATATTTCATTATGTCCAGAATTATATTCATGATTTAGATATCATATATATCATATATATCTTTTATATACATGTATTTATAATAGTACATAACATTTGGAGGTAAGACATGAAATGCACCGTTCATGGAGGTGGTAAGTCGTACGTACGCATGAACGCTACTTTCATTTATATTTATTATTTTAATGGAATTAAAACATAATGATACATAGGTATATTATAATTATAGTATAATATCATATATAATATAATTAAAACTATCGTTTATACATCCCACATAAGGAATTATCGAGTCACATCACTTTGAGGGGGCGGTAGTCCGCATATCCTAAAATGAGATTATCTTATTCACCAACTATGGAAACCATAAAAGAGTGCTATAAATGGAAAATACAGAAGCTGTCACGACCCGTCCTCGGGGCCTGTGTTGTGACTACCCCAAGCCCGACTTCCATAGGCCAGGGGATGGGGACTAGCACCAATGGCATAAATCCTAACAAAAAAGGGAATGAATTGCCTTTATGAAACGAAAACACACACAAACAGAGTACAAGAAGAAGCTAAATTAAGTAAGCAGTAAAACAAACGTGCTGAAAATTACAAGGGTCTAGAAAAAAAATCTCAAAAGAAAGGTACAACTACAACTGAAAATAAAGTACAACTCAAAGGACAACAGCTAAAAGGTGACAAGCAGCTCCTGGATCGTCGTTCGGCTTCCTACCTAAAGGGTAGGTATATATGTCCCCCTCAGTACTCTACGTCCGTCCGTCTCCTCCGGGTACCGACTCGTCACGAGATCCACCTCCGGGTAATGAATCTTCATGAGATCCACCACCGGGTAGAAACTCATTGTGAGATCCACCTTCAGGCCCCGACTCGTCCTGAAATCCACCACTGGGTACCGTCCAGCTCTACAAGCCTCAACCTCGATCAGTGATATCCGTCGTCTGCAACCAACACAACAAGGTGCGGGCAAAGCCCGTGCATGGGTGAGTATATGATACTCAGTAGGGACTCCAAGACCCTCAAGGTCACACTAAATCTAACAAGAATAATCACAAAGAAATTTCTCAACAGATAACCCTTAGTTAGGTATAATCCCATACTTATACCTAAGTTACCAAGTAACCCATCTCAACTAGGAGTTATCACATAGACATGATGTATATGGATAACCACCACTTAGGAATATGCCCAAACATATACGTAAGTTATCTAGTAACCCATCTCAATCATGGGGAAAACACAAAGGTCATTGAATCAACTCAAACCAGAATTACATTATCAAAACTACAACTGCTGAAGATCTCTGTCTCTGACGAGTGGAGTGATCCTATCACAACACTGAGGTATTTCTCACTAACCTAAGACTATTGAGGTACTCCTCCTGTCGAGTACCGTGGGTTAGCCACCCAAACACAGTAGTGCTTCCTACCGGGGTCTGCCACCCAAACACAGTATTACACTCCCTCTAATAGCCTGCAGAGGTAATCCTCCTATTGAGTACTGCATGTCTACCACCTAAACATAGTAGTTATCCCCTCCATGGGTCTTCTACCCAAACATAGTAGTGCTCCCCACTGGGCTATACCAGTCACTCCAACTCAAGTCGGACAAGCTGTCTTCAGGTCTCAGCCAGTTACACGGTTTCCGTACTCCGTACGCTCGTATCCGAGAGGGTCCGCTCCAAAAGCAACAGGTTGATACTCCAAGTATCACAGAGTCCCCTGAAGAAGAATCTCAAAGGACTGCCATGTCATAGGAGTCTCAGCGCAACAGACGGCGCGTCAATCGGACGCCTGGTCTGTGAGTTATTAGCCTTTTTGTCTTAGGGGCCTGGTTGGTTTCGTGTACGAACCAACCCAACCGTATCTCAGCTATACCCTGAACTCACGTAGGGTATATTCATAAGGACCGGTTCTCAACGTGATCACCAACACTGATGACGGTTCATCAAATGGACGTCTCATCTGAAAGTTATCATCTTTTCCGTTCTCGGGGCCCGGTTGGATTTAATGTACAATCCATCCTGGCCATATTCCAACTGTGTCCAAACCTCTGGTGAAGTATTCCAAAAGTTCAATATCATCAATAGGAATCCAACAAAGTCGACGAAACATCAATCAGACATGCATAGCTCAAGATATAAGTGTTTCCGCTCCGAGGGCCCGGTTGGCTTCGTGTTCGAACCAACCCGGCGGTACCAAAAGTTCTTCAAAACCATGAGTATAATATAATGAAATGACTGTATCGATCCAAGTATTGTATCGCAACTGAAAATGCGTCAATCGTAGTGTTGTATCCCATGTTATGGAAGTTTGAACGAAACTGCTTGAAGATAGGGAGTTCGGGCCCGGTCCGACCCAGCATGTTACCCCCTAGGTCGGACCGAACCAGGTCGACCCGACCCGGGTGCATGTATGGCCCACTAGGGGGCATCCCGGCCCAGCGCGGGGACCCAACCCCATGCGGGCGGCCCGGCCCGGCTCGGGCGCCGCCTGCCGCGCGAACGCGGAAAGGTGGGGTGGGAGGAACCGCCACCCCCTAGGACTGAACGGCGGACCCACGGGGGGTCCGACCTGCCGCGCTGACCAGGGGATCAAGCCCCCAGTTTTTCCGGATCTGGCCGGCCGTAACGGCCGGCCAGCTATGCTGTGCGGGACCAGCCGGTCTCGCCTCCTAAGTGCCAGAAGCCCGTGGTTCCGGCCACACTTCCCTGCTCCGTGGCGGCCAAAGCTTGCGGCCTTTTTCCGACTGGCGTGGCGCGACGGTGCCGCACCCCTCTGTCGTGGCCCCTCTTCGGCCGCGGCCTCTTCCGGCCTCAACGGCGCAATGCGACGACACCACGGTCCTTCTCCTTGGTGGTATTCTTCATTCATGCACGGTGTCGTTGCACCGCACCGCCTCTATCCCAAACCGCAATGGTGAACATTAACAAAAAGAGGGAGGGGGATCGACCGTGTTCGTGCGGTCCGACCTCCTCCCCTTAAAATGATAACATGTGGCCCAATGTAATACAACTTCGAACAAGAAAGAACAAATTTAATCCATTAAATTTGAACATAAAACCCTACGTTTTTCCCTGCAATCTAATATTCCCAACCCGCAACATATTCTTTCATGGATCATATTAATTTTGAGTTGATCCGTGTTTATTGTATTAGAAGGATTTAAACATGGGTTTATTAACATTCACAAATTAATCCCCTACATTGTGTCATTCGTTGTTTGTTGACGATATCGCCAGAGGGTGTACGTCGGCTCGTCGAAGTCATCCCAATGGAGGAGATGAAGATGACGATGGTCCCTGGCATTCATCACTTCTGTCGTCGTCGGTGTGCACCAGAGGAAGTGACGTCTCCTCTCTTGTTGCGAAGGAAGAAGAGGATGGAGAACTGTTATTCGTCAATTGAGGAAGTCATTTCTTTGTGGATGAAGGGAACTCTCCGAAAATCCTCCCAAAGGATTAGCCAACCCCAACATCTCATAAATCATCCCTCTTTTAAAAAATCTCAAATCAATTAAAAAGGAGACAAGAGGTGAGACAAATAAATTAATAATGTTATTAATTATCCTAGTCTGCCTCATTTATCTTGGGAGGTGGAGAGGCTCCACTATAATAAATGTGTGGAGTTTCCATGAATTTAAACAAGGGGGTGAGTTATGGGGAGGTCAAGGGGGTAATGGGCGAGGTGAGGAGTTAGGGTCTTGTGTTGGCCCTACAACACTAAACACACCCATGGGAGGTTAGGTGGGTGTGGGAACCACGTCTAACTCCCCCTTTATTGAAAATTTCCACCTTCAATGAATAAAATCTGTGCACAAAAAATTTTATATAATTCAAATAATCCCCATAAAGTAAACCTTAACCCGCTCAAAATGCAACTACAAAAAAGGCCCCCTTAAGCAATTACCGGCGCTGCGGTTTCATTGGTGCCATCATATTTCAATTCCGAGAACTGGTTAAAAAGATAGAAAAACCCGCTCATTC
The DNA here is from genome assembly GCA_963277665.1 of Viscum album. Lineage (NCBI taxonomy): Eukaryota > Viridiplantae > Streptophyta > Magnoliopsida > Santalales > Viscaceae > Viscum > Viscum album. Next base: position 284,526,965 of record OY728164.1, on the reverse strand, counting down.
GTTCACTGAACGTTCATGAGCCAATCTTCGGAAATTGATTCTGGGAAAACCGGGCCTCAGAATCAGGTGCCGTTAGAAACTATGGCCTTGTAAAATTCAAAAGAAATTAATAAAAAATTCTATGAAATTTACATGTCTTCACATTACTCCCACCTTAGGGATTTACGTCTCTATAAAGCTATAACACAAACTAGGTAAACAAAAGTGGTACTGAGCACACATCCGGGCCTTCCACTCCCATGTGCTCTCCTGGAGGTTCCCATGCTACTAGCGAAAGCGCTCCTGAGGAATCTACTGTTCACATAGGACCTGATCCTGTCCATCCTCGGTCTCCACTGGATCCTCCGTTCATGTCGCCCTATCATCGACGTCCAACTCCCTGAGGTCGATGATGTGTGAAGGATCATGCACGTATCTCCTCAGACGAGGTATGTGGATGATTTCATGCACACGGTACAACTGAGATGGAAAGGTAAAGTGGTAAACCACCTCAGCTACCTTGATGAGGACCTATAAAGGTTCGTTAAACCATGGAGATAACTTGCCGCCTTGGCCACATCTCCGTAAACCTCGTCGAGGTGAGACCCGTATAAGGACATAGTCGTCATCCTCGAACTCAAGAGTCCTCTATTTCCTGATTAGAACAGAAACTAAAAACATTCACTGCCAAGAGGGTAAGGTTGACTGACTCAAGAGTGATTGACCACACCCTTTTGTGCAAGAGTTAATCCAGTGCTGCCTGAGGTTTCCTTTTCACTGACCAAGGAAATCTCATCCCAACGTTGTAGATTAACCACAACCTTTTTGCCTAATACAGTAAATCTATGTATGAACTGTGGATCCAATCCATACTCAGACCAACGTCGTAAGGCCTCGACACTGTCACCAAGAGATTCTGACCGAAACTATCACCTCGATGGTCAGATCACACTGTCGGTGTAAGTGTGAATATCGAGTCTCCTCCCAAAAGTATCTTCAGATGTGAGGGTCTTGTCTATAGCTGACCGGAAACTCTAGGTCAGGGACAAGATTCATGGAAGGAAGGAATGATTCATATCGATGTCTATTACTACGAAATCTAGTAGTAGACAAATATTGTCCCTCAAATCATTCTTAGTGCCATTGGGTCAAACTCCTTGACCTCATGCAGCTACTCTTTTTCTCTTCCCTCCAGCTCCCTGAACCTAACGGGGATAACATGGGCGGGTGGTTGTAACATTCTGATATGTGAACCACCTCATGCTAGTCTCCTAGCTCTGCCTCCACGTCTGCAGCTCCGCAGACTCATCTGTCCTTAATGATTTCACCTCTTGAAACTTTTTACATGCCCGAGTCTCTGAGACTGGTGCCAGTTTCTTGTTTGTTACTGCACTATGCAGTTTTCATCCGCTCCTGGATGATCTACACCATCTCCGCATATGATCTGTAAGAGCTGCTCATATTTTCTCCTTTGTCGAGAGGAGAAACCTGATCTCATCCCCTGGATGAACATCAACCATTGCCTAATATAGTCAATCCTTACATGAATGATGTATTCATTCCATGGACGACGTCGTAAGGCCTCGACGTTACTACCAAGAGATCCAACAGTCACTCTCATCTCCATGTGTATAGTCACACTTTCAACATCATTGTGAGGTCACTGGGTATCCTTGAGTATAAATCTTGAAAGTGAGGGTCATGTCAATAGTTTTTAACCGAAACCTATTAGTATCAACCAAACAAATGGACAAGATATTAATCATCACATAGAGAAGTGTCTTTTATTACTGAAACTCATTGTAAAAATACAGAAAAACAACAACAACAACATGGAACTAGAAGTTCAAGGGACAGAAGAAATCCACAAGTTTCACTCCTGTCCACCTGCTTCCGGAGCACTACTATCGTGTCCACCGCTCGGTCGTCGCTCAAGCACTCGTCGCTACTTCTATATCGGTGCCTCCTCCAATGCCTATGGATCAACTGTGCGATGAGTCAGACAGTCACGTTCCATGTGACCCATCCTTCCACATGCATAACATTTCCTGCTCCTCGCATGGATGGCTCGGTTTCGTATGCCTCACACAACAAAACCTGTATCCCAAGGCCGCTCATCCACTGTTCTGGTCTTATTGGACCACTGCTTCATCTGTCTACTAACTACAGATGATTTGGCTGCTGATGGATGATCCCACGGCAAATACAGCTGCTCCTGAACATGCTCGGGGTGTAGAGTCAATGTTATAAACTCTACCCTGAAGAAGGTCTCAAATTATCACTATGTGAAGGTCATCTCATTGCAAAACTAGAGCATCCGACTCCACCATCTGCCTGCTGCTACCTGAAGGAGGCTGGCAGGAAAGACCACCATGAAGTTTGTTGGAGTACCCACTATCCTGAAAACTCTAACTACACCCTCCAGCCAATCCTCATCCTCATACGGGTCCGTCTCTCCCCTGAACCTTGGTGGCCTATAACGCCCCGACCCCAGCTACCCGGAGTCGGTGCATTACTTCGTAACATTGGCATGATCACAAGAAGATCAAATCTCGAAAGACCGATTGGTTTAGTAGCCTTGGAAACACTAGATATATTCATAAGTTTCACATTACATCATAAAATGAAAAACTACTACAACAACATAATGTTTCCACAGTCCACACTATAATTCCCTCATAAAATCCATGCAGGTCATTCATAACTTACATCTTCACTTCCTGGGAAAAATAAAACATAGAAATGGGGTGAGCTCAAATGCCCAGTAAGCATAACAATAAAGCGGAAACTTTCATAAATAAGAATAAACATTTAAGGCAATGTATAACTAAAACAAAAGCCTTTTAAACTTGAACTTCTACATAGTATGGCAAAAGTAAAATGAAATAATGCCATTTACTTATTCACATGGATATTCTACTAATCGAATAATCACATGCAAAAATCAATAACCACTTTCATAATGTTGGAATGCATAATGCCAGACTATCATAACCACATAGCCAAGGCCTCGTGCCAAGACTACAAATAAGATTTTGTCAAGGCCTTGTGCCAAGACACTAGATTCTCTCATGAGACCTACCGATGCATCGAGGAGCTATAGCGGGCTCCACCCGTCACTTATTAAGTCCAATGCATTCCCATATGAAAAGGTTTAAACATAACATAAACATTCGTATTAAAACTAGCATACGAAATGTCAATAATTTCACCATAAACTATGAATGGTATAAAAATAGCACATCCACAGTCAAACATATCACAAAACTTTCAATACAATATAGAAGTTTTGTATCATAATAAATCAACTTCATATAATCTTAAAATCCATCAAAGGATGTTGACATAGATGAAATCAAAATTCTTTTTAAAGAAGTATCCCCTTTTATTTTGAAATCATTTAAGATCCATATAAAATAAAACATATTCATTGAAAATATTCTTATAAGCTTGTATGGAAAGCTTCGACGATTTTATAACGGCGGAAAATAACCGCACCCGCCGTATAAGTTAAAAAAAACATTCTTACCTTAATTCTGTCGAAAAGGTTAAAAAGGACCTTGTTTTGAAAACGACCGAAAGATTCCTTTATAAACCACTTATAAAAGTCAAAAAGGGTATAAATGACTTTAACTCATATTCTAGTAAATAGTAAAAATGTTTTGAAATACAATTTTAAGAAACATGGATGTGGATGATAAAGAGATCCCAGTAGATTATTACGTATAAACAACCTTGGATAATGAAGAGGTTGTAAAGTAAACCCTTACCTTGTACTTTTCCTTGGTTAGGGTAGGTTAACCTCCTGTATAATGGTGAAATAGTTGTTATTAAATTATAAAAGAATCATATATAATAATATGATATCATATATGATCTTTTAACATTGATTTGTTAATAATATCTTAGAATTATCGTCGTTTCGGGGGTTAACTTACTCATTTTCTTTTATATGTTTTGTTACATAAGCCATGGTTGTTGTATCTTATTCATATCCAGAATGATATCTAGTCCTTAAACTTCATTTTTAAATCATCAAATGATAATTATACTTGAATGTATACGATGGAGAATGAATCTCATCGCGTTCGTGGAGACGGTAGTCCGTACGTACGCACGAGCGACAATATCATTCTTTTGATATTAAAATAATATATAAATGGATGGTATATCATATATACAGAATCATTAACATGTTATATTTATTATTTACATGAGTTACATATCATTATTATACCCATCCAAATAATATTATATTGAATAACAATTACACCACGACGTGGAGACTGTAGTCCGTACGTACGCACGTATGGTGACATGTTATTAAAAGGGTGGATAGAATACTGAATATGGTTGTACCATATTTATAATAACATCACAGTATATGTGAGATACTGGAGTTATTATTTTAGAATGGTAAGAACAAAGGAAGAAGAAGTGGAAGAAGAAATGAACTTGGAGAAGGGTGGTGAAATCATTACCTCTTCTTCGGGTTCTTCCTTTTGATTTGATCAAAAGGGCTCCTTAGGTTGGCTTTCTGATCAAACTAAGGCCTCTAGGTTGTAGTGAGGGATGTTAGGAGAGTATTTGGGCAGAGTTTGGCCGAACAAAAAGGCTTTGAAGGTATGAAGAAATGAGAAGGAGGAGTGCCCTTTTATAAGAGGGGTGAGGGGCACCTTTGGAAAAGCTAGAAATATTAATTTATATTAAATTAATATTCGGTTTCTAAAGGCTACAAAGTTGATTATTCAAAGGTTAAGGTGGGCATAGATCGCAAACCACTCAACCAATAGAATTTAGACAGGTTTGGGTACTTATATTAACCTTATCTTTAAGTATTAACTCTAAGATAATTAGTTTCACTTTTACAATGTCTCTTTGTATGTTTATATAATATGGTTAATAAACTTACTATATACATCCAAGAGACCCCCAAGTGGTCCATTATTGATGAACCTATCATTATATAAGTCTCTTGGCCGAACCTTAGATTTTTAGGAATTTAATATCAATTAATAATATAATATTTATTTTAAGAACTCTTTTATGTCAATTTTGACACTATTCAATAGTTGATTTTTGTGAAACTCATAACAGATTGATTACTTCGAAAAAAGTCAATTAAATCAATCATAATATATCATATTATCCTAGAAAATTAGTTTAATTCATTAAAAGTTTCATATTATATTTTTTTGGGTATTTATAATATCAATTATTTTAATTTTTCACTATTATAGTAATTACTGCATCATCATTGTGTCATAAATAAAATAAATTATTTAATGTCTAAAAATTATAAATAAAATATCATTATGTAGGAAATCTTTTTATATTTCTAATGAATATTTATAATCTAAAATCCAACTTATATAACCCTATGTAACAATTGTTTTTCTAAAAGATATATGCTTGTGTCATTTTTGTATTCATTTTAACTTAATTAAAATAAAGTGTCATTATCACTTACAAGTGGATCCATGGGGTCCCAAAATAGACCCAAAGATTCCCATGGTCGACCATGTATCAACCAATAGGGTTAAGACACGTTTTAGGGTAATTTAGTATTATTATAATATTATTTTTTAACCCTTATTTACCGGATTTACCCTTAACCATGGTAAATAAAATATTTACCGCAGTAATTATTCAAAATGTCTAAAAATAAAAGTTACCTATTTACACAATTTGAACATCCTGATTCCAAATATGGAATCCATTTTCCTAAATTCAAAACACAGAAGTGGCAGAAATTAATTTAAAATTAATTCCCGCTGTCAAAACAAAAAGCGTGTTTTTAAGAGATAATACCTATCAAAAGATTGACACTCGTTTATGTTCGGTTTAATTGTAAAATTATGTCCAATGACCAACATTATATTAAATGGTAAAAATATATTGTAAATATACTTTAAAACCACTCAAATTCATAATTTATCACTATTAATTATTTTGATTAAAAAAGTTGTTTTTAATTAAAACTTAGTAATTTTCACTATTCATCAAAATATGAAAGTTATCCGAAATGTACCAAAATTTCACCTTAGGATAAATTCGATATTCCGAATCCAAAAATGAAGTCCATTTTCAAATATAAAATATATATAATTTCAAAAAGTAGGTATTACTATTCATAACGGTTAGTTTGATTAGTTATGGTGTGTTAGAACTCGGTGTTGCGTACAACACACGCTATCACATTATTCAAAGAGAAGCGTTCCGTAGAAGCTTGGGATGTTTCATTTTAAATTTTTGATGTCCCCATTTAGTCAAAAAGTTTAAAATATAGTATTTAAAAAGGGTTCACTATTAAAGTTGATAAAAGTGCAATAATGAAAATGAATTTGTTCTTGCATTATATCTAAGAAACTCATAATATGGATTCTAAAATTATAAGGATTATATAAACATTAAAATTTATCTAATACTATTCATAACCTCTTTTGAACGGCTTGTTTGGTAAGTCATGGTGTGCTTGAACTTGGTGTTGCATGTAGTGAAAGTTATTGAATTATTTTGAAGAAGTAACACACTATGAAATCTTGGGGTGTTACATTCTCCCCTCCTTCAATAAATTGCGTCCTCGCAATTTGAAATTGTTCTTCGAAAATAAAAGGTTGAAAATAGAAAATATATTTGTGGGAAAACCCACATCGGAAATTGGGTTACTAAAATTTAGTCTTAATATGAAGAAAAGAGAAATGAAAGGGTCACCACCAAATTATGATCTTGATTAGGAGAACATTGGTGGCAATTAGAGACATATAATTGGAGGAAAAACGTAAATATTTATAGGTAGTGATTGAGGTCATCAATCACAAAAAAGTATAAAATTGAGGTCCTTAAACTCATCAATCTATAATGATTTGAAGTACCATCAGTTCAACAAAATATATGGTATTGGGATAACATATTTTTGACGTTTCAAAATATCTTAGTTGAAGTCCCACATCGAAAAATGAATTAATGAGGCCTCTATTTAAAATAAAGAGTGGAAAGTATGAAGATTACCGAAAATAACACATACTAGGGTTCCATGTAGGAAAATATGGATAGGGAGGAGAAATCTAACCATCAATTATCTGATGGAGAGTGGTAGAGAACATGGCTATGAAAAGGCCAACAATCCCAAAGCCATAAATTAGTGATGATTTAAGGTACCATCTAGGGAAACATTTTTGTTCTAAGTTCCTTTTATTAATGTTGAGGAATTTATTTATGAGATTGGCTAAGATCATAAGGAGATATACTTACTTTATAATTAGAGTTTTATCCATTAATAAATTTCTACCACAAACTCATCTTCCACTCTAAAAGATAATATAATGTAAAAAAAATTCTATTTACACTATTCGTATAGGGTTCCAAAATAAACGAATTTATAATTCATCTACATGATCTTTTAATAAAAACTACATTATTTAATCCAGGACATCTCATGGGCCAGTGGAAGGTGATACACCCTTGTCGCCCTTCGGTTGCGGGTTCAAGTCTCGCAGCCTTGCCGGACGCGACGGGTTGCCGCCTGACCTCCGGGTTGTCCTTTTATGGTAATCCAAAATAATCCAAACTAGAACTATCCAAAATACTTCTATCCAAACTCACAGTCCAACATTTATAAGTAAGGTAAACATAATGTAGAACCTTTTTACCCCGTAATAGCATATGAATACCTTCATCATGTATTCTTTTAATACACTGAAACATCCTGAATTACCATATTCCTTATTGATTACATTCATGCTCCCTTATTCCATATAGAAAGCTGGATATACTTCATTAATCCAAAAATGTTTTAAACCCCAACAATGATGGAATATACAAATCATTAATTAGTTCCAAGGTAGTCAAGAATATCCAATATAATTTATCCAAAACAATCACATATTATTCCAAAATCACTACCTCAGTATCAGAACTATATTATGATTTATCATTCTCTCAACCATATATTTTCCAAAAATTTATCCTGCTATTGAGTCACTTTTCTTTGTTCCACATAATCTCAAGTCCTTAATGAAATAGTACTGCAGTACAATCCTTATATACTCCATAATTATTATAACAAGCACATTGTTGATACAACACTCAATTGACATAATCAACATAAGAACTCTAATCATTCCTCTTCATCTGTGGTAGTATCATAACTTGATTATTATCCAATAGCATCATTTGAGGCATAGTCTGATGACTGGGGCATAGGTTCGCGTAGTGTCCAAACTCATTGCAAATGAAGCATTTTACATTTAAAACCATTTTCTTACCCTTGCAGTCACGTACTTTGTGCCCTTTTCCTCCACACTTATAACAAACTCCCATTCCTTTCAGGCAAGTTCCAGGGTGTTTCTTTCCACAGTTACCACATATAGGAAAATTATTCTTTTCCCTCTTCCCTTTATCCATCTTTCTCTCTTCCATCCTTTTCTTCTCTTACTTCCCTTCAAAGACATAGGACTCAGTAAACTCTTTACATATCTTATCAACACATGATATTATTTCTTCATATGATGATAATACATGGGAGACTATTTCTCTTATAAATTCTAGCTTAAGACCATGAATGATATGATCCTTCCTTCTCTTTGAATCATGTGTATTTCTGGAGTTCTCATTCCTTCTACTGGGCGCCATTTCTAAACAATGGCATAAACTAGATCAGTTTATGAATCAAAATACATAATCCCATACTTATAAAACACTTAACATAAATTGAACTATTTATGGATATAATCCATAATCATAAAAATGTTTTCTTTGAGGAAGTATATACTCATAAACCCTTCATAATGATTTGTAAAGAAAATGAGAGTTATCCTAAGCATATCCCCCGGGAGTGTCGTAACCAAGAGTGCAGCAAGGCCCGTTGTCGTGCACCGGTTCCCGTTCGAGTCTAGCTCAAAGTGGTGTTTTCGGGTTTTACCCCTAGGTACATCTGTGCCAGAGCCGCCTCTACCTGCTCGTATCCAGATAGGGATGTATTTCTCGGAAAACTCACAAAACTCTACAATACCAAAATTCTAGGAAGTTCTTCTATACTAATCCTAAAAGTTCATCTTAGGTCTACGTGCTCTAATAAGAGTTTATCTAAATCTAGCTTCCAAGGTTTGTACTAAACTTGCTCTGATACCAACTGTAACGCCCCGACCCCAGCTACACAGAGTCGGTGCATTACTTCGTAACGTTGTCACGATCACAAGAAGATCAAATCTCGAAAGACCGATTGGTTTAGTAGCCTTGGAAACACTAGATATATTCATAAGTTTCACATTACATCATAAAATGAAAAACTACCACAACAACATAATGTTTCCACAGTCCACACTATAATTCCCTCATAAAATCCCTGCAGGTCATTCATAACTTACATCTTCACTTCCTGGGAAAAATAAAACATAGAAAGGGGGTGAGCTCAAATGCCCAGTAAGGATAAAAATAAAGCGGAAACTTTCATAAATAAGAATAAACATTTAAGGCAATGTATAACTAAAACAAAAGCCTTTTAAACTTGAACTTCAACATAGTATGGAAAAAGTAAAATGAAATAATGCCATTTACTTATTCACATGGATATTCTACTAATCGAATAATCACATGCAAAAATCAATAACCACTTTCATAATGTTGGAATGCATAATGCCAGACTATCATAACCACATATCCAAGGCCTCATGCCAAGACTACAAATAAGATTTTGTCAATGCCTTGTTCCAAGACACTAGTTTGTCTCATGAGACCTACCGATGCATCGAGGAGTTATAGCGGGCTCCACCCGTCACTTATTAAGTCCAATGCATTCCCATATGAAAAGGTTTAAACATAACATAAACATTCGTATTAAAACTAGCATACGAAATGTCAATAATTTCACCATAAACTATGAATGGTATAAAAATAGCACATCCACAGTCAAACATATCACAAAACCTTCAATACAATATAGAAGTTTTGTATCATAATAAATCAACTTCAAATAATCTTAAAATCCATCAAAGGATGTTGACATAGATGAAATCAAAATTCTTTTTAAAGAAGTATCTCCTTTTATTTTGAAATCATTTAAGATCCATATAAAATAAAACATTTTCTTTGAAAATATTCTTATAAGCTTGTATGGAAAGCTACGACGATTTTATAACGGCGGAAAATAACCGCACCCGCCGTATAAGTTAAAAAAAACATTCTTACCTTAATTCTGTCGAAAAGGTTAAAAAGGACCTTGTTCTGAAAACGACCGAAAGATTCCTTTATAAACCACTTATAAAAGTCAAAAAGGGTATAAATGACTTTAACTCATATTCTAGTAAATAGTAAAAATGTTTTGAAATACATTTTTAAGAAACATGGATGTGGATGATAAAGAGATCCCAGTAGATTATTACGTATAAACAACCTTGGATAATGAAGAGGTTGTAAAGTAAACCCTTACCTTGTACTTTTCCTTGGTTAGGGTAGGTTAACCTCCTGTATAATGGTGAAATAGTTGTTATTAAATTATTCAAGAATCATATATAATAATATGATATCATATATGATCTTTTAACATTGATTTGTTAATAATATCTTAGAATTATCTTCGTTTCGGGGGTTAACTTACTCATTTTCATTTATATGTTTTGTTACATAAGCCATGGTTGTTGTATCTTATTCATATCCAGAATGATATCTAGTCCTTAAACATCATTTTTAAATCATCAAATGATAATTATACTTGAATGGATACGATGGAGAATGAATCTCATCGCGTTCGTGGAGACGGTAGTCCGTACGTACGCACGAGCGACAATATCATTCTATTGATATTAAAATAATATATAAATGGATGGTATATCATATATACAGAATCATTAACATGTTATATTTATTATTTACATGAGTTACACATCATTATTATACCCATCCAAATAATATTATATTGAATAACAATTACACCACGACGTGGAGACGGTAGTCCGTACGTACGCACGTATGGTGACATGTTATTCAAAGGGTGGATAGAATACTGAATATGGTTGTACCATATTTATAATAACATCACAGTATATGTGAGATACTGGAGTTATTATTTTAGAATGGTAAGAACAAAGGAAGAAGAAGTGGAAGAAGAAATGAACTTGGAGAAGGGTGGTGAAATCATTACCTCTTCTTCGGGTTCTTCCTTTTTATTTGATCAAAAGGTCTCCTTAGGTTGGCTTTATGATCAAACTAAGGCCTCTAGGATGTAGTGCGGGATGTTAGGAGAGTATTTGGGTAGAGTTTGACCGAACCAAAAGGCTTTGAAGGTGTGAAGAAATGAGAAGGAGGAGTGCCCTTTTATAAGAGGGGTGAGGGGCACCTTTGGAAAATCTAGAAATATTAATTTATATTAAATTCATATTCGGTTTCTAAAGGCTACAAAGTTGATTATTCAAGGGTTAAGGTGGGGATAGGTCGAAAACCACTCAACCAATAGAATTTAGACAGGTTTGGGTACTTATATTAACCTTATCTTTAAGTATTAACTCTAAGTTAATTAGTTTCACTTTTACAATGTCTCTTTGTATTTTTATATAATATGGTTAATAAACATACTATATACATCCAAGCGACCCCCAAGTGGTCCATTAATGATGAACCAATCATGATATAAGTCTCTTGGCCGAACCTTAGATTTTTAGGAATTTAATATCAATTAATAATATAATATTTGTTTTAAGAACTCTTTTATGTCAATTTTGACACTATTCAATAGTTGATTTTTGTGAAACTCATAACAGATTGATTACTTCGAACAAAGTCAATTAAATCAATCCTCATATATCATATTATCCTAGAAAATCAGTTTAATTCATTAAAAGTTTCATATTATATTTTTTTGGGTATTTATAATATCAATTATTTTAATTTTTCACTATTATAGTAATTACTGCATCATCATTGTGTCATAAATAAAATAAATTATTTAATGTCTAAAAATTATAAATAAAGTATAATTATGTAGGAAATCTTTTTATATTTCTAATGAATATTTATAATCTAAAATCCAACTTATATAACCCTATGTAACAATTGTTTTTCTAAAAGATATATGCTTGTGTCATTTTTGTATTCATTTTAACTTAATTAAAATAATGTGTCATTATCACTTAAAAGTGGATCCATGGGGTCCCAAAATAGACCCAAAGATTCCCATGGTCGACCATGTATCATCCAATAGGGTTAAGACACGTTTTAGGGTAATTTAGTATTATTATAATATTATTTTTTAACCCTTATTTACCGGATTTACCATTTACCATGGTAAATAAAATATTTACCGCAGTAATTATTCAAAATGTCTAAAAATAAAAGTTACCTATTTACACAATTTGAACATCCTGATTCCAAATATGGAATCCATTTTCCTAAATTCAAAACACAGAAGTGGCAGAAATTAATTTAAAATTAATTCCCGTTGTCAAAACAAAAAGCGTGTTTTTAAGAGATAATAACTATCAAAAGATTGCCACTCGTTTATGTTCGGTTTAATTGTAAAATTATGTCCAATGACCAACATTATATTAAATGGTAAACATATATTATAAATATACTTTAAAACCACTCAAATTCATAATTTATCACTATTAATTATTTTGATTAAAAAAGTTGTTTTTAATTAAAACTTAGTAATTTTCACTATTCATCAAAATATGAAAGTTATCCGAAATGTACCAAAATTTCACCTTAGGCTAAATTCGATATTCCGAATCCAAAAATGAAGTCCATTTTCAAATATAAAATATATATAATTTCAAAAAGTAGGTATTACTATTCATAACGGCTAGTTTGATTAGTTATGGTGTGTGAGAACTCGGTGTTGCGTACAACACACGCTATCACATTATTCAAAGAGAAGCGTTCCGTAGAAGCTTGGGATGTTTCATTTTAAATTTTTGATGTCCCCATTTAGTCAAAAAGTTTAAAATATATTATTTAAAAAGGGTTCACTATTAAAGTTGATAAAAGTGCAATACTGAAAATGAATTTGTTCTTGCATTATATCTAAGAAACTCATAATATGGATTCTAAAATTATAAGGATTATATAAACATTAAAATTTATCTAATACTATTCATAACCTCTTTTGAACGGCTTGTTTGGTAAGTCATGGTGTGCTTGAACTTGGTGTTGCATGTAGTGAAAGTTGTTGAATTATTTTGAAGAAGTAACACACTATGAAATCTTGGGGTGTTACATGGCCTCTAGAGCTAGAACTCATGCAGTGCACTCAAACAACGTGCACTCTCCGCTACTGGGGCTGGTGGCATCCGTGGCTCAACGGGTGGTAATACCACTATTTCCTCCACTGGTGCCTCAACTAGATGAGGGCCCTAGATTGAGGCCTCATCGCTCAGCAGGCTGTCAGAACGTACATCTCTAAGGGATCTAGCTGATCATCTGCTGAAAGACATCCTAAAAAAAACAGATGTGACACGTTCAAATTATTATACTTGGTGAGATGACCTGGTTTGTGCTGTTTTAAGGGAAAACATTTGAAAACACACACACAATTACTGCTTTCACGCACTGAGTCGGAAATCAGAAGTTAGGGTCCTAGTGTATGGATTCGTCAGCCGCCCGCACCAACACTGGACTACCTAAACTGAAAATCACACTCAGTACTCTTAAGACCATTGCTTCACAGTAAAGAAAAATTAGTGTTATAAGTTCTGCGGTAGAACTGACTCCTATGATACCAATTTTCATGACCCGTCCTCGGGGCCCATGCTGTGACTACCCCAAGCCCGCCTTCCATAGGCCAGGGGCTGGCGACAAGCACTAAAGGTGTAAATCCCAACCAAAAAGAGAAGGCATTGCCTTTATGAAACGAAAACACACACAAACAGAGTAAAAGAAGAAGCTACACTATACAGTAAAACAGACATGCTGAAACATACAAGGGGACGGAAATACAAGCCCAGAATAAAGGTAAAGCTACAACTGAAAATAAAGTACAACTCTAAGGACAACAGTTGAAAGATGACAAGAAGCTCTTGGATCGTCCTCTAGCTTCCTACCTGAGGGGTAGGTACAGATGTCCTCCTCAGTACTCCACATCCATCTGTCTCCTACTGGTACCGAATCGTCGCGAGATCCACCTCCGGGCACCGATTCATCGTGAGATCCACCTCCGGGTACCGACTCAACGTGAGATCCACCTCCCTGCACTGACTCGTCTTGAGATCCACCTTCCGGCATTGACTCATCGTGAAATCAACCTCTGGGTACCGTCCAGCTCTACAAGCCTCAACCATGATCAGTGATGTTCGTCATCTGCAACCAACACATCGAGGTGCGGGAAAAGACTGTGTAGGGGTGAGTATACGATACTCAGTAGGGACCCCAAGACCCTCAAGGTCTCACTAAATCCATCAAAAATAATCGCAAAGAAAGTTCTCAACATATAACCCTTACTTAGTTATAAGCGCATACTTATACCTAAGATACCAAGTAACCCATCTCAACCACGAGGTATCACATAGATATGAAGTCGATGGATAACCACCACTTAGGTATATGCCCACAAATTTATGTAAGTTATCTAGTAACCCATCTCAATCTTGAAGAAAACACAAAGGTCATTGACTCAGCTCAAACTAGTTTATTCATTATAGAAACCGCAACTCTTGAAGAGATCTGTCTCAAATGAGTATAGTGATCCTATCACAACTCCGAGGTACTTCTCACTAACCTAAGACTGCTGAGGTACTTCTCCTATCGAGTACCGCGGGTCAGCCACCCAAACCCAGTAGTGCTTCTCGTCGGGGTCCCCCACTCAAACATAGTAGTGAACCCCCCTAATAGCCTGCACAGGTACTCCTCCTGTCGAGTACTATGGGTCTGCCATCAAAACACAGTAGTGCTCTCCACCATGGGTCTTCCACCCAAACACAGTAGTGCTCTCCACTGGGCTATACAAGTCACTCTGACTCAAGTCGGACAAGCAGTCTTCAGGTCTCAGCCAGCTACACGGTCTCCGTATTCTGTACGCTTGTCTCCAGGAGGGTCCGCTCCACTAGATACTGGTCTATACTCCAAGTATCAAAAAGTCCCATGAAGACGTATATCAAAGGACCACCTCGTCATAGGTGTCTCAACACAATAGACGGCGCGTCAATCGGACGCTCGGTCTGTGAGTTATTAGCATTTTCGTCCCAGGGGCCTGGTTGGTTTCGTGTACTAACCATCCCGACTGTATCTCAACTGTACCCCAAACTAACATAGGGTATACACATAGGGACCGCTTCTCAACATGATACCCAACGCCGCTGACGGTTCGTCAAACGGACGTCCGGTACGAAAGTTATCGGCTTTTCCGTTCTAGGGGCCCGGTTGGATTTCAGGTGCAATCCACCACGACCATATTACAACTATTTTGAAACCTCATGTGAAGTATTCCAAAAGTTTCTTCACATCAAGAGGTATCCAAAAAAGTTGACGGAACCTCAATCGGTCATCCGGAACTCAAAATATAAGCGTTTCTGCTCCCAGGGCCCTGTTGGTTTCATGTTCAAACCAACCGGGCCATTCCAAAAGTTCTCTGAAACATTGAGTATAATATACTGAAACGACCGTCTCGATCCAAGGATCTCATCGTAGCTGACGGTGCGTAAATATATGTTCTGTATCCCATGTTATAGGCGTCTGAACGAAACTACTCAAAGATAGGGGGTTCGGGCCCGGTCCCACCCGGCACGATACCCCCTGGGTCGGCCCGAACTAGGACGACCCAACCCGGGTCTGGGTCCGGCCCACTAGGACGTGGCACGGCCCGGCCTGGCATGGGGACATGGCCCAGTGTGGGCGGCCCGGCCCAGCGGGACTTGTTCGGGCCGGTGCGGCCGGTTCGGCCCGGCGCAGCCGGTCCAGCACGACATGGGCACCGCGTGCCGCGCCAACTTGGAAAGGGGGGAGCCTCCACCCCCTCGGATAGAACGGAAGACCCGCGGGGGATCCACCCTGCCGTGATGACCGGGGGTTCAAGCCCCCGGTTTCTCCGGATCTGGCCGGTCGTAACGACCGGTGAGCTGTGCCACGCGGGAGCAGTAAGTCCCGCATCCGGAGCGCCGGCGGCCGATGGTTCTGGCCACCCTCCCCTACTCCGCCGCGGCCAAAGGCTGTAGCCTTGGCCTGACCGGCACCATACTATGGCGCCACGCTCCTTCACCGTGGTGGTATTCTTCATTCCCACATGGTGCCTTTGCACCGCTCTGCCTCCATCCCAAACTGCAATGGTGAACATCAACAAAAAGGTGGAGGGGGATCGGTCGTGGTCGTGCAGTCCGACCTCCTCCCATTAAAATGATAACAGGCGGCCCAAAGTAAAACAACTTCGACCAAGCGAGCACAAATTTAATCCATTAAATTTGAACTTAAAACCCTACGTTTTCCCCCACAATCAAATATTCCCAACACGAAAAATATTCATTCACGGATCAAATTAATATTGAGTTGATCCACGTTCATTATTTTAGAAGGAAATAAACATGGGTTTATTAACATTCAAAAAATCAATGCCCTACGTTGTGTTGTTCGTCATTTGTTGATGATATCGCAAGAGGGTGGACGTCGGCTCGTCGACGTCATGCCAAGGGAGGAGATGAAGATGACGATGGTCACTGGCGTTCTTCACTTCCATCGTCGTCAGTGGGCACCCGAGGAAGGGACGTCTCCTCTCTTGTGGCGAAAGAAGAAGAGGTTGGAGAACCGATCTTCGTCGAGGGATGAAGTCGTTTCTTCGTGGATGAAGGGAACTCTCCTCAAATCCTCCCAAAGTATTAGCCAACCCCAACATCTCATAAAGATTACATCTTTTAAAAGATCTCCAATCAATTAAAAAGGAGATAAGAGATGAGACAAATAAATTAATAAGGTTATTAATTATCATAGTCGGCCTCATTAATCTTCGGATGTGGAGAGGCTCCACCACCATAAATGTGTGGAGTTGTCGTGCATTTAAACAAGGGGGGTGAGTTATGGGGAGGTCAAGGGGGTTATGGGGGAGGTGAGGAGTTAAGGTCTCGTGTGGTCCCTACCACACTAAACTCTCCCATGGGAGGTTACGTAGGTGTGGGCCCACATATAACTCCCCCTTTGTTGAAAATAACCACCTTCCATGAATATAATTTGTGAATGAAAAATTTTATTTAATTCAACTAAACCCCAAATATTAAACCTCAACCCGCTCAAAATGAAAATACAGCAATGGTCCCCTTAAGCAATTACTGGCACTGCGGTTTCATCGGTGCCCTCATATATCAATTCCGAGCTCCGGTTAAAAAGATAGAAAAATCCGCTCGTTCGTTCACTGAACGTACCCAAGCCAAACTTCGGAAATTGATTCCAGGCACACCTGGCCTCGGAATCAGGTGCCGTTAGAAACTACAGCCTCGTAAAATTTGAAATAAATTAATAAAAAAAATTACCTGAAATTTTAGGGTCTTTAAAGAAGCATAAAGAAAAAATAAATATAAAATATATCATATATAAATACAGTGCCATCATAATGGCCACAATGAGAGGCAGTAAGAGGTAATTGAACAATCATCATTTTGTGAGCCGTTAGTTTTCCATCTACAGAAACATTATGTTTTTCACCCATTAGTTGGAGGTGTGCGTAAGTGTAGTTAGAATCCTCCTCATAATGAAATGCTAGTATAATGATAATTCTAGTGTTGTTACAAAAGAAAAGAATAAAAAGCATTTAGTGGTTGGATAAGTAAAATAAAAGGAAACAATTTAAGAGAAACCGTTACCTTTATTTTGGGTAGATCCCTTTGGATTGAACCAAATTACTTCTTAAGGTGCCTAATACCTTAGGTAAGGCTTCTAGGAAGAGGGGAGGGATATATGGAACTTAATTTAGCAGAGTGTGGATGAGCCAAAATGCTTTAGGGGTTTGAGGAATTGGTTAGAAGTGGTATCCTTTTATAAGGGAGAGGAGGGGCTCTTTAGGAAAGTGAAAAAATATTATTTTATTATATTATGATATTCAGTTTCAAAAGTACAAAAAATAATTAAAGTCAAAGATAAGATGACTAATATTTGAAATAAAATAATCAAATCAGAATTGGACATGTTTTGGATAATATTTTAATCATTATAATCTTATTTATTTAAATCATTTATTAATGAGGTAAATACTACATCATTACTGTGTCATAAATAATTTAATTTATTTTATGAATAAAAATTATCAAAATAAATACCATGATGTAGGAAATATTTTTATCTTTCTAAATAATATTTATAGTCGAAAATATGACTTATATAACACCATATAAAATTTAATTTACTAAAATAGTTTTGTTTATGCCATTTTTTCCTTTACATTGTATTAATTAATCTAATGTGTCATTTTCTTTCATAAGTGGCTCCTTGGGGTCCCAAAATAGACCCAAAGATTTACATGGTCGTCCATTACTCATCCAATATGGATAGGACAAGTGTTAAGGTAATTTTGAATTATTATAATATTCTTTTTATCTTTAATTACCTTATTTTCCTTTAACTGTTGTAAATAAAAGTCAAAAATTACTATTCACCAAAAATTATTTTTATCTTATTGAACTACATTTTAATTAATAATAACAAAAATGTATGTCGGATTTTAGAAATTAAATTCACAGAAGTTGTAAAATTTTATTTAAATGGAAAAGTCTATTTTTTTAACGACTACCAAGTGGTTTCACTATTCATCAAAATTGATGTTTTTCAGAAAAATACCAAATATTTAGCCGAAGATATATTTGAAATTCCTAATTAAAAAATGATTTTTATTTTACCAAATCATAAACATACAAGTGGAATTAATTAATTTAAAATTAATTCTCATTGTTAAAACAAATAGCCTGTTTTTAAGAAACAATAACTTTCAAAAGATTGAAACTTCATTATGTCCACTTTCAAAGTGAACTTATTTACAATGATCAATATTGGATTAAATTGTAAAATTATATTCTAATTACACTTTAAATCCAATTAAAAAGATAATCTAACCATATAAATATATTATATTAAAATGCAGTTTTGATATAAAATTCAATATTTTCACTATTCATTAAAAATGAACTTTATCGGAAAAAATCCAAAAATTTACTCAAAGTAAATTTTGATGTCCACATTCTAAAGAAGAATTTTATTTGGTCATATAGAATTTATTAAAGTCACCAAAACTAGATTTAAATAGGGTTCACCATTAAAAGGTGGTAAATCATCCTTTTAATGTAAAATATGCTTAAAATTAGATTCATTCATATTTTAAGCCTCTAACTTTTATTGGATAAATGTAAATACATTTAAAAAACATGTATAATCATATTTTAGTTAGTTTTGTTCATTCTTACCAATACAAGGGTTAAGAGATAACTTCCATTTAAAATAATAATATTATATTATTAGTGTGCAACGTAAGATTTCAAAGAAACCCATTGTTTCTTATCAGGTACGCTATTGAACATAGAAACCGTTTTAAAGTAAAATTACTATTTAGTTGACAAATATTAATAAATATAAAAATATATTATTCTTTATTTAACTGGGATGTTACAATGACAGACCAGTTTCATCATCCCCAACCATAGAAAATTAATTAATTTTTTAATTTTGATCATCCTTCTAAGCCTTTAGACAAATATGTATATGAAAAACTCCTTACTATAACCTTGTGTCCAAAAAACATTGGCTTCACCAACATTCTTTTTTAACAATATTTATCTTGTATCATGGATTCTTCCATGTGTTTAATTACGCTGAATATTGTATTTATGATCATCTGACATACCATATAATGTATTGTAACATCCATATCTATCATCAACATCTTTCCTTCTTTCTCAGCATTATTACCTTCACATTGGATTGGATCAGAAGCATCTCTTTCACTCCACCTTTCTTTCATCAAGATTCCATCACATTTTTATAGAATATTTATGTTTTATGAGAATTGCAATATCAAAAAATAATTTTCACTTTAATTATAGTTATATTGACTCCAATTAATCTCCATTATGATAAATCCTATCATTCTATAGTCATTAATAATCTGATGAGCCTTTTCAAGCATTCATCTCCTCTTGAATATGATGGACCTTTTCATGAATTAAGATCTTGATTCTCCAAATATGATGGTTAGTCTGTATTTTACCAAATACAAAGTGTCATGATTTATTTTCTTCTTTGACTCATTTGAATTCAAAATACAATAATCTTGAAAAGTATTTATCCAGTTTCCATAACCATTTTCATGCCATCTTGGTCAAAACACCAAATAAATATAAAGAAATTTACAAATTGATATTCATTTTAGAATATTTTAACCATAGTTTAGTTTTATTGAATTAAGTTAATAATTTGTAATGTAAAACGTTTTATATATTTTTATTGGAATTTTGTTTAACTAATACAATGTGATAATATAAATAGTAAATCACTCACAATAACAAATCATCTGGTTTGGTTTAGTATAATTCCACCAATAAGGTATATATGAAAACATCATATAAGATTTTATTGACTCATTAAAAATTAATAACTATTTATTCCATAACTAATGTGATAATCAAAAATTATAATTAGCATGTCATGTGTACCTACATGCCTGATACGATGAATGAACTTAAAGAAACATTCCATCCCAAGATAAAATAAAAATAAAAAATATAAGAGAATAGAAACAATGTACTTGTATGTAGTCAACAGAACTATAACATCAAAGAGCTGTAATATCAACAGAAGCTAATGGGTTACTATGACTTTAGCTCATTCATGTATTTAACAAGAATATAACACAATATCCATCCCTATTTCTAAAAATTATAATCTCTTAAAAACCATATCTCAAAAAGTCAAACCATAACAAAAAACAAACTAACACAAAATTTTTAACTTTTCAACATGGTTTTCTATAAAATAACTAGACTATCTTATTACATGACCCCATGAAATCCTATTAATATTCCAAGGGACATAGAATAGTATTGAGGGTGTCATGGGAAGACCGTACCATCATATTAGAGAATATAAATCAACTATGATAATATAAAACTAATAATAAAAATATTCAAAAAAATAAAAGAACATGTTACCAAAATCCAACCATGTGTCACATGATTAGGTAAAAACTAAAAATATCTCTCATACATAGATCATAAAAAACTCATCCTATATATGTAAACAAAAAATAAACCACCACCTGATCTCATGTCCTGACCTGATCCCATATCATGACTCAATAAAATATATATAGTGGATCCAACTAGTGATAATCCTCTTCCTAATGGGAATATATGATCATAAAGTCATCGTGGTTTCATAGTTTACCTATCCTCTTTAAAAAGGTTTGAATTAAATTAAATAGACAACCCCCAATGGTGTCCCTTATATAACCAATACATATAGTGTATATATAATGTCACATTATAATATAAATTTTAACTAAAATAAAAAAATAACTATCTATCATTATGTTCTATGGTGACACTCAAGGACAATTAAACATTCATTGGTTATTATTAGGAATCTTTTGATCAAAATTCATTCTCAATTTAAGGGAAACCTCACCAAAAAACTCATATAATATAAACAGGGAGTTATTATTCTCCCTTAAATATCATATAAAATACACCCAAGGTTATGGTTCTCCCTAAAACAATAAATATAATACAGTCATAGATCCTCATCCCCAACAAGATTGAATATAATAAATACACCTATTTTCCTGTATCCAGACAACGTACAATAATATAGTAGTCACATAGGGGTCCCTATCACCACCAGGAACCTTTATATAACATACAATCATTTGGGGAATATACCCACATGGGTTTTTATGTTTCATAAATATAGGGGAAATTTTCCCACTGTGAATTTTCACATATCATACACCTATGGGGACCCATCCCCACTTATAACTATCATATAGTACATAACAAGGGGGAAAATACACACACATATCAATCATATATCATAAAACTAGGGGGGAACATCCCCACATGGAATTGTTATATAGAACACTACCTTGGGGATACATCTATAGAGACTTAGGATTAACATATATTGATATTACATCATTTTAGATTAATATTCAACACAATAAAAAAGTGCATCCCTAGGGACAATAATAATTTAGTGTCTATGGAAACAAAGAAAAAATTCCTTCAATTTGGTGAATGATCTTTAATATCTATCTTATAGATCATCTCATTTTATAACTCATACATAAACCATTATTCATAACATGGTTAAAAGAAATAATAAGAAAGGGTGAGGTCATTTGATCAGCAAGCATAAAAAATGGTTACATGTAAGAATAATCAAGAGAATAATGTTTTGAGAACATGACCAAAACATTATAATATCTTACCATCTATATAACATATCATAATAAAGAGTCATAGAATTAATATTGGAAGCTCATAAGACATGAATCAAAAGGAAATAAATAGAATAATCTATGAAATAATAAGAAAGGAATAAAATTTATAATTCTAGTAGTCACAAAAGGAAATAAAATTATATATCAAGGAAACCTACCAGGATCTCCATAAAATATTACTATTTGGATACTCAACCACGATATTACTTTATGCATGTGCTATCAACCCCTAACCCATCTTGTATTTATTACATGGGTACAACCCATTTACACTTTTTTTTGCCTTGGACTACATTGCATGTTCCCTATTATTTTCATTATTGTGATACAACTCATGTACCATAATTATTTAGGGTCGGTATATAAACCATGTTCTCTATTCTGTTGAGGTTTAGTCTAGAAAACATATCCCCTCTTGTTTTTAGTCTTGGGCTACTACCCATGTAATCATTTAGATTATATACCATTTATCATTTCCCAATTAATTTAGGGGGTGATATATATCCCATCCATCACATAATTAAATCATATCTATGTGTTTCAAAATAAAATGAATTTTTCATCATCTCATGACATATAAAAAGTGATATGTTTCATAAATGTCATATCACATTCAAATTGAATGATATGGGTATCGTATACATTTAATCATATAATAAAATGTTAAAAAAATCACATTTTATAATCATTTAATTTTATAATAACCGATGAAAATAAATAGGATTCAGGAGCATTAATCATTGTATAACCCATAGAAGAGAAGCATGTTTCATAAAAAATATTTAATCAAATGAATAACCATTCATAGAAAGAATAATAATTCCATTTTGGATCATAACCCTAGATATACCTTCATAACATCAAAAGATGTCATCTTAGATGGAAAATAGTTTTGATAAATATATTAAAAACATTTATTGAGAAAAAAATACTTTCTTCTTTAAAATTTATTTTTAAAACATAAAGGAATTTGAAAATAAATTTAATGAAATTAAATTTTAAAACATATAACGTAAGCATAAAAATTTTATAAAGAATATTTCGCTGAAAATATCCCTTAAAAACTATAATGTAAATTTCAATGAATCAATTGGTCATGAAGATAGATAATTTTATAGATGACGTATATGTAAAAAAAATATTTCATACATATTATTAGTAGAAGTATAACAAGAATTAATCAAAACATGACATGAAGATTAAAATTAAAAAAAAATTAAAAAATTTTAAACATTGGTAAAAACATCTTTTATCAATGCAGAAAAAACTTTTTTAATTGTTTTTTGAAAACATGACTTTGGGAGAAAACCAATTTCCAAATGAATAGGGAAATAATGTCATATTTTCGTAAAAATAGTTTATAAAATATCATAAGTACTAAATTGTGGAAAAATGCTACCACTACTATAATATAAAAATAATAATTAGATTAGAATTAAATTCATGTTAATTTATGGGTGATGGATCATTATTTTTCATGATTTGAACCTTAATCCAAAAAAATTCTAAAAATGATGAGTTTTTAGAAATAATCTATTACACCATTAGTAATATTGAATCCTAATCCCCGTGATAGAATGAAATAAAAATAATAAAAAATATCTTTAAAATAATGATATTCATGATAAAACACGTAAAACTAATGTATATACCTCCCCAAAAATATTACGGGTGACTAACATAACATGTGACTCAAATAAGGAAAATTGACACTAAATTACCTTATCGCTTTGGTACCATTTAAACCGTAATCCCAATGAAATAAAGGTATAAAATTGGATAAGTAAATACCCATAAATTTATGGATAAAATTCATACTATATGTTCATGGATAGTACATACACCATACAAATGAAACAGGTGGTGAATAAGTCATAAGTCTTGCATAAATTAAATTGATTATAGAAATCTACATTTTACTTGAGGAACGTTTAAATAATAAGATCCCTGAAAGAATAACATCAATTAAAACATTTAATATCAGAAAATAAAATAAATTCATGATATGAAAATTCATGGCTATGTACATAAACCATATACATGTAATTAGGTTCATAATAACAATGAAGTCTCAATAGAATGGAAATTTAAATGAAACCCATTGCAACTAAGGTGACATTGGAATTGGATGCCCCAAATGTAATAATAATTAAATAAAACATTAAAATAACACTAATATAAAATAATTAATGATATAATATTTCAATATTTTAGTACACACAGCACCAAAAAGAAGAAAGTTGTGAAGAAGAAATTGTATCTCACATATGTATAAAGTGAGATGAGAATCCCTTACCTTGAGTCTTGACATTCTTCGTTCACATTAAAACCTCCTATATAATAAATATAATTTAATTATACCTAAACTAAATTACCAATTCATCGATATCATACCATTTATTATTTTTATATATCTTTATATTACTCATTATTTAACAATTTCATGTTAATGCTGTGTTTTAGGTAATGACCAATTTTTTAATATATTTGACATCTTATTCATGATACTGTTACCTAGATCATGATTTGATAATTTTAATAATATAAAAAAGGATATAAATATTAGATATATTCAGTATATTTTTATTTATAATAATCTATAAAATTTATAAATGTTAAATAGTATACACTTTTTAAGGAGATGTTAGGCTGTACATTGGAATAAATGTTGTCTCTATTTTATAGTCTTATATTTCAAGAATGAAAATAAAATGATATATATATATATTAACATTATAGTAAAATTATTATGTCTTATATATCACATATTTAAATTAAAATCATCATTAATAAATTCAATGTAAATCATGAATTAATTATATTGTGTTAAGGAGATGGTTATCCATACATCAAAAAACAATTTTATCGTATTCTTGAATAATATAAAGAATGTATTCATGTGTCATATATTAATTAATAAAAAATCATAAAGAAAACATAAATATCATATATATAATATTAAAAACTAAATTTCATCATTATTCCCAATATTTTGAAGTTTCAATGGAAGAACGAAGGATATCAGTTCGCAATGTTGCAGTCTACCGTACATAGAAATGATGAATGTGTAACCTATTTGATATAATTTTCTACAGATTTAGATCTATAATATAAAATATCTATAAATAATTATAGTGAATAAACATTGGTTATTATATATTTTTTAAATAATAATAATTCTATGGTTTGAGAATGAAATACATTAAATGTTCTCATTGAATAAAGTTTCCTCTTTTTCGGGTAACTCCAATTGTTTTCACTAAAGAACCACCTTGGTTACCTTTCTATCCAATGTGAGGATTCAAATATGAGAGTAGAATTTTATGGGATTTTTTGTGATGGGGTTTCTATGAAAAAAATATTTATTTGTTTGAATAATTCAGTGTGTTAGTGTATTTATATAGTGGTGGAGGAGGGGCATTCTTATAAATACAGAATCGTAAACATTATTAACAGTCCTCCCTTACATAACATGCCTCAATAATGATATATTTATGATAAAAGGGATTTTATGGTCAATTTATTTCTATAAAATGAATTTATATGAATTTAATAGGTATTTATTCCAATTAATATTGTTGGTTAACTACTATGTAAGAATGTTTTTACCTTAATTCGAGTAATTAATTTTAATTTATTTCATTTTTTTTCAAAAACAAAGTTTAACATAATATAAATTATAAATTATGATGATTATAAATATACAGTCTAATTTTAAAAATTCAAAACACGTAAATTGAATACATTCTTTTAAAATTTATCTCCCTTTCCAGACGAGTCAATCTGTTTTTAATGTGAAAACCTTTTAATGTTTGAAATGATTATATGTCAAATATAAATTTCAAATTGATTCCAAAGAAAAAATAGAGTTAATATCCATAAATTAAATGTAAATATTCTTTAAAACAAATTTAAATTATATTATCTATATAAATAAATTGGATAAAAAATATTTTTTAAATTAAATTTAGTGTTTTTAAATATTCATAAGAAAATAAAATTTTCTAGAATAATACAAATAAATAACTGATAGAAAATTTTGATACTCATCCTTCAATGTAAATTATATTTTTTAAAATTATATTTTTAAAATTTTAAAATTTATATTTAACATATTTTCTCCATTACAAGGTGGAAGTACATTATTTTAGAAAAATATATATTTTTATGTATAATATTGGATTTAATCTTATCTATTGAATGGAAAAAAATAAGATGAATGTTAAATAGTTGACTGAATTATATATATATATATATATATATATATTTCATTAAAATAATCCATCAAAAGTTAAATATTTTATTTTTTTTATTTAATGTTATCATCCATAGAAAAATAGTTTTTAGAAAAGAAATTTCATCATTTTTAAAAGGTTATTTCATTCATTTAAAAATAATTCATATTCAAATTGATTATTTTTTAAATAATATTTTCATTATTTATTTAACAATATTCATATCGTTCAATTCAATGGATATGGGATAACTATAAAAATATTTCTATAATAATATAGTAGTTTGGTAAAACTCAGACTTCCATGTAGCACAATCTATTAAAGGAACTCAAAATTTGGTTTATGATGAAAAAAAATTATGTTACATGTACTAAAATCAAAAAGAAGTTCTATTTCATGTTCAATATTCACTTGGCGTTGTGTATTACACTAGATAAAATTAGTTATCTCTTATATACAAAGCTATATTCACAGTTGTGTGAAATGAAAAAAAAAACAATAACTTAATTAAATAAATATATTCACAAAAGACCAGGGTGTTAGATTCTAACAACATTAAAATGAATTTTGTAATATAAATTCATCCATGTCATAAATTTTTTAATACAATAAATTTATTTTAATAGAAACTGACATCGTTAAAATAAATACAAAAACATCTGTAAAAACGTGATGGTTTTAAACATAATGGTTACCCAATGTAAATAATAACTATGTTTAAACATAAGAGAACACAAGTAGAGATTTCTTCAATAAAGAAGATCATAAATAAATATTTAGAGTAGTATGGATAACTTATCATATGAATGTGGGTGATCTAAACAAATATACTTATAAAAAAAACATAAATCAATGATGATCTAAGGGACCATTTGATTCAAAAAAATGAAGGTATTAGGTAAACATTTTTGTTTTAAGATCCTTTTCCTAGAATTGAATAATTTTAACTAAGAGATATAATTTCTTGATTTAATTCTAGAAAATCTCACCCTTTTGTGTTCCTTAACCAATTTTCACATAATCACTTACACGGAAAATGAATTTTAATATGTTATATTTGAAGTACTATCATTTTATGAGATTCATAAATAGAATGAAAAAACATTACTTATATATATAGTTATTTTCAAGACAACATAGTAAGCATATGTTTTCCAATATGAATAAATCCTCATATAGAGATATAACTCTTAATTTCATACACATCATCTGATGTTTAACATAAATCATTCCATAAATAGTTTACGTTATAACCCATCTGAAAGATGAAAATACAAAAAAATAATATTAATTCCAACAAAATTTTAAAAATCAATAAAAAAATGTTCTTCCATTCAACACAAAGTCGATCATAATAGTAAAAAACCAAAAAAGTAAATATTATTATCAGGTTTTCTATTCAAAATGGTTATAATCAAAATTATCACAAAACCTTTTTGAAATAGTGCATTATTTCTTATTAAAATGATTATTGTATATATTTGATAGATCTAAAAAATTTGTAATCATTAGGAATTATAAAATATAACAAATTGTTAAAAATTCAAAAATAATTTCCAGGGTAATTAGTACAATCTAATTTACTTTATCCAAACCAATTATCTCTTTTTTCAAGATAAACACCATTTTCTCAACATCACGTTTTAATTAAGTGTTAACTTTCCTCAATCAAAAAATCACTTTTCTAGTAAATCAATTTTCTATATACTCAAAACCATTCGATATGTAGTTTTAAATCCTCATTTAAAAATATAATATTAAATTACATATATATCTCTTGATTTTTAAGAGATAATCCTTGATTTCGAAAAAAATACATTACTCATCCCACTTCCTTCTCAAAAAAAATCTATGGTTCATCACCTTATTCCTTAACACCCCTCACAAAATTATGAAATATGAGTCATGTACTAACATTCATCATACTAAATTAAATCATGCTTATAAAAATTCATATTATTATATTACATACCTTTTATATGTCATTTGTGGTATCTTTGTCATCATCACCAAAACCATTATTCTTATAACCATAAAACTATTATTCATAAGTGTTCCACTTAGGACAATAATTTTTATATGATAATACATATCATATTTAATGTATTAAAAATATATAGAAACCTTAAAGAGGTCACTATTATTTTCCATTTCATTATCTGTCATTTTAATTTTCCCTTTGTATTTACATACTTTGTTCCCTACTTTTCCAATTTCATAACAACCTACTATTCCATTAAGTCATTCACATATAGTATCAGGACATGAATATAATATCTTCGAACCCTCTAAAACTATCCATTAAGAAAATTCTAGGGCATTTTCCTATTATTTAACTAATCCATTGAGTAATCATTAGACATGTACATAGATATATCCTTTGATATATCCATAGGGATCCAACTAATATTTTATCATTATAGTTTCATATGGTTGTCATAAAATTTCATTTGATACTTGGTATAGTGAAAAAGATGAAATTACATGGATATTACAACATTATATATGAATATTCAGAACATTAAAAAATTGAATACCCAAATCCCATACAAGTTAGAGTCTTTGGAAACATGTAACACATTTTTATAATTTAGAGAAAGTTCAT
Source organism: Viscum album (assembly GCA_963277665.1). NCBI lineage: Eukaryota > Viridiplantae > Streptophyta > Magnoliopsida > Santalales > Viscaceae > Viscum > Viscum album. The sequence continues at coordinate 284,497,753 of OY728164.1, read as the reverse complement.
TAAAATATCCCATAAAGTTACTCAGATTTTAGTACTAATATATAATACATTTCATCATAACATGGGGAAAGGATACATAGTAAAGGGTGAGATAAAATTCATAATAAGGTTAAACATATAAGATATATAAGAATAATCAATAGCATAATTGTATGACAACATTATCATAACATATTAAAATTATAACCTATACATAAAATATAATATTCAAGATTCATTTCATTAATACTTTTAGTTTACAAGACATGAATCATAAGGTAATCAAGATAATATTCCATGATATCATAACAAAGGAATAAATCATTAATGTGAGGTAGAAACATAAGCATAAAAAATCTTATCCCAAGACTACCTATAATTAACAACATAACATATTAGGAATTGGATAATAACCCATGTACCTAATTCACACTTGGGAAAACAACATGTATACTCTTTGGTTTTTTAGTCTTGGGATATAACTTAATTTCCCACTTATTTTTGGGTTTCCGCTATAAACCATTTACCCTCTCATTTTCATGCTTGGGATATAACATGTATACCCTCTTACTTTTTGGAAACATCTTTAACCCATGTATCCTCCTGTTTCTGGATGGGGATACAACCCATATAATTACTTATTTTCAGGATTGGGGTACCACCTGTGTACCCTTTGAACAAATATACAATTTATCATTACCCAGTTCATTGGAGAGAGATATGGGTCACTGTTGTCAGATAATTAATTTATACATATGTGTTTTATAAAATAATGAAACATTCATTATAACAAGACCCAAAAAATAGATGGGTTTAATAAATATGATATTGTAACTCATTGAAGGAAATGGGTTTCATAAAAATTTCATTATATCATAACATGTTGAAAATATATAGGTTTCATTATCATTTTATAATGGAATAACCCATGAAAAGAAATGGGTCTCATTATCATTTATCATGGTATTACTTGTGAGGGAGAAGTAGGTTTCGCAAACAAAATTCCATCAAAATAATAAAAATTTATAAAAAAATAACACTATCCATGGATGATAACACAATTAATACAGATGTAACATTAACTCATGTCTTCATATATTATGAAATATTTTGAGGAATCATGTAAAAACATTTCTTGTGAAAAATATATTTTCTTATTTGAAATATTTGTTATAAAATAAAAATAATTTTAAGAATACTTTCATTGAAAATAATTATAAAAACATATTCAGGAATTTTGAAAACTTTTTTGATACATTTTTAATTGAAAATATATTCAAAAAATAATAATGTATGGTTCAATTAATGGATTGGTCCTGATGACATATATTTAGTTACATAATGTATATATAATAATAGTGATTCCTTTCATATTTTTAGTAAAATTTATATGTTCTATGATCATAAAATGATATGAATATTACTTTTAAAACAATTTTTTACAAAGATAAAAATGTTTAAAAATTATTTTAAAAATCATGAATGGATATTTTCTAAAACATTTATAGAAAATGTCATTTCCAAAGAAAACCTATTTTTGACTAAAGATATTGAAAAAGTCAAATTTTCATAAAAACATATTTTTAAAAATATTATGTACAAAATAGTGGAATAAAGGTTACATTACATAGATTTATCGTGTATAACCGAATGATAGAAAAATTAAATTTTAATTCTTCGGAGATATATCAAAATATTTCATATGTGAAAGCATAATTTTAAACAATAAGTATGAATTATTAACCAAATATAGGTTTGTTAGTACACATAAATTTATATATATGTATAATATAATATATTCATGGAAATTATATACACTACACAAATGAAATGGGTGCTGAATAAGGTGAAAGTATCACAAAAATAAAAGTGAGACAAAGAATGTTTCACTACTTCAGAATATTTCAAACTATGAGATCTATGATAAAATAAAATTAATTAAAGAATTTAATATAGTTAAATAAATTAAATTAAATGTATAACATTTCATAGGTAATTATTAATCACATATAAATTAATTTGGTGAATAATAACACATAAGTCTCAATGGAATTTAATTTGAGATGGAGCACCTTATAGATATGGAGGCTTTTCAATCAGAAGACACAAAATTTATAATACTAAAATTAAAAATTTAATTAACATTAATATAAAATATTTAATGATATATTATATGAATATTTTATTATATACATCACAAAAAATAAGTGAGGTTTATATATTATATCTTAACTCGCAATTGTAAGAAGTGAGATGATAATCCCTAACCTTAAGTCTTGACATTATTCATACATAGTCAATATTCTTGTATAATATTTATATGTTTATTATATATTTATTGAAGAAATATATTTTTATATATCTTATCAAATAAAATTTTAATTTAATATTATATTACCCATTTACTAATCATTTTATGTTAATGTTACATTTTGGCTAATAACTACTTTGCTTTATGTATATTTTTGGACTTATTATTCATGATCTTATATGTTAAATTAGTATATTATCATTTATAGAATGTAAATAATGATATAAATATATTATATATTCATTATATTTTAATTAAAATAATATTTAAAAGATATAAATTTGAAATGTAATACACCTTTCATGGAGACGGTAGACCATACATATGCAAGAACGATGTTTCCATTTTCATATCGTATTTTTAAAGAGAGAAATGTAAATGAAAAATATAAATATATATTTATAATAATATTATCATTATATTATAATTACTATTTCATATATATAAAATATTAATATAAAACCAATAATTAATAAATTCCCAATAAAGCGTGAATGAAATTCATTACTTTGGTGAGATGGTAGTCATCACGTCCACAAATGACGCTATCATATTCCTAAAAAATGGAAATCAAGAAGTAATTTGTTATATAATAAATAAATAATCATAAAATAATCATATTAATAATATATATCAATTAAATACATTATTTATATTATTATTACCAACATAAATGTTAAAATTTATGAACAAATGACATCGGTTCTCGAGGATGTAATCCTCTACACACATAAACAATGATTGTGTATCTCATTTGATGGATTTCTGTAACGTTTTATGTCATGAATATAACTTTAAAAAATATAACAATATTTAGGATTCTAATTATATCATATAATCATGATATAATAACAATTTAATGGGTGAATAAATTAATAAAACAAAATTTCTCATTGTTGAATGTTATATCTTAGGGTAACTCATATGGGATTGCACCAAATGATCCCCTTGGTATGATTAATTATAAAATTTAATCATTTATTATGATTTAGGGATGTTGGGAGATTAATTTTTTAGGGTATTTCTTATCAAAATTGAATTAAGGGTTTGGATAAGTGAATGAAATGAGTTTCTATATATAGTGGAGGATGAGTGGAATTCCAGAAAATAAAATAAGGTAAAAAAAGATTGACAGGTCTCTCTTAGGTATGTTTCCTACGATAATTATCCATTTTATATAAAAATTGTTATATTTTCAAAATATTTCCATAAAATCTCTTTTGGATATGTTTCTATTTCATTTTCTACTTTTAATTAATGTTTAACAACTAAGTGAACTCATTTTTATATTAATGCATGAAATTAATTTTAATATATTTTAGTAATATTTTTGGACAAAAACTATGTTGAAAACATTAGAAATTATACATTATTCTTATTAAATTTATTTAATCAATTTTTTAAATTTAAAACATAGATATTCATATTTTATTTCAATGATAAATTTTATTTTTTTCCAATATAATTTATAATGTTTTTAAAATTTATATTTAAAGTTGGATTTCCCATAATTGGATGTAAAAATACTTTTTAGAAATACATTACTTTTTATGATTAAAATTTTAATTTTTCTTATATGTTTTATAGAAGAAATAAAAGATAATTGTTAAATAGAAGATTGAATATATATATATATATATATATATATTTAAAATCACTCATAAAAAGTTGTTAGTTTTGTTTTTTGAGATAATATTTTTTTTAGATAGAAAAATTGTTTTGAGAAATGATATTTGTTTTTTATAATTGTTCTAGATTTTATTTCCATCTAATTGGTAAAAAACATTTCATTTTTTATTAATAATTTCATGATTTAGTAAATATTATATTCATATTTCATTCTAATGGTAGGTTGATTATAATAACAGTATTTTAATTATAATATTGTATTTTGGTAAAACTCAGTCTTGCGTGTAACATAAGCTATTGAAGGAAATAAATATGGTTTTTAAAATAATCCAAACATATTGTTTTTTGTTCCAAAATATAATATTGGTTTTTCATATATAAAAATATTAACTTAGTGTTGTATATAGAAAAATCCATACATAATTATTTTTTATAAAGAATATATATCTAGTGTTGTATGAAATTAAAAATATCAAAAAGATCAAATTAATATATATATATATATATATTTCAAAAAATCACACTCTGTTATAGAAAATCTACTTGAAACTAACGTATAACATGTAATATGGTTCTGTATTCTCACATCGAACCAATTCATATTATACAACATGGTTTCATGCCCCCACATGTATCTATCACATAACATTTAACCAAAAATCTGCATCCCCTTATATAATTGGCTTATAACACACACATGGATTTGAAACATGTCTCTAGTAAAAATCCAATAACTACACTAGAATACTAATAAAAAACAATTCCTATCACTATATTCATACTATTATACCCTCTTTTAGACTCTATATGATTACCCTATATAGTGTAGTCATAAAATTGGGTCTCCCATTGTGGTTCCCTTAGTTAAAAAATTTCCTAAAAATCCATTATGGGTTCCTTTAGAATATGTTAAAACACTAGCATAATGAAAACCATCCTTCAAATTTTCTATCCTCATTTTTTCTTTTTTACAAAATTATTCTTTAGTTACAAAAAATACCATATAAAAAGTGCATAACTGAGTGAGGTAATGGATATATAACTTGTATGATATGCTAGGTTTTTCATTTCAATATTTTGATACCTAAATACTCTATATGGTATCCCTACACTGTTTTATACATGTACATGTGGAAGAGAAACACTCAATGTATATTCCACTAAATATCTAAGAGCATCTACCATTTTTTGTAATCTTATAATATTTTTCTTCTCCCCATGGCCTCTTCAATGGGAGGTTCCATTGACGGATGGGAAATTGGTTTAAATAATTCCCCACTTGTTTAAAACCTTATCACCAGATAATAGTGGTTCTATTATTCTAATTTCATTCAATACCATTAAAAAAAATTTATTAATACATGAAACACACATTTTTCTCATATATAATGTATCAAAGAGTCTCATTATACAATTATCTCATGTTGGAAATCATATCCAACCATTCTTCGTCATTGGAATATTTCTTTTTTTTTGTTATCACATAAACTATAATTTTTTTATTTTTATTTGACATATATGTGTTTTAAAATTATTTATATAACTTGATGATGCAATATATTATATTATAATATTATATTTATAATTTAGAAAAAAAATACTTGTTGGTACTTAACATAAACTCAACAATGAAATGTCCAATATTACATTGGGCATTACATTTTATGTTTTTAACTAGGACATATAGTCTTATTAATGAAGACTCACAAATTAATACTATTTATTCTTATATATAATTAAATTTAGGTATATAATCTCTAATATTTCTCTTTTTCATTGAGAAATAATGTCTTAATGAATTTTAAAATAAATAATTTCTATTCCCAAAAAAATATTTTATTAAAAAATTTCGTGTTCTAGATAAATTACAAAAACTAATATGAATCGCCGTTTAGAAAATACAGATATAGAATTAAACTTTCCCTTTATTTTCATATGATGGAAATAAATGTATTTTCAAGATACATAATCCATTTTTCAGCTACCCATGGATTAATGGATCTATTAAATGATGAATATTTTGTCACATGAAAATATAAAATGATGGTAAAGTTTTCTATATAACAATATCATGTTCCATAAGTGATTGGTTATTTATCATAACTTGATTCATCTACCCTAATATAGTTATGATATACTTAGTTCTAACACCATATATATTCACATTCTTAGTAGGATAATCCCGATATTGACTATGGGTGTTGATTCCCTTTAAACCACTAGGAGAAATCTATATTAAATTACACACATGATGTTAGCTCAGAATAATTATGTTCATTGATCCATAGAATAAAAACATATATAATGGTAAATATTATCAAATAATTTGATTTATTTTCATAATTCTAATGTTAAAAATGTTCTCTTATAACCTAAAACCTGAAGATCCTATTAAACATGTTGTGATATCAACAATAACACCCAAAATCTAAAAACCTATAGATTCTGATTAGAGTATTAATCTAGTACATGTTGAAAAGGATCTCATTTGAATGAATAAATCATTTTACTAGTCTTGGAAAACTAGATACTTAAATTATTCACATATTACATTACAATGATAAAAATATATAAAAAGAAATATTCTAACATCCTTTAAATCAGTTGAAACATACTTCTTTAAATACTATGGATTGGAAGAAAAATAAATGTTAATATTAGATTCCTAGAAAACCTTATATATTGTGGAATTTTAATTTATTTAATATTGTATAAAAAATACAGAGTTATGGATATTTAAAACGAATACCATTACTTCAAAAACAAATGTTCAATAAATAATATTGATAAGATTAAAAATATAAATCACTTTGATAATGGAAAATGAATTATTTTTAAAGTAAATGAATAATTATGTACATTCAATATAACATACTCTCAACGAATATATCATAAATTTTTCTAAAATGGTCTCCCAACAAATTTAATTTTTCATACAGAATGGGTAGGTGAATAAAATACCCATCTAATATATAATGATTTGTATTTTATCTCATTAGACATATGGATGCATCTAGGGGATATCTATTACTAGGACCCACATACCACATTCATCGTATATTATTTCTTTATATTTTTTATGGTTGATAAAATTAATATTCAAAATAACTTATTGTTTAACAATTATTTGCATTAAACCAAAAATATGAAAAATAAATATTTACCACGTAAATAAAAAAAATACATAATAATAAGATTTCAAATCATAAAAAATATAGAAGTTTTATATGGTGGAAACATCATCATTTCTATAGAAGATATTTATATTTTATCTGTGATATTGAAAATATACCCCTTAAGAAGAAAAATAATTCACAGTGAATTATAGAGAGTGATATAGAACATGATCAAAACAATGTGAATTTTCTAAAAAATAGTTATTCTTTAGTATCATATATGGAAGTCCACTGATTCATTAGAAATTGTGATTTTTATAAAAAAAATAAAATATTTATAAATAAAATATAATAAAAAAAATTTAATATAACTTCCTTGTAAATTTGCTTAAGGACAAGGTTATAAATCAATATTCAAAATATATTTTGTGAATTATTGAAAATAATAATATTCTATTTTGATTTCATTTTAAATATAATTACCAAAAATATTCTAAAAATATTTTCTTAGAATATATTAATGGATAATATTAAATAGTCATAAAATCCAAAAGTATTCATGAAGTTTGAAAAAATCAATCATGATATGTATAATAAAATAAATATTTTGTTCATATTTTGGTAAATATAATCTGTTTGAGAAAAAAATAAGATGATTCCATTATATTATATTATAAATTGTAAAAAAATGATAATAATTATTTATTTAAATCTATTTATAATTGTATAAAAAATTATTGAACACAATTTATGGAAATTATGGACATGGATGAAAACATGTTGTAATAAAAAATGTAACATAAGATTTTTAAATGAAATTTTATTTCATGGGATTTACTTATCTTTTTTTTAAAACATATAAATAAAAAATATAACCATAGTTCTATAAAATAAATGGGTTTTTATATAATATAATAATATAAATTTATAGAATGAAATATTGATGTAAAAAATCCATAAATTAAATTAGATTGTAGAATAAATATCTTACCTTAGGTCACAGCATAGTCATATGTGTTTGATACCCATGAAAAGTTAGTTCAAATGTATTAAATACATTCTTAATAACATTTTTCATCTTTAATAATATTTAATGGTCCTATAAATTTTATTTCAATCCACTAATTGATCAATTCTTTCCCATATTGGGCACATTAAGGCTGTTCTATCAACATCTCCACAATTACATTTTATGTCGTGCACTATTAAAGGGTCATAATATCATTATATTATCACCATAATTGTTAATATTTTCGTTAATACATATATTTTTCTTCATTATATGAAAATTTTAAATCATCTATTTATGGTGGGAATAGAATAACAAAACATATCGATTTACAGATGTGGCTGTCCACACATACACACAAGCAATGTTATCATCTTCCAATGGATGGAATGGTAAAAAAATAAATGATATATTATATTTATAGAATCATAAAATTATCATAAATATAAAATATATTATATTAATTACTTTTTTATATTTATTAATGTAAAATGGTGTTGAAAAATGAATTACACCGCTATCTGGAGACTATAAGTTGTTCGTATGAAAAAGTGATGGTTTCATTTTCATAATATGAAAAGGAAGTGAAAATGTTTTATCCAATAAACATAACAACATCTAAATATGTTGGTGACACTAAAGAAAATATTTTATAATTTAAAAATTTATTTAGTGGAATTATATGAAAATATAATCTTTGAAAGGGTCGAGTAAGATGATTACCTATAATTTAAGAGATCTCAATTGGTTACCCTTTAAGTCATCATAAGACAATCTTATGGTATGAAAAGGAAATCAATAATGAATGGAATGATGATAGCATTGTTATTTATTATGATTGGATGAGCCATAAGGATAATTTTTCATTATATAATGCTTGACAATAAGTTTGTTTTTCTATGTGATGAGAAGGACACATAGAATTACCATCAATATTTTGATAATATAAAGACACTTTCCTATTAATGTGGCTCCAATATGTCATAAATTATATGATTATAAATATAATTTTTAAATTTGTTGAATTAATTAGGTTAAATAATTATTTTTTGTAATCATGAAGACTCATCCTTTAATGTATAACCCATTTATCCCATTTTACCATTAAAGAGTTGAAAAATATTTCCGCATTTACTATTATTTATAAAACAAATTGTGTTGAACATATTACATAATATTAATAATGGTGATTCCAAAAATTTAATCCATTTTAACTGATTCAACTCCTAATGTTGAAATAATTTACTTTTAATATAAGTCCACAAAACACAATTGAATTGTTTTTTAAAATGATTATTTTAAGCATAAAAAATATTATTACAAAAAAATTAATTATAATCTTGTTTCTAATGGTATTAATAATGTTTTATATAATAAAAGGATTATTATTTTACATTCTATACAAACATAATGAAAAAATTTCCCATTTAAATACTTGATTAAAAAAGAAAATAATGTTTCTCGTTGAACAATTAGATTACTTTGATATCCATAATTTAAATGATTTACCTCGAAGTTAAATATTATATTTTTATAGATATTATAATACTTATTATGTATATATATATATATTTATATTAAAATTGTTTTTATAATCATTCAGTTTATTCTTCCTTCATTATAAATAATGTTAATTTTACTTGGTCTGTTCAAATTGATAATTTTTCAGTATTCATTCAACAATAAAATATTTTGAAAGATATAAAATTATTACTATGAAATTTTTAATAATAATAATTTAAAATTTGAAATTGAATCAGGAAATTAAATATAAAATATTTGAAAACTTGGTTTTTAATCACGTGCTTGAATAAAGTTATGAACATTATGATATTATCTCTTTAGAAATAAAATATTACTTACTGTAATTAAATCTATGTAATTATATGAGATATTAGATATCTCTAAATATATATATCTTGAACGTACAAAAAAATTATTGTTTTATTCTTTCTATGGTGGATAAATTCATTTAGTTAATATTATAATTTTTGGTTTCATTGTAATTATTTTCTTATTGCACCCGTTGTGGTAAATATCATTCCTCAATTTCAAACAGTTAAATTATATATTTATAAAGTTTAATAAGTTTTTAAAAAATATATATAAATATTTTATTCCTTATATTGATGGATATGTATTCAATGTTCTTTTTTTTCTTTTGGGTTCTTCTCCTACCAAGTACATCTTTCCTTCTGTACCATATAACTTAATATGGGTAATATATCCATAAAACATGTACATCAGTATCGAAAAAATATTTCACTTTTGATTCCCCATATATTAATAAATTATGAGTAGTTCACTATTATTTGATCAACCATTGAGGATTGATGTCTTTCTATAACCAGTCATTTTTATTTTCTCTAGATTGCTAGAATACATATTGTAAACAATTTAGGGTAAAGGGTTATAAAAAAATATAAAACACTTAGGTTACATAAAATATTTTTTTGAATAGAATATGAAAAACAATAGATTGACTATGTTATTTTATTCTTTTTTATTGTTCACAAACACAATAAATTTATGTGTGTTCAATTATTTATTTTCCCATAATGTAAATTTCTTCTCTTCATATAGAAATTTTCAATATTTGGAGTGATGAAGCCTCTCTATTATTATTCTTCTAATTATATACATCTATATTTTTAGGAAAAATAATATTTAAAATATTTTTATCATAGAAAACTCTATAAGAGAAAAAAAGATAATACATCTATTATATCTCTATATAATGAAATATCATTTTAATGGTTTTAAAATTATTATTTTTAATTAGGAATTATGAAATTATAGTTTTAAATACTCCATAATCATTAAGATCTTCTACATAAATTAGGTTATTAATTATTATTAAAATATTTAATGAGATTCCTTCTTATGCAAAAGGGAATCAATAAAAATATATTTTTATTAATAATATAAATTTTTACTCATGGTTTTAATAAATTCTCCATACATTAATGTTGACAAATTTAATTAAGGACACAGAATTTTACTCAAACAACAAAGGGAATTACCCTTAATTGTTTATACTAAGTCCTGTAATAGGTTAGATACATTGAATATATCCACCAAAATGACTGTAATAGAACATTTCAAGTGACCATTATGGAATTGGTACTTTCATATATTTCATAGAGAAATTAAAATATATTGTTTTACTATATGAACCTTATGGTTTCTAAAATTACATTTATGAAATGGGTAATTTTCAGATTTTCACAAAAGAAATAAGCCATATATTTTTTCCATATCATTCATATCAAAATAGATACACCATATGGTTTTTCTGGATGGTTTTGTTAAAATTTAGGATAACACTTATGGGTTTATATATGACACTATTGAATTTAAGAATGATGATCATCATGTTCAACAAAAATCTTACGATTTTCCCATAAAATTTTCATATCATGAAACGTTCTCTTTGAAATCTAGGATGAAACATAGGATTTCATCCATTACCTCAAAATAAATCATAATCATATATAGTTTTTATCTAATTTTTTCATTTTTCATCCTCCTTTAGTTTCAAGGACCCTTAAGAAGTATTGTTTGAGACTTAGGGTTTAAGATTCAAAAGTTACCAAATTGGTAAAGGTTTATCATTATTTTGGATTTGTTTTAGAATATCTTGGGAGAATTAATTAATATTTCTATCTTAAAATAAATAAATTTTATTCTTCTCTGGTATTTCATGAAATCGTTCATGTAATAGTACCATTTTCCCACTCATTAGTTCTGAATTTGATTAAATATTTTTTTAACAAAATTTTAATTTATTTCTATATTTATTCAGAATTCAATTTTAATAAAATCCCATCTATCATAAAAATATTTTTAAAATGTTTTTAAAAATTATAAAAAAGTAGTAAATAAAATTGTAACTATTTTTTATTTCAAAATTTATATAGAAATCAAGATTCATTTCGTTTTCTAAACAATGATTGTTTGTATTTTACATAAATTTAGAAATGACTCTTTGTTTAAACATGTATAATGTGAATTGAATTATCTACCTTAATTACCACCTAATGGTTTAATTGTTACTTTAAAAATAAGAAATCATATTATTTGAGAAATTTATTTTCAAAATTTTGGGGGAATGGTTTGTTTTAAAAATATTTTGAAAATGAAAATTTAACATTCTGCAAAACAATTGATGCCATTATTATGGTATTTCTATTCATCAATGAAATAAAACCTATATTATACATAATATCCCATGATTATATATTTTATTTATATCATCCTTATGGTATCTTTGGATGGTCAATGACCACTTTTATTGGATATGTACCATTTTATTACGGTTTAACATATTTCACTTGATGGTTTGCGATTGTTTTAATATTATTGGGGAAAGTATTAAAATTTTTTATACTAGTTTTTGAACAATAATTTTAATGTTTCTTGTCCTTCGAATCATTAATAAAAGTAATGAATTTATTATAGTATTTCATGAGTGCACCATGATTATTTATAGAACCATGATTCATCAATAAGTCTCATGGAAGTACACAATATTGTGTTTTGGTGAAGGAATTAATCAATTTTTTTGAAGTCATAGAATAAGCATAAGTGGTATTTAGATTTATTCGCACAATGCTAAGATGGTAAATTTCAAACAAATGAAATTATTAATTACATAATTAAGAAATAATATATTGATATTCCATGTGATTATTCTATTAGTTAGAATATCCATGGTTATTTCTTATGCTCATGTGATTAACTATATGGATTTATTTGATCATTATTTATTCCAATCATATTATGCTCATGTTATTGATTAAATGTGATGTGTTTGTTTCATTTTAGTTTATATATTTATTAATCATTATTTTTAAATATTTTAGGTTATACACTTACCATTTCTGAGGATCTAAGCCCACTCATTTTTTATGTTTTACATTCATAGGGATTCCAGGAGTAGTTTTATGATTGATATAAAGGTAAAATTAAATGGGATTACTTTTTTTCTGAAATAAAATAAAAATAAAATTTTAATTTTAATTTTAATATATAATTTGAATTACATGTGTGTTTATATTTTACCATGAATAAAAATTTATTTGGGCAGGCATGATATGATTCATTGTATATTATTCCAATGATATAATGTAGACACTAGCTCTGAGTTACTGGGGATGAGGTTTCTATTGTGATGGATTATATATATATAGTTATGTATTGAATAGTGGAATTGATGTGTCCTTGTGTATAATGATAATGTTATTTTCTATAAATTATGGTAGTTGATGTCTAATGAAAAGAACCATCTACCCCATTATCTTGAGAATCAATCCTTAATATTTTATTTCAAGATATGGTGAAATTATCTCTATTGTGAACAATATTTGATAGACATATAACATAAGAGAATAAAATAAATCTTTTCAAAAAAATTAATAAACATGGAGAATAGGCGACGAGATGAGCTACTCATGGATTATAATTGTTCCATACACTACCATAAATGGAAGAAATATAAGGTAGTGGATTCATTGATCATGAATGATTGTGTAGTTCTAACAAAAATGACCATTTACAATGATAATATATTCATTGAAATACTAATTTTGTATATGGTAATTATAAATTTCAAGGATATATCATTTGACTTTTACATTTTTATTTATCCATATTTATTTGTATTGATAAAAAGATAACATTTTGATGATGAAAACATTATGTAGAAATGAAATATTGTGAATGATTGGAACATGGGAGAATTTATTTGAGAAGAAGGAGTTATAAAATTATAAAATAAAATATATTATCATTTTATACATGAGATAAATGGGAAATTTATGGATGATTATCATTGATATAATTTCATTATACACCATTGCAACACCATGATTAATTTGGAATTATGGGAACATTTTTTGTGGGATAAATAATGTGGAAAATTACTTATTATGTATTATGATTATTGTTTTATCAAAATATTAATTAAGTGATGAAATATCCTAGATCCATCTTGAAAAATATACCTACTAAAATGTTAATATGGTAAGATATTGCAATGAAATTTCTCAAAGGACCATCAAATACTCTAAGAATGAATGATGCCGTATGGGTTATTTTTGTATCCTAACCAAATATACACATATTATTTCTATAAGAGAAGCTTTACCACCTGAAAAAAATACATTACTCTATATTAATTAATTTTAAAGGCATTATGTTTTTAATATTTCAATTGTGTAGGATCATGATATGTAATTTACATCGATATAACGGAAGTGTCATCTGAAGTCTGTTAATATTGATCTTTATTTGGGAGTTGATTACCACTGTTGAACTAATAGAAAATACAAAAGGACTCTAAACATGTTGTAAGACATGTTAAGGTCATTCCCACATTAATTTAAAGGTATATGAGATCATTATATACCTGTGGTGGATATTTTTGATAACAATAGTTTTCATTCAAGTATTCAAATTGCATTGTATGAAGAATTACATATCTAGGGATGTTGTAATTTGAATTGTTGGGTTGAATTTTATGAAAGGAAACATTTAGGCCTTGAACTTCTTTAAATAATAAAAAAAGATAAAAACAATTAAAACATTTATAAAAGTTTATCAAAGAATGAAAAATACTTGTGTAGACAACTAAATGAAATATGTAGAATTTCAAGGGGAGATCATGTTTCCTTTAAAGTATCTCCATAGACAGACGTCATATAGTTCTATATGAAGTGAAAACAAATCCCTATGTACGTAGAAAACTTTAATGTTTTAAAAATAACTAGATTTGTGACTTACACATTTGAAATTACACTGAGACACTCGGAATTTCAAGATATGTTCTATATGTTAGTGTATTAGATATACATGCTTCACCAAGCACACATTCTAACCTATGAATAAATATAATTAGAATATGATCTATATTAGTGGGGAGATCCCATTCAAATTATTGACACTATAGGGAATGTATTATAAAATTGGATGACTCAACTATTAAATGTAAATTAGTGAAATAATAAAATTGGGGAAGATAAATGATAAATATAGGTTGTTTTGAAGAAGGAAACTCATATTTTTTATAAATTAATTTCCATGATAATTTCCAAGAATTAATTTTTGAAGGTTGGATGAATGTACCATCCTATATTCAATATTATGAGGTGAAATAATATTTTCGTAAAAACATAAAACAATTCAGATTTGAATATTTCATAGATAAAAAATTATAGTTTGGTATGGTGAGTATTTATTTTGAACATAATTTTTTAAAATTACCCTGGAAAGAATTTTTACAAATTTTGTTCTAGAATAGTCTTTTATGAAAAAATAAAGAGTATTTTATTCTTAAATTTACTATTTTATTTATTATGATATTAAATAGTTTTTAATATTTAAATATATATTAATTATAAATTTTATATAAAAAATTATAAAATTATTTGTAGTTAAAATGTGTTATCTTCAAGAAATATATTTTGTTTCATCTAAAAATTGTTTTTGATTAAAAATCCATAATGTATATCACTTTTAATTAATTAAAATAATATTTAAATATTTATTATTTAACCTAAATTTATATATTTAATATATAAATATATGAACATTAAAAAATATATAATGGGTATTCATAGTCATTTATTCGATATATGATAATTTTATTATTGAATAATACATTTCTCGAAAAACAGTTTTTGGAAACGATTTCTATGTTTGTTTTTTCAAACTAAATTATGCATCATTTTTTATTCAAATTATATAAAATTTATTGCATTTTTACAATCCGAATAATTTTTATTACGTAAAAATTAAAACTTAATTTTGGTCATATCTAATTATATAAAAGTAATATTTTATTACCATAGTTAAGGTTAAAATTTTGGGTTGTGTGTTAAATGAATTTGGGTTGAATATAATTATCCAAATACATAAAATTTTTATTTGATAAATTTCAGTTAATATTTTAATCATAAGTTCCATATTATCTATGATGTATAATTTTATTTTTATTCTTAATGAATAAATTAAATATGGGAAAAACATTTAGCTACTATGGTGAAACCAAAATTATAAAAGTATGTAACCTTCGAGGTTGTGGAAATGATTTTTTTCATATAACTATTTTTATTTTTGGAGGGTTATATTAACATCATATTCCATCTATGACATTATTTGTCATCTTTGGTGGAACATGTCTAGAATGTGACTTCCAATTATATAATAGTATTGGGTATTTACAAAAAATTCAACACATCCACATTTATAAAATGGAATCCCATCCCCTCGCATATTCACAACTATAAAGACATTTATTTAAATAAAGAATACCAAAATATATCCATAAAATCATTATCCCTATTACATTGGTTATGTAATTACCGAAATATCAACCCAATGGTATTTTAAAAGTGATCTAAATGAGGTTCTTCTAAGACAATGTAATTGTTTTTACTAATCTCCATCTTTTTTAATTGTTATTTTACTACCTTAAATTATTTTTTAATACATAAAATATAATAACTGAAATACATAAACTAGATAAATCAATCATTATATTTATGGAATATCATTTATCTATCTATATCGCCATCCAATTGGAAAAAAATCCATCTCTTGTGTGTACAATGGATTATCGCATCTAAAAGGGATGTAATTTTTTTCCAATACTGACTGACATTAATAATAATAATCATGTAAAGAGTGAATATATAAGAGAAAAAATAAATGATAATTATTTATAAAAATTAATATACAATAAAATTTCTTAATCATTCACCAATTAAAGCAATGATACTGTCGATAGTGCATACATATGAAGTACCATCTCCAAGATATGATTCGATTATTTTTCCATTTATAACATTTAATAAATGTTATAAAAATGTATATAATAAAAAATATGACATTTAACACATAAATAAAATTATACATATAATGGATTTATAACATATATAAAGGAACTATAACTTTGATTAAAAACATGCATGAGAAAATGAAGAAGGTAACCCCCGAAACAATAGAAATCATGATATATTTTTATGGAATGGGTTCTATGATGTTAAAATTGGATAATATATTATATAATAAATATTTATATGGTTCTTATATAGAATAATAACAAATTATAAACAATTACAAAGGAGTAAAATTATTGTTCAACTTAAGGGATATATTTTTTGAAAAGCAATCATGAAAGCCTTAATTAAAACAATAAGTTACAAGAGTCTAAATGAGGGAATTTTACATTTATCTCTATTGGGAATATTCAGTCAATCTTCAGCAACTATGGTCAAATGCACACTAGAGGCTTTAGAAATACCTTGATTTGCAAGTCTATCAGCAAGAGAGTTGGCTTCACGGTAAACATGTGTAATGATAAAGTTCTTTGAGGAAAGAGTGTCAAGAAATTTGATCCATTTCAAAGTAAGCTTCTAGGAAAGGAACATCTGATTCATTCTAATAGCATGTACAATAGTAGTGGAATCACATTCAAACCAGATATTACACCAATTTATTTGATGAACAATCTCCACTGATTTAATAACTTCCATCATCTCAGATTCAATGGTAGTGACATGACCACAAGAGCCATAAAATCCATCAATCAAGTCGCTATTGTGGCCACGGAATTAAATACCATATCCAACTAGTCCAAGGTTTCCCTTTGAGGATCCAAAAAGGTTTCATTTTATCCAACCTGCAAATGGGGGAGCAAAGAAAATTTCTATTGTTCCCATCGGTTTGGGAAAATTACCTGAAAAATGAAGCCTTCTCAAGATTGCAAAGTCTTTGATAGAGTTATGGAATTTTTCAGTGTGGAACTGATCTAAACATCCAGTCGTTGATAGAATATGTTGAATGGAAACTTTATGATTGAAAGTGGAATTATCATTCCTGCCTTTATTTTTGCCACTTCAATGATTATGAAAAGTTTTAGCACAAGCAACAAGGAAAATAGTATGAATCTTCTTGGAAAAAGATTCTGCTGTAAATAATTTCAAAAATTCTACAATGTTGTTGTCATGAGGTATCAAGATTCAAAATAGATCAAATATATTGATCTAGATTTAAGAAGTGGTTTTATAAAAAGGAACAAATGATCCAGGTCATCCCAGTGTTGGTGCCATAAATCACATCTTGAGCATAGAGAGATACCAACTTTTTGGAGGTTGTTGTCCACTGGCAGCTTTTTCAACATAATTCTCCAGAGCAGAGTGAACCGAGAGGGCTGGACCCATTTTATGAATTTTTGGATAGTACAGGAAGAGTTTACTGGTATTAAATGATTATAATAGCTTTTAGAATCAAGCATAACATTTTCACTTGGTTCCAAAACCATGATATCATCTGAATTAAGTAAGTCATAAGAATTTATAGTTTGGGAAATGTGAGAAGGCAGATAGCTGGTCTGCTCGAGCTGATCACAAATAAAGGCATCTGAATCCACATCTATAGTACCTACATTTTTATTTTCAACTAAAGAAGTTTTGTCCAGTTATCCTTCCATAATTTCAGCTTGGAGGAGGAATTCACCATCCAATGGTTGTGACAAGTGATCTTTTAAAAAACCTTTTTCAAACTAAGACAAAAAGAGGATTTCATGTAAGTAAACTTTCCAGCAATCAATCTAGTAAGGATTATAACTCTGATAAAATCAATATATCTTAATTTTCCATTAATAATCCTCCAAATTAATTGACCATGAAGAGATTGATAAAATAGATCAATATTCTTAATCCCAAGTCCCCCTATAGAGAGAGTTTAACAACATTTATTCCATGAGGCAGTGATAATTTTTCATTCAAAAATGATGCCACTCCAAAAAAAATCCTTATAAGGGAATTGAGAGTCTTGATTATAGAAGTAGGCTAGGATTAATCAATGAATGTGTAAAGAAGTTTGGAAATGATCACATGTTTAACTAAGAAAATTCTTCCAGACATGGATAAAGCCTTTCCTTTCCAATTGGGGAGAGTTCTCCTACTTGGCTAACCACATCAGTAAAGTAGGTGGAGCATGGTCTCCAAAAGAACATCGAGACTCCAAGATATGTGAAGGGATGGGAACCCTCTCTAATGATCAGATTCTAAATCACAAAATGTTTCTTAGAATCTGAAATATTTTTCCCAAAGAAGATAAAAGTTTTTTTCCCAGCTAACCTCCTATCTAGAGACAAGCTCATTATGATGTAGGATGGATCTGAGATTCGGAATATTTATTCTGTCTCCCTAAGTAAAAATGATAATGTCATCTTCAAAAAGAAGATGTGAGGGGGTAGAGATACCACAATTATCTTGTAGAACTTTTATATTCCCATTTTCAACATTATGAGTGACCAGTCGACTAAGCTAATCTTCTACAATGGAAAATATAATTGCAGACAAAGGGTATCCCTAACTCACTCCTCTGAAACACTTAAAATAGCCTTCAGTTGATCCACTGATAAGGATGGATATATAATCTGAGCTAATAAATGAATAAGACCACTGTATGAAGGACAAGTGAAACTAAAACTTATGCATAATGTCAAAGATGAAATCCCAATCAATGGTGTCGAATGAATTTTTGATATCCAATTAAAGGATAATGCTCCCTCATCATGTAGGTTTTTAAAGAAGGATAACACATTAAAATGCATTAAAAAAATGTATTGGATTCTTTTACCTTTAACATACCCAAACTAATTCCAGGAAATGATTTTATCAGAGATACAGGCCACTTGTTAGCCAGGATTTTAGTGAGGATTTTCTGTATGGTGTTGCTAAGAGAAACATCTCTAAATTGACTGATATCACTAGCATTGTCCACCTTCTAAATTAAAAAAATAAATTGGTCATTGATTCCATTAATTTACGATCCATCAGTAATAATGTACTTGATCAACCTGCAAACTTCTTCTTGGATAATATCTAAATTAAATTGGAATAAGTGTTTGGTGAATCCATCTGGCCCGGGGGAGCTGTCTTTTTTACGTCCGAGGACAACATTCATTATTTAAATATCAAAGGGAACTCTTATCAGCATTTATTTATCATCATCACTAACAAGAGAAGGCACGATTCCATCCATAAGATCACCATTTATTTTTTTCCCTTGAAGAGGTTTGTGTAGAAAGAAATAATATGATTCAAGAGGCATTGATAGTCTTGAGGAATGACATACCCATCTTTAAGAAGATATATTGGCCTACTAACCTTCTTACTCCTTTTTAGGGCATTAAACAACTTTTTATTACGATCACCATCTGTAAACCACATAACTTTATTTACCTCCTATTGAATATTGTCTCTGAGGGAAATCATATTTTTCCAATATAAGGAGATCATATCTTCCTTTCCAACCATGAATGAGAAATCAGTATTGTTCATTGATTGTTGAATGCCATGAAGTGTGTTTTTGAGAGAATCAATTTCCTAATCAAGGAGGCTGAATATGTTTTTGCTCCAATGTTTCATCTTAATCTTGAGAGCTCGAAGTTTGAAAAAACAAGATAAAGTGTGATGGTTTTCCACTGTGCACCAAGTATCTTTGACCAACGTGGAACATTTATGAAGGGAAATCCATGAATTATTGAACCTAAATGGAAGAGGACATCTGTCACTAACTCCAATAAAATTAGACATGATTGGATGATGATCAGAATTATTTTTGGCTAGGGTCAAACAAGATATTGTCCTCTAATCATCTAGCACATTTTCATTAACAAAGGCATGATCAATTTTACTATCTCCCATCCATTAAGATTCTTTCTATACTAGGTGTATTTGGCTCCGAGCAGATTAACTACAATCAGATTTGATATTTCAACACATAATCTAAAATCATCCATAGAAGAATTAGAAGAAGAATGTCCAAGATTTTCATCCGCGTTTAAAATTGAATTGAAATCCCCTATAATCAGCCAAGAATCATCAATGTTGTGTGACATATTAGAGAATGTTTCCATAAGTCCCTTTTAACTAGATAATTATTAGAAGCATAAACCATTGAGCAGAATAAATTATGATTCTAGACATTAAACTTGCAGGTAATAATTTTTTCTCGAGCAGAAACAAGAGTGAGATTGACAACCTTGCTATTCACCAAGATCCATAAGCGTTCATGATGATCATAATGTATATCATTGAAAAGTGTGTAACCGAGTTTATCAAGAAAATAAACATAACTTATATCCTTTTTCTTGTGTTCAACAAGTCCAATGACATCAGTATTATGTTTAGTTAGAAGAAGCCGAAGGGAACTCATAGTGCCAGAGTTGGCTATGACCTGGCAGTTCCAGAAGATAATCCTAATTGTAAAATTTTAGTGGGGTTGACCACCTTTTTCTACAAGTTGTCACCCACCTTGATCCTTTGGGATCTCCTTAGTTCAATACTTATAGGGGCGCCAGAAAGAGAAGCTATTTCTGGAGTGATTTCATTAGGATTGTTGTCTATGTTAAGAGCATAATCTATGGGGTTTTCTTCCAGTTGTAGTTCTATACAGATCTGAGAATCAATGCTTTAAGGGGATCCTGAATTACAAGTTCTTTCTGAAGTGTATGCAGTAGAATTAGAGATTATGTTAAATGCATATTCTCTAGGGTTAGCTTTCAGATGAAGAATATAATAGATCTGAGAACCATCCCGAATAACACTAAAAAATTTCTCTGAAGATGTAGCCACGTTCACCTGATTGATTCCATTTTTTATCAGGGAAGTACCAAGAAATTTCTCAGAGGAGTGTGGAATAATTCCAAGTTCAGATTAACAAATATATATCACTTCAAGAATTTTTGAGTTGATCAGATCCAGAGTAAAATCCTCATATTTCATGTAAAGAATTGTGTTGAAGATGTCAGTTGGGAACTCATGCTTTTCTAACTGATCACTTTTGTGGTCATGTGATTGTATAGGGTCTCCAGGAGCTAGTATTTTGTCCAATGAATCAAGATGACCTTCCTCTTCAACCATGTCAGCCCAGGCCTTGTAGGAACCTGCAGTCTGTTCATACATAGTATGCATGACATTATTGGACTCCTTTTTGAAATAATGTTTTATAGGGACAATTTTTTTTCTAGGGGCATCTTTCAAGGCATATTTTCTAGATGTAGGCTTTGTAATCATTTGAGTAAAATGACACTGACCAATGCAACGACCAATTATCCTGCAATGCTCGCATAACATAGGAATGTTTTCAAATTCAAAATAAAGGTTAATAAAATGATCATTAACATCCAATAAAATGCGCTAAGGAGGAGGTGATTCCGTATCAATTTCAATCAAAACTCAGGCAAAAAAGCCAAGATCCGCATTGATTATTCTTTGATCAATCTTCAAAGGAGTAAAAATTCCTGAAGCAATGCCATCCATGATTTGTGGGTGACAGTAAATCCATGGAAGGCCATGGATCCTTGTCTATACCTGGGAAATAGACTGCTTTTGTATGTAAGGTTTGAAATGTGGATCCCATTCAGAGAGATGAAAGAATCCAGGTTTTAATTTAAGAGATATGATATGCCAGACATGATTAAAGTCATCCTTTTTCTGAGAAATAACATGGGAGAAGACTTTTCCAATTAGAATTAAGCGCCAACCTCATAAATTCAAAAAAGTTGATTTTCTTTGTTTGAGATCAGTGTAAGACCAAGGATTAGTACCCTTTTCATAAGAAATGCGTTCAAGAACACAAAATTTGCAAACCTCCAAGCACTGCTTGATAGCTTCAGGATCAATAGTAATCATTATTGCACCCTCTCCAGTCCTTTTGACCACTCTATTGAGACACATTTGTTAATATAAAACTATTCACTTTTTATGGTATATATATTTACCATTTTATTTAAATAACATGAATCCCTATATAAAAATTATGATTATTGTTTCTATTATATTTTATTCTTTCGAGGGGTTATAATTTAAATGTTACCAAAGATGTAAGAATTTATTTTCCAATCTCAGATTGTTCTAGTATTACATATATTTTCATTGATCAAATTTTTTCATTTATCCTACATAAGTGATAATTATTTTTTTATCCACTAGATATTTAGGAAATTACCAAATTTTCTTCCAAATTTTCATATCTCCTTTTCTTGAAAAAAAAATCAAATTTTTTTATATTTTAATTGAATATATAATTCTTATATGTTAATGTATTATATAATTATTTTATAAAATTAATTTAATTTACACAAATGATTTATTATGTAATTTTTTTTGCTATTAATTTCAAACTGGGTTTTAATATAATCATTTGAATTATTTATAAAATGAATATTTTTAAATTTCATTAAAAAAGTCAAAATTAATTTCTATAACTTATAATATAATAAAAGTGTTCCCCAACACCATTTACATTTAATGATGTTTATATTACTCTATAAATTTTAATTGGTTGTAAAAAATAAAAATAAATTATAATTTCTTAATTTACTATTTCACTTATATTTAGATTATTATTAACAATGGAATTACATTATTATAAAACTTATGTTCCCAATGATTTGATGGTCATATAATTTCTCATATTCATTTGATTTTCATTGTATTATATTGAAATAGTTATGTTATTATAATCATATTAAATTAAATTTCAATTAAATATTAATATTTCTTATCATGGATATGCTTTTTTTTAAAATATGTAACATTTTTATATATGATGTGTCACATTGAATTTTATTTTATAGAGTTGTGAAATATTTATATTCCATATGCTATAGTAAATATGAATTCTTATTGATAAAGTAGACAGTTCTTCAATTAAATCAATCATTTAATACAAGATAAATAAATTTTACATGTTGTAATTGGTGGGGCCTAGAATTATACAACTAATCGATACATCGATATGTCTCAAGAGAACAAATAGTTGGAATAAATTAATGGGTGTTTCAGTGTATACCAACCCATAAATTAAACTATATTAATGAAAGATCATGATATTATAAATATTATTATTCTTTAGATCAGGACATACACAATTAATAATTGTCTGAATTGTGAATTATTTTATTCTTATTCATAATATTATTAGATTTTTATTATCCATGGAATAAATTTTTTTCTGAGTTTATTGATTAAATGAATTGTGTTTTCATGTATTTATATTTACATATTGATTATTATATATTTACTCATGAATGATTTCAATGTACATAACCCTTACAGAGTATTTGAGATCACCCTTATTTTTTCCTTTTCACTAGGATATAATGATGAATTGATTGAATGTGTTTCAAGGATGACATGTATTTTCTACTTTATATCCAATATTCTCATCCCAATATAAAATGGGTATCATTTATTAATGTGTTTATCCAGGACTACTAAACTAATCAATACTTTAGGATTACAAACCCTATATCTATGTCAATGTAATAATGTAGATTCTGAATCTTGTTTATTGGAGTCAGGGTTTCCATGTAAACATGTGTGAAAATTAATGGTTGAGGGATTATTGACATGATAACATGCATAAATCCATTTTTATCCTTTTTATTCTTCTTTACATGTGAAACATGTGCCATATTTTTTTCTATTTGACATATTTACCAAAATTCTATTATCATCACTTATAAAAGTTACATCTCACCACCCCTTTAGGATAATAAAAATTATTTCATTTCCTCTAAAACATATTATACTTTTACACCCCATATAATACTTTTCTTATTTATGATCCTATTGTTACAATATATTGTCTAATTCCATCCATTTATGTGGATTAGTTAATGTTAACATAAAAAATATCAATATATCTAATCATTTTACCATTTTATTTTTCAAATTATCATATTTTTTCATTTCAATTTTCTGACTACAACCATGCTATCCTAGGTTCTGAAAAACCTTGGAAGAAACTGCCACTATGTTATTATGTAAATAAAACCACCTACCCCATTATAGTTTTCAAGAATTTTTGTGTATTAAAACAAAATATATCACCAAACGTAATCACATTATACCACTAAATAGCGAAAATTTTAGTTGAAAAAGAACTACTAACCCTTGAAATTTGTGAACTAGACTGATGAGAATGACTCTATACTAACTGAAATCTTCAATTATATAAAATTTAAGAACCACTATCCCCATATGTAAAAATGAGGATGTATTTTTTATTCCCCACCCATAATGAGACATGAATCAAATTTTTCATTAATGATCACCTTTTATTTATAAATCTCTAAAAGGTATTTTTACAGTATAAACACTGTGACATGATGTTACATTGAATGATAAATTACCTCATAAAATATATTAGGTATATCCTGATAATTCATAAAAATACCAGGATCATAATATCAGAGTCTGTAAAACAAGATTCCATGACATTAGAGACCCAATTTCTCCTTCTAAATGGAGAGAAAAATCTTAATTCCTTACTACCTTCAATAACATAGGATGAAACATCACACAAAACTAGTGGAAAAAATAATCCCAAAATACTATCAACATCACATGCTCCCTAATGGTTAAACACAACCACTGATGTATATCTTCTCTTTACTAATGAATGTCTAATCGTATAAAAATATTGTATCATTGAAGAAAATTATTTTTTAAAATCACTATCTCTTGAATCCCTGACTGCATATCTTGATTAGTGATTCCCCCTTTTACTTTGTTGCTATTGGAAAATTTATCTCATGAAACATATTCCTTCAAGATTCATCCTCTTCATTAACAAAAACCATCCTATATTAATCCAATGTATCCCACTAACCTCTACAACCCAAAACAATCAACAAAATATAACCATCATTCATTCTTATAACATAGATAAAGGAAACTATTATGAGTGAAAACACAAAAGCTTACATAAGATAATTTATTTAAATTTATTTAAATTTTTGAGAATCACCACAAGTGATAAAAAATTAAATTAAATCATGATAAATGTATTACACCTAAGTTTATACCCCCAAATTAGTTTCATTTTATCTATAATAATTGTAATGATTAATGTTTGTATGTCTAATCACACATTTGGACAAAAATGAAAATTTTCTAAAATGTCTCCCTTTCTATATTATATGTCGTGTTTGATTAATATTTTTTCCCTACCAAACCAATGTATCCATACCAATTACTAACGCTTATTTATGACCTAACTCTCATTCATAGCTTTAATTGTACTATGTTAACACCCACCCCCACTGGAAACCATTCAGGATAGTAGTGAGGATGGGTGTAACCCCCTAATAACATCTCTAATAAGCTACATGTTTGACCCAATAACCTAGGGGATGAAAATACTCATTTTAGAGACATTTCATATTAATCAGTCTAAAATGTAATGAAAACTCATACACATTTCTATAAATATATATGAATTTAAATATCTTGTAAATTCATGTATTTTCATACACGATAAAATTATTAAAAAAATTCAAAAAAAGAACTCATATGAACACCACTCAAGAACACTTGCAATTAACTCCACATGTTGGTATGATTCTAGTATTCACTAAAATCATCTTGAATAACTTTAAAAATAGTTCTATATATTGGGGTTGTAATACGCATGTACTTAGTTGAATCATCCTCGGAACATATCATGTAACTATATAAGTAGTATATTAACGCCTCTATCTATAAACAAGATTGAAACTACCACCTATAATAGAATAAGTATAACCCCTATTAGCAAGATCCATTCCTATGATAACATATCCAATTATAAAAAAAGTTAATTAAAATGATTATGTGTATAGAATTTTACTCGATATTAATTTCCTATGAATATGGTCACACTCACACTCCATCAGCCTATGCCTTTTAATGGAATACATTTTATGTGCACATATTCATATATCCACTTATCCTCCTATCCATATTACCACATCCAAATAATATATCCTTCTCCACATTCCAAATATCATCCTCATCACAGTAGGATAACCTGAACATGATTAAGACAAAATTCATTCCATCATCTATCAATGAACATCCACCATCATGCATCACATCTCACTCCCCATCACAACATTATAATCTTATTTCCAAAATGGATCTCTATCCTAAAGAAATTATAACTGATGAAACATAATCATGTCCATTTAACCAATATTTCATATACCACATGGGTTTTGGTGAAGAGACCTTGAACCCATGTCCTCATATGGGAATCCATAATGTTACCCAACTGAGTTTGTGGTTCATATTACATAATAAAAATATATATTTAGTATTGAAGTGTTATAGAAGGCTAAAATACATGTCAACCCATAAAAATAAATGAAACTACACTGTTAGCCATGGAAATAGATAATAACAACCACATTGGTAATTATTAAACAATGATATACGAAAACACCAAAGTTGTCCATTATATAAGGAAAATATTGTTATATCACATCAGTAATGTATTCGAAATTCACCATTTCCAACCAAATTTCATTCAATTTGTCATATTTAAGATCAAACAATTCATTAAAATTTTAATACATTTATTACATAAATAATCATTCCACTCAGTTGGTGTATATAATAAATTAACCCACTGATTACTGACTTATAAACCACAACCCAGTCAATATTAAAATAATAACTTATAATATCATTAAAATTTCAAATTTAATCATGTTCCCCTATAACAACAATTCTATAAAACCATCATGTCATGTGTTATAAACAATAACGACATATATCATACTATTTCACACCATGATATAGTTTAAAAAACCGTAGTTATCCTTATAGGGAATAGTAACATCCCCAAATTAAATAAAACTAGTTTATAAATTGAAAATATCTAGAATAAAAAACATCATAGTAATTCACAATCCTTCATGACATTGGTTAATTTACATACTTATGTTATTTAGGCATAATGAATTCTAATTATAATAAATAAATTGTATAAATAATCATCATAATAACAAAAGCTAGTTGAGGTGTTTCCATACACAATGAATTTCATGGAATACAATAAAGAGCATACAAATCAACTTTTTTAATTGATTTCATGTGTCTAAATCATTATCTAATTTTATTATTAGAAGAATTCACCCAATGAATAAATATCATGATACCATCAGAATAAATCATATGTAATAGAGGAAATTTCTATAATATGTCACCTTATCTAATGATCTAATGACCAATGTGAAATATTTATGAGAAGTAGATTCCCAAATGTCCATGAACATTTAATAAAGGATTCAAAAAAAATATAAAAATACAGCAACCAATTTCCCCATATAACTCTATTAAAACAACACTGAAATCATGTGCTCTATATAATGGAATAAATATATATAAAACAGAAAAATAACTAAAGGAATCCCCTTGGATATCAAAGAGATTGATCACTTGACATCGAAGGAAAAAATACACAAGAGGAGTCTCAAAGATCATTAAATAGGAACCACTAATTTAAGTCAATATAATAGGATATAAATCTAGATAGAGAATAAATTTTTAATAAATATTGAAAATCACTAAATCATTGTGTGGTGGGTGTTATCAAAATACAATGCATTATCAAACTGAAAACATTAACATGACATCCATAGAATTATATGTTGAAAACTAACTTAAAAAAAATTTCATAATAATTTTCAAAATGTAATTCAATGGGCCAAATCCCAATAATTGAGGATGCAAAAATAATTCTTTAATTACTCTTTACACACCTCAACCAAACATAAATTATATAAAATCATGTTGAAACATTAGTATCAATTGTGAAGTGATTCAAAAATATGTTAAATATGAAACAAAACCCCACCGAACTCCATGATGGAATGAGTTGGCATAATATGTAATATCTCTTATGCATGTTTAATGAAAAACACATAGTTAAACCCCACAAAATACTATATATCATTAATTTTCTGTTAAATTTCATAATATTAACACAAGATATTCCATTACACAATAATAAACACATAAGATTAACCCATAGTCATTAGACATTAAACCCATAATCTCAATGTTATAACACACTTATCCCATAAGGAATAACAACACCCAATTCAAAGAGACTCTTCTACAGACCCCAACAAAATCCTTACACAGGGACCCTAAACCTAATGGTGCACAATATAATGAAAAAATTTCTCCTCTACATTTATTTTCAGATCGAACCACAATAGCCAATAGTCACAACCTGATTTTGGATGATAATAGAAAAAATATTTCAAACTCCCCTAACATCCAACAATATTCCTCTTAACACCTCTAAATCCTGATATAAATAATAAAGGAGTTAAATAATTTCTTATTAATTATAATATAGAACACATTATGGAGGTTAGATAACAATGAAGGAGATTTTTTCAGTTGTTTAAAAAATGATTTATTATAATTCATTATTGAAGAATGTAAATGATCAATGTGACTATTTTGTTACATTATTTGTTTTGTATGTTATTATTCAACTAATTCTCACTAATGCATCATAATGAAATGGAGATGGAATAATTCATCAAATCATAAGGGTGGTCTCATTTATTATATTACAAAACATGTTCATGGCATGTATAGATTGAAGGAGTTGAGCTGGTTTTATGGGTATTCATTACTGGGTAAAATTTATAACACATATTCATATAATACATAGTAGTAATGAGGATCATTACATAATGATTTTTCTAGAAAATATTGGTATCAATTCTTTAATTAACTGTCTTACAAATTAATCAATATTATTTTTTTATCTCATTATAATATAATCTAGTATTTAATTTTTTAATTTGAATCTAATATCGTTACACAGTGATAATAACTATCATACAATATTTTATATATAAATATATGGATTTGAAGGATGTAATTGATTCTTTTTAAGAGTAAATAAATATATTTTTTAGGTATTTAATTATATGTGTGTGATTATATACTATTCTATAACATTCTCTATTAAAATTTGATATGGTCAATTCTTAAATATATAATATTAAATATACTATATTTCAGAGGTAATTTAATTGAATTTAATGATATCTTTTTGACGCTATATAGATGAATTTGAATCTTGATTTAATAAACATGATTCATGAAGATGTATTATGATTTTTGGGATTCTTGGATCAAACAAAGAAATTTTTTAGATAATATATTTAAATTTTACTAATTGTTTATAATTAAATTGTCTTGAACCATTTTCATACTCCATCCACTAATTTTCTCATTATTTATAGTAATATTATTTTATGGGAAGAAGGATACAAATAATGTTACACTATGGATGGTACCACTAGATAAATATAGTGCGTCAAACTTTTGTTCCCTTCCATTCTTTTGATTTTATTTCATGCTCTCTTTATCTGTTGTTTTCATAATCATTATTCCCATATCAAATTAAAATCCATGGAATAACATGCATCAAGGGAAAATAGTTTTTATTAATTGTAAAATATGATTGGAATTCATATTATTATATTGGAGTTGATAAAGCCCTATCTCAAATGATGGGAACCTCACAACTAGTATTCTATTTTAGTATTAGTTTGAAGTTTCTTATTAGGGGACTCTTGTTAATTGTTCATTGAGTAATGTTTGATATCCATTTTCAATGAAAAATATATCTTCTATTTTCCTCTCGATCGTGATTTTATGAATATTGTTGATATCAACTTTTGGTTTAAGATAAATATGTAAAAAACTACATAATTTCACAAATATATTGTTTCACCTAAAGAAATAAAGAGAAAAACTATTTTATTAATTAATTTCACCAATTTAAATTAATGATTGAAACAAGATCTCATTATAGATTTTTATTTTTATTTATTAGTAATTGATGATATATTTGACATTAATTTTTTATATCATAATCGTTAAGGATATTTTTGATTCTTCTGAGATTGAAGTACAATTTAAGTGAGTTATCTACTAGTTATATTAAGATGTTTATAATGAATTAGTATGCTCTATATTACATAATATATTATTTAATTTTATCAATGGTGTGGTAGAGAAGAAAAATAATTGTTTCATTGTTTCTAAAAACACCTAATAACATTTGAT
Organism: Viscum album; assembly: GCA_963277665.1. NCBI lineage: Eukaryota > Viridiplantae > Streptophyta > Magnoliopsida > Santalales > Viscaceae > Viscum > Viscum album. The sequence goes on along the minus strand of OY728164.1, from coordinate 284,466,763 downwards.
AAAAAAATATGATTGAGATTCTATATAGAAAATAGAGTGGTAAATTAAAAGATTTTTTAACTATATTGAATATTTCATATTTTATCATATAAATGGATATTTTATATATATATACCGATTATTCTGAAGATGATCAAGATTTATATAAATTTTATTTGATTAATTTTAATTAAATTTAATAAGGGCCATTATATGAACTCAAATAGTTAATGTTGAGTTAATTGAAACTCATAAAAAGTTAATAATATATAGCACTCTAAATAAATAGAAAATAATTGTATGAATTAAATGTTTTCGATGTTATGGGATTATAAATTATTATTTTATATGTTAAAAAGTTTTTTTTGGAAAATAAAAGAGATTTAATAATGAATTTTAATGGATTATTAAGCTAAAATGGTCTTTAATGTAAAATAGAAAAGTAATTCAAGAAGATAATTTCATAAGTAAACATTAAGGACTTTAAAAAGTTTTGACATGTTTGGGATTGATTCTAATTAAAAAATTAAAAAATTAAAAAATCCATTTATTAGTGGGTTATATAGAATGATATGACATATTTTAGAAGATGGTATTTCCCTAATAATTTGAAATCGATGAAAATCATGTTGCAGAAAGCACAATACCAATGTGTAGTGAAAAATAATATTTAGGGTCTCGCACATAATTATAATTGGATAGTGAATACCAAATCACATAATAAAGAAAATATTATTTATATTAGCTGGAATAAATAGATCGATCTCTTGAAAATAAATTGAGACACTTGATATATGGAGTAATTAAAGGCACATGGATATTATTTATTTTATTTAATTTTTTTATATACATTGAAGAACCATGGGTAAAAATGCTAACATTGATACAAAATAATAGGAAGAATAAATTTAATCCCTATAATGAATATGTGAAAGATAAAAAAATCATGAAACACTATATATAACATGTGAGAGTTGTAAATTATTATTATAAAAACACTTCTTATAGGGATACAAATTCAAATAATGGAAAAATATTATTCTAAGTTTAATAAGAACCTGATTTAGGAAAATTTTCATACAAATATGGTTGAAGAAAATTACGAGGAACTACTAAATTAATTATTGATAAAAAATAAATAAATAGTCTCTAAATTATCTACTTAATTTCGATTCATAGTTCAAAAATAAATAATAACATTATAGAATTAGGGAATGATATTTAATGTAGAAGATGATATATAAAATCAAAATGGAGATTTGATTATACACTAATTAATAAGATAACCATACTAATATATAAAATTCTTTTGGGGATTATGTATATTATGGAATTTTTCGGAGAAAAAAATGTTTGAAACCAACATGATATCAAAATTTCAAACAATAAAAATGAAAGGGTTTTTTTAAAATGGTAGTTAACATGTTGTGAAATAAGGTATTAAAGGTTTATATAGAAAAATTAATAATAATATATAACTCAAAAGAATATAGCCTTACCCTCCTAATGATTCACAATTTTGTTTATTAATCACCACAATTGAATCTTCATGGATTAATTTATAAATAAATTCAGTGTTGTTTTGGATCAAAAAGTATATATTTACATGAGGAATCTGAAAGGTAATTTAGGAATTTACTCTTGTAGATATTTTATGGAATATTTTTATTTATATATTTTTCAATTATGATTCATTAATTTATTTTGTTTTTGTATGCTAGAGGGTCTAATTTATATTATTATTATCATGTTACCTTTTTAACATTATCTATTTTATGTTTTATCATTGTTAATGAATAATGTTGATAATAAAAATATATTAGATAGATATTCCATTAAATTGTGAAGAAATATATTTTGATCAATTAAATAATTTTTTTGAGGTGAATGTTATTTTAATTAATTTGAGTTAGTAATGTAGTTTAGTTCTATTTAATAATGATTAATACAGAATAAAATATTTATTTATGTGTATTTATGATGGTAGTAATTTCAAAACTACAGAGATATATATTAATAAACCTATTCATTCCATGAAGTACATTCAATTAATTAATTGTTTAATATATTTTAAATATAAATTTATATTCGATTTGATTTCTATTAATGAGTTTGATGTTCTCACGAGAGATTATTGTAAACATGATTCATGAGTATGATTTTAAAAAATATGTTCATCGTAATGAAATTTAATGGAATATTGGGATTTTTTTAGAAATAATATACTAAAGTGAAAGAATACTATATGATATGAATAATTATAGACTACCCGTTTACTAAGTGAAACAGACATTTCATAAAATCTGTCTAAACTGATTGTGTAGTGGAATGAATTTTTAAAACAATAGGGTAATAAATTCATAAAAAGATGAATAACTCAAAATACATTGATATATATATATTTATTATAGATTTTTATGTTATTATATTTCTATTACTCTTGGGGATACATTATTCGTATTTCATTTGATATATAATATCGTTAATACATTGGTTATCACAATTGAAAGATATTGGTTGAGGCTCCAAGATAAAATATGATAATTTTGTGGATTAAACAAATAATTGTGGAATTAGTAATATGTTATACCGACTTTATAAAAAAAGAGCGGTGTGAGTAATTATAGTAAACATAAATATATTTAATTTTTTATTTCCTAAAATCATGATGTAACTGGATTTGTTACAATATGATTTATTTCTAATGTTAGTTTTCTAAACATTATCTCTATGATAATTAAGGGAAAATAGTGATGGTATTAAACTTTTATGAGTAATAATATATCATTTGTTATACCACAACACTTGGTTGTTATTTATACATGATGAAGGATATGATATGGGTATAAAATTATTAATTATTGGATGGATGGAAGAGTATAGTTAACATTAGATTACATGATATCATGTAATAACTCATAGGTCGTATGATAGATGGGATACTATTATTACTCAAGTATAATGATCAATCCTATAACAGTTTTGTATCACATTGAAATATATTTTTAGTTTTTCTAGAGTAATTAAGAATAGATTTTTTTACACAATGTTAATATGTGTAACAATATAATTATTAGATGATATATGTATATATGAAGGGTTTTATTGATAATTTAAAAGAGTATTGAATGGTTTTTTATTCAATTTTTTAGTATATATGGTTATGCATATATTATACAATATAATTTGTCATAATGTTGTTATTTTCTTAAATATTGAATACTTCAAATTCATTTCCCATTAATTTATTTTGGATTTATGTACAATACATGATATATTTTTGCAACAACATGGGTTTATTATACCCATGATTTATATTTATTTAGTTTTGGATAAATATGATGTAATGTTGGATTCTTGTGTTGATCAATACCATTACTGATGAAAATGATAAATGAAATACCTCTAGTATTGGGTGAACCTAATATTGTGAAATTATTAAATAATATTATTATAAGAAGAATTATAGGCCATCAAAATGGGGTTATAAATGTGAAAATAACAATATAACCAACATTTAGTGGGTTTGAGGAACATAATAATAAGGAAATAAAGATTACACAAGACAGTTGGATTTTATTTTTGGTTTTATTTCCCTTATAATTCTTTTATATATTTATAAAATACCTTGATCAAATTTCTTCTCCATTCATGTATTTTTTTCACCATTGGAAATAATACATTTATGTGGGTAGCGAGAAAAAAATCATTGAACAGTAATGATGAAACCAATTGGTAACAAGAGATCAGAATCTCTGAAATCCCTTATGTTTTTGTGATTTACTTTCCTACATTAATAGTATCATAATTATAATCATCATTAATATTTCCCATTTTAATGTAGATCCACTATGTTTAAGGAATCAATAACATATTGTTTTTGAAAATGTAAAAAGTTATTAATAATTATATTATTCCTTCACATTAAATTCATTGTTCTATCTATAGATAAGAAACATTCTACTAGAGATTTTATACCCAGCAACATCCAAATCGTGTGAAAAATATCTATCCACATGAGAATTTAAATGAATATTCCCATATGAAATAATTAAAGTATCTTGAATTTTGAAACATCTGAATAATTATTGGGATTAAACATTTTAACCACAAATGTATTTCTATCTTTTGTTAGTTGATGAATATGACACACCATTAATTTCACATTGAAACTTTCTAAAGATGGATAAAGAACATTAATCAAAATAACGGTGGTATTTTTCATAAATATCTCAAATAGTTGAGTGATGAAATGATAATAATTGTTCTAGGACTTATGTAATAAAAAAATAAGATGAATTTTATTTTATTGTAATAAATACATTGTTATGATATCTAAAAACTAAGCACCTTGATATTCTTTGGATCAAATTCAATATCCTATTCCAAAATTGAAAAATCAAATAATTGATACTCATGATTACAAAATAGTTACATTAACACATCACTATGACAATAATGTTTTTTGAGTGATTATAAATCCATTATGGTATATTTGTGAGATGCAAAACTTTATTTGAGGTACGTTCTTAGGTATTTTTGGTGTTAAATGTATTTATCTGGGTAAAGGGAATGTTTATCAGCTGTATAAGGAATATATTGGGTGTTATAGGGGTTCAATACATGAATAAAGGGAAAATGGGGTCATCCAATGCTTTTCATATGGTTGGTGAATGATTAGTAGTAACCATAAACCTTGAGAATGCTTACATGGAGAGGTGGATCATAGTTGGTGAAACTGTGCTTGCGGAGAATCAAAATTGAATGGAATTGGATATAAAAATCCAAGAAGTTTCTAAATGGATATTAAAAATATGTGATATCAATTATAAAACAAGCATCATATCCCCCTATGGGATAAAGGTGGCTCACTACTAGGGCATAGGTTGCCCAACTATGTGGATGAATCGTGCGCCTCATAATTATGGGGTAAACATATAATTTCCCCCCTCAGGATTTATACTACATCAAGAAATTTTCTCCCCCTTTATTCCTCTATCATAAATAACGATGAACCAAAATTCTAAATCATTTGAAGGGGTAATCTCACTCATTTTATGCAGTTTTGAGCCCTGTTTAGTGCAGATTGAAGCTCTAGGAGAATGTGACACTTTTTTTATCATTTCCATGAACCATGCCTTGTGTAATCATTATTCTCCTTTTTAAGCTATTAAAACTTTTTTTCGAACCTTTTATAGGTTGGTGCACTAAAGGATGTTTGTATCTAAATCAAGGGCTATGGTTAATAGAGCGTTCATCTTCAAAATCGTGGTAGGTGTTCTACAAGTTATTTCCCATTGTTTGGTTGGTTGCTTATGTTCATGTGGTTTTTTATTTTTTCCATTGTGTTATATGTATTCCATTCCATGGTGGAAATGAAAAATTGTTTGTTTAGATATTTAATTGAACTCCTCACGATCCATGTTCCATGATTTGAGGTTGATTTGGAATGGGTTGAGTGCCATCCGTGGGGTGTTCCATTTCTTAAACATTGCAATTGGTATGTTAAGTGAATAATTTTTTTATGATGTCTTAATGACCTTGATTAATATGATTAAATGTATATTGGATTATGAAATTAAACTAATTTTAATTTTCACATTTCTTTAACATTTTTTAATGGGGCATTTGGTATAATGTGAATTGGGTAAATGTATTAATATGAAAGTGTTAAATGACATATGGATTTTAACATAAAGGTGTAAATGAATTAGTTATTGTAAATGATAATGTGTAAAATGGTTAATGAATGATGGTTTATTATGTATGAAATGAACAAATTTATAAATTATTAAGGTGTTAAATGGATATAGTATTGTTTTGTAAGTGTGTTAGGGATATAAAAAAAATTTCACATGGATCGATGGTATGTGGGGTATTCACTTTAGGAACTATCCCCCCCCCCACCGAGTTGGGTTTGACAAAGGATCAAAACACAAAACTATAATGCAAGGGTCACATAGTCATAAAAATCTTCTATGACCAAAATGGTAAAATTTGTTGAGTCTACCTGAACTAAGACTCCAAGGTAAGTGTCATGTAATTTTTGGAAATGTTTTACCTTATGATAAAGAGAATTCTATAAATTCCTCATGAATTAATGTTGACCAGAATAGGTCATACTATAATTGATGAAAGGTATGACCCAATGGAATAAATAATAAAATTTTACAATGTAAATATTTGTAACTACAGAACCATTTTTATCTTTGGATTATATTGAAATTTAGTTTAAACCTTCATACATTATCTCTTTAGACTATATATTTTGTAGACATAATTAGTGGTGGCCTACTATGTTTTACTAACACCAAGTTTCCATTCAGTACCTAAGAAAGAATCAAGGTTATTTCTCCATACTAGAGAATTTACCCTAATCTATAAGGTTGATTTGGGAATTCGAAGTCGATATAAGAGAGATCCAAACATGGTATAAATTCTCTTTGGGGGATTTTTCTATTTTTTTCATTTGGTGTTACCTTTTCAATAGGTACAGTATGACAGGGAATAAAACATTTATTTATTTTTGTTGTGGACATTCACCCAGCCTTGGGAAATGGTTGACAATGCATATTTATTGTGAATAGATACCACTATTTTGAATTTAAATTCTATGGATAACTTTTATAGGAGGGTATACTCTCCCAATGAACTATATATAACCCTTAATACTAGTCAGAAGCCTTTTTAATATAGAGAGGCATGCCTATATTAAACTGGTGACCCTCCTTAGGGCATCAGTTTTGTGTCTCCCATGTTGGGGACGTTAGAAAGTGGTATCAAAGACATTTATTTTATGTCATATTAATATTTTGGAATGTTATGAGGGAGATGTGGACATTTTAATCCCAATAAATGAGCTCATACATGGGAGTATCTAACCCATGTTTGAAGGAAAACCCGTGTACCTAGGGTGGGATGGTTTTTTAATGACGTATGTTTTCACAGTTGGATGATACTTCCCTTTTCTATAGTCTTCATGTTGTAGAAAAAAATAGGGAAGATGTGTGGGACAAGAGAGAAATAAATAATATATTTTCCATGATTTTTTTGAATTATGTGGGGTCTAATAGGATGATGAAAATGATTAAAATATAATACATTGAAATAATGTTTATATAATAGTTCTGAAAGAGGTTTTATAAATGGGTTAATGATTTTTTTGAAATAAGTTTTAAAAATGGCAGGGTTCCAAATAAGAAATATATACAATGAAAAATTTAATACGGTTAAGAGGGATGTTTACTGAAAAGGCTTGTAGACATGTGAGATTGTTTACCCCATGTTGATAATGACTTCTGGTATCAATTGATAAGGCTATGGAAAAAGATTCAACTATATTAGTTGGTTTAGTGTATTTAGAATGGTTTGTTATGGATAGTGGAGAGCCTTAATTTGTAAAATATGAGGAAGAATTATGTTCTGTATTTTGAGATGTGTGATTGGCATTGAAGATAAATTCCACCATGATGTTGTGTACCAGTTTTGTGATAAGAAGTTATAACTGAGATTTCTCTCCTAATTGAGGAGAAAGAGACCCCATAAATCAAAAATAATAGAGAGAAATAATAGTACTGTGATAATCTTTCCCATTTAGTATAGATAATGTAACGCATCTTAGGGATGTTTGGGTTGAGAATGTTTGACATAACTATAGAGTTTTAGTTGCAACACCTTATGAAATTTGATAGAGTAGGTGTACCTATGATCTTAACATGTGGTCGGATCGAACGTGAATGGGCAGAAGAAATAGGTATCAGTACTATGATAAATAGGCCCTTTTATTAGTGTTTTGGGTAGTGACGGTGCCTTTATTTGAATTCATTGGCATGTTTTGATGTGTGTGATAGAGGGGTGCTTCTTTTTAGGGTCTCAGTATGGTTATACTACTATGGTTTTGAGGTATTTCATGATAATTGGAATGTGGTAACCTTGTAGGTTGTATTTTACTAATTTTATATGGATTCTAAGAGTTGGAAACTTGGATTATGGATCAATTAGAGGTGGATGTGTTGTTACTTGTGTGGAACATAGAGTAAATGTATCTTGGTGTATTATTTGTGATGTGTTTTAGTCTTGGTAAGGTTCACCAAATATGGATAGTGGTATGTAAGGGGTTGAAATGTAATTTTTATGAGAGTCAATGACCCTTGCTAGATGTGACTCTAGTGTAGGGAATTGTTTTCTTGTGATCTCTAATAATGAAAAATTAGATATATCGGTAGAAATTTTTGTTCTTTTTTTTGTTTATGAAACCTGTAGAGACTTTATACTTTGATAATGGTGCATGAAAAGTGATGCTTAGCATGGGTTTAGACTAGTTGGACAAGTGAGGAAGTTAATTTTATTAAGATGAAACTTGATTTTTTGGTTATTAATCAACAGTTATTTAGAACCAAGGGTATCCAAAAAGATGGTAGGCCTAGTGTTATAGTTACCTTTAAATGTAGAAACCATGTGGGTTATTCGGTGGTAGATTCAATGCATTGTGGGTGTCATTGAGTTTCTGAATCATATTCCTTAATTATTTATCGGTTTCTCTCCTATGGAACCAATTGACTGTTTGAGATTGTCTGTAAGGTTGCTTTAAGTGGTAGAAATTGTTATGGTTCTAGAAATGGAAGTTGGTAATGTGTGATTTGGTAATCTTTTTGATTTATGTAAATGGTAAAAGGATAACAAGGACTGGATGAACGTTATTTATATGGTTGTGATACATGTAGTGAGTGGTTGTAAATTGTCTGGGATTGTTGTTTGAATGGTTGAGTTGTTGTATGGGAACGTTTAAAATGACTCATGTCCCATGAGGGTGACAGACTAGGAGGCATAGTTTGTTGTGTATAATATGTTTGGGTATGGTGTGTAATGAAACCAGATGTCTACATTCGATTTTAGGATCTGGTCATAAGAAACTGAAAGACGATGATGGATTTGATGAGGTAAATATGTGGGCACTTTTTGGGAAGGAAAGATTCCATAGTTAGTTCCTTTGTATATCACTGATAAAATGAGATATTTCGTATCATTAATATTCTTATTAACAAATTCCATACTGGGTGATTTTTGGACACCCCTGCAATTTTGCTGGAGTCGAAGAATAGAGTTGTGGACTCAACCCAACTTTTTTGATGATATGATAGGGATATTATTGGATAAAAGTAAGTTAAGGGAAATTTTAACAATGTATTCGTGGTTCATATTTTCTTATTGATAGATCTTGAATGATATATACATTCAATTAGTTGAAAAATATATGTGTATATGAAAGTGTGGCATGAGTGCAAATGTTTGTAAATTTTTTGTGACATGACGGTCTATAAATGAAAATTATAGTGTAAATGAATCTATATATGTGATGATTTTTATGTTGGGTAATCTTGAAACATATGATAATTTTACTATATGAAGGGTTCATGTATGACAATCACATTCAAGGAAAATCAGGATAGATTGAAATTTTTTTTGAATAGGATAAAGGAAAAAATTTCAAAACAATAGAAGGGTTTATATAAAAACATTTCTACATAATGGCATTTGGAGACCCATGTATCTGATTATTGAAATGTAAGAAAATTCTCTAATGTGATTTTTTTAATATAATAATATGTTTCTAAGGTAAGCAGACTTCTCAATGATGTGGGGATTTTAATGTATATAATTATTAATGATTTTTCTAGTTATAAAATGACTTTATGTGACGTAGTGAATATTTGAATGTGTTAGAAACATCATGAAACATTAAATTGGATTTGTGGTCCAATTATAGAATGAATATGGTATTTATATGTGATGTTAATGATATATTCATGTTGTGAGTAGTAGTTTTCATACTTCATGTAGCAATTTCAAGACCAAAAATCATGGTATTTCATGGTACACGGAAGAACATGATTTTATATGAAATATTCCATAAAAAGGTATATAGAAACATGAGGTATAGATTCCTAGAGATTTTTTTTATAAATGGTTTGTCTCACATTTGAATAGATAAAATGATATATCAAAATAATTGGAGACCTACTATGGTTCTTATCAATGGTATTCTTGATTTTTTATTTTAGGAAAGGAATATAAATACCCATTAATAATTATTTTTTAGTAAAACTAATAATGTAAAAAATAGATCCCAATGGTATAACTATTTTATATCTGTATCCAGAAAGGGAGTACACTATGGAGAAAAGGGAAATGGGTCTCTTGAAAAACAATATTTTTCCTGTCCTGAAGTGGTGGTGTTAAATTGTGCTATTAATGATGAAAATATTACTCCACATAAAAGAAGAATTTAAATTTGGTCTCTCCAAAGGATCCATGTAATTATAATGGAAAAGGTTTCATCTATCTATAAATCTAAAAAGGTGTTCTATATTTAATCTTGAATGAATAAGAAAATGTGAATAGATAGGTCGCTAGAGTCCTATATAGAAGAATCAATGAGTTTATTAGTATCCATATAGATTAGAGGATAAATTTATCCCAGATGATGATGTACATGAAGAGACCAACATGATCTTAAAATATATTTGTCCCTTAGGCACTTTATTGTATGGACATGCAGAAATGTTGTAGGGGAACCTCAGAGGTAGCAAGACATAGGTGTTAGTGAGACAATTTATAATCCATAATGATTTTTTATGGTAGTAAGTAGGCCTAGAAATTGTAAGGGAAGTGGGTATATTTGTGAATTAACCATTACATGGAAACCATCTAATGTAGTGATCCATGTGGTTAGTTATTTCATTGATGAAATATTTATTTTTTTCCTTGGACTTTCTATGTATTGGGTAACCAATAAAAATATGTTTCTATATGTTCTCATCACATACATGAATTCATGTGTAAATTTATTGTTTCTTAGGATCAAGGGATCATTTGAAAGTAGTTTCTAAAAGTGTTGGAATGAGATGTGTATAAGTAAATATGAAAAAAGGAGAAAATGTTTTTAAATTTTTTCCCAGAATCACCCTCTTTAAGGGTACCTAAATGGTAATTAATAATTAGTTTCAGAGTGTATTATTTTTAGTGAGTTAATATATTGATGTGATTTGGGAGCTGATTCTTTCTATTTTTTTGGACATCATGAAAATGATAATATGTTTGAAGTATAAGTAGGACAACAAAATAATTCCACAGTTTATATCATCAATTGGGGTTATTTATATTCTTATGATGTTTTCTAGTTTATTACAATATTTAGGTATAGATAGTTCATATTTTGAATCTATCTATCTATATAATGATGTAAGGAATCAATGAATACAATGACATGAAAAGTGAAGTTGTGGTAAATAATGATGAGTTGATCCCAATTAGATTTAATGATAAATCAATCTATATTTTACAATAGTTATATTAGTAGCTAAAATACAAAAAAGCATGTTTAAAAAGGAAATAAATTCTAGATAAATTAAATATAGGTTTTTACAAAATAACATTGAGAGGTAAAATGGACTCAATAATGGACTAGATAAAGTGGCTTCTGATCTATTAGAGAAGAATGACATTGGGGATAATAAATTAAAATTAATTTCATATTATGTGTAGAAACTCAATGATGATTCTCATAATAAAGAATATAAATAAAAAGAAATAAAATCATTAAAACTAAAATAGGTGAGTTGGATATAAACAAGGATATAGTTGATGAGAATAGAGAGATAAAATAAGAGAAGGTGAAATTCATAGGTTCTATAGATCGAATTAAATAAAAAATGAAGGATAACATTTTTATTTTGTAAAATCTCAAAAATTAAATAGAAGAAGACATTATTAGTGGAATGAAACTCAATAAAAATATTAAATTTAATCATTAATTAAAGTTTAATATAATCTTTTAGATAGAAGTTCAAGTGTTCTCTACCTTGATAAAATTAATTTCAATGGAAGAGCCTAAGAATAAAAATAATATAGCTGTTGAAGATCCAAAAATGATGAATAATTATGGATTTTTTCTTAAAATTTTATAGAATGTCTATTTTGTAGGTATCGACAAACATATTTATAATCCAATAAGAGATATAATCATTTTCTACTTTATAGCGATAAATTGAAAAAAAAAAATTTTGGTTAAAATGTAACAAATTACATATATTGTTTTCAATATTATGGAAAATTTGAGAAAATATGGTATCCATAATAGTAAAAAAGATTTTTTTTCCTAATAACTCTTTTCATAATAACCATTACTTGATAAAAAATCCTATTGGGAGGTCAGATGGATGAAAAGGGTGAAACTAACTTGTATTAATGGAAATATTTTCCGCAGTTGATCATATATTTTTGATACTATTTAATGAAGGATTTAATTTTTAAAGATTCTAATGAAAAGAATAAAATTATCTATTAAAAAACAACATTTTTGGAAGAAATTATGATGATATGGATGACTAAAATAGAAGTGAAATTATGTTTTAAGAAATTGGATAATATTTATCATTTTTTAGAAAAGTAGACCAATACACCCAATAATAATTCTACAATAGAACAAATAGAATTTATGGAGGTGACACAAGAGGAATTCATATATGTTACTATAAATAGAACTATGTGGAATGAAAATAATACATATGTATTTATTCTTTAATAGATTATGAAAAATGATATATGATTCTATTAAATGTGAAAAAATGAATAAATTAGAAAAAGTAGCATCCCTTCCATTATAGTGAAAAATAATATGATAAAAAATAATAAGATTATCCGGGATAATGATAATTATTAGAATTAGGGGATTGATTTTATTTCATTCGTGTCCCTAAAAATGAAATGGGATGATGGAATGGTGCAATAAAAAAGAAGATAATGAAAGGTGGAAAGAAAATGGATGGTCCAATTTGGATAGACACATTTCTATACTTGATGAAATTTGAGAAATCCCTCGATTCATGATTTAAATATTTTTCTAATTTTTTGTGAGGTGATGTATTCATATAGGTAAAAAATCATCCATGTGTTATTTTTTCTAGAAGATCACTTTTAAATGACCTAAAAAGAAAATCTATCCAAAATTAGAATATTCCTCTATAAAAAGAATTCAGTGAGTATTTCAACCCCATTTTCTTTATCAACCATGAATTATGTTTTATAAATTTAACAGAAAGAATTCAAATGTTTTATGGAACATGTTATATTTATTCAATTCATTGTTGATTTTCCAGCTAAAGGAAATTATTTAATCTAGAAAAAAACACTTATCACGGTACAAAATATTATGGAATGTGAAATGATCCTAAAATTAATTTTATAGAGATTTCAATACCATATATGAGATTATTTATGGTATCATGCCCAAAATAAGGACTATTTAGTTTTATTCAAACATGAGATAAGTGGAAAATAACCAATTAAGTGATGAAAATATTAGAAGAAACATTTTTAAAATCAATGATTATTTTGTTTTTTTCTAGATATTAGTATCAACTATATACTATGTAGTGGAATATAATTTTTTTCTGATAATGATATATTCTCCCCAATAACTAGAACCCAAATGTTTTTCAAAAAAAATTAATATCAAAAGATAAACTATTCTTAGTGAGTTAAAGTTGATCTTTCAAGGATATATAGAAATTTTTCTAACAAAATGGAGTCTGTGAAGAATTTAAAGAATTTGATTTCAAGTGGTTTGAAAACTATAATATCAAGTGGTCTCATGTTATTGAAAAACATGTTATAATTTCCTAACATAATGTTGTTTACTATTTATATATTGACTGTTTGGTGGGTAAGTGTGATGGAAAAGACATGATTGTTTTGGGAATGTTGAAATATATTGTTTCCATAATATTCATCAAATCAATAAATGATATGGATCAATATAGTATATTTTATTGAATCATATATTTTCTAGAATATGTTCTTAAGTAATAAGATTAATGAATTTTTAGGTAGTCAAAATCTAATTTTGTAAATTCGAACAATAATTTTCAAGATCATGTACTATAGTGTGAGATGTTTTGGAATAGGGCTGTCCAATTTGTTTTAAATGTGTATATATACCTCCATGTTTTCCCAAATAGTAAATAAATTTTTTTATCATAAATAAAACTAAAATAGTGGTTGAGACTATAAGATAAATACATTAAACAATTATATAGATGGAAAAGGAGTGATGATGCCTCCCTGATTATCAAAATAATAATTCAATCCCATTAAGAACACCTCACAGAAAAAGTAGTACTTCATCTTTATTAGATTTTATTCCCACACATAAAGGGGTTAGAAAGCATAAGGAATCTCAGTCATTGATAATGTGGGATATTAATCTCTCTCCATCAGAATGATTGAAAATGGTTTTCTTTTTCAAAGGGGTAATATTAGTTGAATATGAGGAAAAAATCATCAATATTGAAAAGATCTAGGCACACCGTATGGGGGATAAAATAAAATATAAAGTATATCCTTACATATCCCTTATGTATTTCACATACAATGGGAGAGATGATGTATCATTGATCTTCTTATTAACAAAATATGTATTAGAAGACTGTGGGGAACTCATTTGGTCGTGTAATATATAATCAAAAGTGGTGTGGATTTAAACCAATTTCTCTTATGGACAATATAGGGATATTGTATGGTTCAACTATGTTTATTTAAAAAAATTCAAAAGGTGGATGGGGTGATGTTTGGTTTTTTTGCGATTTTAGATTGATCAATATATTTGTGGAGCTTGTTTACAATGACACATTGAGGCTGATGTGGTCTATAGAGCATGTAAAAGATATATAATTATCATATTATAGAAGATATATTTTTACAAAACATGGTGATTCTCTTGAGATTCCCAAAGAAATATTGAAGCCATGTAAATTAAAGACATAGATTGTTCTACCCAAATCAAGTAGTGTGACATAAATCCTTTAAAAGGGAAAATTACTCATGTATATAAATTTATGACTATATAAAAAATTTTGGTGATGTGATGGTCTCCATATTAAAATGAAATCATAATTAAATTTAGTTATACGAGGTAGTTCACCTAAGTGAATCTGGTGACATTAAAAAATAACTACATACTATGATCATGTATGTGAATCAAATAAAAGGGTAAACATGAAAGAGGTAACCATTTTTATGAATACATTGACTAATATAAATTCAGATAAAAAATGTTCTTTGTATGGATGTTTTACTTAAAATGTAAATATTGAGACCCATGTATTTATATCTAGAGATGTAATAAAATTTATCTATATACATGTTTTCATTTAGGGAAGTGATTATGACACACATGAATTTATTAACAATATATAGCTTTTTTGTGTTCCTTTGGAAGATTTTCCCCATTATAAATTGAATTCGTGTGTTTTAGTTGTTTCTTGAACGTCTTTGAAAAATCATTGAACTAAATATGTGAGTTATGATAAAATCAACGAATGATAAAAGAATTATTGGGTGAAGTGTAATGAAATATTCATGTTGTTAGAGGAGGTTTTTTTACAATAACTGTGGATTATTGGACGAAGAAGAATGAGATATTATGGATCACTATATATATATATATATATATTTTACTAAAAGTAATTATAATTTTGGGAGATTTCAAAATGAAGGTATAGAAGGAAAGAATCATTTTATTATTTTAGCATATTAGTTTTATGTATTATGAAGAGCATGAAAAATATTTTAAAAGATGTGGAGTTCCAGTGATGAATTGTTCAAAGGTATTCTTAGTTTACACTTTTCAGAAAATAAGAAAAATATTCATTGAATTTTTTTTATATAAAAACTATCAATGAAAAAAATCTAAAATCCATTTGTATAGGATATCTATATCCAATTTATTAGGACATTGTGAAATTGGGAGGTAAATATCCAGGATGAACTGGATACCTTTTTATTGTGAATCTAAGGATTTTGAGGGTGTTTTTTTAATGAAAACCATCCTACATGTTGATGAAGATTATAATATTTATGTTTACTAAGGATCCACATTCATAGAATGAGAAAATGTTGTTTCTCTATAGAATGTTGAATATGGTGTTCCAAATTTATTCTAAAAAAATGTAAAGGGGGATGTTACATTTTGAAGTAGTAGTGAGTATTACATCAATACAACCATAAATAACTAAGGAATTAGTCAGCCTAGATAATATTAAAGGTGTTGTGACCAAAATTCTATAAATGGTGTGGGTGTCATACAATAGAGTATTTTGAAAAAGAGGATGAATTATTTAGTGTTCTATCAGAGAATGAGTTCCTTGGGTAGTAGTGAGATGATGTAGAACATGTAGGGCAGTGATACTTGGGTTGTAGTGATAATTCATATATATTTTAAGGGTAGTGATCCTAGTCCTAGAATAACCAAAACCTAATAACCACTAAAATAATTAATAATAATGGTAAATAGTTTTATCAATACAATTATGAAAGAATGATCCTTAAAGAATCCTGACGTCGGTGAACCAATTAAAAATATTTGTGTCGGAATGAGAATCACATCTGAACATTTATATATGAATTCATTTTTCATATGGGTGAAGTGATAAGTTTAACATAGATCATTTACCCATGAGAAGGGTATTCCTAAAGTTAAATCCATTAAGAGTTAAAAAATGTTTTAAATTAGGAATACACTGGTTCTCCCTCTCACTTTTGGTATATAATGGGGATCTAAAAAAACATAACAATTATATTAGGTTACTTTTAATTATACTAATAAAACAATTATCCTTTAGTATAAAAATCATCTCACTAGGCCTAGTGAAATTGTATTATTATATTTATAATGTCATAGGCCTTGATAAATTAGTAGCTTGATGATCCATCTCACAACTTGAAATCCTAAAAAATCACCATAGTTTAACAATTTAGTAATAAACATCTAAAGAGAAGTTGTGTCTATTATAAAAGTCATTGAATCTAAAACAATATATCTAATGATGAACATAACTAATGTAGAATCTTCCCCTTGATCATTATTTGCTACCTATTTTCCCTCATTCACTAGAACATCTTAAAAAATGCAATAAATAAAACAACTTTGTAATTTCCTTTTATTAAAATTTTAGGAAAATTTGATGGATGTTTTACCTATGTCCTTGTATTACATATTTAAACTAGAATTTTTGATGCTCTATTATTCTTCTTTTTTATAGGGACAAAAGGTTTTTACTAGAAAATATTCTTATCCTTATAGAAAATAAATTCCAAATATATTAGTCAGATACTTAAACATGATTTTCATGTTAAAAATAATTTTATAAAAACTGAAACTAGGAGACATCGATGGAAGTATGATATAGTTGGATAGTTATTCCCTCAACATGAAACTATGAATCTATTTTTTATTAATATTCCTGATAATATTTAGTACATGGGGACCACACTTCACTCAATCTTCTAATTTTTATGAAAATAGTAAACTGGAGAACTCATATAGTTCTTTCATAAACACACATTGTAAATATTTTTAATCCTACAAAACATTGAATATATATTGTTTTATTCAAAATTCATGGATTTTAACTTTAAAGGGATTATAACATGATGCACTAAATGTTTTTTCACTTGTTTAATTTCTTAAAAAAATCCTTCTTAACCCAAAATTATCCTGGATATATCATTAGAATACTAGGGGTAATCCAAAAAATAAGATTTCCTCTAATGGGATTATATAAGGAATAAGGTCCTATATAAATCATCGAATGTTTTATGGTAATTAAATTTTCCATATCAAATACACATTTTGGGTTTGGTGAGTTAGTGGGGTTGTTTACCATTTTAATTTATTAATAAAATTTTATATTATTACATTATATAGATTATCATTTATTGATATTATTAATTAATTTAATATACCTCCCACAGTTTTTTAAATCCTAAAAACCATAAATATTGGATCATAAATTTATGGTCACTAAATAATACAGTGAAAAAATATGTATCTCCCTTACAGTAGTATAGACCATGTACATGTGAAAATATACATGTTTTTTGGAAGGAATCTCTATATAAAACAACATTGAGTTACAGTTCACTGATTTATTTGATGGACATCGGAAACATCTAACCCCAGCATTGAATTTTTCAACGTTTGCGTCTAAATTATAACATATAGGATATAGAAAAATTTAATAAATCCAATTTTATAAATCAATAACATCACTTTTAAATTATATCCCCACAAATAGAAGTGTTCTCAACTATGTATTAAACAACACCTTTAGTTTTGGTTGTATCCCAACCACACGATGGGTGGAATTTGACCCAAAATTATCTTTGAGGGATTTTATTTAGGAACAAGTAATCATGTTTGATATTTCATGATTCTCATTAAATATTGTTTATGATTTCATACATGATTTATTACCTAGGAATAGTAAAAAAACATACACATTTTTTTTATGTAATGATATTTTTTAATTAATCAATTCTATGCGATCACATAAATAAATAGTTGTATAAGGATTGATGATAATAGATGGGGAATGATCATGATATTTAATATAGTGTAAGTTTTATTGATAAAAAATAAAATAATAATTAACATAGTTGGCATAACTCCTTGATTTTGGATTGGTTTGAGTTTCAAAATAATGCATTCACAACTTCTTCTTCATGTTTGAATTTCATCTAAATATACTACATCTACATATGGTATATTTAATTTTACAATTATTTTAACATTCGAAGTAAATAAAGAATAATAAATTTTCATATTTATTAATATTTATGAATTAAATATTAAATTACATTGAATTAGATGCTATGTTCAATGGAGTACCTGATACGCAACAACAAGTATATTTGATATCTTACATTGCACACAACATTGGGTCATACTAAAAAATAATAATATAATATTATTTTAAATGGTAATTAATGCCTAGTTATTGTATTGTTTTGAATTAATTGAACTAACTACAATATGATAATACATATTTGTTAAATGTTTTTACATTTATCCAATGAAAGTTAGAGGCTAAAAATTTGAATTATTCCAATTTTAAGTATAAATATTCTAATATTCTTTAAAAGCTCGATTTACTGCATTTTGATGGAAAACCCTCTATAAATATAGTTTTGATAGCATTTATATAATCTATTTGAAAAAATAAAATTCTTCTTCAGAATTGGGATATCGAAATTTAAATTGGGTAAATGTTTGGTATTTTTCTGACAAAATTAATTTTTTAATCAATTGTGAAAAATATTGTATTTTAATTCAAAATTGACTTTTAATATAATGTATTTATATGGTTAGATTGTATTTTTTATTGTTTTTAATGTGAAATTAGATTATATTTTTTATCATTCAATCCAATTTTGGTCATTGGATACAATTTCACTATGAAACTAGACATAAGCAACAGTGAATCTTTTGATAGTTAATATTTTCTTTAAAACACGATTTTTTTACAATGACAAATAATTTTAAATTAATTAATGAAATTTCTCTGTTTTTAATTTGTTAAAATAGATATAATTTTTGAATTAGGAATATCAAATATAGGTTATGCTAAATTTTTGGTATTTTCCTTAAAACCTTAAAGTTTTTATGAATAGTGAAAACACTGAGTAGTGGTTAAAAAATCGACATCTTCATTTAAATAAAATTTTAGAGCTTCTATGATTTTAATTTCAAAAATATAACATATATGTTTGTTATCAATATGTAAAAATTGGTTCAATAAAATTAAAAATAATTTTTTTTAATAGTAACATTTGAGATTTATTTACCGCTGTTAAATGTAAATAGGGTGATTCAAGGTAAAAATAATATTATTGTAAAAAAAATAACATTAAAACTTATCATAAAAATATTAGTTGAGTCCTGGCCAACCAATAATGTTCTTGGTTGTGATTTTTTAACTTGGAAAGTCATTTGGGTAAGATAATGACATTAATAAATTTTTATTTTAAGTAAAAATAAAAATATCATAAACATTTATTGTTTTTCTAAAAGAATTTTAATGTGGTGTTATATAATAGATATATTTTAATATAATTATTCATTTGAATGATAATAATATTTCCTACATTGTGGTATTTTATTTATAATTTTTATACATGAAATAGCGAAAATTATTTATCACACAATAATTATGTAGTGTTTAACTCCTTAATGAATTATTTAATTTAATAATATTATTATAATTAAAAAAAAATAAAAAACCTATAATATTCTTACTGGGTGACTTTATTTCGAAAAAGTGTCATCATATCATAGAAATTAATATTATTTGGACCTTTAAAACTGAATAATTATTATATAATAAAATAATATTTTCAAAATTTCATAAAGATACCCTCCTCACCCTTATAAAAATACCTCACCTATAACCTGTTATTGAAACCTCTCAAGCCACATGTCTCATCCAAACATATCCATAATAATCTATCAAGATCCTTATCTTCCACCTCGAAGTCTTACCATAGGCAGAAGACACTTCAAGAAATCCTTTTGGTTCAAACCAAAGAACATTACCTGATTTAAAGGTAACATCTTCTCTTATGTTATTTTATTTTATTTTACTACTCAAACCACATAAAATCTTTTTATTCTTTATTTAATAACAACACCAGTAACATAAATATCATCTGTTGTTGATATGATAAGGATTTGAACTACACTTACACACATCTCCGCCTAATGGGTAAAGATTATAATGTTTTTGTGGATGGCGAACTACTGCCTCACAAAATGATGATTGTTCAATCTTACACCACTTGTGGGGGCCATTAATATTTAGATATATTTAAATGAGATATATATTATATTCATATTTTATTTATAGTTGTTTATTTTTCTTTTATATCATACTTTTATGGTTTCCATAGTTTGTAAATAAGATAATTTCATTTGAGGATGCATGGACTACCGCACCTTCAATGTGTTATGACTCATTCATGCCATACGTGGAATGCATAAAGTATAGAGTTAATAAATTTAAATTAAATATATATTATAATGGAATTATTATATACCTATGTATTATTATTTTTTCATTCCATTAAATATAAAATAGATATTAAAGTAGTGTTCATGTGTACGTACGTCTTAATGTCTCTATGAACGGTGCATTTCATTTCTTAACTCCAAATTATAAAGAATATTATGAATACATAAAAAAGTGATATATATGTTATATATGATATCTAAACCATTAATATCATTCTATATATAATGTAATTTTTCCCACATGAATAGTTTGTAATTATAACAAATTTATTTTTGACCAAATTTCCGAACATCGACAAAATGTCTGATATGAACTCAAATAATTAGCTAATGGTTATAGAAAGGTAATATATGATATTAAAGGAATAATAAACATGAAAAAGTTCTTAATTAAGTATAAATTAACTTATTTTTATTATTCAATAATAACATTGAACATACGAATCAAGTCAGACATGAGGTAAGGGGTTTCTTATCTCAACATTAATTCCATGAGATTTCAATTGTTCACCACTTATTTATTGCATGTGGTGTATTGTGTACCTAAATTTGATATATATAATCATGATTATATTTATAGTCACGATATTCTATGATTCATTTTTTTGTTATTAACTTTTCTTCATACGGATCGATTGATTACAACATTGTAAGGGGTTTTCATCTCACTTTTTATTCCTATGAGATTAATTCAATATTTTCCAAAATTTCCATTTGTGTTCTGTATTTACTTCCCAGGATTGTATTATTTTTGTAATATAATTTAATTTATGTGTATTTTAATATTCATTATATTTTAATTCCTTCATGTGGTCTATGTTTTGTATGTTACCAAATCGGTAAGGGAACTTTTTACCCCAATTTCAATTCCTTGGGTTAATATTCTAATTCTTAATTATGTTATGCTATGATTATGGGTAGAATCACTATTTATTTATTTATGTTTTAATTTAAACTCCCCTTTGTATTGATATAATATTGATACACATAATCACTCCATTGATACATTCTCATGTCATTGATATGATTTTGATATGGGTAATCATAACTTAAATTCTATTCATTGAGTTAAACGCCCTAATCATTGGTTTTATTTTAAAAAGAACATGTAGGAATGTTCTATAATTTATTTACACTAAATATAAAATTTTAATGAGTGTATTGAAAATTTTCACATATTATTATGTAATTTATTTATCCTTAATCTATGGATACTATTTTTATAAGGGATTTTGTCTCTATTTACTTTGTTTTGAGACATCATTGTAGTTATGCACTAATTCACTTTTATATGGTGCTAATACTACCCATTTGCATATTAAATCATGAATACCTTTATTTTCAAGATATTATAAAGGCTTTATTAATTTTTTTCCTCAATTATTTGTATTCAAGAGTCTCTCATTTGATAAGGAACTATTTAACTAAAATATCATTTTAAATGTTTTATTGATTTATTCTTCTAAATCATTCTCATTAAGGTCCATGATTTATAATTTTTTATAAGGATATATTTATATGGACAGGAAAGTTTTGAAATTAAAGTTTAATTCAATGTTCCAAAGTGGTATGGGACACTTTTAATCATAATTATCTTTATTAAATGTTTTAATTTTTTTTGAATATGGTCATAAAAAAACATTGATTATTTCAATATCCTGAAATTTTATATTGTGATTGGAACATGGAAATGTTTTCTTTCCTTCATGATTGTTTTGTCTGTTATGAATAGCTTATTCTTATTGGTAATTTTTTACATATATGGGTGGTTCAGTGATAAACCATGTGTGGGAGAGCTCGATATAGCTCTCCAATTCATTGGGTATCATGACAGAGGTAAATATAAATATTTCAACTAAGAGATTTAGGTAATATACTATAATGGGTATTCTATGTGTAACTACCTATGTATATGTGAATGATAAAATGTAAGTACAATATCGATTCCATAAGTTACCTTTATGATTTATGATTTCTATGTTTTATTATAACATCTTATTATTTCATGTTGTATGTTAAGGAGCTTATTCTTTATATGTAATGATAAACTAATGTTTTCTTTCTTTATTTTACAATACTTAATGAGACTTTTATGCTCATCCCATGTTTTTGAAAAGTTTATCACTAGGTGTAAGGCAGGGGTAGAGAAAGGAAGAACACAAAAAGATTTATATCAAGAAAATAATTATTGTTTTCTTTTAATATTTTTTAGTTTATGAAAAAATGGATACTGAGTAGAAGTGTCTACATTGTAATTTCTGAGATGTAATGCAATAGTGAGTGTGTAATTAACTATAAATCTAAACCTGAAAATATCCTCAATGTGAATTATCAACTTAATTAAATATTATGTAATGTTTATTTCTAGGTTGTTATAGTTGGTATCAAAGGTCTGTTTAGAAAACATTAGGGATTAAGAGATTCTATTAGACACATGGTTAGTCGTTATGTCTATCCTTTAAGTTAAATCCTTATATTGTAACTTTTTCATATTATGGAGAGTCTATTACAAATGGAAAGAGGAGGATCTCAAATGACATTGCTATCTCATACTGATGGCGTGCTTGAAATAATAATTGGAATGTCATGGCCAGCAGATTCTAAAACATTTTCTGACATACAACTCACTTGTAAGAAATTGTTTGAGATATCAAACACCTCTGATATACCTCGATTCCATTGTGGATCATGGGTTGTATTTAATCAAATACTATATTCTCATTATTGTCAAATTTCAAGAAAGGTATATATTATCGAATAATTTTCATATATTTTACCTTATCACATGATTTTGAAGCGTATTATGATTTTGAAAAACGTGATGATGAAGGAGGCCATTTTAGAAACTATTTTTATTTTCCATTAAATTATAATCTTTCAACACATAATTATGATGTTTTAAATGACCATTTACTTAATGTTTCAACTCAAACTATGTTAAAATGTTTTATAAAAAGAATGTTTTATAAGATGGTTTGAAATTATATGTTATAAATGATTATTTTTTGAAACTATTTTTCTTTGAACACCCATATGACCCATGTTGTACAAGGTGGACTTGGATGAAGGGAGAAAATGATTTTGAAGGATATCAAAATCACTTTTTCAATGCCAATGAACATTTACCTACGTGAACAAGATGACATTGAAACCATGTTGACACCATGATCGAGGTATTATGTTCAATCTTTTGGTAATGGTTTTTTTTATCATACGGAGGTTAAATTAAAAAAATGAAAATATATATATGCCTTCATTAAGATGTTGATGTCTTAATGATTTGGGATGAAAATGAAATGTATAAGACAACCTTTGAGGTGAAAATATGTTAGGGTTTTTTTTGAGTTATATATATAGGACGAAGCATAATATGGGGGACAACCCATCATGTCTGACAAGGCCATTTAAATCGAATCCACATCTGAAGGGCGACAAGGGCACATCTCCTACCACTGGCCTACTTGAAGTACTTTATTAGTATGAGGTATTTATTTAGTTAAATGATTTAATGGATCAAGAATACGTTTATGTTCAGAAATTTTGTTTTATGAAATGGATATCCTTAGTATAGGAAAATGATTGGGTTATTATGTGATATACATTATTTTAGAAGATAATCTCTCTTTTGGGAAAACACTATATTCATAAGAAAAATAGAATACTATTGGATTTAATTTGAGGAAGAATTTTTGAAATTTATTTTGAAGGAATCAATTTTTTAGGGAAATTTGGGTATTTATCGAAATGAGTAACCTATCATAGATAATAAGTAATTAGGATAATTACACTTCAATATGAGACTTTAAGAGTAGTAGATGTTACTTAAAGATAAATGTTAAAATTTAAAGTGGAAGTCTATGTGATTAAAACCTTATATGTTTTGGGATTCTATATTAGTTTTTTTTACATAAAAGAATTTTATGGACAATTGTTTATAGAATTTTCATTGTTGAACTATGGGTTTTGTTTGTCAAATTTTGGATATTATGAATACTTTTTAATTTTTAAGGATTATCCTTTTTTTGGATTATCTAATATATTACTATCCATTTTTTTGGGTTAATATCGAAAGATAGGGGAATATATATTTCATCATTTTTTGATTATGTGATTATATATAAGTTGATTCTGACACTTCACATGTGAACAAGTCATCTTGAATACTCAACATTTGGTGAGAATATAAATTTTTGGTAGAAACTTCCTAAAGGATGAAACTCTACATGATAAGTAAGTATATTTACTTATGTCCTTATTCAATATCAAAAATAAATTCTCTAAAATTATGAAAAGCAACATATAACAAAAATATGTTGTGTGTTTAATTTTCTTGTTGGGAAACTGAAGACCGTTTAACATATCATAATTTTGTGATTTTCAGGTGGTTAAATTTCTCATAATCATGTATTATATCACTCTCCATCAGAACATGACAACTAGTTTTTCATCAATATCCTTGTTTTCTTACATGGAATTCTATTATGGGTTATCTCAAGTGAACTTTTTCCTTAACATTAATTCTTTTAAAGTGATAGTTTTACTAACTCTTTTTCAAATTTAGGACTTTTGATGAATTTTTCAAGACCAATTTTAAAATTGAAAAGACAAAATTTCTAAAATGGGGAAGGATGTATCATCCCATGTAAATAAATAATAATAAAATTTTATATTTATAAATATTTGTGAATTATTTTTTAATTTTACTTTAGAAGGGGATTCTATGTTCGATGGCGCACCTGATATGCAACAACATGTTTCTATGAAATCATATGTTTCAAACAACGTTGGGTTATGTTGAACAATAATAATATAATATTATTTTAAATGGTAGTTAACACATAGCTGTTGTATTTTCTATAATGAATAAAAATAACTAAAATATGATTATATATATTTGTGAATTTTTTTACATTTATCCAATAAAAGTTAGTGACTTAAATTATGAATGAATCCTATTCTATGCATAAATACTCTAATATTCTTAAAAAGTAGATTTACCACATTTTGATAGAGAACCATTTTTAAATATAGTTTTGGTAGATTTTATATGTTCTGTTTGAAAAAATCAAATTCTTTGTTATAATCGGGACAATAAATTTTACTTTTGGTAAATTTTTGGTATTTTTCTGATAAAATTCATTTTTTAATGAATAGTTAAAAATATTGTATTTTAATTAAAAACTACCTATTAATATAATTTATTTATAATGATAGATTATATTTTTAATTGTTTTTTAAGTTTAATTAGATTATATTTTTACCATTTAATCCAATTTTGGTCATTGGATGTAATTTCACTTGGAAGATGAACATAAACAAGTGGCAATCTTTTGATAGTTATTATTATTTTTTTAAACAATATTTGTTTTAACAACGGGAATTAATTTTAAATAAATTACTAAAATTCTATGTTTTGAATTTGTTAAAATAGATATAATTTTTTAATTTGGAATATCAAATATATATTTGGCTGAATATTTTGTATTTTTATAAAAACCTTTAATTTTTTATGAATAGTGAAAACACTTATGTGTAGTTAAAAAAATGACTTCAGCATTTAAATGAAATTTAACAGTTTCTATGTATTTAATTTTGGAAATATGATCTACATGGTTGTTATTAGTAAGTAAAATGTGGTTAAATGGGATAAAAATAATTTTTGTGCAATAGTAACTTCGAACATTTATTTACCGCATTTAAAGGTAAATTGGTTAATTGAAGGTAACAATAATATTATAAAAAAAAATTAACTTAACACTTGTACTGAATTTTTAGGATGATTCATGGCTGAAAAATACAATCTTTGGGCGAGATTTTTGGCCTTTTAATGTAATTTGGGTATGATAATGACATTAATAACTTTTTATTCGAGGTAAAAATACAAAAACCATAAACATATATTATTTTGCTATAACAATATTAATGTGGGGTTATGTAATTGTTATATTTTACTATAAGTATTCATTATAAATCTAAATAAGATTTCCTATATAATTTTATTTTATTTATAATTGTTATACATCAAATTAATAATATTATTTATGACACAAAAATGATGTAGTGTTTACCTCATTAATTAATGATTTGAATAAATAAGATTATAATAATTATAAAAATTTAAAAAACCTGTCCAATTATTATTGTATAATATTATTTCAAAAAATATTTATCTTATCTTCAACTCTAATATAATTTGGACCTTTATAAACTGAAAATCATTTTTTAATATAATATTATTTTTATACATTCCGAAAGAGCTCCTCCGCTCCATTATAAAAAGTTCTCACCTATAACCAATTACTCACATGTCTCAAGCCCCTTGGCTCATCCAAAATATGTCCAAATAATATCTTTGGATCATTCTATTCCACCTACATTCCATACCTAAGGTAGTGGGTACTTCAATTAATTCTTTTGGTTCAAACTAAAGGGAGTTACTCGATTTAATGGTAATGTCTCCTCTTTAGTTATTTTCATTTATTTTACATCTCCAACCCCATTAAATCTTTTTATTATTTTCTTTTATAACAAAAATAGTATAATATACATACAAGGTTGTTCATATGAGACGAATTTAAAGTACACTTACACACACCTCTGTCTAATGGGTAAAGAACATAATGATTCTATGGACGATGGACTACTACCTCACGAAAAGATGATGGTTAAATATTCTCCTACCACCTCTTATGGTAGAAATTAAGATGTAAATATATTTAATTGTGATATATATTATAATTATATTTTCTCTATAATTCTGTATTTTTTATTTATATCGTATCTTTATGGTCTCCATAATGGGTAAATAAGATAATTTTATTTGAGGAAGTGCAGACAACCACCCCCTCAAAGTGATATGACTCGTTCATGCCATACGTGTAATGTATAAAAGATGTAGTTTATTAAAATAGGTAAAATATATATTATAAAAGAATTATAATATACCTATTTATTATTATGTTTTCATTTTTTAATTTAAAATAGAAATTAAAGTGGCGTTCATGCGTACGTACGGTTTACCGTCTCCATGAATGATGCGTTTCATTTCCTAACTCCAAATGATATGGAATATTTTAAATACATATACACTGGATATATTTGATATTTATGATATCTAAATAGTTAATATCATTATGGAGATAATGGATTTTGTGTAAATCTACAATTTGTAATTATAACAAGTTCCATTTTTTAAAAAAGTTCCAAACATCAACAAAATGTCCAATATGAACTCAAATATACTAACTATTGTAGGAAGTTAGTAAGTGATATAAAATGAATAATAAAAATAAATAAATTTACCATTTAAAAATTAACTTATGTTTATTATTTAGGAAGAGCACAGAACATACGTGTCAAGTTAGACACGAGGTAATAAGTTTCTTATCAGACATTTAATTCTCTGATATTTCCATTATTCACCACTTATTTATTGCATGTGGTGTATTGTGTACATCCATTTGATATATATTTTCCTTATTCTATATATATTTATAGTATTATATGATTTATTTGGTGTTTATTGACTTTTGGTATTAGGACTCGATTGAATACAATGTGGTAAGGGATTTACATCTCACTTTTTATTCCCATGAGATTCATGATATATTTGACACTATTTTCATTGGTGTGGTGTATGTACTTCCCATGACATTATTATTAATGTAATATAAATTAATTTTTATTTATTTACATCTTCATTGTATGATCCTTCTTTCTTGTGGGGTATTATTCATATGTTTCCATATCGGTAAGGGGACTTTTTGACCTAATTTCTTTTCCTTGGGTTAATCTTAAAATTATTAATTATGTCATGCTATGACTATTTGTAGAATCATAGTTTATTTATTTATGTTTTTATTTCAACTTCCCATTGTGATTATATAATTTTGATACACATAATCATTCCATTGATAAATTCTCATGTCATTAATATGAACTTGATAAATGTAATCTTGACTCAATTTCTATTAATTAAGTTAAACATCCAAGTAATTGGTTTTGTTTTAAAAATAACTCATGTGAATGTTCTCTTATTGATTTACACCAAATATACAATCATATTGAGTGTATTTATATTTTTCACACATTATTATGTAATTGATTTATCCTTAATCTAAGGATAATGTTTTTATAATGGATTACGTCTCAATTTATATTCCATTAAGACTTCATTATTTTTATGCCCCAATTCAATTTTATATGGTATTAATACTATCTTTGGCATATTATATCATGAATCCATTTATTTTCCTGATATTGTAATATTTTGAATAGTTTTATTCCTTAATTATTTTTATTCAAGGGTCTCTCATTTGGTTAGGAATACTTTAACTAAAATATCATTTTAAATGTTTTAATGATCTATTCTTATAAATCATTCTAATTAATTTCCATGTTTTAAAAAATTTTCGAAGATTTTATTTATATGGACATGAATTTTTTGAAATTAAAATTTATTTCAGTGTTTCAAGGTTTTATGAGACACTTCAATTCAAAAATCTCTTTATTAAATTTTTTAAATGGTATTGAAAATGCTTTGATAAAGAATTTAATATGTCAATATACTAAAATGATATATTGTGATTGCAATATGGAAATGTTATTTTCCATTTATGATTGTTTTATATGTAATGAATATGTAATGGCAATTGGGCATCGTTTACGTATATGGGTGGCTCCATGATAAACATAGGGTGGGTGAGTCTGAGATAGCTCTTCAATGCATTAGGTAACATGATAGAAGAAAAAATTAATATTTCACCTAAGAGATTTAAATAATATACTATGATGGGTATTACAAGTGTAACACCATATGTAGATATGAAATATACAATGTAAGTATGATATGGATACCATATGTTACCTTTATGATTTATGATTTCTAACTGTTAATCATAAATCTTTTGATTTCATGAGTTATGTTAAAGATCATTTGTTTTTCATATATTTATGAAATAATGTTTTCATTCTTTATTCCATAACCCTTACTGATCCTTTTATGCTCATCCCATGTTTTTGAAATGTTTTTCACAGGGTATAAGGCATAGTAAGAAAATGTAAGAACTCAAGAATATTTATATAAAGAAAATAATTATTGTTTTCTTTTATGATTTTTTAAGAAAAAAATTGATGCTACGTATAAGTGTATACTTTTAATTTTTAAGATGTAATTTAATAGTTATGTATTAATTATTTAAAACTATAAACCTAGAAATATCAGAAATGTGATTTGTTAACTAATTTCGGGATTTTGTAATGTTTATGGTTGCGGCCTTCAAATCATAATAGCACACATCAGAGGGGACCAAGGATTAGTGGTTAAATATTAAATAGTAGTTGATATGAAATATTATATATAAAATTTGAGAAGGTATAATAAGTAGACCATTTATATTTTTTTAAAGAATAATTGTCACATCAAACTAACAAAAGAGTTAAATTTTAAAAAAATGCATTGGTTGGTCTGATATAATAATCATACCATATAGAAAATAACAAAAAAGTAAAATAATATCTCTTGTAGTCTCATTAAATAGAAAAACTAAAATAAAAAATGTCTTTTCTTTTTTGTTAATTAAAAAAATACAATATAATTATATTTCAATAGATTAGTACATATTATATTTTTATATAATGATATAGTATATTATTAGAAACAATAAGTAATTAAAATATATATTATTAATATATCCTTTTATTTTATTTACTTATAAAAAATGGATTTCAGGATCTCAGTTTGGGAAGATAGGTATAGATAGTTCCTAATCCCTTGGCCACCCCACGATGACTCCTACAATATGTACCAATTGTTTTACACCTTGGTGAATCCTTACTGATTTTGGGAGCAATCAATGTAGGGACCAAACGTACTAAATCAAGTGGCTACACTTTCCTGTTTAAACATTAGCTACAATATGGGAGGATTTATGCTTGG
The DNA here is from genome assembly GCA_963277665.1 of Viscum album. NCBI lineage: Eukaryota > Viridiplantae > Streptophyta > Magnoliopsida > Santalales > Viscaceae > Viscum > Viscum album. The sequence continues at coordinate 284,435,942 of OY728164.1, read as the reverse complement.
TAAGAAAACTTAGTGAAGTGGTGTAGGCATCTTCTAAGTATCAATACACCCCGAACAAGATCAAATGACTTTTTAATTCCTTAGATTGTGATTCATTCTAGAACTAGCCTCATGGTGGTTGGGGGTGGGCTGACATGATGCAGGAGATGGTTGGTATTCCAAAGCATGTATATATCCAATGGGTTCCAACTTTATAGAATCTCCTTGGTCTATATTCCTTGGGTGGGCTATGACACACTTCATTGAGGAATATGGGGCTATCTATGGCTGATAAATTTTATAGCTAGTTCTTGTATGCATTTTTCCTTTGCGTGTTATAGAATTGAATCAAACAACTTCATGTATCACATGGTTCTATATGTGGTTAATATATATTATGAAATACATCCTCAATCATGAAAAATCATTAAAATTTAGTAATATATGTAAAAATTGCGATTTAGAATTACCAGAACTAGAGAATTTGTATCCAAATAATTATTTATATTTGGCCATTTGATAGAAAAATTATGATTGAATAAATAAAACTAATAATGTCAAATCTAAAATTAATTATATGTCGACAATGACAACTCTATTTCAATAAGAGGGATCCATTTAAAGAATAGCTATGTTTTATTGCTACTAAATGTTATTTTTGGGGAATATCTAAAAAATTCAATTTGATTATTTTGTTCTAGTCCCGAATCCATGAACTAGATCTACACATCAGTGTATAATTAACATGAATTTTATAAAATTTTCATTGATTTGATCAGTCACAGTTAATTATTAGGCTACATTACATTTAATAGGACCCAAATATTAATCCTTAGAGTTATATCAACAAATGAATGCAAGAATCTTATTATTTTATTCATTAAGCATCAGGTGATTCTGTGATAGAACAGTATATGTCCAGATTCTCATGTCAATCTCGAACACCAGTCATATGCATGTACTTATATAAAATCTTTACTGAATGAGAGATCACTCATCATTGTATAAAGTTGTTCAATTTTATTTTTTAATGATAATCCCTGATATACTTGTGTCATTAATATAAGAATTTAACATAAATCAGATTTCAAAAAAACTCTTATACATTTATTCCATTCTATAAAAAACCCATTTAAAACCTTAAATATTTATTTTATAAATACCTAAATTCTTATCATGGATTAGAAATATTAAAAAAATTACATTTGAATAAATAACTATATTTATTTCAAAACTATATTATATAAAATTTCTCTGGGATTAAAAAATATATTAAAAAAAACCACATGAAACTAGGCCATTTAAAAGAACTAATTTCTCACCAAAATAAATATTCACATATTCATTATCTTTAATAACATGAGATTATAAAATAAAAATAATAAAATATACACATCCTCATAAATTCTAAAATGTTATTGAGTTTTTATTACATAATCATAAATAAACATCAATACAATATTGAGAGATTCTATTTTAATTATTAGATTCTTCAAAATGTAATGATATTTTAGATCCCATTAGTGTTCATCACACTAGGACTAATAATCAGAAGAAGACGGTATTGACTGGATATCAACGATGGGGTCAAGTCACAAATCATGTCCCCAGAAGACATATTATAACCTTAAATAAATGCTGCTATGATTTACAATCTGTTTTGAAACTATATTATTCACAAGTGGAACAAAAACTATGTCATTATTTATTAATACATAATATATCATTTTTTTAATTTTTCATACAACCTTGACTTAATATATATTGTATTTGTTTTTTACAAAGGTCCTATCTTCCCAGTGAATGGGAAATAGTTATCACTCACATAACATATAAGGGATAAATCATCTCTTGAACATTAAATTAGGCATCAGAAAATTTATGAGGTACCTAATGTATGCTACTTCATCAAGAGAACATATAATAATGTTTTACTCTTTTTTTAATGTATGCACATCCTTATAAACAATTATATGGAACTAAATTCTTATTGGTGACACACTTTATTTTAGATAGAAATATCTAATGAAAATCATGATACATGGAATTTATAGGATAAGACCACCCTCATATCATTCCTGATTAGAGATCATAATGTGTGAAATTCATGAGAAGAAATTCCAACACTTATGGTCCCCTAACACAGGATATTAAAAAAGTCTCCATGTCCTATCATAATGGGGCTTTAAGAATGTATGATGATTCCTAAGAATGCATTTTTATAATACATTGTTTTTCATCATATCAAAGAACTGGAATAACCTATTGACGTGATAATTATTATATATAATGTTTACATCAATATAGTGTATATATATTATAAATATGGCACAGTAATAGTGATTATGAATATATCAAAATGCATACAATAATTTTCAATCAAAATTACAAAATATGATGTTTGTTTTATGGTATTTACTCATACATGATTACAAGGAAACCCATTTTATGCATGACCTTCTGAGGATTCATGTGATTCCAAAATGAAACAAGAATAGTATTGTAATATTCCAAAACATTCTAGCATAAATTTCATATTTTCATATTTTTTACTAAATGGAATGTTTTAAAATATATAAAATTTGATATATTTTAATATAAACTGTCTTTTAGAAATTCAAATGATTTTCTAAAACTCATAATTTTTGGAATTAATTTTTTTACAATATTACAAGCTTTTAAAAAACTAATTTAATCATATATTATTTATTTACCAATATATAAGATGAATATAATTTTATTAAAGACAAATTCACAATTAAAATTTTAGCTTCTCAATATTTATTCATATCCATTTTTTTGTTTTGAAATCAAAATGATAATCATTTTCATATGGATATAATGTTAATTAATAACGTTTGGATAAATATAATAATTTAATAATAGAGAAATAATTTTTATTGAATAATATAAAGACAATGTTTATTAATATATTAATTTTATTTCAATATATTGAAATTATAATAGATATATATCTAGTATTATGAAACGATTACATGTTCAAGAATGATATTTTATGTGAATATAATTTTATATAGATTGATATAAGCATATTTTTTATAATATATTATAAATGTTGATATATAAATTATAAATTATATATTTTTATAAAATATACATTTCATTATAGTAATTAAAAATTAAAAATAATTTATATAATGAAATTATATGTTATTTTAAAGTATTATTTTTATAAATTAAAATTGTTTTTTAGATATATATAAAATTTAATAAATATATTAAATATATAATTGATATTTATTAATTTAAAAATATTAATGAGTGGTGAATAATGAAATAAAGGTATATAATAATTCTAACATATTTTTTTAGAATTTAAATTATGGTGTATACGATTTTATTTATAATGTCAATAGTTAAAATATACAATATGTAAACACATATATTGTGCATAGTGGTAAAGAAATGGTTTTAAGGATACATACTTGTCATACAATATAGTAGTAATATTATAATGACTCTATATATGGGTACAGAAACACTTATGTAGGGGTAACATAAAAGTATTAGGCACTGCATATGTTTAAGAGACTGACTATGTAATGGTACAATTCACTATAAGAAAATATGGAACTTGCTACAAAAGTGTAATTACCTCCTACCTCCATCATGTATGGGTAATGAATATACTTTAATAAGGTTTGGTATTGAACTCGGTTCTCATATAAAGGTAACCATATTTCATGAGTAAGGGTACCACACCGTTCATATAAGGGAACTATGCTGCTCACCTATTGGAACCACACCCAATATATGAATTATATAAGGCCCATCCATCCCCACATAAGGGTAAATACAGGACTATATAATGGTAATATATGTATTTTAAAATCAATGACAGGTAATCCTACTACTAATGTAGGGGAAAACTAACATGATATAATGGTAAAAACACATTGTAATGTAAATTTCAGTTTAAAATCTTCCATAAAAGAAAAAATATTTCTATGTATGTGTAACCATTCTAAAAAACATACATAAGTGAAAAACCATTACTTAAAAATCCTAATAAATTCAATCTAAAGACACATATAAGTTATAATGAACTATTAATTTTAGACCTATAGTAGGGTCATCGGTTTCTATGAAAGCAACCTAGAGATAAAATTGGAGGTTAAATATATATATATTTACATATATTATACATCCTCAAAATCAAAATAGAATATAAAATAAAATTTTATGATATAAATGATTCCATAACAATCATATTTTCAATAAGGTGTGAATATTTTAGTTAAAATTTGAAATATATATATATATATATATATAGATTGTGTACTTATCATTATTCTTAGATGATATTCTCTTCACAATATAGATTATATTTATTGGATCACAACCTAATTCTAGAAATATACCTTTACAAAACATTATCTAAACAGTTTCAAGATACTGACTAGGATAAATAATTTTAACCAATTTCCATAAATAAATCCATCATAATTCTACATTCAAATACTTCTTTCAATGACTATTAGATAATTAAAATGGATGTCAAAACGAAATTCATTAATAAGAGACTTTTGGAATATGTCTATATGTCACATCCCAAAGGGTTTGAGGCCATAAATGATTCCAACAAGGTATGAATGTTGAAAAGATCTATTTATGGATTAAATTGTGATTAATGTATCTTGAAAATAATTTTGATGAATCCATAAAAAAATTGGTTTCATAAGGAATGAATGTGAGCCATATATCTACAAAGAGTTTTATGGGAGTGAAGTAGATTTCTTAATAGTATATTTTAATGACACATTACTCATTGGAAACTAAATTCTATTCGTATAGCCAGTTAAAGAATGGTTGAATAAATGATACTCGAAAATGTAATCTGCCTAGAAAACATATTGTCTTGAGATGAAGATACTTTGGGATAGATCTAAGAGGTTGCATGACCTAACTCAAAGTACATACATTGAGATGATACAAAAGAGATTTGGTGTGGATCAATATATAAAGGGATTATTTCTAACATCACATTGAATTCATATTTAAAGGAAGATGTTTCCTCAGACACATGAGGAAATAAATAGAGCGAAAAGGATTCTATATGAACTTGCAATTGGGTGAGTAATGAATTATATTCTATATACTTGGATACATTTATCCTATGAATTTTATGCTAAAGGATGATATAATGATCGTATAGGTGATCGTAATTGGATGGCTATCAAGTCTATCTTTATGTATCTTAGTCATAATAATGATATATTCTTGGATTATGGAGGAGATGTGGATGTTACACCATGAAATTTTATGAAAAATATTCTTTTAAATTTTATTGATGTATTGTGTTATACATTGCACCAAGATTAGTTTTCACTATATGCAACACTGTATTAGCTTTTAGAATACAAAACTCTATTCTTGCCTTATGTTGCACGCAATAGTGACCTTACTCAATAGCTTGTGTTGTACATAATATCGAGTTTCACTAAACAATGATATATTGTTATAATATTATTTTAAAGAAGTCGTTATGTAATGTATTAACCAAATTTTTAATTTTATAATATTATCATTCATCTTACACATATTCTAGATCATGGTATGAGAACAAAATTAATTTTTTAGATAAAAGAAGTATTTTTAAAAAAAATTAGTTTTGTCACCTTTTGTTGGTGCCCCCATTTTAAATGTAATTTTGAAAAAGTTTATAATGTCAATTTTACAAATTATACTTGTTATTTTGAACTAGTATATAAAAATTTACATTGGATATGTTTTTGACATTATTCTGAGAACCATCATATTTTGATGAATAGTAAAAATATGCTAAATTTTAATTACAAAAACTATTCTCATCAAGATAATTTATATGGTTAAATTATAATATTGAATGGTTTAAAAGTATAAATAGAATATATTTTTAGCATTTATTATAATTTATGTAATTCTCATTAATTTTATATTGAATTCAAAGGTAAAAATATTTCAATCTTTTCCAATGTTTCAAATTTTAAAACCCGTTTTCTCAACAATGTTAATAATTTTAAATTAATTACTACAAATTCAATATTATGAATTTAGAAAAATGGATTTCATATTTGGAATTAGTAAGTCCAAATCATTTTAATTGTATACTTTTAATTTTATCCATTACAAATAGTAACTACGGTAAAATTTGTTTACCACATTTAAAGGTTAATTGGGAAATTAAGGGTAAAATAATATTATAAGATTACCTTAACACTTGTCTTAATATAATTAGATGATTATATTTCATCCTATAATATACTTGGGTTTAAATTTTATCTTTTGGGACTCACTTGGATGAGATTACGATCTTTAATTTATTTTATTTAAAGGAAAGTGAAATATGTCTCACTCAAACTCAAATAATTAATTTTTTTAATATAAGGTTATACGGATTATATATTCGATTATAAATACTCATAAAAATATAGATCGAGAATATAGGTTAGTGATCTGAATTTGAAACCTAATTTATGATATATTTTGAAAAATTAATTATATTACATAGTGAGAATTGGTGTTTGGTTGTTGATGTTGTGACATTAAGTTTTTTCTATTAGGTTCCTTGACCGGATGGTATGTATTAATCTTGGACTTTAGGAAATTCCACCAAACACCAACAAGAATGAACCCAAGAGTGTTTGACACTATGTGTTTCTATTTATCTCAATAAAAATTTATTCAAGTTTAATTAATGTAATAAATATTATTCTCAACTATGTGGAACACTTTATTCATATTATATTGATCACATATATCAATTAAATATTCATTAACCATATTGAGAAGAAAATATAAATTTTATTTATTGAATATTTTATTAAAAATTTATTGTCTAGATTGTGAATAAAATATTTATTTATGATTAAAATACGTGTTCAATTTTTTAATAAATTCTACAGTAGTTATAATGGACCTCGACCAAGTATGGTGAAAAATAATAATTAACATGAACGTTATATAATATTTCTTATTATGTACATTAGAATAAGGTGAAAAATAATAATTATATAATTATTATTATTTGAAATGATACTTATCAATGGTAATAAATTTTATTTTACAGTCATTATTCAATTAAATATTATTTTAACTTAAATCCCAACTCTATACATAGGTGGATATTTCTATTGTGTATAGTATGATGAATAGAGAATAGAGAATTGTAGTGCACAATGAATTCTCTATCAACTAATACTTCTATCCCCCTCTCAATAATTAGATGTGTAAGAATGATTTCTTCAAGATTTAAGAAGAGATATCAAGAATGAAGAAATTAAGACATCTACTGACTGTGGTATCACCCATATCTCATGCAGTGTTTCTTGGAGATCATAATAGCAAGAACAGGTCACTACTAGAGGGATTCTATCCAAATATCCTCACTATTAACTGATGGTAATATTAATGTGTATTTTAGGATGATCAAAATTCAACAATGAGGAAATATCATAAGCTCATGTATATATTTTTTCAAATAATAAATAAATTAATTATCAATATTTTGGCCAAAATCCTCAATCTTGGTTTCATGTAACCATTATTAAAATAAAGTTTAATATATCACCCACCTCTACATACGTTCACTAAATTTGGAACCATCATGTAACACCATCTTTAATCATATCTTGATGTATGCTTGTCCAACAAATATATTTATGAAATTATCGAAAACATGTAATGGCCTTTGTAATATCTATTTATTGAACTGGATAAGAAAGTGAAGGAAATTAATTTTTTTTTGTTAACTGGGATAGCTAATTTTAAAACCATGTGTTAGAAATTTTTATTTCTGATAGTTGAAACTATGACATGCCTTTTAATGTAATTGAATTAAATTAATTAGGTTAAAATTAATATGGATATAAATTAAATGAAAAGTAAAATCCATTATTAGGACTTCCAAATATTCTATGTAATATTTTCAGTGATAGATGTTGTGTCGATGTGGTATTATGAGACGCAATGTCCCTTGACATTGATAGAACAAATATACTAAATATATTTTATTCATAATTTAGTGAATGTTTTACAAAAACAACTCTCAAACGTTATATTTTACGTGAAATCTGAGAGCACCATTAGTTCTGATACATTGGGTTTACCCTTGGAGGGGTATAACATTGATGTTTGTCGAGTGTTTCGCAACCACACATGTGGTAATACAATATTTATTTTAATTAATTTATTATTATTATTTAATATAATAAATAATTATTTTCTAACAAACGATCCATTTATGAGTAATTTGAAATTCTTGTTTAGTTCAGGACGTGGGGTTTCCCTTATAGAGTGTATAACATTTGCGAGCATCCAATAGTTTTTCAGATCACACGTGATTAAAATATCTCTTATTTATAAAATATTTTATTTTCCATTATAAATATTAATAATAATTTTATTAGTCATATATTATTTTCATTGAAAAATATTAAAATACACTTTAGTAATTAAAAAATTGTTTTGCGGTATAAGTAATTAGTAGTTAATGTAATAGTAGTAAAATTATTAATTGTACCAATTAAATAGAAATAGGAAATCAATATTAATTTAGTAATCATTATCCATTTTCAATGGTTGTTGTTTTTAAATTGTTAATTGTTTCATTGTTGTGTTTTATTAAATAATAGTAATTATTATTATTGTTATTATGATTAGATTGGGATAAAAACATTGGAGTATATATATAATGTATATATATATGTGTGGATTAAATATAAATGGATATATATACATATGCGAGTGTATATATAAATATATATGAAGATGTGTATATATATATGACATATATATATGGCTGGATACTTATTTTTGTGTTCGAAAAAGCAATATTAATTATCCAACATAAATTCTATTGCATGGTTAATTTATAAAATCATAGTATTAATTAATGTTTTCATCGAACTGTTCATGTAGATAATTACGACAAATATTTAATAATAATAAAAAAATATTGGTATTATTATTATTAATTGGGGAAAAAATACTAGTGAGTTTATATATTGAATATATATATATTTTTATCCATGTGTTTGTGTGTAGATGTAAATATATATATAAATATATATATGCTTTACCAGGAATCTTGTTGTGGGGCCTAAGTAGCTATAAAATTATTTAAATAGTCTCACAAGTTTTATGTAAAATAATACATCATGCCATAATGAAAGGTTCAGGTAATAAAAATTAGAAAGCATTAAAAGGAATAAAAAATAAATTTAGCGAAATAAAAAGGTATTAAAAGGAATCGTAATAAAGAATTAAATAAAAAGCATAATTAGAAGATAAAAAATAATTTAAAATGGGTTTAGTAATTTTTTCTTCTTATTTTCCCTTCTCTTACCATTTATTTTTATTTTTTTATTTTTTCCCCTTTTCGTTATTTTATTTATTTTATTCTTTCATTATTTTTTTAGTTTCACTATTTTTATTTTCTCTTCTCTCTCTCTCCCATCTTCAAGGTGCTACACCCCCTGCTCTCTATGTGATGCGACACCCCAAGTTGCCGCTTCAAAAGCCTACCTCACCTTTAAATATTCTCCATTTTCAACACATTCCGAAGCACTATGAATATCTCATTAAGGATAATATTTCCCACAAATAATCATTGAGTTTCATCCACTCTCCATCATGCGATCTTCCATAGATGGTGTTTACCCAAAATTGGGGTCTTTCTTAAATCCTCTAATTTCTCCCATTTGAGGTCTAATAATTGGTTTTAAAGGGGTGTGGTATATACTATGACTATGAGGCAGGGTGTCTACAGTTTTCTCACCATTTCATTGTATCCATTTCATCTCACATTTGTTTCTCTCTTCAAGCCTATCGACGATACTCAATTTTACTCAATGTAGTTTAATTAATTTTTTTTCTAGACTATTGTAACCTTTTTTAGGGGAACCATCATATATAAATTGTTTCAACAAAATTGAATAACCCTTTTGGCATTCTGGCGTAATTTTCATGATTTTTATTAGCCTTAAAAAATAAATTTATTAAATTCATGTGTTTTCATCACCATCATTGGATGAGTTTTATATCAAATAAACTATGTAAGATAAATATGAAACATAAACTTTGTGGTTTTATTATATTATTTATACCAAATGATTCCGTGTAATAATTCATATCATTTTATGAAATAATAATAGAAAACAATAATTTTTATTCTACATTAACTTATAATGTGGTTTTCCTTGAAAAACATTGGATAATAATATTAAATTAATTTTTTAATTTATCTTCTACAACATTAATGTCATGATTTGAAATAACGATCATCCATTGAAGGTGCACTGCATTCAAACAAAAATTTGATGAGTTGTTTTGTTTAGGAATGTATTAGTGTTACTATATTCATTTTTCTACTAATATTTGGTTTTGACAGATGGTGTTGAATAATTGGGAAGTCTATGCCTTTTATTAGCATAAATTGAATTATTATGACTTTAAATGTGAACTATATGATATATTCTTCTCATAATTCTAATTAAATTTATATAGGGGAGATAGAATGTGGGTTTTATATAAAGGAACCATACATGGAATCTTCATTCCTATTTGGTTACCACACTACACATCAGATAGGTGATGACTTAGGCTTTTTTAGATGAGGGTTTCCCTTATATTTCTATATAATCATGATTGATATAGGTTACCTTAGGGAAAATCGAGGATAGAACCATTGGGAACTAGCTACAGCAAGCCTGAGGTGATACTCAACCCTTATGGGTGATATATAAGACAAACTTATAATAAACCATGCCTCAAGAAAATCTTGTCCTTTTCGATTATTTCTATAGATGGGCATGGAGGAATCGAAAATTTTAAGGGTGTATCATTGTGATTCCATCAGGATTGGTCAAGACACTAACTCAAAACATTAATATAATAGAAATTGCAATTCTAGTAAGGTTTTTATTGATTCCACTTTGAGTTCCATGTAAATTGTGATTCATCTATTGTTCCATGAGGAACTCTTTATTAGATATGTAAATTAGACCCCATTCTATAACACAAGATTGCGGGTATTATCCTTTTTAGTTTTCCATATTTTTTCCTGGATTTTACACTTATATACATATATAAATATTTCTATATATTAATATATTTTTATATTCTAGGATTAGGCTGAATAAGGTGGTATGAGACGAGTGACCACTTGGGAAACCGTCTGAAGTTACAGATAATATTTTTATTTATGATGCTTGAATTTATTGTAAATATGGAACACTTCTTTTTTCCCAGGGTAAAAAATGGAAAGGTATAGGCTTTGTGGGTTCCATCCTCTTATTTTTAGACCTCACACCTTGCTCAATGGTGATTTGGTACCTGAATAGATTATATGTTTTTAGGTATTGATAATGGAAAACTAGATACGTCAAATGCTTGAGTCTTTCTTACTTCTATGGATGGATATTGGGGGAAGAGGACTTTTCAAAAGATGTTTTTGTTTTATAATATGGAATTTTCATTGGGTATTTGATCGAATGTTTATATTCATGTTTCTCCATACTTTTACATAAGTACATATATCATATCATGACATCATTGTGTATCTAGTTTTATTTATCAGCTTATGCACTTGTCATTTATTTGGTTGGGATTATTTATTTTCATATAATGTAGTTTGTATTATTTATATGCTTCCACAACTTTTTATAAATTTTTTTTCTTATACTGTGTTTGACCTTTTTCCTATGAAAAATTTTCTCCCCCATAGACATTCTAAAAAGTCCCTTGCTGCTATTCATTATCCCCATGCATTTGGGGAGATATATTTGAGGTCAGGTGGGAAAACCATCTTGGAGCACCTTTCTAATGGATCATGGGTCAGGGATGTTACAATGTCATATTAGAGGTGGTTATTTTCTTTTTCTCACTATTTTGGGTTGGTAGAAAGAAGAATAGGAATGTTTCGGTGGTTATTAAATATTCATGACTGGGATTGATCACCCAACACATTTGAAATAACGAAGTGTCCTGGTTTGTGAATTGATATTATTTCTATTTGATGTTAATTTTTATTTGATTTCACCTCAAGTGATTGGTGTACTTTCCACTGCTTTGGATTTATGGAATTTACAGATATTTACCCTTGGCATTGTTTCAAAAAGAGAAAACATATCATGTATCATTTTAGACCCATATAAATTCACATTCCATGCATCTTTCCATGACATGTAGTTTCAGATTGTTTTTATACTGATATGATTGAGTGCAATGAATTCCATTCCATGTCTTGTATTTATTTCCCTTTCTATTAAGTACCAAGTTTCTATGATATAATTTTCTTTCTAGCATGTTTCCATACACACTTTTAACTAGAATGTTTTTCTTGTATCACTCTTTTATGATTATGATAATTTAATTGTGATTAAAATTTCACAGATCTATGATTTCACCATGTTTCTATCTATTAGTTTCATGTTGTGGCATGCTATCTTGTTTGATATGTAATTGGATTATTTTTCAAAAATAAATTTGTATCAATTACGTTAGATCTAAATGTCACCTATAAAGTGTATGGAAACTTTATGGATTGGTAGATGGCTGCCCCTAGGACTCGACTATTGAACACAAGCACATTGTTTTATGAAATGGTTTTAAATGTAAAGAGATTTCAAAAGGAAACTAAATTGGTGTCCTTTGATTAACATTGTCATGTAAAGGTAGATTGAATTTATCCTTGATTTTCCAATGAACATAACTATTTATGTATTCTATAGTATTTCTTCTCTTTATCAATGGTCTTAATGATATGCTCTTGAGCCTAGTGACTTTCGTAGGAAGGAACCTATTATGGTTCGACACATTTTAATTTCATAAGGGGATAACATAAGGTATGTAGAACCTTTGTAATTAAATTCCTTCCTAGTTGCATGAGTTTTCATATGTTTGTTTTCTTTTAGGTGTAATTTTACCTAGTAGTACTTATACATTCGAAATTACCCCCTTGTTCGGATTGGTAGTCCTGATATCTGTGAATTTTATTTCTGGATTCAGTATCGGGTAATGCTCAGTTATCACCTTAGGGTATTATGAGGTCAAGTATGCTTTGTTTTTTTAGTACGAAATGTTTTTATGAACTGAATGAGTCCAATGTAATCATTAACCATGTTCTTTCAAATACATCTTCGGTTACCTTTTTAGTAGCGTGACCTATGAATTTATGGAATAAAGTTTATCCCAATTTATATGATGAATTCCGAAGACTCGGGTGTTTTGACACACCAATTAGTTCTGTTGGGTTTTCGTGCCAATTCTTTAAAAATTTATCTTCATGACATTACTAACCATGGACTATATTGTGTAACTAGTCCAGCTATTCAATTTTTTAATAAGAAAAATACAAAGTTAGGGAGTTTGAAATCAGTTATGTAAAATATATATCCTTCTATTTATAAGTAACACAACCCAAGACGGCCATTAGAGAATGTTCAGATTGTCTTAATGTTCATAAGGATTGTAAATATTAAATCATGTGGGTGGGTTCCCGAAAACAAGATTTAGGTGTGGTTCGTAGTAGATGAAACCTTTGAGTTACCTTTTTATTCATGGGTAGACTACGAGGGTTATTTATGATTAATCATAAGATACATCAGATGGTAAAGGCTCAGTGATTGGTTAATGGTGGTGCATTGGGTGGTGAAGCCAACTTTCATCTAAGGTATCGACTAGAAGTGGTACGACCATTTTCCACAGGGTAATCATTAAAAATTCTTCTAATGTACTCTGGTTTGGTGATTAAAATATCTCATATCATGACCTCATCTGTGATTCACTAAGAGAGCTTTATTTTTAAGCTCTGCTAAATTTTAAATGGCATTGGGTAAGGTATATCTTGTTTCATGCTGGACACATGGTCCATATCAAACATTAGTTAATATCGAGTGACACCGAGATTACCATGTAGGAACGAATTGAAAAAATTATTGAACACCCGTATTTTTATATAACATGACGGCCAAGGAGATGCTTCTCTATTCTCGGTCAATGTTTTGTTGTGGGCATATTGTCTTTTTACCAAAGTCTCACTTGTAAACATGGAGTATGAACTACATTAGGTTAGCTATCTGAACTCCTTCCATGCTAATCCGAGGTTATCCCGGACTTTTTGTCAGGATCGATGATTATTAAATAAAATAAACTCAGTAGAAGTCAGGTATGGGATTCGATAGAGTTTTTCAGTGTGAATTTGAGATACCTAGGAAGAAATAATAATATTTGAGAAAAACAATACTAGCCATCTATGTTGAGCGTCTTCTTGAATAGTTGACTGCAGTGGCTCGACTAGTTTTCTCTCTTGTTCAATAGAGTGATAAGTGAAGGGTTGCCTCTAGAACATCCTCAAATGAGATGAGTTTAATTTTTGTCTTACAGGGTTTTTAGGAAAAGATAGCTCAACATGGGTTTTGAGGTCTATGGGGAATCCATCATTTTATCATTTTTGTAAATCATACAAGAAGCATCGCAAGAATACTGATGGGTGTGTCTGATAAGCTATTTTTAGTATGGGAGGTTTCAAAACGTGAAATTTGCCCCTTTATATAGTTAAAGCCTAAGGTGGGAAGTATATTTGGCCTAATGTTTAACGACATAGGTCGGTGGTCATATATCTATCTAAATGGGATCGGGTATGTGTAATCTCGGTGTTTCAAATAGAATATGAGTATTAACGTAGATCATAATTTATTATATTACACTTTCTTAGCCAATGTATTAACATATGTTGGGTTTTTTATACAATACACGACTTTTTATGAAATACTTCATGACCCTTATAGTTCATGTGACAATTATGTTCCTCTTAAAGGCTTCTTAGGGACGAGAAGTTCTAAGGTGGGAAGGTTATAATGTCCTATGTTAGGACCAGATGAAAAAGTGAATGAAATTAAATTTTTTCTATTAGATGGGAATGTTAGTTTTAAAAAATATTGATAGATAAATTTATATCCTATATTTGACACAAATAAGTGTTATTTAATGAAATTCAATTAATTAATTGGATTAAAATTAAATTGTAAATAAAATAAATTTAAGTTAAAATCCTTCTTTAGAACTTCTAAATATTCTATGAAATATTTTCAATGTTAGATACTGAGAGATAATTGGTTTCCTAGATGCATAGACCTATGATGTTGATAAAATAAAAATACAAAATATAATTTATTCATAGGTGTGTGTGATAGTTTCCAAATTTTGAAATAAATCCCAATTGATGCTTTGTATGAGAAATATGAGAGAACTATTATCACTGGAACGCCAGGATTAGCCTAGGAAGGGTATAACATTGTTGTGTGCCAGTTGTTTGGGAACCTCGCACATAATAATACCCTCTTTGTTTTTGTTAAATTTATTATTCTGATTTATATAATAAATATTTATATGATCAAAAATTGCGTGTCATATAAGAAATATAAAACTGTTGTTATGTCTAAGATGTGTATTTTACCCAAGAGAGGGTAAAACTTTTTTAAGTATCTAATTTTTTTAGATCGCAATAGAATATAATGTTATTTTTTATAAATAATTTATTGGCTCTTATAAATAATAAAATTATTTTTTTATTGAAAATAAATAATTAAAATATACCTTCACAATTAGTAAATTGTGTTTATGTTTAAATAATATGTGTGCAATGTAATAATTTTGAAACAATTAATTGTACCAATAAAATAAAATGTGCAATAAAAATTAATTTAATAAACAATATCCATTTTTGAATGACTGTAGTTTTTAAAATGTTAATGGCGTCATTGATGGGTTGTATTGAATAATAATAATTCAAAATATTTTTTTTATTAGATTGGAATAAAAACATCAGTTTATATATATAATGTATAAATATATAGATTAAATATATGTATATATACATATGAGATTGTATATATATGTATATAATAATGGTTGTGTATATATATGACTTGTATATATATATATATGGGTTGATAATTATTGATCTGTTGGATAAAACATTATAAATTACCCCACATATATTCTATTTCTTGTTCAATTTATTAGCCGCATAGTTTCAATGAATGATTTGAAATAACTATTCATGGTGATTTTTATGACATTGATTTAATAATAATAATAACATTTCGGTGCTATTATTATTATTATTATTAACAGAGGAAATTAATTTTGGTGTGTTTATATCTATGGATTATATATATATATATATATTTGTGCATGTGTTTTTGTGGGCGTAAATAAATAAATTAGTAAAGATATATATTCATTACCTGATAGCCTATTATTGGTTCTGAGTAGCTACAAAATTATTTAAAGAGATTCATGAGATTTATGTAAAACAATACATTATGCCCAAGAATAAGCTTCAGGTGATAGTAATTTAAACGTTTTAAATGGGTTAAAAAGGAATTTAATGAAAAAAATATTTTTTCAAGAATGAAAATATAAAATGAAATAAAACGTGGAATGACAAGGGTAAAATTATTTTAAAATTGTTTCACCCATTTTTATTATTGTTTTATTACTTTACATTCTCTCAGATTTTATTTTATGTTATTATTTTGCACATTCTTTCTTTTCATTTTTTTTCATTCCATGTTTCTTTCACTTCCCTTTGTTTCTTTTCTCTTCTACCCCTATCCTATCGTATTTATCACACACCTTATCTCCAAGTGGTGTGCACCCCCCGTCCCACACTAGAACCTAGATACACCATGAATATTTCTATGCTTCAACACTATTTGATATACTCTAAATATATTTATAAGGATAATATTTCACACAAAAAATCATTGATTTTCATCCTCTCTCTATCATAAAATTTTCCGCTAAATATTTGTACCCAAAAATGGGGTCTTCCTTAAATTCACTAATTTCTCGTGTTTTAGGTCAAATCGAAAGTTTTAGTGTGGTGTGGTATATACTTCTACTATGAGGCAGAGTTTCTACTATCCTCACTATGGTTTTGTTATGTCTTTTACATTACACATTTGTGCCACTCATTGGTGCCTACAGATGATACTCAATTTTACTCAAACTAATTTAATTAAATTACCTTTTTTGACTATTAAATCCTTGTTGAGGTGAACCAACTTATTAAATTTTCTCAACAACATTGGATAATTATTTGGGTGTGAAAAAAAATTCTATAAATTTTTATAGCCCAGGATAATATATTTATTAAATGCGTGTGTCTGTACGAACCTCTTTCTTTGAGTTTTAAATCAAATAATTTATTTAGGTTAATTGTGAACCATAAGATTTATAGTTTTATTGATTTGTTATTCCCAATGATTAATTTATTGAATTCTTACAATGTAGTGAATTTATAAAAGAAAAAAAATGAATTTCTATTATTCTTTCACTAATATTGTTTTTTACCGGTAAACTTTGGAGTATGATAGTAAATTAAATGGTCACTTTATTTTCAACAATATTTGTTCCTGGTTTTTAAATAAAACTCCTACAATAGAGGATCACTACTTTCAACCCAAAATTTGATGAGTTTGTTTCATTAGGCATTTTTGGGTATTGATATTTTAATTGTGATTTTAATATTTGGATGTGACCATTGTGATTGAACAATTATAAAGTGCTTGGATTGTAGTAGATTATATTGATTTATTTTAATTAAAAATATGTACTCTTTGATATCTGATTCAATGAAATCTAATTAAATTCGATGTTGGGAGAGAAAATGTTAGTTTTGTGTTAATTACCCACTAATAGACTCTATTTCTAATTGGTTATCACACTACGTGTCAAGGAGGTGATTACATAGGCTTTTCAAAACTAGAGTTTCCCTAGGCATTATATATACCAATGAGGGATACTAGTTCCATAAGGGATAGTCGATATAAAAACCACTAGAAATTGTCTATTCCAGGCCTTAGGTGGTACTCAGACCCTTAAGTGTGATACCTGAGATTCACTCATGAAAAACCATTCCTTGAGAAATACATGGTCTTTCAAAATATTTTCATGGATGACCTCTATGATATTAGATAAATTGAAGGATTTACCACATTGATACCTTCGGTACGGGCCCAAAATTTAACTGTAAACATTTATATAATAATAATGATAATGTGAGGATGGTTTTTATTGATTCATCTTTGAGTTCTTGGTGTATTGTGATACCTCTCTAGTTACATGATGCACACTTTGATTGACATGTAAATTATACCCCCACGATATAACAAAAGCTTGGGGGTATGATCCATTTTAGTTTGGCTTATGTTTTCTATGATTCTATATATGTATAAATATACAAAAACTTCTTTATATTAGTATTTTATTCAAATTATTATCTCTGGATGAAGAATGTGGTTTGGGACGGGTGTCCACTTTGGAACCGGGACCAAGTAATTGTTAATTTTCTTTTTTATATTGGTTGCATTTATTGTAAATATGGAAGAGTGATTTTTCTCTATAGAAAAAAATGGAATGTTCTAGACCACATGGATGTCTTCCTACTAAGATTATATCTCAAATCCTGCTTGGGCTTCGTTTGGTACTCATGTATTTTATATGTTTTCATGTATGGATAAAGGGATGTGTGCTGCTTCTGATGCTAGATAGATACATGCTGCATATGATGGGGTTTCACGGTAGATGACTGAGAATTTGTGGGAGATATAGTTATTTCACTTTGTTTCATTTTTCATTATAGCATTGAAACCATGTTTGTATTCCTATATTTCCATGATCTTAATTTATTACAAACATAATAGCATGTAATCATTATGTATCTCATTTTATTTATCTACTTACAGACTATTTATTTATTTATTTTGTATTATTTATTTTCATCAAGTATAGTTTGTTTTATTTGTATTATTCAGAGACATATTATAATTTTTCTTTCTTATGTGTATTTCATATTCCTTATAAGGGAATTGTCTCCCCCACATACATGTTAAAAAGGACCACACTACTAGTTTGTAGCCTCTAGAGTTTAGGGAGATTCGCTTGAGGTCATGTGGCCACCCCAGATCAGAGCACATTTCCAATGGCTCCCAGGTCGGAGATGTTTTTGCCATTAATCAGAAATATAGAATTAATTTCCATGAAAACATCCTTCAAATGTAATTTCTATAATATAATCCCCTTGTTAGTTGACATCCCATCATGTGAAAACATACATTTTTGTCATATATTAATTCTAGATATATATATATATATATATGTTTATATGACATGTCCATTCCTTTAACTACATTTTTAATGAATGCTAATAAGGAACATTCATCCCAGTCAAGTGGTCAGAGATATATCTATAGCATCCCGCCTTTTTATCACATAAACATTCATTACATTTTACAAAACCGAGGACCTTTAAGGTTTAGTGTCTTGGAAACCAAGAACTTAAAACATGAAACAAAAAAAACATTCTTCTTAAACACTTGAAAGGCTTCTCCTTATGTTCATCCTAGGTTCATTACTACATCTCATAACCTGGGGACACACATCCAAGGAAAGGGTGAGAAGAAGGCCCAGTAAGAAAAAAGAGAGAAACATTTAACATGTGATCTTGAGATACTTCAATAAGGACATGGGAAGAACTTAAAGGCATGATAAAGAAATAATGAGATATATCATAACAAAAATAACATTTTTCATAACTTGAAGATGTGGCTGCAACATTTAATATTGACAATCGTTTCGTTTCACCAAGGTCCATCCCCAAGGTGTTGTTAAAATTTTCCAAGGTTATTCACCATGGCTTCGTAAAAAAAATGGTCATCTCTAGAGATTAAGTCTTTACCCAATGCATTAGAGCGCTATCTGGGCGCACCCTTAAACTGTAATCTCTTGTGGTTACAACATTATCCAATGCACTGGGGTTCTATCAGGGAGCACCCTTAAATTTTCTTTTATTATCATGTGAGCCACATATATCATCATCAATAATTTCATAAAAAACCCATATAGAATAAAAGAAATGGGTTTCATTCCATAATCATATCGTTTTAAAAACTGCTTTAAAGGCATGAACTTTATGTCACTTTAAACCCACAGAAAGGGAAAGAGGGTTTCATGTATGTAAATACCAGAATTTAAAAGAGAAAATTTTGATATATATGTGAATACCCCTGTAGAAATAAGAGTTTTGAGTATTGACTTTATAACATAAAATAATTTTTAGAAAAGAGAGTGAGGCACTTTGAGACGAAAATTCTGCAGCATAACGGCTATGTTACAAGGTTTTAGAAAACATTTAGAAGAGAGGGGACATGGGTAAAACATTCATAAATGACCCATCAAATAGTATTGGGACAAAATATAAGGGATTTAAGAACATGTTAATGAAATTTGAAAATATACCATATGAAATGAAGAATATTAAAGGAAGACAAAAATAAGATTTCTCTTGTGAGAATTTGGCAGCCTAACGGCGTCACTTAAACTTCAAAAAAAATGAATTGACAAGGTCAAATAGGTTCTCTAATCATATGTACATAAGAGTCCAGTATGATAGATATAGATATCATACCCCAACATAATAGGAAGGAACTTGAAATAATTGACATGAAAGTAGAACATCAAAACGAGAAGGGTGAAAACCCACTTAAAAATTCGACAGCCTAACGACGCCACATAAAACGTCAAAATACTGAATTGAAGAGATAAAATGGGGTATCTCATCATATGGTAATAAAAGATCAGTATGTTAGATATAGAGATCATACCCCAACATAATAAAAATGAACATGAAATAATTGACATGAAAGTAGAACTTCAAAACGAGAATGGTGAAGAACCACTTAAAAATTCGGCAGCCTAACAGCGCCACTTAAAACTTCAAAATAATGAATTGAAGAGATAAAATGGGGTCTCTCATAATGTGATCATAAAATATCAGTATGATAAATTTAGAGATCATACCCCCAACATAATAAAAAGGAACATGAAATACTTTACATGAAAATAGATCTTGAAAAATGAGAGGGGAGAAAGAATCCGTTACAAAAATATCGGCAGCCTAACGACGCCACTTAAAACTTCATAAAACGAAATAATGAGAGTAAGAGGGGATCTACCATTATATGAACATAAAAAATGCATTAATAGGATTATAAAAGAACATCCTCCAACATAATAACATGGATCAAAAAGGAATGACATAAAAGAGATCATTTGAAAAGAAAGAGAGGGGTCAGATCCCTTACCTTAAAATGTAACTCTTAAAACTCAAAGGATGGGACCTTGAGGGATTTGTGGAACCTTGGGACGACTCCTTGGGAGGTCATGAGACCAGAACATCGTTTGGGAAGAGTGGGGAGTCGAATGGATGAGAGGAGGGCTTGGTATTTATAGGGAAAGTGAGGGGACAAGGCATTAATGGACCTGGGACACCTCACACATGCTTTTCTCAAACCCATGTGCTCTCCCTTGGCATTTACCATGGAGTTAGGCCACATGGGGCCCCCAAAACAATAATTCATCACCCTTGGCCGGCCAACCCTTAAAATATCTCATGAAATCATCATGACAAAGTTTTGATGTCATTAAACACACTGAAACCCTAAAACTGTATTTTCACTATTCACTGAAAATTCAACTCTCAGAAAGATCCCAAAATTTCACCTTAATAAAATATCAATGCTCTGATTTCAAAAATGAACTCCATTTTATAAAAATAATTTTCTAATTATTCTTAATTTAATTTTTTAAATAAATACACTATTCACTGAAAATTCATTTTTTTCAGAAAAAAACCCCAAAAATTACAATAACATAATATCGATGCTCTGAGTTCAAAAATGAAATCCATGTTATAAAAATAATTTTCTAAATAATTTTAATTTAATTTTTAATTAAAAAACACTATTCACCGGAAAAAAAATTACTTGAATAATAATTTATGAAACCGTTATTTAACCATTTTATTGAATCACATTACTTAATCAAGGTGCCTAGATTATTTTAAAACTTTCTTTAAGTGAGATTAATAATCTATTTGGTCATATTACTAATCCTAATCATAAAATCACTATTCATAATTTACTATTCATCAAAAATCAAGTTGATCTTATTAGACTCCAAATTTTGTACTGAACATAATTGTAGAAGACCATTTTTTGAAAATCATTACACATTTTTAATTATTTAAGGTTTACATAAACATTTTTAAAATATCCTTTTTCTAAAATTCATCAAAAATATGCATACTATATTTATCCGGTCATTTGAAAATTCATAAACATCATCATAAGAAGAAATCCAAATTTTTATTTAAAACAATGGATTACACAAGGTAGTTACGGTCTTCTTACATAGCCCCTTATCACACCAGCATAGGACCTAAGTGTAAGGTGTGCTAAGGTGAGAGAGTCTGAGGGAGGCTCGGCCAACATTGCTCGAGTAGTAATTTCTATCAGTTTGAACTTCTCGCGAAGGCGATTCCGTTATAGCTTCAAATGATGATGTTCGGATTGGGTTTGGTCCAGAGCAAAGCCCAAAAGTGCTACCTCCTTCCCAAGCTCTGTTAGATGGGCTTCGATCGGTCCAAGACTACTAGGTGAGGCCATCGAATCTTCTTTCTATAATAATTAACCAAGATTACTTGTATTTAGAGACAATAATCAAAACATTTTGTTCACAGCGGTCATATTGACCGATGGTCATATAACAGTCAGAACCCAAGGGTCTCATTTTAATTATAATCATGTTTATCAAATAAAACATTTTTGTTGAGTATAAAAATAAAATAAAATAACACATGAAATTAGGAAACAAGATTTATTCAAAATTTCGGGCCGTTACAATCTTCCCCCTTAAGAAATTGCGTCCTCTCAATTTTAAAAATTAGGTTTTGAAATTTCTTTGAAAGTCCCACATCGGAAAAAGATTCAGTGCCACCATTACTTTAAAAGAAAGAAAAGGGAGTACAAAGGCCACCCGAGTTTACTCATACTAGGATTCCATGTAGGAAACATGGACATGGAGGAGAAAACTAAGGGTCACGTCCTAAAGGAGAGTGATAGAAAACATGATTAGGAGGAAGTTAACCACCAGAAAATCCCAAAATTATGATGTGTGGAAGCGGTCTTTGATTACATAGTAGGAAACGTAAACCAACAATGTTTTTGTTTTAAATTCCTTTTCATAACATTGAGGAATATATTTCCAACATAGAACAAAAAAATAAGGAAATATATCTACCTTCATGTAGAGTTTCATCCTTTAATAAGTTTCTACCCAAAACTAATCTTTTCTCCAAACTATGAGCATTCAAAACTACCTGGTCTCATAAAAACACAAGAATCATCTTCTAGAGAATCACATAATCCACAAAAGATTAACTATCTATTTCTTTTATCTTTAAACATTATCCCAAAAACTGAAAGGGTAAGGTAAACAACTCTTCAAAAAGAAATAATACCATAGGAATGGAAACTACTTTTAAATCTTCAAAGTTCCATGTTACTACCCAAAGTTCATCACAGTCCATTCCATAAATAATGGTCCTTAAAATTCCTCAAAATAAACCAAAATAAGATTGAAACCCAAATACAAGAAGGATTTGATAACATAGTCTTCCAAAATAAACTTCATTGTTCATCTCCAAACAACATCAACCACTCCTAACATCTTATAACAAAAGTATCTAGCCTAAACATATTTGACCCAAGATAGGTTAATCATTCCCATAAGTAACCTAAATTACTATAAGTCCACCTTAAATTCATCGATTCTTCAAAATATAAGTCAACCGTACTCCTCAATGAAAATACCGTTGTAATCTATTTACCTCGATCCTATAGGGTTCCCAAAATAGTGAACGTCTTCCAAAATAAAAATCATATTTTAATCCCCTAATCACCCCTGCCATATTAATACGAAAATCGTCGCATTTCCTATCACATTGGTTGTTGGGACATGTTCTTCCATTTACTACCATTCACTAAGAAGAGAAATCATAATTAGGGGCTTAAGTACTTAGCCAATAATCATGAAAAGGAACTGAAAGCATATAAGGATAACTTGTAGAAGAAAAGTATACCCTAACTTGTGATCCCCTAGGTTCCAATCTGGGTTATCCATGATCATATATTCTTATGTGAATATTTATTTTATTTTATCTTTGTTCCTTTAACAACGGTTCATACTAAGCTTATGAATTTACCAAAGCATATCCCCCGGGAGTGTCGTAACCAAGAGTGCAGCAAGGCCCGTTGTCGTGTACCAGTTCCCGTTCGAGTCTTGCTCAAAGCGGTGTTTTCGGGTTTTACCCCTATGTACATCTGTGCCAGATCCACCTCTACCTACTCGTATCCAGACAGGGATATATTTTCTTGGAAATCCCTTACTCAATACTCACCAAAATACCAGGAATATTTCCTATATTTTAACTTTTCTATAGGCTTCTTCCTAAAGTTTTCATATCCTAATTTCCACAAATAACTAAACCATCCTTTTATACCAACTATAGCATCCCACCTTTTTATCACATAAACTTTCATTACATTTTACAAAACTGAGGATCTTTAAGGTTTAGTGTGTTGGAAACCAAGAACATAAAACATGAAACAAAAAAAACATTCTTCTTAAACACTTGAAAGGCTTCTCCTTATGTTCATCCTAGGTTCATTATTGCGTCTCATAACCAAGGGACATACATCAAAGGAAAGGGTGAGCATAAGGCCCAGTAAGAAAAAAGAGAGAAACATATAACATGTGATCTTGAGATACTTCAATAAGGACATGGTAAGAACTTTAAGGCATGATAAAGAAATAATGAGATACATCATAATAAAAATAACATTTTTCATAACTTGAAGATGTGGCTGCAAAATTTAATATTGACAACCGTTTCGTTTCACCAAGGTCAATCCCCAAGGTGTCGTTAAGATTTACCAAGGTTATTCACCATGGCGTCGTAAAAAAAAATGGTCATCTCTAGAGGTTAAGTCTTTACCTAATGCATTAGAGCGCTATCTGGGCGCACCCTTAAACTGTAATCTCTTGTGGTTACATCATTATCCAATGCAATGGGGTGCTATCAGGGCGCCCCCTTACATTTGCCTTTATTATCTTGTGAGCCACATATATCATCATCAATCATTTTATAAACAAACCATATAGCATAAAATAAATGGGTTCTATTCCATAATCATAACGTTTTAAAAACTGGTTTAAAGACATGATCTTTATGTCACTTTAAACCCACGGAAAGAGAAAGAGGGTTTCATGTATGTAAATACCAAAATTTAAAATAGAACATTTTGATATATATGTGAATACCCCTGTAGAAATAAGAGCTTTGAGTATTCAATTTATAACATAAAATAATTTTTAGAAAAGAGAGAGAGGCACTTTGAGACGAAAATTCTGCAGCATAACGACTATGTTACAAGGTTTTAGAAAACATTGAGAAGAGAGGGGACATGGGTCAAACATTCATAAATGACCCATAAAACAGTAGAGGGACAAAATATAAGGGATTTAAGAACAGGTTAATGAAATTTGAAAATATACCATATGAAATGAAGAATATTAAAGGAAGACAAAAATAAGATTTCTCTTGTGAGAATTATGCAGCCTAACAGCGTCATTTAAACTTCAACAAAAATGAATTGACAAGGTCAAATAGGGTCTCTCATCATATGAACATAAGAGTCCAGTATGATAGATATAGAGATCATACCCCAACATAATATAAAGGAACTTGAATGAATTGACATGAAAGTAGAACTTCAAAACGAGAAGGGTGAAGAACCACTTAAAAATTCGACAGCCTAACGGCGCCACTTAAAATGTCAAAATACTAAATTGAAGAGATCAAATGGGGTCTCTCATCATATGGTCATAAAATATTAGTATGATAGATATAGAGATCATACACCAAAATAATAAAAAGTAACTTGAAATAATTGACATGAAAGTAGAACTTCAAAACGAGAATGGTGAAGAACCACTTAAAAATTCTGCAGCCTAATGGCGCCACTTAATACTTCAAAATACTGAATTGAAGACATAAAATGGGGTCTCTCATCATATGATCATAAAAGATCAGTATGATAAATTTATAGATCATACCCCAACATAATAAAAAGGAACATGATATACTTTACATGAAAATAGATCTTGAAAAATGAGAGGGGAGAAAGAATCTGTTACAAAAATTTCGGCAGCCTAACGGCACCTCATAAAACATCATAAAACGAAATAATGAGAGTAAGAGGGGATCTATCATTATATGAACATAAAAAAGTCAGTAATAGGAGTATAAAAGAACATCCTACAACATAAGAACATGGAGAAAAAAGGAATGACATAAAATAGATCACTTGAAAAGAAAGAGAGGGGTCGGATCCCTTACCTTAAAATGTAACTCTTAAACCTCAAAGGATGGGACCTTGAGGGCTTGGGGGAACCTTGGGAAGACTCCTTGGGATGTAATGAGACCAGAACTTTGTTGGGGAAGAGTGGGGAGTCGAATGGATGAGAGGAGGGCTTGGTATTTATAGGGAAAGTTAGGGGACAAGGAATTATTGGCCAAGGGACACCTCACATGTGCTTTTCTCAAACACATGTGCTCTATCTTGGCATTTACCGTGGAGTTAGGCCACATGGGGCCCCCAAAACATTAATTCATCAACCTTGGCCGGAAAACCCTTAAAATATCTCATGACATCATCATGACACAGTTATGATGTCATTAAACATACCGAAACCCTAAAACTGTATTTTCACTATTCACTGAAAATTCAACTTTCTCACAAAGATCCCAAAATTTCACCTTAATCAAATATCAATTCTCTGATTTCAAAAATGAACTCCATTTTATAAAATATTTTTTCTAATTATTTTTAATTTATTTTTTTAAATAAATACACTATTCACCGAAAATTCATTTTTTCAGAAAAAACCCCAAAAATTACCACAACATAATATCGGTGCTCTGAGTTCAAAAATGAAATCCATTTTACAAAATAATTTTCTAAATATTTTTAATTTAATTTTTAATTAGAAAACACTATTCACCCGAAAAAACTAATACTTGAATAATAATTTATGAAATCGTTATTTAACCATTTTATTGAATCACATTACTTAATCAAGTTGCCTAGATTATTTTAAAACTTTCTTTGAGTGAGATTACTAATCCATTTGGTCATATTACTAATCCTAATCATACAATCACTATTCATAATTTACTATTCATCAAAAATCAAGTTGTTCTTATTAGACTCCAAATTTTGTACTGAACATAATTGTAGAAGACCATTTTTTGAAAATCATTACACATTTTTAATTATTTAAGGTTTAAATAAACTTTTTTAAAATATCCTTTTTCTAAAATTCATCAAAAATATGAATACTATATTTATCCGGTCATTTGAAAATTCATAAACATCATCATAAGAAGAAATATCAATTTTTATTTAAAACAAAGGATTACACAAGGCAGTTACGGTCTTCTTACATAGCCCCTTATCACACCAGCATAGGACCTAAGTGTAAGGTGTGCTAATGTGGGAGAGTCCGAGGGAGGCTCGACCAACATTTCCCGAGTAGTAATTTCTATCAGTTTGAACTTATCGCGAAGGCGATTCTGTTCTAGCTTCACATGATGAAGTTCGGCTTGGGTTTGGTCCATAGCAAAGCCCAATGGTGCTACCTCCTTCCCAAGCTCTGTTAGATGGGATTCAATCGGTCCAAGACTACTAGGTGAGGCCATCGAATCTTCTTTCTATAATAATTAACCAAGATTACTTGTATTTAGAGACAATAATCAAAACATTTTGTTCATAGCGGTCATTTTGACCGATGGTCATATAACAGTCAGAACCCAATGGTCTCATTTTAACTATAATCATGTTTATCAAATAAAACATTTTTGTTGAGTATAAAAATAAAATAAAATAACACATTAAATTAGGAAACAAGATTTATTCAAAATTTCAGGCCGTTACAATATCACTTTATAAATCTAAAGGGGTAGAATCCCTTTTTACCATTCGATCAAATGACATACCATTCAAGATTCTATATTCATATTATTATTCAACCCAAATAAAAAAATCAAAATTTTAATTATGTATGGTAGTATGACCTTTATTATATACATTTAAAATTAACATTAGTCTAATGAGAAGTATAAAAACTCATATAATGGATTATCACAAGAAAACCATGCTACATGGAATTTCTATTGTCAATATATCATCACGACCTCTATTATTGGATATCAACTTGTGAAAATATTATTAATTTTGTTTAAATTCGTTGGAACCCCATAAATGGATAGTAAAACATCATCTATGTATTATTATAATGATATTTCTATTCCATATTCCACATTTTATGATATCACCAGAGCATGCATAAGTTATGATCATCATTGTGTAATTACCAGCCCAATCAATGTGAAAGATATTTGAAGTATATAATCACACAAGAAATGAACATGGATAAAAAATATTTAATTAGAATGAAAATAATTCACATTTCAAAAAATATACATGAAACTGTACTTCAAATGATATATGATTATATTAGTTATAGATAAACAAATATAACAATCAACCACACGTTCTAGAGCCAATTGCTAAAATCTCTCAACCTACTATCTCTCACATTTTATTCACACATCAACTGGGTTGGGTATTTAGATATTGGGTCCACCAATTTCTCCAATGTATATTCCATGGTCATTGATGTGATCTAGAATCCTTGTACAGAACTTCTACTGAAATCTTATAAACATATTCTATTATAAGATCTATAATACCTATAAACCCACCGATATCTGAAAAATGATTCATTTTAAAGAAAATTATTTAGCTATATGAAAACAAACAATATAAGGTTATTATATGATAAAATGTCCCAACTATAATGAAATTGAGTCCCTCCATCAAACTGAACAACTATTTAAGATAAATATATATCCTGAATTCTATTTTATATCATCATGATTGACTTGGAATATAACATTCGTGAATCCCCCCCACATGATGGGATTTTATCACCTCCATTAATTAGGAAAAATCCTTTAGAAACCACAAGTAATTTAAGATTGTTTTAAACATAGAACAATTCATATCTCCACGATATTTTTGATATATTTAAACCATTCTCTTGGTGTAGTCTACATAATGTGTGTTATGTAACATATAATACATGATATATGTAAATTTCATGTCATGTAGAATTTAATTCATTATATAATTCTCATATTATGTTTCAATAATGATATTCTAGAATAAATTTTTATTATTTTTCATTTGAAACAATCCCCACATTGATTAATCTTTAATGTATCTTTTAAACACATCATTAATGTATATTCCTTATCCTTGTCTGAGTAGACTATGGGAAATCTCTATATAGACATTTATCCCTATAAAATTGGATGTCTCAACCATGTTATTCATCGAGAAGCATCCAATTAACTAACTCTTCATTAAATATAATATTTTCATCATATTTCCAATTAAAAAGATTTCATTGACACATATTATATGGAAAATTGTTCCTCTCACACTAAATACCTTATATACCAAAGCTTCAGTTTCATTTTTAATGAAACTAATATCTTTTATAGATTTATGAAAATGATTAGTCCATGACCTTGATTTTTTATTCCATACATAAATTTATATCTCAATCATATATAATTTATTGGTCTTTTATAGTGTCAGAAACCCTTTATGTTTAGTCATATAGAAAATTTCAAAAAGTATCCTATTCTAGGACACTATTTTTTCATTTATATAAAAATATCATAACCATGGTTTACTACATTGGAAAACTAGAAATATAATAGAAATTATAATTTCTAATAGAAAAAATTTTCAATATAGTTAATTCACAAATACCATATGAAACATTTGTTAACCAATGATTATTAATAGGTATTGAATTTACCATCTATGTCCCATTTTATTTTAAATAACTGGTTTCAAACAAAACAATTTTATTGTAATTTTATTTTATTCCACATTGTGTATTTAATTTTGGTATATTGAATTCATTTAAGAATTCATTTCATCCTTACATTAAAAATGTTTTTGGATTTCTAGTGAAAATTTTGAAGACATACAATTTTCATTACAAATAAATAATCTGTATCCATACATGGTGATAATAAAACAATATATTACAGGTTATCTTACCACCAATGTGATCCAATGTAGTGATTGTGTCTCAAAATACAATTTTCCTTTGATATATTTTGGATGTTTTTCCTATGAAATCACCTTTTTCATTTAGAGGTTTCAAATAATCAAAGTATACCATTCTTCCACTATATATCATGAGGATGTTCTATATTTTAATTAATACATGATATTAATCCCTATTGATGAATCATATTTACTAGGATTATCCATAATACCTTTTTTCAATCACATAAATGAAATATTGATAATGAATGATTTTTTCCACATAATAACTCTTATTAGATACTAACTTCTCTCTTATTTGGAATTCAGTTCAGTTTATATATCAAATTTTTTAATAAATATCCCCCAAATTTCTAAGGAAGATCAATATGAATCATTTTTACTGTCATAACATTCGATAAGTTTTTGTCCTTAATTTCACTTAGAAAATTATATTACGGTTTATATGGAGATATAAGTTATTATTTCATATGAAACTCATTATTAAGATAAATGAATTCATAACTATGATAATCTAATACTTTATGAGATTGAAGAATCAATATCTTATTTTTATGTTAATTATCTACATCACTTTTTCATTCCAAAAATTTATCAAAGGAAACTAAATTACACCCCATCATATAGAAATATAAATAAATACATATAGCATATATATAACTGATGAAATATAATAATAAACTAAATAATTCTAATGGAAATATTCCAAATACATCTATATGCTCCAGTTATATACGCCTCATAGCTCCATCATTATATACACTTAATGGTTTTGTATTAACATTTTATGATAAAAAATTATAAAAAACATCAAAGGAATTAAACTAAAAGTTTTCTATATATCCTTGTTGATGAATCATTTTCAGACACTTTTTCTTTATATGAAATAGTTGAAAGTGAAAAATAAAAGAATATAGTGAATCATGTCAGTATGTATCATTATTGATTTCCAAGAAAAAAATATTTATTTCAATATTAATGAAAATATTATTAAAACATTCAATACTGTTACATATATTATATTTTTATAAAAATTAATTCATATATACAAATAAGAAAAAAACATGTCACTAATTTTTTTGAAAACCCCTCAAGTTTTATTGGTATTGTTGGAAGATATGTGGACCGAAATCAAGGTTATTTTTGAAAAAATTAAGAGTTATTTGGATATCCCAATGTTCATTTGAATTGTTCAATATCTGGATGAGGACCTATTTTGATTTTTTGATAGATATAACATGATCAATATATATAATGGATTTGTTGAGAAGTAGATAAATAGTGCAGAATGGGGCATGGATCATGGTATAGAGATATAATAACCATATGCATTAATAGATTATTGATTCACCAAATATTGATGATTATGGGATGCCCAATGATGGAAAAAAAACCCATCTAAGTTATGTATAACAGTAGTTTGAAACAAATATAAAAGTTCAAAAAAATACAAATAAGGAAATATACTCTTGTATGTGAAAATATTACAACATAAATAAATTTTAATACATGGTGGTCTATATATAAAGATGTCGGGTTATGTGAATCTATTTACCTGAAGGAGTTCATGTAATAGATTTTATAGACATACATAGTTTTTGTTTGTGACAATTTTACATAAGTCCACTTCACATAATGGAAATTATATTTTAGCAAACACCATATGAAAATACATTTATGAATGAAAATTAAGATACATAAGTCTTTTTATATGAAAAACTATTAAAATAAGTGAGTTTAGAAACACATATATATTAATCTATAAACAAAAAAATTAGATACATTTTATCCCATGGTGAAATGATATTTAGATAATACATTTTCTTACTAATTATGGGATTTTATTATGACCACTTATGTATTCATTAAACATTTATGAAATAACTTCAGGTGATGCAAGATATATTCAAAAGATTAAAAAATCATGGAACATTTAATAAGAACCATGTTATATGATAGAAAGGAAGAAATATTTTATGGGTGATATTAAGGTTCAATAATTTGTGGTTTTATCTCTTTGAGTTGTGATTACATGAAAAAAAATCATAGAAGATCATTGATCATGGATGATCAGTATTTTCCATGAAACACCACCACGAATAAAGGGTGATTGTGAAGGAAAGTCCCAACAGAAAAAAAAATTATTGTATCCTTAATACCCACATTATCTACAATTTGAAGAGTTGGATATATATTATAAATAATGGTGAGGTTTATTATGGCCCTTCCAAATGTCTTTTGTGTTATCACTTTTGAAAAATGAAATGAAATATTTATTGAATGTATTCATTAGAAAACCTGAGAATAGAAAAAGACCCATCTCTAGGGGTCTCTACTGGGGTTTTATCCATATAATTAGGAATCCATGAATTAAAAGAGTGAAAATTCATATTATATATATATATATATTCAATATGAAGAGTTTAGTGGTGTAATTCATGACGAAAATATTATTCACATAAGAAAAGTGGACATCTCGGTGCCATTGTGGAGATCTGAATTATTATTAGATGAACTAGTATATCATTAAAAGGTGATGAACAAGATCCGTAATTATTCTTGAAATTAGAAAAAACTCTAAAGTAGATGATTATAGTAGGTATATAGAAAAACATTTTGGGGTTTCTTTAGTGAATCCATCTAGAATTGGGAATATATTTATCCCAGATCATGCTAAAAATGAATATTCCTAGATGTCTATAAACAATAAGGGAGTCCTTCCCAAATTAGTGAATAATTATTAAATAAGTGTAAGTTTACCATTCTAGGTATTGAATCATGGTTTCAAGACCCGTCCCAGTGGGGCCATTGTCACGACTCCCCAAGCCTGCCTCCAATAGGCAAGGGCGGGTGACTAGCACCGATTAGGCATATTACTAACATGGGAGGCATTACCAAAGTACCTATACACACACAAAAATCTCAAATCCCACAATTGTGAAATTTAAAAAATACTTGGGAACAAAATTCATGAATACAACTAAACCCAACCAACAGAGTATGATGGAAGGAAAAGTATTGAAAATAAACTAGGCCAGATTACAAGACCACCAAAAAAGAGTCTGAAAACTACATAGTCCAACCTGTAAACACAACGAGAAACCGGGACTGCTACTCATAGCCCTAGGAACACCTCAGCCTACAGGGAACATAGAAAGCTTGGTCCTATATTGGTCCACCCGGGACACTTTCAAAAGGCTTCTCATCTTCACAAGACATGATACATGCAGGAAAAGAACGTTTAGGGGTGAGTATAACAATACTCACTAGTGGACCTTGAAATCCAAAAAGCAATACACAAAGCAATGGTATAGTTATCTCTAAAAAATATGTCTACTGAACATATAGCAAGAGTAACAGAAAATATCCAGGTATACTCAAAACCTAGTCGCGTAGTCTAGGGAAAAGTCACACAATAGCATACACACACTAGGGATTCAATTCAAAGATTCCCCGAAGCACTCATCTGGGAGAACTCACTCAACAAATCAGATATCATTGATGACGTCTATCTGAGTTGTATTTACATCCGGAAAGGTCACGAGAGATAGATACACTCATTCCAGGAGATCACACTCTAGAGTGGTTAAAGATCACGATACAAAGATGATGATCACTGCAAGGGCCTTGTCGGATACCACGAGTCATCCGGATTCACCTTCTAGGTAGAGGATCATCACCCCTTGGATGTAGTCACGTCGATAACTGACTCTAACTAGGGTCAAGAATGGATAGAGGATCTCACTACGAGCCTCTTGGAGGGACAACTAACTCTATCTCAGAATGTCCTACTAAAGAGATCATACTCTTGCGGAAGGAAATGATAACTGACATTTAGGGAAATGAGATAAAGGGGACCTAACCCCAAAGAATCATGTCAAAGACCTGGTGGAAAAGAATATTCATCCATGTACCGAAAAGTACACGGCGTGTAGATGTGTCACAAGCCGTGTCTTTTGACCCCGATTTTTTCCAATGTACTATGACATGTGTTGCAAAGCGGATCATGTAGAAATGTCAGTACATGACATGTAGTACAGATCACATGTCATGTTAGAGTAACTAAGGTTGGAACCATGTGCGTTGCCATGTTCCCATAAATAGCTTTATGCTCTGTGCGCCATCCCAGGAAATGGTACATGGGGTCTCCCATGTTGCGGGCCTAGTCTAGTTTTGTGGTGGAGTCCATTATCGTGTACTCCATCCCGTGTTCATGTATCACCGGAGGTAAAAACTGAGTCCCATGTAAGGACCCACATGTTGTGTTCTTCAGAGAACACAACGTGTCATCGCTTTGTGCCTCACAAAACCACAGCCGCCACTAGGTTGATACCACATGAAGTGTTCTTTGGGAATACCCACTGCGTTCTTCAGAAATTTTTTAGAACCGACATTCTTCATCACTGTTCCTTAGAGCTCCTCTAATCCTCGATCTGGCAATTCGATCATCGAAAAATAGAATTGTTGAGGTCGCTCGATCATCATGAATATGATTCTGTCGGTTTTAGGACTCTTATTTTCCCCGAAAACATGCTTTGATTCACACTCATTAATAATGCTCAAAGAATGGTAAATACCGAACCATGGCGATTCATCTACTCCCGTCATTATTACATCTCCTCTAGGACGTCATGATGTCAGATCTCTAATTTGGGATAGTTGTGTCGAAAAATGGAT
The DNA here is from genome assembly GCA_963277665.1 of Viscum album. NCBI lineage: Eukaryota > Viridiplantae > Streptophyta > Magnoliopsida > Santalales > Viscaceae > Viscum > Viscum album. Next base: position 284,401,167 of record OY728164.1, on the reverse strand, counting down.
GTGCAATGATCTACTTTTCATCACCCCATGTAGAACTTGAAGAACGCACCAAAAAAATAAAGTGGAATGAAATCCAATAGAAAATTTGAGGAATGATCCTCCGCCCTCATTCCTCATGATGTTGATCCGCTCCAATTAGTATGATCAAATGGAGCAGAATCAAAAATAAAATCCCACCTAGATTAATTTCATGAGATCAATCCAATTAATACCCTCTTGAAAAAAAATATGAATCCGCAGATCAACCTGTTCATGGGTTGATTAAAATTCCTCGTTAAATCCCAGTACATGGACGATGAATTTAAATAACAACACCTACCATGATTTGTTGTAAGAACAATTATTGCGTCACATTCATTATTAAGGATTGTCAGTTTCGAAGTGCGTCGATTGCTCATCTCGTTGTCATCTGCCAACATGTTCTCCTATAAAGCACTAAAGTTCAATCCTCAATTTCAAAGGGTTATGTGGATAACCCTCCAAACATTCTATAATCATTTCTTTAAAAATGATGGAACTTGTTCACTGCGAAAAAAGGAAATGAAAAAAAAATAAATTGTTAATTTATTTTATTTCTATTAAGAACGTCTGAAAAACAGACTTCTATAGCTATCCCATGATGGTCAATCGAAGGCCTCTCTTATGGTAAATATACTGCTCTGAATGAAACTACGCCCTCAGATTTCTGATCTGGTACCCATTTAAATGATATTCTACTTTTCCAGGAAAACCGCTCACTCGCACAGTTTAAAATTTTAATTTATTTCAAACATTTATTCCAAGCACTTCGGGCCTCATAATTACACGCCATCAAATGGTATAGTCTCAAAATAATTCTATATAACATTAAAAAAATAATACATATAAAATCTAAGACCTTTACACCTCCCCACCATGGGGCTTTGCGTCCTCAAAAAGTGAAAATAAGAGCTACTAAATAAGATGTCAGTACTGGGCATGGATCTGAGTCTCCCACTCCCATGAGCTCTCTTGAAGATTTATATTCTACCACCTGATATTTACCAAGAGAATTGATTTCCCATAAAGGATCCTATCATGCTGATCCTTTATCTCCATGGGGTACTCAGAAAAGGTCACTCTATCCTCGATGTCTAGCTCGCCCCAGTCGACGACGAGTGATGGGTCATGCGCATCCCTCCTCAACTGCGGCACATGGATGACATCATGTACCCAGTGAAACTATGGCAGTAGATCTTGGTGGTATTCCACCGCTATAACAACCCATACATTACATACATGGTAATTACATAAAAATTGAAGCATACTTATTACAACATATAACAAAACCATGAAAGGACCGTATAGGTATAGAGTCTTTAGAAACTGGGAAACATAAACAACTGGTTCATAAAGCATCTATTTGCCTCCTACTTATTTCATCATATCTAGAGTCCCTTTTTGGCATATCCTACTTAATAACCTTCTTCCTGACCTGGGGAAATAAAACATACAAAAGGGTAAGATCTAATGCTCAGTAAGGTTAAATAAAAGAAATATCAATCACATCATATAGATAAGAACATAACTTTTAGAAATCTTAACTTGCAAAAGAAATTAGAATTTCATAACATGGGATAAATCATAGTAGTGAAATGTAATCCCAATAATCATAACATGAAACATGAAACTTTGTGGCATACACACATAATCATAGAGAATCATTTCTTATTAGTCAAGACTCATTTCCAAGGCTATCTTAGTGGACAAAGTCCATTTCTGAATCGAGTTCACTCCTTGTTTCAGTCCTGTTTTGCTGAACCGGTTTAACCTACCGTTCCAGCCATGTCTATCTCATGAGATATAAAATCATTACCAAATGCATTGTAAGGAGATATAGGTCCCACCCATCTCATAATGATACCATACTTATGTGTGCCACAAAATCATAAACCATACATCATAGCATAACCCATGTAATAAAAATGGGATTCTTAAAAATCATGACATCATAAAACAATTCATAGAAGATAAAGGAATTCATAAAAATAATTCCATCACAAAATAATCAAATCAATGTAATAATAGGGATAGAAACATGACCCTATATTATCTTAGATGGAAAATAATTTTGATAAAACACTTGAACTCCATTCTTGAGGAAAATATCCTTTCTACTTCAAAAACACTTTTCATATCATACAATTATAAACTAAAAGAAGTTGATTATAAATAAACTTGAAGACTTGTAAAGAAAGATTCTTGTAAATAATGTTTTAAAAATACATTCATTCCATATAAGTTAAAAAAACATTCTTCTCATACTTTTGTCAGAAAAGTCAAAAAGTACCTCGTACGAAAAACGACCAAAGATTCCTTTCATATCATTTACTAAAAACTCACCGAAGGGTAAAATTGAATTTAAACAATTTTATGTGGATGGAAATAATATTACATATTGAGGAAACATGGATGTGGATGATAAAATACACCCCAGTAAATTTCAAAGTATAAACAATCTTGGATAAAAATGAGATTGTGATATTTTCCATTACTATGGGTCAGATTTTCTTCGTAAGTGTCCAAACCTCATGTATAATGATTGAAATAATGTCATTGACTTATTATATAATCATACTAATTGTTATGATATCATATATGGTCATATTCTTAGCTTATTATTAGTAATATTTCATTGCTACTTGTTATTCGAGTGTTTATTACTTTTTGTTCTTATGCGTGTTTTGTCAAATAAATTTTTATTATTATTTTTTAGGTTATAGATACCTCATTTCCAGAATGGTATTCGTGTAATATATATCATATTAATTCATTCAATTCATTTATATAATCATTATGCAATGAATATCATGTAGAACGAGTCACATCACATCGTGGAGGTGGTATTCCGTACTTACGCACGAGCGATGATATCTTTCCCACGATCGTGGAATTGTATTTGAGTGTATGTATACTATTTCAGAATCAATATCACTTCAGAATAATCATATATATTCATTATTTACACCATTATACCCATCCAAGTAAGGTGGTGGTGGAAAATAGATTAATCACGGCGTGGAGACGGTATTCTGTACGTACGCACGCGCGGTGATTTCATTTTCCGTAGGATGGATATATGGTGAAATAGGTTTGTTTCATACTTATAATAACATATCAGTATATGAGTGATACTGATGTTATTACTTCATAATGAAAAAACTAAATAAGAATAAGTGGAAGAAGAAATAAAGTTGAAATAATTGGTAACAGACATTACCTCTTCTTTGAAGCGCCTCTTTGAGACCTCATTTTAGGGCACTAAAATTGGTCTTTAAAGAAGACCAGGACCTCTAGGATGTCTATAGGTAAGTGAAGAGAAGAAATTTTCAGGTTTTGGCTGAGAATTAATGCTCAAAGTGGTGTGAGGAAGAGGGGGAGTAGGTGCCATTTTATAAGGGAGGAGAGGGGCTCCTTTGGAAAAACTAAAAATATTATTTTATTACAAAGCTAAATTCTGTTATAAATAGCTCCAAATTGATTTATTTCGTAGCTAAGGTGGGTATGGGTCGAAATACTCTCATCAAATTGAATTTAGACAAGTTTAGATTCCTATTTTAACATTATCATTTAGATTTAAATTTAAGTTAAATAATTTTACTTTTACCGTGTCTTCTTCTGTTCTTATACTATAAAGTTAATAAACTTACTATAACAAGGAAAACGAACCCCAAGTTTTTTATTATTAATTTATATAACCTTATCTAAATCATTTGGCCAAACCATAGATTTTTAGGAATAAAATACCAATTAATAATATAATATTTGTTTTAAAAACTATTTTATGTCAATTTTGACACTATTTATTAATTGATTTTTTGAAAATCATAACAGAATTATTAGTTCAAAAAAAGTTATTTAAATCAATACTACCATGTCATATTAACCTATAAAAATAGTGTAATTCATAAAAAGTCTCAAATTATATTTATTTGGGTATTTATAACATCAATTATGTCAATATTTCCTTAATAAGATAATTACTGCATCACCATTGTGTCATAAATAAATTAAATTATATAATGTCTAAAAATTACAAATAAAATATCATTGTGTAGGAAATATTTTTATCATTCTAATTAAAATTTATAGTCGAATTTATCTTATGTATATCCCTATATTAAAAATTATTTACTTATTAAACTTTGATTTAAACTATTTTAACCCTTCTTTAAATAAATTAATAATAAATGTCCTAATCTAATTCAAGAGGGCCTAAATGGTCATATTTTAATTCTAAGGTTGTTTTTGGTCGAATTACAATTATCCAATAGAATTAAGACACGTGTTAGGGTAATAATAATATCATTTTTACCCTTAATTAACCTATTTACTTTTAACCGTAATAAATAAAAGTAAAAAGTTACTATTCACCAAAAACTATTTTCATCTCCTTGAACTACATTTTACATACTGACATCAACCGTGTCTATCGGATTTTTGAAATTCCACTCAATGAAGCGGTAAAAATATGTTTTATGAAAAATTCAGTTTTTTTAACTTCCACTAATTGGTTTCACTATTCATAAAAAAATTGAAAGTCTTCAGAAAAATACCAAAATTTCACCATAGGCTAATTTCAATATTCCAAATACAAAAATGAAGTCCATTTTGAAAAATAAAATTTAAAAAATTTCAAAGTGTGGTTATTACTATTCATAATAGCTGGTTTTAATAATCTTATAATAGCATATCATTGTTTAGTGAAACTCGGTATTGCGTACGACGCAAGCTATCGAGGAAGGCCGCGGTTGGGTGTAAAGCAAGCCAAGCTAGTGTTGTGTGTAGTGAAAGATTCCTTTAATGATTTATATAACATAAAAACAAAATATTTCTCATAAAAATCTCAGGTGTTACATTCTACCCCCCTTAAAATGAATTTCACCCTCGAAATTCATCACTTTGTAACCAACAGATGAGGATACCTCTCCCTCATTATATCCTCAAGATCCCATGTAGCTTCTTCTAATTGGTGGTTCATCCATAAAACTTTCACCAAGAAGGTGGTCTTGTTTCGTAGGATTTTTTCGCTACGATCTAGAATCTCTATCGGCTGTTCTTAATAAGAAAGATCTTGCTCCTCGGTACAACTTCTGAGCTGAGTACATGTGAAGGATCAAGTATGTACATTCTCTGGAGAGATACATGGAAAACTTCGTGAACTTGAGAGAGATTCAACGAAAGTGCCAATCGGTAAGCTAACATCCCAAAACGATCTAATATTTCGAAAGGACCGATATATCTAGGGCTCAACTTCCCCTTCATTTCAAATTTCATGACCCTCTTCCAGGGAGATATTCATAAAGACACTTTATCACCCACTTCAAACTCTAGGTCTTTTCTTCTATTGTCAGCATAAATTTTTTGTCGACTCTGAGCTGCTCTTATGTGTTGTTGAATAGATCTGTCTTTTTCTGTCATTTCATCAACGAGATCAGGTCCTAATAGTTTTCTTTCCCCAACTTCATCCCAGTCAGTTAGAGTCCTACATTGCTTTCCTTAGAGAGCTTCATAAGGATCCATCTGAATACTGGAGTGAAAGATATTATTATAAGAAAATTCCACCAATGGTAGGTGTTGATCCCAACCACCTTTGAAATACATAGAGAAAGCTCTCAAAAAATCTTCTAGAGTTTGAATTGTTCTCTCAAGGTAACCATCTGTCTGAGGATGATAAGTAGTGCTGAAACTCAACTCTGTATCCAGAGTATGATGAAGACTTTTCCAGAACTTTGAGGTAATCCTCGGATCCCGATCAGATTTAATAGACAGTGGTACTCCATGAAATCTTACCACTTCCTTCACATATATCCTGGAAAGCTGATCCAAAGCGAAATCCTCTCTAATAGCGATGAAGTGTGCAGACTTTGTAAGACGATCAACTAAGACCCAGATTGCATTATTGCCTTTGGATGTTTTAGGAAGTCCGGTGACAAAGTCCATAGTGATGTTTTACCATTTCCATTCTGATATGGGTAATGGTTGTAACATTTCCTTAGACTTCTGTCTCTCAGCTTTAACTTGCTGAAAAACCAAGCATCGAGAGACATATTCAGCAACATCTCTTTTCATGCCATCCCACCAGAAGTACTCTTTCAGGTCCTTATACATCTTCGTGCTTCCATGATGAATATAGAATGATGAACTATGAGCCTCATCCTGCAGCTCCTTTAATTTGGGGATGGGAGGGACACAAACCCGATTCCTGAATGTTATTATCCCATCACAATCAAGGTTGAATTTAGGAACATTTCTCACCTTCTTTTGTAACTCGATATCTTCTTTCTGTTCCTCTTTAACCTTCACATGTATAGATGGTTGACCATTCATTTGATAAAGATAAGATTTTTCACATTCCATTATAATTCCAATATCTATCCATTGTAAATCCATAAATATTGGATCTTTTGTGATCCTTATCATGGATAAACTGGCATGGTTTTGTCGACTTAATGCATCTTCCACCTTGTTTGCATTCCCAAGGTGGTAATGGATTGAGTAGTCGTAATCCTTAATAAGGTCCAACCATCTTCTTTGGCGCATATTCATCTCTTTTTGTGTTAAAATACACTTTAAACTTTTATGATTAGTATAAATGTCACACCTTTCTCCATAAAGATAATGCATCCAAATCTTTAATGCAAAGATTACCGCAGCTAACTCCAAATCATGAGTTGTGTAATTTTTCTCATGTATTTTCAACTGTCGTGAGGCATAAGATATCACCATATCATTTTTCATAAGAACACACACCAATCCCTTCTTGGATGCATCACTGTAGATCACAAACCTTTCTACACTACAAGGAAGTGTGAGTACAGGTGCACTGGATAACCTTCTTTTCATTTCCATGAAATTATCTTCACATTCCTCCGTCCTAAAAAACATAACTCCTTTCTGAGTCAACTTGGTGATTGGATTAGATAATCGTGAAAAATAATTCACAAAATGTTGATAATATCCAACCAAACCAAGAAAACATTGGATCTAAGTTACTGTTGTTGGTCTCGACCATCTTTCTATAACCTCTGTTTTTGCTAGATCCACAGATATCCCCTCTTTTGAGATTATGTGAGCCAAAAATGAAACCCTTTGAAGCCAAAATTCACACTTGGTAAATTTGGCATAAAGCTTCTCCTTTATTAGGGTCTTCAATATAATTCTCAAGTGATCTTCATGTTCTTCCTTTCTCTTTGAATATACTAGAATATCGTCTATAAAGACTACCACAATCTGATCAAGATAGTCTCTAAAGACTCTATTCATCCGATCCATGAAGATAGTAGGGGAATTAGTAAGACCAAATGGCATCACTATAAATTCATAGTGTCCATACCTTGTACGGAAAGCCATCTTTGGAATATCCTCCCTTTTGGTCCTTAATTGATGATACCCTGAACGAAGATCAGTCTTGGAAAAGTATTGAGCTCCCTGTATTTGGTCAAATAAGTCATCAATGCGTGAGAGAGGATATTTTTTCTTAATAGTGATCTTGTTAAGTTCTCGATAATCAATGCAGAGTCTCATTGATAAATCTTTCTTCATAACAAACTTAACAGGTGCTCTCCAAGGTGATGCACTAGGGAATATGAACCCCTTATCAAGATTCTCTTGGAGTTTCTTCTTCAATTCCTGCAACTCAATTGGTTCCATTCTATAAGGTGTCTTTGAAATAGGAAAAGCACCTGGTACGAGTTCTATTGAAAACTCAACTTCATGATTTGTTGGAAGACATAGAAATTCTTCTGTAAAGACATCATCAAACTCCCATACAACGGGAATATTCTTAATCGTGAGTTTCTCTCCAGCCATTTAAAATAAATAACCTTCATTTAGTGGAATCAAGACCCATAAGATGGAATAAATTTCCACTGGAAGGTTATGTTCATCCTTGCATCGATAGACGATCATAGATTGATCTGGAATATGAAATGTGACTTCCCTTCATTGGAAATTGTTATAAGCTCCATATAAAGAAAGCCAGTCCATGCCAGGAATCACATCAAATTTCACTATAGGAAGGATCACAATATTTGCAGAAGCACTTTCCCACAAACTTCAATCGGGGAAGAATTATAAACTTTTGATGTGACTGTTGTGCCATTAGGGGTTGTCACAGCTAACTCAACATCTAATTGTTGAGGTAATACGGTGATACTCTTAGAAACTTCTTCAGAAATAAAAGATTGGCTGGATCCAGAATCAAATAAAACATTTTCTATTTTAGAGTATATGGTAAGTGTACCTTTCACCACATCGTTATCATACTCCATATCACTGATAGAAATTGCATGTGACTTTCCTTTGCCTTTAGCCTAAAGAGTTGGTTGATGTTGATCATCATCATCAACCCTTAGATTTGGGCATTGATTGGAATAATTCCCCATATCCTTGCACTTGAAACACTGAAGTGTAGTCGGTTCATTCCGTGTATCCCTTCCTTTGTTTGCATCACTAGACATCTTCTTCCCATAATTGCGGAATTCAAATGCCCGATGACCTTATTTTCCACATTTGAAACCTTTACTTGTCCCTTTAAGACAACTTCCTCCATGTTTCTTTCCACACTTTGAGCATAAGGGAAAACTCATCTTCTTTTCAGTGTGCTCTTTAGATTTTCCTTTGAATTCCATTTTCCTCTTCTTATCAAACCCATATGACTGATGGGTTACTCCAATCTCCATCTCAACTTTGAGAGCACATCGAATGATTTCCTCATAGCTATTGAAGTCCCTTATGGATAAGGCCCTTCAAAGACTTGGTTTTAAGCCACTAAAGAATTGACCAATCTTACTCTCAGGTTGGATAATAAACCAGAAGCCTACCTTGCAAGTCCTGTAAAATTTTCTTCATAGGTACCAACAGATTCATCATCCTTTTGATTTAGATCAAGAAACTCCTTCTCCATCTTTGTTCGGAGAATACGAGGGAAGTACTTATTGAAAAGTATGTTCTCAAACTCGTCCCATTATATGGACTCAATTTCATCTCTTTACCTCGTATTCTTGATAAGATTCCACCATTGATCAGCATCACCTTCCAAATGATACACTGCTAAAATGACTTTATCATGTTCAGAACATTGAAGAACCAAAAATATATTTTCTGTAGTACTGATCCATGGTTCAGAAACTAATGGATTAGTAGACCCGCTGAATGAAGGTGGACGTTGTCTCATGAAGGATTCAACAGAATGTTGCTCTTTCCTTTGCTCGTTTGGAAGTCCTGCATGATTCATATCTTGAGAAAGTTGTGTGAGCATGGATACACGATTTTTCATTCCATCTCCCATAATTTTTGGTTACATAGGGGGACAATAATTGCATTTCCCGTCGCATTCCGCATTAACACAGTTTCTTCGGGTTCCATCCATTGACTAAAACTAAGAAGAATAGTGTGAGAAACACTAATTATAATAGGAAAACCACATAATAAATAATAAAATTTCACACATAAGGTCTTATCGTAGGTTATTCATGGCCATTTCTAAAACACTAAGATTTTGTTCTATTCTTAGACATATCCTTAGGGTTCTTACTAAGGCTTTCACATCCTAGTTCCCAAAGGTTGACTATACCATTCCTCCGATACCAACTATAACGACCCATACTTTACATACATGGTTATTACTTCACAATTCAATCATAATTATTACAAAATATAACAAAACCATGAAAGGACCGTATAGGTATAGAGTCTTTAGAAACTGGGAAACATAAACAACTGGTTCATAAAGAATCTACTTTGCCTCCAACTTATTTCATCATATCTAGAGTCCCTTTTTGGCATATCCTACTTAATAAACTTCTTCCTAACCTGGGGAAATAAATCATACATAAGGGTGAGCTCAAATGCTCAGTAAGGGTAAACAATAGAAATATCAATCACATCATATACATAAGAACATAACTTTTGGAAATCTTAACCTGTAAAAGAAATCATAATTTCATAAAATGGGATAAATCATCGTTGTGAAATGTAATCCCAATGCTCATTAATTAAAACATGAAACTTTGTGGCATACACACATATTCATAGATAATCATTTCTTATTAGTCAAGACTCATTTCCAAGACTATCTTAGTGGACAATGTCCATTTCTGAACCGAGTTCACTCCTCGTTTCAGTCCTGTTTCACTGAACCGGTTTAACCTGCCGTTCCAGCCATGTCTATCTCATTAGATATAAAATCATTACCCAATGAATTGGAGGGTGATATAGTTCCCACCCATCTCATAATGATACCATTCTTATGCGTGCCACAAAATCATAAACCATACATCATAGAATAACCCATGTAATAAAAATGGGATTCTTAAACATCATGACATCATAAAACAATTCATATAAGATAAAGGAATTCATAAAATTAATTCCCTCACAACATAATAAAATCAATGTAATAATAGGGATAAAAACATTACCCTATATTATCTTATATGGAAAATAATTTTGATAAAACACTTGAACTCCATTCTTGTGGAAAATATCCTTTCTACTTCAAAAACACTTTTCATGTCATAGAATTCTAAACTAAATGAAGTTGATTAAAAATAAACTTGAAAACATGTGAAGGAAGATTCTTGGAAATAATGTTTTAAAAATCCATTCATGTCGTATAAGTTAAAAAAACATTTTTCTTGTCCTTTTGTTGGAAATGTCAAAAAGTACCTCGTACGAAAAATGACAAAAGATTCCTTTCATATCTTTTACTAAAAAATCACCAAAGGGTAAAATTGGATTTAAATAATTTTATTTGGATGGAAATAATATTACATATTGAGGAAACATGGATTTGGATGATAAAATACACCCCAGTAAATTTCAAATTATAAACAATCTCGGATAGAAATGAGATTGTGATATTTTCCCTTACCTTAGGTCCAATTTTCTTTGTAAGTGTCCGAACCTTCTGTATAATGATGTAAATAATGTAATTGACTTATTACAGAATCATACTCATTGTTATGATATCATATATAGTCATATTCTAAGCTTATTGTTAGTAATATTTCATTTCTACTTGTTATTCGAGTGTTTATTACTTTTTGTTCTTATGCGTGTTTTGTCGAATAAATTCGTATTCTTCTTTTTAGGCTATAGATACGTAATTTCCAGTAAGTTATTAGTGTAATATATATCATATTAATTCATTCATTTCATTTATATAATCATTATGAAATGAAGATCATGTAGAACTAGTCACATCACATTGTGGAGACAGTATTCCGTACGTACGCACGAGCGATGATATCGTTCCCCTGATTATGGAATTGTATTGGAGTGTATGTATACTATTTCAAAATCAATATCAATTCAAAATAATAATATATATTAATTATTTATAGCATTATACCCATCCATGTAAGGTGGTGGTGGAAAATAGATTACACCATGGCGTGGAGACGGTATTCCGTACGTACGCACGCGCAGTGATTTCATTTTCCGTAGGATGGATAGATGGTGAAATAGGGTTGTTTCATACATTTAATTACATATCAGTATATGAGTGGTACTAATGTAATTACTTAATAATGAAACCACTAAAGAAGAAGAAGTGGAAGAAGAAATAAAGTTGAAATAATTGGGAACGGACATTACCTCTTCTTTGAAGAGCCTCTTTGAGACCTCCTTTTAGGGCACTAAAATTGGTTTTTGAAGAAGACCAGGACCTCTATAATGTCTTTAGGGAAGTGTAGAGAAGAAATTGTTGGGGGATGGCTGAGCGTGAAGGCTCAAAGTGGTGTGAGGAATAGGGGGAGGAGGTTCCCTTTTATAAGGGAGGAGAGAGGCTCCTTTGGAAATACTAAAAATATTATTTTTTTATAAAGCTAAATTCAGTTTTAAATAGCTCTAAATTGATTTATTTAGAAGATAATTTGGGGACGGGTCTAAATCCTCTCATCCAATAGAATTTAGACAAGTTTATATTCCTATTTTAACCTTATCATTTAGATTTAACTTTAAGTTAAATAATTTTACTTTTACCGTGTCTTCTTGCGTTCTTATACTATAAGGTTAATAAACATACTATAACAAGAAAAACGAACCCCAATTTGTTTATTATTAATATATATAACCTTACCTAAGTAATTTTTACGAACCTTATATTTTTATGAATAAAGTAACAATTTATAATATAATATTTTTTTTAAAGACTATTTTATGTCAATTTTGACACTATTTAGTAATTGATTTTTGTGAAAATCATAACAGAATGATTAGTTCGAAAAAAGTTAATTAAATCAATACTAAAATGTCATATTAACCTAGAAAATTAGTTTAAATCATAAAAAGTCTCAAATTATAATTATTTGGGTATTTATAACATCAACTATTTTAATATTGCATTAATAAGATAATTACTGCATCATCATTGTGTCATAACTAAATTAAATTATTTAATGTATAAAAATTACAAATAAAATATCAATATGTAGGAAATATTTTTATTTTTCTAATGAATTTTTTTAGTTGAATTTATCTTATGTATAACACTATATATAAAATTATTTACTTATTAAACTTTGATTTTAACTATTTTAACCCTTCTTTAAATAAATTAATAATAAATGTCCTAATCTAATCCAAGTGGGACTAAATGTTCATATTTTATTTATAAGGTTGTTTTTGGTCCAATTAAACTTATACAATATAACAAGGACATGTGTTAGGGCAATAATAATATCATTTTTACCCTTAATTACCCTATTTACTTTTAACCGTGGTAAATAAAAGCAAAAAGATACTATTCACCAAAAATTATTTTCATCTCATTGAACTACATTTTACTTACTAAAATCAACTGTGTCTCTCAGATTTTTGAAATTCCACTCACAGAATTGGTAAAATTATGTTTTATGAAAAATTCATTTTTTTTAACTTCCACTTAGTGGTTTCACTATTCATCAAAAATTGAAAGTTTTCCGAAAAATACCAAAATTTTACCATAGGCTAATTTCGATATTCCGAATCCAAAAATGAAGTCCATTTTGAAAAATAAAATTTACAAAATTTCCAAAAGTGGTTATTACTATTCATGAATTCTATTTTTAATAATATTTTAATATCATATCGTTGTTTAGTGAATTTCGGTATTGCGTATGACGCAGGCTATCGAGAAAGGCCATGATTGTATGTAAAGCAAGCCAAGCTAGTGTTGAGTGTAGTAAAACATTAATTTGATGATTTATATAACATAAAAACAAAATATTTCTCATAAAAGTCTCAGGTGTTACAACCACACCAACTCTACCCAGTTTCTAGAAAGGTCTGATGAACCTTGTAGATAGCTTGTCGCCCCAACCAAATCTCTGCAGCCCTCTTTTAGGTGAGAACTATATAAAGAGGTGATCTCCCTCCTCTATCTACAGAGGTCTCTGTCGCCAATCAGAATAAGACTTATACCAACTTTGTGTTATCTTCATCCACTCCCAGATGATTTTCACCTTCTTAGAGGTAGCTCGTACCAACTTTGGATCCATGAGTGCAGACTCTTCAGGGTCGGTCCATCAAAGAAGTGGTCGGTAGGGTCACCCATATAAAGCTTCGTAATGTACCCTACCAATGGTGGAGTGATAATTTTTTTTGTGTAAAATCAACACCAATGTTAGTTGTTCCTCTTAAATATGAAAATATTCAATGATATAGGCCCGCAACATATCCTCCAGAACCTGAATGGTCCTCTCCTTCTGACCATCGGTGTGGGGATGAAACCCCATGCTCAAGCATTTCTGAGTCTCAAAATCCTCCTAAAATCCCTTCCACAACTAGGATGTGAAGTATGAATCTCTATATGAGTATATTTTAGAAGGGAATCCATGAATCCGAACAATCTCCTGCACGTAGAGGCATCCCAAGCTCTCTATGGAACCCTTCTTTCAAATAGCTAGGAAGTGGGCCGACATGGTGAGTCGGTCAATGATCACCCAAAGGGAATCATTACCCTTGGACATCCATGGTAAGACTATCCAAAAATCTATCAATATTCAATTCCACTTCCACTCTGAAACTTCCAGTGGTGATCTAATTCCGCTGGAACCTAGTGCTCAGCCGTTATCTGCTGGCATGTAAGGCATCGAGAAATGAACTCTACTAATTCCTTCTTCATAAATGGCCACCAGAACTATCATCAAATATCCTAGTATATCTTCTCCACCATAAGATGTACCACCAAAGGGAATTTATGAAACTCCCTCAGAACCTCCTATCGTGATCCCACTGGTTTAACAGCGCATCCTCTGAAAAGAAATACATGCTCCCCATATTTTGAATATCCATCAGCAGCATGTCCTTTGGATAATTGTGCACATAAAGCATGATATTCAACATCCCCAATCTATGACTCCATAAATCACTGTAATAGTGAAGCGGTGACAACCATTAAATGTTGGTAAGCTGCATTTTCTCTATACACGAAGGATAAGTGCAATGTGGCTAACTATTGTATCACCTCACTCAACAGTTATGAGCCCAACCTTCTACTAAGATCATCTGCCTCCTTGTTCCGCTTCCCATGAGTATTGATGATCTCAAAATCATAGTCCTGGATGAACTATATCCAATGCCTCTTCTTGATATTCAGATCTTTCTATGAGAAGATGTACTTGATGATCTTGTGGTCAGAGTAGATGATAAACTGCTCGCCCATATTGTAGTGTCTCCACATCTTCAATAGGGAGACTACCGCCGCCAAATAGAAATCATGGTACTCATAGTTCTTATCATGTCACCTAAGATAAATCACACCATAATCAATCACTTCCTTTCTCTGCCTTAGGACACAGACAAGCCCAGTCCCCAATGCGTCATAGAAAACTACATACTTAACACCCTCCTATGGTAATCTCAAGATCGGGGCGCACGTCAAAATCTACCTCAACTTCTCTAAAACATGCTTGAACCTCTCCTTCCAACTGTAGGTGTGTCTCTTCCTGGTCATGGTGATCATCGATGTTGATATTCGTGAGAAATCATAAATGAGTCTCCGGAAATGTCCTACAAACCCAAAAAAACTCAACACCCCCACCACGCTTCGAGTAGGCTTCCACGCTAACACTACCTCCACCTTGGTTGCGTCCACAGATACAACATCTTCTTAGATGGGATTTCCAGAAAGTGGGCCTCTTGAATCTATAACTGCCACTTCTAGAACTGACAATAAATATGGTGCTCATAGAGAATGTCTAGAACCATTCATAGGTGTCTCACGTGCTCCTCCTCTGACGCCGAGTATAGAAGGATGTCATCAATGAAGACCACCAAGAAATGATCCGAATAAGACTAGATAATCTGGTTTATCAGTCCCATGAACACTATGGGGGAATATTTCACACTGAAATCCAACAACAAGTACTCAAAGTGACCGTAGAGGCATCTAAAAGTCATCTTTAGTATATCCTCATCCTGTACTCATAACTAGAGATAACCTGATCAAAGTCCAACCTTGGAGACCCATTGGTCTCCTCTAAGCTGATCGAAGAGGTCATCAATTTTCAGCAGTGGATACTTGTTCTTCACCTTTACCTGATTTTGGTGCCGGTAATCCACAGACAACCTAAAACTCATCTCCATTATTGGAAAACAAGGCTGCGGCTGTCTAGGGTGAACTGTTGGGTCTTATGAAACATTTGATTTGTAAATCCTATAACTGCACCCTCATCTTGCAAACCATTATGGGAGCCATATGATATTCTGATGAAGAAACCAATGATTTCCTTTGTTTAATGTTGATATAGAAGATGATTTCATGGTGGTAGGGAGTGCTGGAACATCTTTCGAAAAGTCATCCTTGTACTCAGCCACTACTGCTGGGAACATGGTACTCATAACATCTACTACTCTGAGAAAAAGGGTATCCAACACATGGGTGATCAGCTGCGCCCTCCTATGTATGTGAACATTCTATGTTGACAGGGTCTCCATTACTCTAAAAAAATGAAATCCTCATCCCATCACTGTAGACACACCACAACCTTAGCCTAAAGCAGTCAATATGTGCATGGACCAAAGATAAACAATTCATACCGAGAATGGCGTCATAAGGCCTCGACGCTACCTCCAAGAGGTTCCAACCAAAACTCTAACCTCCAGGGGTAGAATCACACTGTCTGCAAAGTTGTGTGATCATCATGTCTCCTCTCATAGGTGTCTCCAAGGGTAAGTATTGAGTTAATAACTATACTGTAATCTCAAGGGTTCACACAAGACATGTTGCGATGAAGGACTGAATGACACCTGTGTCTCTAATTATGGGAGATAAGGTAGATAATACATAGTCAATACCTCATATCATCCATGGTGTCCCCATGTCATAGGAATCAATTGCCTACAGCTATCCTCACTGATTTCCCCTAGCTCTCTGAGCCTGGTGCCGGCCTCCTAAGGGTTTTCGTGGAATTAGATAGAAGCATCTGACCCCACATGCATCTCTCCTTGCTCCTCTACCACTCCCTATTTCTGGCGGGTCTGTCTGATCCATTCTTTACCTATTCTTCAGTGGTCCATTCACTGCTTCTCTATCAGTAGCTCGACGGGTCAGACAATCCCTAGCAAGATGTTCCCTACCGTTGCACGAGTAACACCACTTCGCCCTAGGCTAATTGGTTCTAGCCTGAGATCCATGGAATATCAATAGCATGTCATGGTTCCTCCTATGACATGTACCATATCCTGATCACTATTCCAGATGTCGGCTCCTTGATGTCAAGGTCACTGCACATGGATGCCTACTTCTTGACTATCACCGGCTTTCTCTACTCCGAAAAGAAGTACTCAATCACCAAGGCTCGCTCGAGCACTCTATCATAAGTCTAAATTCATATAGGTGCGACACTAGCTCGGATGTCCCATCGTAGGCCTACCTTGAAGTATCTAGCATTGATTTTATTATCTCTGACCATATCAATCATGTTCTGGGCGAGGTTGGTGAACCTCAATGAATAGTCAGCTACCGTCAAACTGCCCTTCTAGAGTAGAAGAAGCTCCTGGATGCGCACTTAACTCAGCATAACTAGTTAGAACTCCTCCCTAAAGAGTCACTCAAACTCCATCCACAAAAGAGACTCCTTGTAGTGATTATATGTGGTTAGACTCCACCATCATCATGCCAATCCCAAAAAGAAGGCTCTCTCCTAGGATCACAATCTGGTCCGCCGATGTCCTCACGAGATGGAAAACTCTAGTCACCGACTGAAGCCTGTCCTCAACCACCTGAGGGTTGGGCTCGCCCCTGAACATGAGGGGTCTCTGTCTCTAGAACTCATGGAGCATGCTCAGGCTTTTCCCCTCTTCAGTCGGTACTACATGTACCAGAAGATGCTCTACTAGTGGTGGTATCAAAGGTGCACCACAAGAAGGTAACACATGGGGAAATAGTCCATGTATCGAAGCCTCATCAGTGAGGGGGTCATCCTTGGGATAGTGTTGCTGAATCATAGCAGGTATGTGTCATAGAGGCATCCTATAAGGAAACAATATGTACCATGATTAGTGAGTATATATGGATAGTCGACACAGTGGACAAGGAAAACACAACATACTCTTATATGATGCATGTACCATTTTTTTATTTCCCTACAACTAGTGTTTTCATCTACTGAGTCGAAAAGAAGGTTATTAGAGTCCTTCTGTATGGATACGTCGGCCGCCTGCACCAACAAAAGATTCTCTGGACTGAAAGATGAGCTCAAAACACTTAACAATTTTTTCCCAAACCAGTCTTATAGACTCTTGGTCCTAAAGTAGAACCGACCACCCCTGATACCACTCTATCATGACCCGTCCCATTGGGGCCCACACCAGACACCCCAATCCTGCCTCCAATAGGCCTGTGGCAGGTGACTTGCACTGAGTATGCATATTACTAACATGGGGGGCATTGCCTAAGTATATGTAAACACAAACACCTACAAAATCCCACAATGTTGAAATGTAAAAACCACTAGGGAACAAAATGCATGCATAAAACAAAACCCAAACATCAGAGTCCTGATGTATGGATACGTCGGCTGCCCACAACAACACTGGAGTCTCTGACCTTAAATCCGAGGTCCACACCCTTAACACTTTTTCACCAAACCAATATCACAGACTCTTGGTCCTAAGGCAGAACCGACCACTTATGATACCACTATGTCATGACCCCTCATAGTGGGGCCCACGCTCGACTCCTGAAGCCCGACTCTAATAGGCCAGGGGCTGGTGACTTGCACCAAGTATGCATATTACTAAAATGGGAGGGATATCCTAAGTACCTGTACGAATACAAACATCTCCAAGCCCACAATGGTGAAATGTAAAAACCACTAGGGAACAAAATGTATGCATACAACTAAACCAAACCAACATAGTATGACAGAAAGTAATGTACTAAATGTAAACTGGTCCAGAATACAAACCCACCAAAAACAATAGTCTAAAAACTACAAAGTCCAAATTTTAAACACAAGGAGGTATTGGAACTGATGCTTATAGCCGTAGGAACACCTCGGCCTGTAGGGAACATAGAAAACTCTGTCATGTCCTGGTCCACCATGGACTCCATCAAAAAGGCTACTCGTTTTCACAAACACGAAACATGTAGGCAAAGCCCATGTAGGGGTTAGTATAACAATACTCAGTAGAGGACCTCAAAAACCACAATTCTATACACAAAAGAAAAGGTACCGTGATCTCTAAAAAATATGTATACTAAACATATAGAAAGAGAAACAAAAGACATCCAGGTATACTCAAAATCCATTCTCATAGTCTAGGGACAAGTCACACAACATAATACCACCACTAGGGATTTAGTTCGAAGATTTCATGAAGCACTCGTTCAGGAGAACTCAATCCATGAGTTGGATAGATCTGATGAAGTCCGTTTGAAAAGTAATATCCATCAGGAAAGGTCATGACAGATAGATACACGCATTCTGGGACAACACACTCTTGAGTGGGGAAAGATCATGATACATAGATGAGGATCACTACTAGGGCCTTGGTGGATACTACGAATCCTCTAGATTCACCTCATAGGTAGAGGATGTAGAGGATCAGCACCCTATAGAAGAAGTCATGTTAATACATGACTCTACCTAGGGTCATTAACAGATAGAGAATCTTGCTTCGGGCCTCTCAGAGGGATACCTGACTCTATCTTGGAAAGTCCTACTTAAGGGATCATACTCTTGTAGAAGGGAATGAAACCTGAACATAAAGGAAACAAGAAAATGGGGCACTAAACCGAAAAAAACATGTCAAAGACAAGGTGGACAAAAATATCAAGTGATGTACTGAAATGTACATGTCCTATAGAAGTGTCACACACCACATCTTCTAACCCCGGGTACAACCCATATACTACGACATGTGTCGTAAGGCTGGTCATATAGGAAATCTAGTACACGACATGTAATACAAATCACCTGCCATGTTTGAGTAACAGGGGCCGGCTTCGTGTTTGCTATCGTGAGTCTGTATGTGGATTTATCCCATGTGTGATATCCCCTGTAATTGGTACACAAGGTAACCCATGTAGTTATCCTGGTCTTCCTATGTGTTGTATCAAACGGCTGTGTACTCCATCCAGTGTCCATGTATCACTTGAGGAACACGTAGAGTCCCGCTTAAGGACCCATATGCCATGTTCTTCGGATAACATTATGTGTCATTGCTTCGTGCCTCGCAAAACCCTAGTCACTACTATGTCGTTACCATACAATGTGTTCTTTGGAAATTTCCAGAACAGACGTTCTTCATCACCACACATCATAGCTCCTCTGATCCTCGATCCGGTTATCCAATCATCATGAAACTGAAGGGTTGAGGTTGCCTGATCATTATGAAGTCGATTACATCAGTTTCTGGCCTTCGATTGGCCCTGAAAACAAACTATGATTTACACGCACAAAGAATGAAAAAAAGAATGAGAAATCCAAAACCATGTCGATTTTTCTACTGCCATTTCCGTCGCATCTACTCTTTGTCTTCATGATGTCAGATCTCTAATTTTTGATCATTACTTCAGAAAAAGGATGTGAAATGATCCGTTATTCATCACACCACGAAAAATGCTAAGAACGGATGAGAAAAATAAATTGTAAATAAATACAAAAATAAAATCAAGGAACAAACCTCTTCCATCATTCTTCCCGGCATTCATCTGCCCTCTTAGTGGGATCAAACAGAGAAGAATCAATACAATAATCAAACCAAGATTAATTTCCAGAAATCAACCCAATAAAAACCCTCCCATAAAAACGTATAAATCTGTGGTCAACCTATTCATGGGCTAATCCATGTTCATTTTCAAATCCATGAATGGGGAAAAATAATTTAAATTAAAAAGCCCTACCTCGATTAGGTGAAATAATGATCACTACGTCACGTTCGTTGGTGAGGATCGTCGATTCCGATGTGTGTCGATCACTTGCATCGTCATCGTCCACCAACAGGTTCTCCTCCAAATCTCTAATGGCCAATTCTCCATTTCATAGGGTTATGTCCCTAACCCTGCAAACAAGCCATAAGAAGGTATTTAAAGGGGAGGAAACATGGTTGCTGCAAAAAAACGAAAAAAAAATAAATTATTATTTTATTTTATTTCCATTAGGAACGTCCCAGAAAGTAACCCGTGTTGTTGTCCTGCACTGGTCGATGTTAATACCCCCTAATGTAAGGTTGATTCTCTAAATGATACGACATCCTCAGATTTCCGATCCAGGCACTCATTTAAATGATATTCCACTTTTGTAGGAAAACCTATCACACACGCTCTATGAAAATTTAATTTATTTCAAACTTTTATTCTGGGAACTTTGGCCTCAAAATTGCACGCCGTCGAAAGTTCTGGTCACAAAATAATTCCATATAATATTTTAAAAAATAATACTCAGACAATATGAGACATTAAAAATGGGTTTTAGTGAACTGGCACACAAACTATATGGTAGTCATCATTAGTTGTTAGTGATCCAATGAAGAACATACGTGTGTAGTGAGTATTTGCATGGAGTAACCATAACATTATGTAATCCAAAAGTATTTCACCTTTGGGTAAATAGGTGAATCAACACAATTTAAATAGTATTATCCATGGAGTAACCGTGTGTGGGTGAACCAATTAAAAATAATTATGTCTTTATATACGTCACATTGTTTGGTTTATATGGTAATACAGTGAGGCTGAGTGTAAAGAAATAAAATGAACACAATTCCTAGACATTTGAGTAAATGATATATGAAAGTAAATATATACATAGGTTAAAAATATTTTAATTTTTTTGTACCCTGATTGAAACCCCACTCGTGGTACATAAAGGTGAACCAACAATTATTGTCAAAGTGTAACCTTCTGAATGTGTTCATCATCTTAATAGGGTTTTTAGCTGAGCCCTCATATCATTATATTTTTATATAACCATGATAATGTTATAAAATTTGAATAACAATACGTCCACTATAAAATAAATCATGTTTTTAGTGAAATTTTGAATATGGAGTCAAGAATACAATAACATAACTGTGTTGATTGTTCAAATCAAGGATCATTCTACCTATATAGTAATATATAATGAATATATAAAGGGAATAAAATTATACCTAATAATGGTACTACAAATGATGTTGAATTCCCAGTTATACTGATTTTGGTAGTTTACAACTTTTTTAAGAATTGGATCAGAAACTAGAAGTATAAAGCATGTCATTAAAATATGTGATAATGTCCCAATAAATTTATTCTGTAATTCTAAAAATTGATTTTGGGAGGTAAAAAAGCCTCATCAAGTGATTATTTGAAGTGAATACTGATCTAATTGATAATAATGACCCCCAAGATGAGGAATAGGATGAAATGTTTTCTATAGTATTGTATTTCAAGAAGATTTATAATGAGAATGAATATCACACAAAGGAAGAATAGAATTTAATGGGAAATAGTATAGATTCTAATAAATAAATGGTTGAGATGATTGAGTGTAGTCGAATAATGGGAAAAGTTATTTAATACACAAAGACGGCATTATAAAATAATATACTCTATAAACCTATAACCATTGGTTAAATTATATTTTTGGATTTGAAGACAAGAGTTTTCATTTGATCCAATAACATAGTTGTCTTGGAAAATTAGAATCATTCCATAATAACATTTTAATACATAAGATACAACAATAACACATTATAGGAACATTATTTTCTCATGCATCATATCCAAGAAAATTTATCATTGTTCGCTTCTAAGATTAATGTTTAATGAAAAATAAATAAAGGAAACCTTATATTCTCAGTAAGGATAAGAATACTGAGGAGCTATCATAACATAAACACAGAATAAGTGTTATAGATAGAATATAAAAACAGTAATCCATAATAAACGAAATTTAGGGTGTAGTATATCAATGATATTATGAAATAACATGCCAAGTAAAAATAGTTTATCTCATAATAATGAAATGCATAATATTAGAAATTTAAATGTGTTTCCAATGAATTTTTCAAGAAAATATATTGATATGGGGGAGGTCGACACCAAAACTAATACTATTTTGTCTTATGAGACATATCCTTCAACTTAGTGGGAATATCATCAGACCCCACCCAAAATTGGAATAATTCCAATTCATTCCCCATAAGAGACTTCAAGATATTTCATATAATTTTATATAGAACCCCTAAATGAATAAAAAAGTGTTATCTATATAATTAAAATTTTGGAGAACAAATACCCACATTAAATAAAATAATGTGAATTCTTATGAGAACATCTACTAATAATAATAGGTGTTTTGGAATATTTTTCCATGATTTAAGAAGTACCATTATGGAAGAAATATATTGGTGATGGTAGATTAAATGTTTGTGATATCTATAAATTAATATAGGTGGGTTCAACAGTTTTCTCATAGATGAGTCCAAGGAAATGGTTGTAAAAATAATTTATCATGTTGTAAAAATAATTTATCAGGTTTTCTTGCATGGTGTGTAATATTAGGCCCACTCATCATGTATCATGATGAAAATTGATTCAATTAACTACCAATCATTTTAGAGTGATTTTCCCAAAGGATCATATATTCCATAGTCATATACACTTTCTTTTATTAATATAGAGTTATATAATTTCTAGCAAACTATACACAATTTAACTTTTCTAGAAATATGATTCTATTTCCACCTTGAATAAGCTAAATTTCATAACTTTTTTGTTAACCATTGAATCAAATTAATATTATTGGGGTGTATCAATGAGGACATTTATATCCATAAAATTTCATGGGTAATATGGTAATAAATATTCCATGAAAATGTATGAACCACAAAAAATAAAATAGTTGGTGAATATAACCTGAGTCCCCTAGAATTAAAATTGAGATGGAAACCCCACTTATGGATTTGATAATTATTCAATAATAATATCTTAAATGTGTGGGATTAAAAATTTTATTTAATTTTATGAAAGAATTATTTTAATTATATAACATCTAAAATTTCTAGTATATACCTCACCTAGATGGAATTAGGTGCATAATACAAAGCATGTACCAAAGAGATTAATTTGAGATGGAAAACTAATACCTCTTGTCCATAATTCTGTGACCATAATTTAACATCATGTATAAAAAAATTATATATCTTAACAAATTATTTATTAAACATAATGAAATCCATTATTGTTTATATTATTTATATATTGTCATTTTCTATATGAGTTATACAAATTTTCCACATTTGGTGTTTATATATTTGAATAGTTGTATTAGTTTTAAAACAGTTATTTATATATTAATTATTCTTCTAATGTATATAATTACTATTTAACTAAAGTTACTATAATTGAAATGTTTTAATTAATTACATTGTTTCAAATTATTATCATGAGTTTATTATTATTTTTCTTTGAAAAGGAAATTGATAACAATTTTGATTTTGTTATTATTGATTATCAATAGGTGTCATATTAATTGATGAATAAAATATTGATATAACATATTCAAAATAAAAAATATTAATATTTTTTACTTTTATATTATTTTATACTACTAATTATGTTCCTATAGGAATTCATGGTATAAATTCATCATATTGTTCATTTTTGTGGTTAAACAGACCCAGTAATGAACATGCCTTAATACTATGAACATTTATGAGGACGTTTTTCTATTATATATTTATAATAGAAGAATAATGAACTAATTCATTTTTATTGTTGTTATATGTAATATTTATAATTAATAGAAAATAAAAAGTAATGGATATGAAAATATTACTAAATTTGAATTACAGTTTTGCCCATCTATATGTTAATTTTAAATGACTGAAAGAACGATTATTGTTAATAGATCATATCACTATAAGGATCCCCAATTGTTAATACCTAAACCCAAATAATATCATATTCTTTTTTTACCTCATTAATCAATTATTGGAACCATAAATAATGGGTGGTAATGAAAAATGAATTCTCTATGGAAATAAAGTCTATATGCCAGCTAATGGTGACCATAACAATTCATCACTATAGAGGATAATAGCTTAAAAAAAGTGGTAGAGTTTCATGAATAATTTTAAATAATAAGTTAGTATTGATGTGATGGTATTGTTATTATTTATTAGTGAATGGAAGGGTAGTTTTGGAAGTAATGATTACATTTTCAGTAATTTAATTTATCTATTCATGGATAATTTTCTTGAATATAGATAAGAATGAGGGAATATTGATTATTTGTCAAAAGAGACCTCATGAAATCATTTTATAGATTTATTTTAGATTTTTTGGAAGTTCTCATTTTTTTGTTTCTAAATGTGATAATTATTTTCATTTATCTTTGGAATTTAATTTTCATCCACAGTATAAAATTTTAATGTGAAAAATTAATGTGTCCCATTTTATATAATTTTAATCTTATAATATAAAATTTTAATCATAAATTATCAAATAAATTTTCATGAGGTGGGAAATTTAAATCTTTAAATAAATAAACATATTCATGTAATATTTTTTTTGAAAAATAATATTTTTAAGCATTAAATTTATATATAAATTAAAAATATCATGGATATTGTTTTTAATAAAATAAATTAATTTTTTTAAAATAAAATAAAAAGCATGGGGATTTCATGGAAATTAAATATGAAATATCACCATGAAAATACATGATTTCCATAATAGATTGAAAACTGTTGTTGTTAATGTAACATTTTTATTAGTCCTAAAAATGATGGACATATGATTTATAATTTCAAAGAATCCCAATAGTTTGAATAAGAAATGTAATCCACCAAAAATAAATTACATTATATGGAATACTGAAAGAATGAAATTTAGATAGGTTTATAAGTTCCCTAGAAGGTTGAGACATTTGGATTTTCATGAAATAGTATAATGAATATTTTTATAAGATGTATGTACAAAGAGACTATAAATCCCATAAGATATGAAAATTTGTCCTACATTTTTGTGAGGCATAGACACATCCTTGGTCCCTATTTTGAGGCACTAGAGGACATATCCTTCTTTAAATATGGTGGGATGTAGAAGAAATTATTCTCTCATGCACAGTTGAAGCAGAATGATTATTATGATACTAATTATAATAATATTAAAATTTCATGGAGTGATAATTTTAGGAGGAGTATATATGGTATAAAAGTTGTAAACCATCTAGAACTATTGATAATTTATGTCCCTCCTAAGAATACATCTCAAGTTCTAGTTAAATAAAGATTTCATGATAAATGAAGCTTATGAAAATTTTTAAACATTTCTGTAGAGACATTAATCTCTTGGATAGAAAAAAATTATGATCATGAAAAAATGGGACGAAAAATAATCAATAAAGAAATATTATATGGATTACATAAATTCTAAAAAATAAGAAGAATCCACTAGGGAAGAAGTCATGGAATTCACTAATGGCCATCAATAAGGATTGAAAAATATGATGGATATGTTGTATTATAAATACCACTATATGGCATGTAAATAATCCTTGTGGAAGTGTCTTTAAATGGATATAGAAAAGGGATTAATGTTTTCATGAAATGTAAAAAAATAATTAAATGTTCACAAGTGGGATCTGAAACATAATAAAGAATTTGATTAATCTAAAAAATAATTAGATTATGATGGGGAATGACCAGTGCTAGGAGGAATTGAATGTGGTAATGATATTCAACCCTCTAATATATAAAAGGGAATATAGAAAGGTGTAATGAAAATGTATGACCCAATATAACTAGACATATTCCTCCATTTGAATAATGTTTAGGCACCCCTCTTCCATGAATTTAAATTTTTATAACTATTTTTCAGATAATCAATTCACACACTAGAGAAAAAATTCCTTACTATAGATTGGATACAAAGGCACTTGTGATGAGCTAAAAAATTTGATAGTACATGATATAAGGGAATTCATATAGTATTTTATCCCCATAATAGGTATTAAGACTGATAAAGATAGTATAGGATGGACCTGACACATCCATATGTGTGGAGGAATATGTTTTTAATAAAATAATTCTCTTGGATGTTAATTAATATAAGAACATTTCATACCTAAAAAAGAAAAAAATTGAATGATATATAGAGTAGTTTAGATAGTAAAAGGACCCCAAAGGATGATCCATGAGGTTTAAAACCCAGGGATGATATTATATATGTTATCAGTCTAAAAAATGAGTGAAATCATGGATTGTGTGGTCTAAAAAAATTTGAATATCAAAATTTTTTTAAAGATCCTAGTGGTTTTCTTAAATTGTAAAAAAAATATAGAATCATATATAGAATTTACAATTGTAATGACTGAAAGATATGTGGTTTTATAATATGTGAGATGGAAAAAAAAGTGAGGAATCTTCCCCTATTCTCATAGGGATAATTGAATCCCATGGAAAACCTCTCATTGAAAAAGAGGGAGTTTCAATTTATTATAATTACATCCCACACATTTAGAGGGCGAAAAATAATATGAAATCATATTTATTGAAAAAAAAGTGAGATTAATATCTCTCTATATAATGTTATGTATGGTGGGAATCATTAAATATGAGGTGTATTGGCCTTTATTGGAACACAATCAATAATGGTGAGTAGATCTGATCAAACCCAATGTGGTGACAATAGAAGATAAAATAATACCATAGTTAGAACCATTTTCTATCACTGAGAAAGTGGAATATGAGTTATCATTGTGACTCTTGTTAACAACGTCCATAGTGGGGGATTTTTGGCCACCCCTCCATTTGTTGTGGAGTTACCTATAGTAGTTGGGAACTCAACCTAAATCATTTTATGATAATATGGGGATATAATTCCATAACACTAAGATAATGGAAATGAGGAAAAGTTATTGGAGGTTCTAATTTTTTTTATATTTAATTAATGATATACAAGTTCAATTAGGTGGAAAATATACTTGGATATTAAATTATTTCTTGATTATAAATCTTTGTAAATATTTTGTGACATGAAAATATATATATATATATATGGAAATTATAGTGTAAACGAATCTATAGATGTGAGGCTTTTTCTGTAGGATAATTATAAAACATATGAGAAATCAAATACATGAAGGGTTAAGGTATAAATATTATATATAAGGAGTATTTGGAAGGAGTGAACCACGTTTGTGAATAGGATAATGTATTAATGCTCACAAATAAAAGGATATATATATATATATATATATGAAAATATATCTATATAATGGAAATTAGAGACCCCTGTACATGATTATTGAAATGATAGGGAATTTTCTAATGTACATTATTTCAACTAAGAAAATGTTTTCGTGGTATGTTAACTAATCAGTGATGTGGGGATTTAATTGTGTAAAATAATTTATGCTTTTCTAGTTATAAAATTACTTTATGTGATGTACTAAATGTTTAAAAGTGTTAGAAACGTCATGAAACGTTTAATAGGATCCTTGATTCAATTCGAGAATGAATAAGAAATTGACAGGTGATGTATAATGATATA
Organism: Viscum album; assembly: GCA_963277665.1. Lineage (NCBI taxonomy): Eukaryota > Viridiplantae > Streptophyta > Magnoliopsida > Santalales > Viscaceae > Viscum > Viscum album. The sequence continues at coordinate 284,373,176 of OY728164.1, read as the reverse complement.
TTCATGTTGTGAGTAGTGGATTTATACTTCATGTATGGAATTCATGACCAAAAATCATGGGATATCATAGAGCATGGAATAGAAAGATTTTCTAAGAATCATTCCATAATGAAAGTATATGGAAACGTGGAGGTGTAGATTTTGAGTGAATTGATTTTATGTTTAATAAATGATTTTCTCTCCTTTGAATAGGTAATATGATGTATCAAAATAAATAAAGTTATAATATGGTTTTAATCAATAGTGTTCTTGATTTAAAGTTTTAAGAAAGGAATGTAAATTCACATTAATAATATTTTTAGTAAAAATATGAATGGAAAAATGATATCCCAGTTGTAATACTATTTGATATATGTTTCTAGATAGGTAGTACACTATAGAGAAAAGATAAATAGATCCCGTGAAAGAACTATATTTTTACATATCATAAAGTGATGTTGTTAAATTGTGCTATTCTTGAGGAAAATATTACTGCATTTAAAACAATAATATTAATTGGATCCTTCATGATGATCCATGTTATTATAATGGAAAAAATATTCTTATATCTATAAAGGTAAATATGGTGTTCCATATTAATTCTTTTATGAACATGAAAATTAGAATAGGTATATCACTAGGGACATGTGAAGAAGAATAAATGCATTTATTTGTATCCATTCAAATAATAGGATACATTTTGTCCATATGATGATGTTAATGAAAAGAAAAACTTGTTCTTGAACTATATTTGTTCCTTACCCACCAGAGTCCATGTAGAAGTAGGAAGGTGGTTGAGAAACATTAGTATTATTGATCCTTATTTGGTATTGATAAAAAGTATAAACTATAATGAATATATGGTAGTTGGATGGTTCAGAAATTTCATGGGAAGAGGGTCCAGTTGTGCATTGACCATTACTCTGTAACTATCCAATTTAGTGATCCTTCTGGTTAGTTTGTGCGTTGATGAAATATTTATTTTTTCCTTAGTGTATTCCAATATTGGGTAACAAATAAATATACTTTTTTATATCTTCTCATCACATATCTACATTCATATATAAATTTAGTGTGGTTTATGATCTAGTTCTTAGTTGAACATAGTTCCTAAAAATATTTGAACATGATTTTTAAATGTAAATATGAAAATAGGTGAGAATTTCATTTAGTGGTTTTTATCCAGAATCATTCCCTCTAAGGGTACATAAAGGGGAACTAATATTTTGTTTCAAAGAGAATAGTTTTGAGTGTATTAATCCATTAAAATGATTTTATGAGATGAGTCATTCTATTTTTTGGACATCATAAAAAATAAAATATGTTTAAAGAAGAAGTAGGCCACTAAAGGGATTCTATTGTGTACATCATCAATTGGTTTTATTCATATTCTGGTAAATTGGTTTTGTTGATAATAATATTTAGGTATAGATAGTTTATATTTTTAATCTATATATCTCTGTAATGATGTAGTTGGAATGTATGAGTATGATAACATGACAAGTGATGTTGTGGTTACTGATGATGAGTTGATCCCAATTAGATGGAAGGATAAAGATATCTATATTTTAATGGCGTTATATCAGTAGATAAAATTAGAAGAACTAATATTGAAAGAAGAGAAAAAGTATAGATAAATTAAATATGGGATTCTAATTTTTTTTGATTTATGTCTAAAAGACTCAACAAGGGACTAGATAAAGTGTATTATGATCAAAGGTCGAACTAATAAATTATAAGTAATTTCATACAATGTGCAGAAACTCAAATATGATTCTAATAAGAAGTGATATAAATCTAAGGAAATAAAATCATTGAAGCCCATTATAGGTGAGTTGGATATAAGCAAAGAAGAGATGATTTATTCGAATAGAGTGATAAAACAAGATAAGTTTAGATTCATTGATTCTATAGCTCAAATTAAATAAAAAAAATATGGAAAACATTTTCATTTTGTACAATATCTTATATAAAATAGATGAAGAGATTCATAGATGATTGAAATTCTATATATATCAATATTATCATATTTAATTGATGTGTGAGAGAATATTTTAGTGTGAATATGAAGTGTACTCTACATGGAAAAAATTATTTTCTAGGTAAGGGCCTAAGAATAAAAATTATATAGGTGTTAATGTTCCAAAGTTGATGAAAATTATAAATTTTTTATTAATAGTTTAATTAAAGTCATTATAGTAGGAATCAGAAAACATATTTATACCCTAATAAGAGATATAAAAATTTTCTAGTTTGGTGGGATAAATTGAAGTATTTGTTGTTTTGGTTTGAATGTTACATATTGAATATATTGTTTTGAAAATTATATGAAATATTAGAAAATACTGTATGAATCATAGTATAAGAAGCATTTTTATCCCAAAAATTATTTTCATACTAACACTGACAGTATTGAAAAATCCAAGGGGATTTCAGATGAGAGGAAAGGGTGAAACAAACAAGTACTAATAGAAACATTTTCCCTTTTGAGAAGAGATTTTTGGTACTAATTGATGATGGATTTCATGTTAAAATATTCAATTTTAAAGGCATAAAATTTTCTATAGAGAAAAAACCAACTGGGAATAAATAATGTTGATCTATAGGATTAAAAGGGGAATTAAATTTATTTTTGATGAAAGTGGATAATATTAGACATGTTTTGGAAAACATGAAAAATAAACTCAATAATAATTCCACAATAGAATTACGATCCTTTATAGATGTGACACGAGAAGTATTCATATGTGTTTCTATAAATACCACTATATGGATAGAAAATATTTTTATGTTTTAATTCTTTAATAGATTAATAAAGATGATATATGATGTTTTAGAAAGGGAAAATAGATAAAATAGAAAAAGTAGGATCCCTTCAATAAAAGGGAAAAATAATTTGATAATAAATAATATGATTTTTATGGATAATAATATGTATGACACGTAAGGGATTGAGTTTATTTCATTCATCTTCGTAAGACTGAAATGGGATGATAGAATGGTGTAGTTAAAAAGGAGGAGAAGGAAAGGTGAAAAAATGGTTAGTCCAACTTGGATAAAGACATTTTTCTACTTTAGGAAATTTGAGGTATCCCAAAATTCATGATTTATATGTTTTTTCAAATATATTAGAGGTGATGCATTCAAAAGGGTCAAAAGTGTTCCATGTCGTAGTTATACTATGAAATCACTTGTGAATTACCAAAAAGTCAAATCTATCTAGAATTTGAATATTCCAATAAAAAAAGGAATTTAAAGATTATTTCCGACCAAAAATTTATATCAACCATGAATGAATTCATCTATATTTTATAGAACAAATTTAATTGTTTGGGGAACATTTTTCAATAATCTCATTTATTTGGAAGATTCTTGCTGAAATAATATATAGAATCTAGAAAAAAAAACTTTTCAAAGTACACAATAGTAATGAAATTGAAAATATCCTAAAATGAAATTCAAAAGATGTAAGTACCATATATGTAATTATAAATGGTATCAGGCCCAATATAAGGTATTATTATTTGTATTCAAACACGAGATAAATTTTAATTTACCCCTGATGTGAGGAAAATATTAGAAGAAACATTTCTAAAATCCATGATTATTTTTTTCTATAATTTGGAATAAACAATCTACTATATACTAGATACCCATTTTTCTAACCATGATATGTTCTCATCTATAAGTAGAACCCCAAAATTTTTCAAAATTAGTTTATTTTAAAATTCAAACGATTCATGGGCAGTTAAATATGACCGTTAAAAGATTTATATCTTATTTGTAACAAGATGGAGTCTATGAAAAATTGGAAGAATTTGATTTCAAGTGGATTCACTATTATTATAACATGTGGTATGAATTTATTCTCAAATAAGTGATAGTGTCATCACAGAAAGTGTTTTTTTAATATTTATTAAATGATTCATTGGTGTGTAAGTGTGATGGAAAATAGATGATTGTTTTTGGGAATGTTGAAAAATGGCATTTCTATGTTATTCATCAAATCATGAATGATAGAGATCATTATAGTATTTTTATGTAAATATATACTTTAAAGAATCTGATCATAAACAATATCATTAAATAATTTGTGGGTAGTCAAAATATAATGTTGAAAATTCACCCATTAATTTTGATGATTATTTACTATAGTGTGGTATATTTTTGAATTGGGAAGTTCGATTGTTTTTAAATGTGTCTATATACCTCAATGTTTTCTAGAAATGTAAATAAAAATTTGTATCATCAAAAAAACTAAAAAAGGGGGTGTGACTATAAGATAAATATATTTAACAATTATGGAGACAAAAAATGAGTGAGGAAGGCCTCTAGATAATGAAAATGCGAATTCAATCAGATTAATAACCCCTCTTGGAAAAATTAATAGTTGAGATATATTCGATTTTATTCCCACACATAATGGTGTTACAAAGCCAATGGAATATCATGCACTGAAAAAGTGGTATATTAATATCTCTCTATAATAATATATGAAAAGGTTACACAATACTATAAGGTAGTATATAGTTATTGGGAAGAAACAATCATCAATATGGAAAATATTCAGGCACACCATAAGGGGGATAAAATAAAATATAAAAAATAGTCTTATTTATCCCTTAGGTATTTCATTTAGAATGGGTGAAATTATATATCATTGAGATTCTTATTAACAAAATTTGTATTAGAATATTTTGTGACACTCGTTTGGTTGTGTGAGAAATAATTAACAGTTGTGTTGACTCAACCCAATTTTTTATGGAAAATATCGAGTTGTTGAAGGGTTCTCTTATGTTTATTGAAAAAAATTTAAATGCTGGCTTAGGTTATGTTTGGATTTGTTGGGAATTTAGCAAGATATATATACATATATATGGGTCATATTGACAAAAAAACACTAAGGATAATTGTAGCACCCCGACCCTAGTAACCCAGATTCGGTGCATTATTACATAACATTGGCATGATCACAAGAAAGATCAATTCTCGAAAAACCGATTGGTTTAGTAGCCTTGGAAACACTAGATATATTCATAAGTCTTACATTACAACATAAAATGAAAAAAAACTAATAAAACAACATAATGTCTCCATATTCCACAGTATTATCCCCTCATAATATCCCTGTCAGGTCATTCGTAACTTACTTCTTCACATCCTGGGAAAAATAAAACATTGAAAATGGGTGAGCTCAAATGCCCAGTAATGATAACAATATAGCGGAAGCATTTCAAAATAAGCATAAACATTTAAGGCAACGTATAACTAAAACAAAATCCTTTTAAACTTGAACTTCAACATAGTATGGAAAAAGTAAAATGAAATAATGCCATTTACTTATTCACATGGATATTCTACTAATCGAATAATCACATTCAATATTAATAACCACTTTCATAATGATGGAATGCATAATGCCAGACTATCATAACCACATATCGAAGGCCTCGTTCCAAGACTGCAAATAAGATTTTGTCAAGGCCTTGTGCCAAGACACTAGTTTGTCTCATGAGACCTACCAATGCATCGAGGAGCTATAGCAGGATCCACCCGTCACATATTAAGTCCAATGCATTCCCATATGAAAAGGTTTAAACATAACATAAACATTCGTATTAAAACTAGAATACGAAATGTCAATACTTTCCCCATAAACCATGAATGGTATAAAAATAGCACATCCATAGTCAAACATATCACAAAAACTTCAATATAATATAGAAGTTTTGTATCATAATAAATCAACTTTAAATAAGCGTAAAATCCATCAAAAGATGTTGACATAGATGAAATCAAAATTATTTTTAATGAAATATCTATTTCTATTTTGAAATCATTTATGAGAAATATATTTATAAAATAAAAAATTTTCTTTGAAAATATTCTTATAAGCTTGTAAGGGAAGCTTTGAAGATTTTATAACGGCAGGAAGTAGCCACACCCGCCGTATAAGTTAAAAAAACATTCTTACCTTAATTCTGTCGAAAAGGTTAAAAAGGACCTTGTTCTGAAAACGACGGAATGATTCATTTATAAACCACTTATAAAAGTCAAAAAGTGTATAAATGACTTTAACTCATATTCTAGTAAATAGTAAAAATGTTTTGAAATACATTTTTAAGAAACATGGATGTGGATGATAAAGAGATCCCAGTAGATTATTACGTATAAACAACCTCGGATAATGAAGAGATTGTGAAATAACCTGTACCATGTACTTTTCCTTGGCTGGGGTAGGATAACCTCCTGTATAATAGTGAAATAATTGTTATTAAATTATACCAGAATAATATATATTAATATGATATCATATATGATCTTTTAACTTTGCTTTGTTAATAATATATTAGAATTATCGTCGTTTCGGGTGTTAACTTACTCATTTTCTCTTATATGTTTTGTTACATAATACATGTTTGTTATGTATAGGTTGTATCTTATTTATATCCAGAATGATATCAAGTCCTTAAACATCATTTTTAAATCATCAAATGATAATTATACTTGAATGGATATGATGGATAATGAATCTTATCGCGTTCGTGGAGACGGTAGTCCGTACGTACACACGAGCGACAATATCATTCTTTTGATATTAAAATAATATATAAATGGATGGTATATAATATATACAGAATCATTAACATGTTATATTTATTATTTACCTGAGTTACACATCATTATTATACCCATCCAAATAATAATATATTGAATAACAATTACACCACGACGTGGAGACGGTAAGCCGTACGTACGCACGTATGGTGACATGTTATTCAAAGGGTGGACAGAATACTGAATATGGTTGTAACTTATTTATAATAACATCACAGTATATATATGATACTGGAGTTATTATTTTATAATGGTAACAACAAAGGAAGAAGAAGTGGAAGAAGAAAGGAATTTGGAAAAGGGTGGAGAAATCATTACCTCTTCTTCAGTTTCTTTCCTTTTGATTTGATCAAAAGGGATCCATAGGTTGGCTTTATAATCAAACAAAAGCCTCTAGGTTGTAGTGAGGGATGTTGGCAGAGTATTTGGGTGGAGTTTGCCCGAATCAAATGGCTTTGAAGGTGTGAAGAAATGAGAAGGAGGAGTGCCCATTTATAAGAGGGGTGAGGGGCACCTTTGAAAAAGCTAGAAATATTAATTTATAATAAATTCATATTCGGTTTATAATGGATCCAAAGTAGATTATTTAAATTTTAAGGTAGGGATAGGTCAAAAACCACTAAACCAATAGAATTTAGACAGGTTTGGGTCATTATATTAACCTTATCTTTAAGTATTAACTCTAAGTTAATTGGTTTCACTTTTACAATGTCTCTTTGTATTTTTATATTATATGGTTAATGAAATTACCATATACATCCAAGAGACCCCCAAGTGGTCCATTAATGATTAACCTATCATCATATAAGTCTCTTGGCCGAACCTTAGATTTTTATGAATTTAATATCAATTAATAATGTAATATTTGTTTTAAAAACTCTTTTATGTCAATTTTGACACTATTCAATAATTGATTTTTGTAAAAATCTTAACAGAATGATTACTTCGAAAAAAGTAAATGGAATCAATCCTAACATGCCATATTAACCTAGGAAATTAGTGTAATTCCTAAAAAGTCTCAAATTATATTTATTTTGGAATTTATAATATCAATTATTTTAATTTTTCACAATTTTGGTAATTACCGCATCATCATTGTTTCATAAATAAATTAAATTATTTAAAGTCTAAAAATTATAAATAAAATATCATTATGTAGGAAATCTTTTTATATTTATAATTAATATTTACAATCGAATTTATCTTATGTATAACCCTATATTAAAGATGTTTTAGTAAATAAACTTTGATTTTAACTCTTTTAACTCTTCTTACAATTAAATAATAATAAATGTCCTAATCTAATCCAAGTGGACCTAAATTATAATATTTTATTCCTAAGGATGTTTTGGTCGAGATACACTTGTTCAATAGAATTAGGACATGTGATAGGGTAATATTAATATCAATTTTAACCTTAATTACCCTATTTACTTTTAACCGTGGTAAATAAAAGTAAAAAGTTACTATTCACCCAAAATTATTTTTATCAAATTGTACCACATTTTACTTCTTGATATTAACCGTGTCTCTCATATTTTTGAAATTCCATTCACAGAAGCGCTAAAATTATGTTTTATGAAAAAATCAGTTTTTTTAACTACCACTTAGTAGTTTCACTATTCATCAAAAATTGAAGTTTTTCAGAACAATGCCAAAATTTCACCCTAAGCTATAATTGATGTTCCAAATTCAAAAATGATGTCTATTTTACAAAATTCCAAACATATAAGTTGCAATAATTAACTTTATAATTAATTCCCGCTGTCACAACAAATAGCGTGTTTTTAAGAAACAATATATATCAAAAGATTGATAATTGTTTATGTCCAATTTCAAAGTGAAATTAATTCTAATGAACACCATTGGATAAAATTGTAAAAATATATTCTGATTATACTTTAAAATCACTCAAATTCATAATTTATCACTATTAATTATTTTGATTAAAACAGATGTTTTTAATTAAAATTTAGTAATATTCACTATTCATCAAAATATTAAAGTTATCCAAAAAGTACAAAAATTTCACCTTAGGCTAAATTCGATATTCCGAATCCAAAAATGAAGTCCATTTTGAAATATAAAATATATATAATATCAAATAGTAGGTATTTCTATTTATAATGGCTAGTTTGATTAGTTGTGGTGTGTTAGAACTCGATGTTGCGTACAACACACGCTATCTCATTATTCAAAGAGAAGCGTACTGTAGAAGCTTGGGGTGTTACATTCTCCCCTCCTTCAAATAATTTCATCCTAGAAATTTCTCGAATACTTATCACATGAAAAGACTCGAGTGGTTCTTCATCAAAAGTTCCTCGGGTTCCCACGTTGCCTCCTCCATCTTATGGTTTCTCCACAAAACGTTTACCAGATGCGTCGTATGGTTTCTCAGTACTTGTTATCTCGTATCAAGAATCCAAACGGGCTCTTCGCAATAAGACAGATTGGGTTCTAGTTCTCATTCTTCATAGATGAGTACATGCATTGTGTCAGGCATGTATTTGCTCAACAGAGATACGTGGAACACATCGTCAACTTTAGAGAGACATGGCGGCATTGCCAATTGGTAAGCTATAGCCCCAATTCGTTCTAGAATTTCAAAAGGTCTGATGTACCTGGGACTCAATTTACCTTTCTTACCAAAACGTATGACTCCCTTCCATGGAGATACATTCAAGAAAACATGATCACCCACTTGAAATTCCAAATCCTTCCTTCGATTATCGGCATAGCTCTTTTGCCTACTTTGAGCTGCTTTGATGTGATTTTGGATTACCTTCACCTTTTTCAACGTTTCCTCCACCAGTTCTGGACCTACAAGTTTTCTATCACCAACATCATCCCAACAAGTTGGTGTACGACATCTCTTTCCTTATAACGCTTCATATGGTTCCATCTGAATACTTGAATGGAAGCTATTGTTATAGGAAAATTCTACCATAGGTAAATATTGATCCCACATACCCTGAAAGTCAAGTGAGCAAGATCTCAACATGTCTTCTATGGTTTGAATAGTTATTTCTGATTGTCCGTCTGTTTGAGGGTGGTAAGCAGTGCTCAAATGAAGTTCAGTATCCAGAGATTTCTGAAGACTTTTCCAGAATCATGAAGTAAAACGGGGATCACGATCAGAAACAATCGATAGGGGTACTCCATGAAGTCTCACAACTTCATTAATATATAGTCTTTCTAGACGTTCCAGGGGTAGATCTTCTCTTATAGAAAGAAAATGTGATGACTTGGTAAGACGATCAACAATAACCCATATTGCATTGTTCCATCTAGGAGTCTTTGGTAGCCCTATGACAAAGTCCATCGTAATATTATCCCATTTACACTCCGGTATGGGAAGAGGTTGCATGACTCTTCCAGGCTATTGCCTTCCAGCTTTCACTTATTGAAAAACCATACATCTTGATACAAAATTAGCAATCTCCCTCTTCATGTTGTCCCACCAAAAATGTTCCTTCAAATCTCTATAAATTTTGGTGCTCCCAGGATGTATAGAGAAATTGGAACTATGAGCATCATCCAGCAATTCCCTTTTTAGATTAGGTATATCGGGAACACAAAGTCTCTTCCAAAATTTCAAAAATCCATCTTCATACACAAAGTCTCTCAGTCTCCCATCATTCAAAGCTTTAATCTTCTTTTTAAATTCTTCATTATCGGTCTGAGAACTCTTAATTCTTTCTAGTAAAGATGGTTTGGAAACCATTTGAAAAAGAATTGATATTTCACCTTCCCTGGTTATTCCCATGTCCATCTTCACTAGATCCATGAAAATTGGATCCCTTTAAATTCTCATATTATTCAAAACTCCATGGTATTTTCTGCTCAAAGCATCTTCCACCCTGTTTTCCTTCCTCGGATGGTAGTGTATCATGCAATCATAATCCTTGAGTAATTCAAGCCATCTCCTTTTCCTCATGTTGAGTTTATTTTGTGAGAAAATATACTTCAAACTCTTGTGATCAGAAAAAATTTCACATTTTTCACCATAGAGGTAGTGCATCCATATCTTCAAAGTAAAGATCACAACTGCTAACTCTAGATCATGAGTAGGATAGTTTTGTTCATGAATTTTCAACTGTCGTGATGCATAGGCAATAACTCTATCATTCTGCATAAGGACACAACCAAGTCCTTTCTTTGATGCATCACTATAAATAACGAACCCATCATTCCCTGATGGTAGAGTCAATATAGGAGAATTGACTATTCTTTTCTTCAGTTCTTCGAAACATTCTTCACACTCTTTTGTCCAAACAAATTTAACCCCTTTACGTGTGAGCTTCGTTAATGGGTTAGCCAATTGGGCAAAATTCTGTACGAAACGTCAATAATAACCTCCCAAACCAATAAAACTGCGTATCTCAGTTATACTCATAGGTGCTGGCCACTCTTGGATTGCCTTAGTCTTAGAAGGATCAACAGATATTCCATCATTAGAGGCAATATGACCAAGAAAATAAATCTGATGAAGCCAGAACTCACACTTACTAAACATCCCATATAATTCATGTCTTCTCAGAGTCTTCAGGATAATGCGCAAGTGATTTTCATGATCTTCATAGCTTTTGGAGTATACCAAGATATCATCAATAAGTACCACCACAAATTCATAGAGATACTCCTTGAAAACTCTATTCATCAGATCCATGAATACATAGGGTGCATTAGTCAAACCAAAAGGCATTACAGTAAACTCGTAATGCCCATACCTGGTTCGAAATGCTGTCTTCGGAATGTCTTCCTTTTTCACACACAACTGATGGTATCCAGATCGAAGGTCAATCTTTGAAAAGTATTGAGCTCCATGTATTTGATCAAATAAATCATCAATGCGAGGTAGGTGATACTTGTTCTTTATCGTTATAGCATTGATCTCCCTATAGTCGATATATAACCTCATAGATCCATCTTTCTTTTTAACAAAAAGAACAGGGGCTCCCCATGGAGAAACACTAGGGCGAATAAATCCTTTATTACTCAATTCCTCTAGTTGTTTCTTTAGTTCAACTAATTCTACCGTGGCCATTCTATAAGGGGTCTTCGATATAGGCCTTGATCCAGGAATTAATTCAATGGAAAACTCAACTTCTCATTCTGGAGGATGTCCAGGTAAATCTTCTGGAAATACATCTACAAATTCATTCAAAATAGGTACATCCTCTATTTGAACATTCCTTTCCTCACCCATAGTTATTTCATTCTCTTCCTCTCCAATAATTGAATTTAGTTGAGCTACTGGGGGTGGATCTAAATAACAATTAGGTGGTGACGATTCTGCTCTAAATATAAGGTGCTCCTTATCATTATCATCAAGAATCGTAACCTCTTTCTTCATACAATAAATATTTGCATCATAGTCCAAAAGCCAGTGTATACCGAGGATTATATCAAACTCAATCATAGGTATGACGATGAGATCAGCAGATAAAGAACATTTATGTGCTCTAATGGGGACTGATTCACAAAACATTGTTGCAATGATACTTCCCTTAAGAGTTTTAACTGACAACTCCCTTGTTAAATCAAATTGGAAATATCTAATTTTCTTAGAAAACTGAGAATATATGAAACAATACGATGATCCAGAATCAAATAATGCATTTTCTAAACTTGAGGAAACCATTAAATTACCTGCCACCACGTCTTTTGAAGCTTCTACCTCAGCAGTATTGATATCATAAGCCTGGCCTTGATCCCTTGGCCTTTTCTGAGGTAAGTTCTCTTGACACTTAGGACATTCATTTTAATAATGCCCCATCTCCCTGCAATTGTATCATTGAACGTTGGTAGCTTCCTTCTTCCCCTTGCAATCACGAGCTTGGTGGCCTTTTTCACCACACTTGTAACAGACTCCCATTCCCTTCAAGCAAGTACCCGGGTGTTTCTTCCCGCATTTACCACAGGATGGATATTCAACAATTACCTTCCTCCCCTTAATTCCATTCCCAGATTGATCAGCAGGTCTCTTGTTCTCTTTCTTTGCTTTAAATTCATAAGACTTAGAGAATTCCTTTTCGGTCTTGATAGCACATTAGACAATGTCTTCGTATGACAAAAAGGATTGTGAGACTAATGCTTGACGGAGAAATGGTTTTAACCCATCAAAGAAATGATCAATCTTACTTCTTGGGTTACGTATATAATCTCCATCATACCTTGCTAACCTTGTAATGTTAGCCTCATACTTTGTGACATTCTAATCCTCCTTTTGTCTCAGACTCAGAAATTGCTTTTCCATATCTGCTCGATGGTCGTGAGGAAAGTATTTTTCTAAAAACAGATCTTTGAACTCTCTCCATTCCATATTTGATACTTCATCATCTTCCTTTGTGTTTTGAATCAATGACCACCATTGATCAGCCTCTCCAGTGAGTCGGTAAACTGCCATGATAACGTTTTCCCTTTCACTACTCCCCAAAGCCTGAAATATTTTCTCTAGGGAATTTATCCATTGCTCAGCTACTAAGGGATTTGTACTCCCATTGAAAGTTGGTGGTTGTTGCCTCATGAATCGATCTAACAATGATCCTCCACGCTGCGGATCAGGGTGCTCCATACGGGTAAGGTTATTATTCATAACCTGAGTGAGTTGTCCCAGTATGGTGATTAGCTGATTGGCACCAGTTGCATCACCAGCTCCACTATAATTATCTTGAGCATGAGGGAAATCCCTACATGGAGTGCTTGCATTGATTCAGTTTCCATTTCTTCCACTAGGTGCCATTTCTAAACAATGTCATAAACTAGATCAGTTTATGAATCAAAATACATAATCCCATACTTATAAAACACTTAACATAAATTGAACTATTTATGGATATAATCAATAAACATAAAAATGTTTTCTTTGAGGAAGCATATACTCATAAACCCTTCATAATTATTTGTAAATAAAATGAGAGTTATCCTAAGAATATCCCCCGGGAGTGTCGTAACCAAGAGTGCAGCAAGGCCCGTTGTCGTGCACCAGTTCCCTTTCGAGTCTAGCTCAAAGCAGTGTTTTCGAATTTTACCCCTAGGTACATCTGTGCCAGAGCCGCCTCTACCTGCTCATATCCAGACAAGGATGTATTTCTCGGAAAACTCACAAAATCTCTACAATACCAAAATTCTAGGAAGTTCTTCTATACTAATCCTCAAAGTTCATCTTGGGTCTATGTGGTCTAATCAGAGTTTATCTAAATCTAGCTTCCAAGGTTTGTACTAAACATCCTCTGATACCAACTGTAATGCCCCGACCCTAGTTACCCAGAGTCGGTGCATTATTACATAACATTGGCATGATCACAAGAAAGATCAATTCTCGAATGACCGATTGGTTTAGTAGCCTTGGAAACACTAGATATATTCATAAGTCTTACATTACATCATAAAATGAAAAAAACTAGTACAAAAACATAATGTCTCCATAGTCCACACTATTATCCCCTCATAATATCCCTATAGTTCATTCATAACTTACTTCTTCACATCCTGGGAAAAATAAAACATAGAAAATGGGTGAGCTCAAATGCCCAGTAAGGATAACAATATAGCGGAAACATTCCAAAATAAGCATAAACATTTAAGGCAATGAATAACTAAAACAAAAGCCTTTTAAACTTGAACTTCAACATAGTATGGAAAAATTAAAATGAAATAATTCCATTTACTTATTCACATGGATATTCTACTAATCGAATAATTACATGAAATATTAATAACCACTTTCATAATGATGGAATGCATAATGCCAGACTATCATAACCACATAGCCAAGGCCTCGTGCCAAGACTACGAATAATATTTTGTCAAGGCCTTGTGCTAAGACACTAGTTTGTCTCATGAGACCTACCAATGCATCGAGGAGCTATAGCGGGCTCCAGCCGTCACATATTAAGTCAAATGCATTCCCATATGAAAAGGTTTAAACATAACATAAACATTCGTATTAAAACTAGCATATGAAATGTCAATACTTTCACCACAAACCATGAATGGTATAAAAATAGCACATCCACAGTCAAACATATCTCAAAACCTTCAATACAATATAGATGTTTTGTATCATAATAAATCAACTTTAAATAAGCATAAAATCCATCAAAGGATGTTGACATAGAGGAAATCAAAATTCTTTTTAACGAAATATCTCTTTCTATTTCGAAATCATTTAAGAGTAATATATTTATAAAATACAACATTTTCTTTGAAAATATTCTTATAAGCTTGTAAGAGAAGCTTTGAAGATTTTATAATGGAGGAAAATAGCCGCACTCGCCGTATAAATTAAAAAAACATTCTTACCATAATTCTGTCGAAAAGGTTCAAAAGGACCTTGTTTTGAAAACGATGTAAAGATTCATTTATAAACCACTTATAAAAGTCAAAAAGTGTATAAATGACTTTAACTCTTATTCTAGTAAATAGTAAAAATGTTTTGAAATACATTTTTAAGAAACATGGATGTGGATCACAAAGAGATCCCAGTAGATTATTACGTATAAACAACCTCGGATAATGAAAAGATTGGGAAATAACCTGTACCATGTACTTTTCCTTGGATGGGGTAGGTTAACCTCCTGTATAATAGTTAAATAATTGTTATTAAATTATACAATAATCATATATATTAATATGATATCATATATGATCTTTTAACTTTTCTTTGTTAATAATATCTTAGAATTATCGTCGTTTCGGGTGTTAACTTACTCGTTTTCTCTTATATGTTTTGTTACATAAGCTGTGTTTGTTATGGATAGGTTGTATCTTATTTATATCTAGAATGATATCAAGTCCTTAAACATCATTTTTAAATCATCAAATAATAATTATACTTGAATGGATATGATGGAGTATGAATCTTATCGCGTTCGTGGAGACGGTAGTCCGTACGTACGCACGAGCGACAATATCATTCTTTTGGTATATCATATATATAGAATCATTAACATGTTATATTTATTATTTACATGAGTTACACATCATTATTATACCCATCCAAATAATAATATATAGAATAACAATTACACCACGACGTGGAGACGGTAAGCCGTACGTACGCACGTATGGTGACATGTTATTCAAAGGGTGGATAGAATACTGAATATGGTTGTACCATATTTATAATAAAATCATAGTATATATATGATACTGGAGTTATTATTTTATAATGGTAACAACAAAGGAAGAATAAGTGGAAGAAGAAAGGAACTTGGAAAAGGGTGGTGAAATCATTACCTCTTCTTAAGTATCTTCCTTTTGATTTGATCAAAAGGGCTCTGTAGGTAGGATTTCTGATCAAACTAAAGCCTCCAGGTTGTAGTGAGGGAAGCTGGGAGAGTATTTGGGCAGAATTTGGCCGAACCAAAAGGCTTTTAAGGTTTGAATAAATGAGAAGGAGGAGTGCCCTTTTATAAGAGGGGTGAGGGGAACCTTTGGAAAAGCTAGAAATATTAATTTATAATAAATTCATATTCGGTTTCTAATGGCTCCAAAGTTTATTATTTAAATGTTAAGGTGGGGATAGGTCGAAAACCACTAAACCAATAGAATTTATACAGGTTTGCGTCATTATATTAACCTTATCTTTAAGTATTAACTCTAAGTTAATTAGTTTCACTTTTTCAACGTCTCTTTTTATTTTTATAATATATGGTTAATAAAATTACCATATACATCCAAGAGACCCCCTAGTGGTCTATTAATGATGAACCTATCATGATATAAGTCTCTTGGCCGATCCTTAGATTTTTAGGAATTTAATATCAATTAATAATATAATATTTGTTTTGAAAACTCTTTTATGTCAATTTTGACACTATTCAATATTGGATTTTTGTAAAAATCATAAAAGAATGATTACTTCGAACAAAGTAAATTGAATCAATCCTAACATGTCATATTAACCTATAAAATTAGTGTAATTCCTTAAAAGTCTCAAATTATATTTATTTGTGAATTTATAATATCAATTATTTTAATTTTTCACAATAATGGTAATTACTGCATCATCATTGTGTCATAAATAAATTAAATTATTTAAAGTCTAAAAATTATAAATGAAATATATTTATGTTAGAAAACTTTTTATATTTTTAATGAATATTCAAAATCTAATTTATATTATGTATAACCCCATATTAAAAATGTTTTAGTAAATAAACTTTGATTTTAACTCTTTTAACTCTTCTTTGAATTAAATAATAATAAATGTCCTAATCTAATCCAAGTGGACCTAAATGATAATATTTTATTCCTAAGGCTGTTTTGGTTGAAATAAACTTGTCCAATAGAATTAGTACATGTGTTAGGGTAATATTAATATCATTTTTACCCTTAATTACCCTATTTACTTTTAACCGTGGTAAATAAAAGTAAAAAGTTACTATTCACCAAAAATTATTTTCATCTCATTGAACCACATTTTACTTCTTGATATTAACCGTGTCTCTCGGATTTTTGAAATTCCATTCACAGAAGCAGTAAAATTATGTTTTATGAAATATTTAGTTTTTATTTAACTACCACTTAGTAGTTTCACTATTCATCAAAAATTGAAGTTTTTCAGAACAATGCCAAAATTTGACCCAAAGCTATAATTGATATTCCAAATTCAAAAATGATGTCTATTTTACAAAATTCCAAACATATAAGTTGCATTAATTAATTTTATAATTAATTCCCGCTATCACAACAAATTGCGTGTTTTTAAGAAACAATATATATCAAAAGATTGATAATTGTTTATGTCTAATTTCAAAGTGAAATTATTTCTAATGAACACCATTGGATAAAATTGTAAAAATATATTCTAATTATAATTTAAAACCACTCAAATTCATAATTTATCACTATTAATTATTTTGATTAAAAAAGTTGTTTTTAATTAAAATTTATTAATTTTCACTATTCATCAAAATATTAAAGTCATCCAAAAAGTACCAAAATTTCACCTTAGGCTAAATTTGATATTCCAAATCAAACAATGAAGTCCATTTTGAAATATTAAATATATATAATTTAAAAAATTAGGTATTACTATTCATAACAGCTAGTTTGATTAGTTGTGGTGTGTTAGAACTTGATGTTGCGTACAATACACGCTATCGCATTATTCAAAGAGAAGTGTACCGTAGAAGCTTGGGGTGTTACAATAATGTGGTTCATTGAGCATGGAAAGGAAAAATAGTGATCATATTATTGAAGATAGATATTTTAAACCACATAGAGAAGTTTAAGAGATTCTCCATGAATGCTTGAAGCCGTTAGAATGAAGGCTATAGGTATTTCTACACTGATATAGTTGAGTGATACAGATACATTAAAATATAAATGTACTCGTGTAGTTGAGTTTATGACCATGTAAGGAAATTTGGTGATGTAATTGTCTCCATATGAAAATTAAATGATAATTAAATTCAATTATATGAGGGAGTTCACATTAGTGAATCTGTTAAAATAAAAAAAACTCTACATAAAGGTATCATGTTTGTGAATTCCAATAAGGGTTAACATTATGGAGTTAACCATGACTATTAATACATTGACTGAAATAAAATCTGATGAAAAATTTTCTTTGTATCGATGTTTGGAAATATAATAAAATTTTTAGACACATGTATCCATATCTAGCGATGTAATAAATTTTTTCTATATACATGTTTTTATATAGGGAAATGTTTTTGATTTAATAGAATTTGTTATCCATATAGTGATTTTTTGTGGTCCATTGGAATCTATTCCCAATTTTTAAATGAATTCACATTTTTAGGAGTATCTTGAACGTATTTAAAAAATTCTTGGAACATCAAATGTCTGTGATTATCCAAGAAAATAATGATGAATTTTTTTTTGCTGAATTTTAAAGAAATATTCATGTTGTTAATGGAGTTTTTTTCACTATATGAGGGATTATAGGTCCAAAAATCATAATAGATTATATATCACATAATATATTTATTTTCTATTAAAAATTCATATTCTTTTTAGAGTTAAGAAAATGTATGGTGATTTGGAAAGAAAATTATGTATATTTTAATATATTATTTTTATAACTTATGAAGAGTTGGAAAATATTTCAAAATATGTGGAGGTCCAATAAGGTGTTGATTGAATCTATTCTCAATTTCCAATTTTAGGAAAATGAAATAAATTGTTGTAGAAATTATTTTATATGAAAACTATGAATGAAAAAATCTAAAATCCATTGCATTAGGATATCTATATCCAATGTAGAAGGACTTATTGAAAAAGGGTGGTAACTACTTGGATGAACTGTGTATCTTCATATTGAAATGATGTGGAGTTTGATGGAGTCATTTTTTATTAAACCATACTTACATGTAAAAGAATGTTATAACTTGTCTCATTACAATGGATAAAATTCTCAGAATGAAAACAAGTTTTATATGTATAGAATGGAGAATAATATGTTTCAAATTTATTTTCTAAAAATATAAGTTAAGAGGGATGTAGCATTACATTTGGGAAGAAGTAGTGAGGATTACAATAGAACTTTCATCCATAACTGAGGAATCAGTTAGACTAGATAGTATTGAATGTTATGTGACCTAAATTCTATAAATAGTGTTGAGGTCATACAATGGAGTATTTTTAAAAGGAGGATGAATGATATAGTGTTCCATGAGAGAAGGACTTCCTTGGGATGTAGTGAGCTGATGTAGAGCATATAAGGTAGTGAGAGTTTGGTGGAAATTATAATGGAATAAAATTTCATGAGTAGTGATCTGAGTCCTGGAGTGACCAAAAATATGTAACCAAAAAATCAATAAGCTTAATGGTAAATTATTTTATAAACATTGTGATGAAAGCATGATACATGGAATATCATAATGGGGGTGAACCAATAAAAAATTGTTCTGTTCTAATAAAAATCACATTTAAACATTTATATATTAATTCAATTTTGTTAATAGTTAAGTGATAAGTTTAACATAGATTCTTCACTCATGGGAAGAGTGTTCATAAATGATAATCCCTTAAAAGGTAAAAATGTATTTAAACTGGGCATACATTGATTCACTCTCCCTTTTCAGGTACCAAAAGAAGTTCCAACAAAACAAAAAACACATTTTTTAACTAGAATATGATGATAATAATTCTCCAAATCAAGAATCATTTCACTCGGCCAAGTGAAATTGTATTATACTATTTTTAATTTTACAAGCCTTCCTCAATTAGTATCTTTAAGATCTATCACAAAACTGGTAATCATGATGAATCTACATGGTTTATCAATTAATTTATAATCATAAGTGAGATATGTTGTGCCTCATAAAAAATTCATTGAATATAAATTAATATATTCAATGATAAACATACCTAAAGAAGAAGCTTCCCCATGATTATTCCCTGAATCCTAATATTTCCTCATTCAATGGAACATCTTACAACATGTAATAAATAAAACCACATTCTCATTTATTATTATTACAATTTCAGTATTATTTAATTTATTTTTAACCAATGTCTTTGTCTTAGATATTTACATTGGACTCTTTGACGTTCCCTTATTCTTGTTTGTTATACATAAAAATGGTTTTAACCAGTTCATATTCATATCCTCTAATGAAAAAATACAAAATATATTTGTGAGATATTTCATCAACTTGTTCAAGTTAAAGATAATTTTAAATGAGGAAAAACATGGAGACATCAATGAATGTATGATATATGTGGATAGTTCTTCCTCCAATATAAAACTAAGAATATCTATTATATAAATATGCCTAATAATCTTGACTACATAGGGACCACATTTCACTCTAACTATGAATTTTTATATAAAAGGTGAATTGAATATATCATATCATTCACTCCTAAACATTAATTGATAATGTTCTATATTCCTATAAAATATGTCATATGTATTGTTATATTCACAATGCATTGAGATTCACTTCAAATGGATGATTACATGATGCACTGAAATTTTATTTTCATATCCACTTGTTTAAAATATATAAATCCTTATCTAGCCAAATTTAACCCTTATATATTCTAGAATGCTAGGGGTATTCCAAAACATATGATTTCATCTCATGGGATTATCCATTGAATAAAGTCTTATATAAACCCTAGAATTTTTTATAGTATTTAATTTTTCTTTATCAATGACAATTTAATTGGTCGATGAGTTAGTGGGTTGTTTACCATTTTTTTGATTAATAGTAATTTATATTAGTACTTTATCTTTATTATTATCTATTGATAATATTAAATAATTTAATATACCTCCATCTATTTTCATTAAAACTTAACAACCCAAAATATTAGAGTCAAAATTTGTAGTCTCTAGATATTACATTAAAAAAATTATGTATCTCTATTTTAGTAGTATAGACTAAATCCATGTGAATAGATATATGTTTTTATGAAGTAAAATCCATGGAAAACTACATTGAGTAATATTTCCTTGATTTATTCCGTGGACATCATCAACATGAAACCTTAGCCTTGAATTTCTGAATGTTTTCCTCTAAATTATAACATATAGAATATTAAATCATTTAATAATTTAAATTTTTAAAGACAAAACATCACTTATTTAATTAATCCGCAAAAATTAAAAATTCTCTCAACCATGGAACAAACAACACCATGAGTTTTTGTAGTATCCTAACCAAATGATGGGTGGAATTTAATGTAAAATTCGCTTTGAGGGATTTTATTTACGAATAAGTAATCATTTTTATCTTTGATAATGCACATTATATAATTTTTTTCTGACTTCATAAATGATTGATTACCCATGAATAATAAAAAAAATCAATTTTTTTTAACATAGTATACTTATTAGTTAATCTATTATATGTGATCACATAAATATATAATTATATATTCATTGATAATAAAAAATGAGGAATGATCATGATATTTAATAGAGTGAAAGTATTATCGATAAACTATAAAATAATAATTACCCTAGTTGGCATAACTCTTGATTCTTGATTGGCTTGAGTTGAAAAATGTTTCATTGACTACTTCATCCTCTTGTTTGAATTTCTTCTATATCTACTACACCTACTTGTAGGATATTTTATTTTACGAGGAAAACTGCACATATGAGAGGGGTATAAGGATTAGTGGTTAGATATAACATAGTAGTTGAAATGAAAAAATTGTATGTAATGTATGTGGAGGGATGATATGTAGACCATTTATATTTTTAATGAAAAATTGTCTCACAAAACCAATAAAATAGAGCAATTAAAAATAAAAAAAATCAATATTTTTGTCGGAGCTCATAATCATCCTCCCTAAAACATTACAAAGAAGTAAAATAATTTCTCATTTATTCTCATTGAATAAAGAACACAAATATATAGATTCAGTTAATTATATTTACTGATAATAAAATAAAATTTAAAAAATTTCAATATATTAGTATATATTATATTGAACTATTATGATATAATATATTATTAGTAATAATAAATACATAATATATATATTATGAATAAATAATTTTATATTATCTACATAAAAAAATGAATTTCAGAATGTTAGGTTAGGAAGATAGGTTTGGACATGTCCTAATCCATTGTCCACCAAAGGGTGGTTCCTAAAATATGTATAGATTGTTTGACACCTCGTTGAAGACTTCCTAAGGAATTGTGAAATCAAGGTAGATACCAAACCTATTTCCTCAAGTGGCTATAGTAGACCGTTTGAACATGAGAAATATTCAAAGTGGTGCCGAGCATGGTAAGAAACCATAGTGAAGTTGTGTATACCCCTTATAGTATACAAGAAATCCCATATAGGTTCAAATAACTTATAACTACATAGGTTTTGATTTATACTAGAACAAGACTCATGGTAGTGGGGGGTGTGGCCTTACATAATTCACGAGATGGGTGGTCCACCTATGCCCCCATAAATCCAATCGCATCCAATTGTATAGGATAACCATGGTTTTAATTCTGTGGGTGGGCTATGACACCCTTCTTTGAGTAAAATTGGGCTTACGATGGCCAATAATTTTATAACTATTTTTTGTGTCCATTTCTTCTTTAGTTTTCTATAATTTAATCAGACAACATATTGGATAATATGGTTCCATATTTGGTTACTATATATTCAAAAATCAACTTTTGATCTTAGAAACTCACTAAATTTGATATCTGTATGCAAATATTGAGACTTAGAATTATCAGAACTAGTAAAATTGTATCAAAATTATTATATTTATTAGACCATTAGATAGAAAAACTATGATTGAATAAATGAAACTAATCATGTCAAATCTAAAAATAATTAATTACCGACTATGAAAACAATGATACTATATAAGGGATCCATGAAATGAATAATCTTGTTGGGTTGATATTAAAAATATTTTTTTACTGTATATCTAATAGAAATCAATTAGATTACTATGTTCCTATCCAGAATCCTTGTACTAGAAATATGAATTTCTATGGTGATATCTGCAAATGAATACATGTATATTAAGATTTTCTTCTTCACGCATTGATAGATTAGGTGATCGAACTCTATATATCTAGATTTTTAGGACAATATCATGCCTCATTCTTATGGATGTACATATATCAACTATTTAGTGAATGAGAGATCACTCATAATTATATAGAGTGGTTAAATCTTATTTATCATTGAAAATCTATGACATACTAGTGTTGTTAATTCAATTTTTTTTTAAAAAATTATATTTTAAAAAAACTTCTAAGCATTTATCCTTTTCTAAAATAATCCCATTGAATAACATAACCATTTATTTGATAAATACATAAATTATCATCATGGAATAATAATTTTGAAAAAATTATTTTTAAATAAATAATTATTTTTATTTCAATAGAATATTATATAACATTTCTCTATGACTAAAAAATTAGAACTATAAATAACAACATAAAACTTGATCATTAAGAAGAACTAATTTATCTCAAATATAAATATTCAGTTATTCATTATCTTGAATTACATGAGATTATAAAATAAAAATAATTAAATATCCCCATCCTAATTAGTACATAAATTTTTTCGTGTTTTGGTTGGTTAAACATAAAAAACATCAATCAAAAAAATTATGATTCCATTTTAATTAATAAATTCTTCAAAATCTAAGGATATTTTATATCTACTAAGTTTCCAACCAAATAGGACTAATTATCAATAGAATGGGGTATAGACTTGATAAAAATAATGGTATCAAGTCACACATCATATCCCAGAAGAAAAATGATAACCTCTAATGAATACTACTATGATTTACAATCCCATTTGAAATTTTATTAGTCATCATATAGAACACAAACCTGTGTCATCATTTCATAACACTTAAAATATATTTATTTTACTTTCTCATATAACATTAACTTAATTTCTCAGGTCCTTGTATTTCACTAAGGTCATATCATCCCAATAAAATGGAATGATATATCTCATGGAAAACATGTAAAGGAAAATCCTATATTAAACATTAAATTTGGTATAATATCATTTATAAGGTATATAATATATGATATTTTATCAATATAATTTACATTATAGTTTTACTCTTAAATAAAATTATACAGTACTTTTAAAAATTTATAGTGAACTGAATTCAATGTGGTGACACACATTCTTGATTATAGAAGTATCTAATGAAAATCATGTTACATGCAATTTCTAGGATATGTCTTCTCTCATATTCTTAATGGATAGAGATTATAATGTGTGAAATTCATGAGAATGAATCTCAATGATTCTGGTCCCCTTACACCTGATTGTAAAACATCATCAATGTCCTATCAGAATTGGGTTTTAAGACTATATGAAAATTCCTTACGAATAATTTCAAAATATATATATGTTTTCAACCTACTATATAATTGGAACAACCTATTGACTTGATAAATATTATATATAAATTTTAAATAAATAAATAGTATATATATATATATTACAAATATGAATAAATAGTAGTGATTATGAATATATCAAAATGTATACATGAATTATCAATAAAAATTAAATAATAATAATTTTTTTATGGTAATGACTCATACGTGATTAAACTGTAATCTATTCAATGCATGATCTTTTGAAGATTTATGTGATCTATACATGAAGAATTAATAGTTGATTAATATCACAAAAAAATTATAGCATTCATTTTTTATGTTTTTTTTTCTAAATAAAATATTTCAAAATATAAAAATTATTTAATTTAATATAATGGGTCATTTAAAAATTTAAATTATTTTCTAAAAACTCATAATTGTTGGGATAATAATTTTTAAAATATAACATTTTATAAAAAAAATCTATTTAATAATATTTTTTTTATTTACGAATAAATAACATGAATAAAATGTTATGAATTACTGTGTCATAGTTATTATTTTAGTTTTTCAAAATATATTAATAACCATATTTTTTCCTTTTCAAATCAAAATGAAAATTATTTACGTATGGATATAAATTAATTAATATCTTTTTGATGAATTTATTAATTTTTTAATAGTGAAATAATATTTATTAAATAATATAAATACTATTGTTATTAAAATATTTATTTAATTTTAGTAAATGAAAATCATAATAGTTATATATCATATATTATCAAAATAAAGTATGTTTAAGAAAGAAATTTTATGCGAAATTAACTTTTAGAATATGGATATAAGTATATTTTTTAAAACATTATATGAAGGTGGATATCTATAACCTTAATTTTATATTATTATAGAATCAATGGTAAATTTATTCATAAAAAATTATAAATAAATTTATTTCATGAGATAATATGTTTTGAAAAAAATAATTTTTGTAGAGTAAAATTCAATTTTAGATATATATAAAATATAATAATTATATAATTGAAATTTATTAATTTGAATATATTAAAGAGTAGGGAATAATGAATTAAGAGAATATAATAATTATAATATATTTTTTTTATAAATTCAATTATGGTGTGTATGATTTAATTTATAATGTTAATAGTTAAAACATACTATGTTTAAATATATAAATATTTTGTAAATCTAATGAAATGTTTTTAAGGCCACCTAAATGAAGTACAAAATGGTAGAAATAGTCTGATGGTGCTATATATGGGTATATATACACTTATGTAAGGGTTCCTAAGATTTATTAAGCACTACATAAGATAAAGCGTTTGACTATGTAAAGGAATATATCACTACATGAAAATTTGGAACTCCCTACAAAATGGTAGTTACGTCATTCCTCCATCACGTACGGGTAATACATGTACTTGAATATGGTTAGGTATCAAACTATGTTCTCACAAAAAGGTAACCATACCTCTTGAGTATGGGTACCACACTAGTCATGTAAGGGTACCATGCCGCTCATGTATTGGCACCACAACGAGTATATAAATTATATAAGACCCATAGAAGCCCACATAAGGGTAAACCCATGATAATATAATGGAAATCAATGTATTTTAAAATCAATGAAATGGAATCATACATAAAATGTAATGTATAACGAAAAATATTTAATGGTAGAAGACACCTTTTTTTAAATACTAGTTTAAAATCGTGCATGAAAGAAACAAAAATTGTTACGTATGCGTAATTAGTCTAAGAAACATACATAAGTGCAAAACAATGACTTAAATATCCAATTAAATGTAAACTAAATATACATATAGGTAAGAATTATCTCTTATTTTTAAACATAAAACAACATCATTATTTTATAAGCATTAAACCTAGAGATAAAATTTGAGGTTAAAGATATATATGTATATTATACATCATCCAAATAACAATATAATGTAAAACAAAATCTTATTAAATTAAAGATTCCAGAACCATTATCTTTTCATTGAGTTCTGAATATTTTCGTTAATATTTAAGAATATATATATTTATTTATTTAGTGTAATTATCATTTTTTAAAAGATATTTGTTTCTCTGCATATTGATTAAAATTAATGGAAGCTGACTTAATTCGTAAAATAAACCTCTAAAAAACATTGAATAATTCATCAACATGTTTAGTAAGCCACTGGATCTCAAACACCATGAACTATTAAAAATAGATGATTCTAAAATATTATATGGTTATGATATTCTAGACTATTGTGTTGTATCTCTTTATAAATAAAATATTTTAATCAAAAATTCATATTAAATATGTATTACTTTAAATGATATTTTTGAAATATCTATATTTATACTGATAGGGAGTCTACAGTTTATAATTATTTTAATTAATTATAAACATACAATAGGTGATAATATATATAATTGGTCTCATCCTCATCAAGTTTTTTATCAATGAATTTTAGTTATGTTCCTTGACATAAATTAACTATTTTTCTTCCCCTAGTTTCAATTAAATATATATTGTTCATGTCTATTATTGAGTGGCCTATCACTAAAGAAGTTAAATTAAAAAAAAGGAGTTGTTATGGGGTTCTAATGAAGAAATAATTAAGGTATTGAAAAATTATTAAGGTAAAAAATAATTTTACACATATTTTTTTAAATCCATTATTCATTTAATTGAAAATAATTTTCAAAAAAACACTATAATAGTTATTACAAAACCCTTATTTTAAGGGAATTTTTTTAAATTTTCATTTTTCCGGATCCATCATTGTAAGAGGGATATTATATATTATATAATTTAATGATTTTAATGATTTTTAAAAAAAATACAATTTGATTTGGAAGATAATTTTCTGGAAGGGAATTAGCTTTTAAATGTAATCATATTTCAAGGATGATATCATGAATTGTAAAAATTCCATCTAATGTGTAAAAAGTATCTTCTAAATCCTAAAAATTTCATTCATGATTACATCTATTTTATTCCTAATATTTATACTTATCTATGTAAATAAATAATTACAGGAAAATTATTTTCATAATTTAATTTTTTTAAGAATAATATATAAGTGATGCCAATGTATTTTCTATTTCAAAAAATAATTTTGATATTATGTATTTTTATTAGAATAATATTTTGGTAAATATGAGGTGATATGTAAATATTTTTAAATTATAAAATAAAGAATATATTTGTGATCTTTTTGAAATGTTTTTTTAATGCAATTATAATGAGAAAGGAATGTTTAAAAATTTATTTATTAAATTTTTAGAACATAAAAAATGGTTATTATAATGGTAAATGGAGTGTGAAATCATGATCTGAAGGGGAATTGTTTCTAAAATTTATTTTTAGACCGTTAATATTCATAGTGTAAAATTTGTTTGTTAGATTTTATTAAGTATAATTATATTTCATAAGGAAGAATTATTTTCCAAAGTTATTTTTTCAAATTTCAATGTAAAAATTCATATTGGTACAAAGGATTTTATGATTTGAAAAAATGGGTTTTAAAAAGTAATTACTTTTTTGATAGTTTTTTAAACAATATATTATAAATTTTGGAAATCAAAAATTTCTATTGAGATGAAATTTATTTTCAAAATAGTCATCATATTATTATTATAGGAAAGTGATCATACATCTTGTTATAAAACATGATACTAAGTAATTTTCCACCCACCACAAGTTTATATTTATTTTGATTGGTCTAGTGATGATTCGAATATCAATGTTGAATGATATTGATTAAGAATATAGAATTATTGAGGGAAGATAATATTTTCATAAAAACTCTTATGTAATTATTATTCATAATCCTCTAAAACCCTAAAATTAAATTATTCATGGGAATATAAGATATTATATATTTTAATATTATATAATATGTTTTTTATTGTTCAAATTTGGTTACATTTATTACTATCAATCCAAAAATTTAAAATTTGTTTTTTGGGACTAGATCCGAGTGTGTGGGATTATGGTTGTCACAATTGATGCTATTAATTAATCTAATGAATAGTTGAGATTATACTCAAGTGATAATTTAATTCATGTTTTGATATGAAATTTAAAGGATTCATTCTCTTGCAATAAGATGTCAAATGTTCTGGTCTATATATATATATAATTAAAAGTATATATTTTTTTCTTCAATTATTCCATTTTAAATTTTATCAGGAAATTGGAATATACAGTTTTCTTTTAAATTTTCATTAAATATTGATACTACTATAATTTTTCAAAGTATATTTTACATATTTTTATAAAAAAATATTGTATTTTTAAATAATTTTGTGGATATATTTTTATGTGGATGCACATGACATCATTTTTGTATAGTTAAAAGTCTAATTAATTAATTTATTACACACCATTATATGATAAGGGTATGTAGATATTTTTATATATTACTATTTATAATAGATTTGTGAATGGAATAAATAAATTTTAATGCCTAAATTATAAATTCAAATGATTTTTAAAGAGAGGTACTATATTTGGTAACTTAAAATTAAATAATTTCTTACACAATATGTTCGATGAATATTTAATAGTAAATAAAATGTTTGAAATGGATCATTTAGTTATTTGAAAAATTATAATGACCCATTTATTTCCCCAATAGTGGATAATGTAGTGGAATTTTTATTAATTGATGTTCATGGAATAGTTTGGAATCCCCTCCGACATCATGACACATTAGATGATCTATGTGTTTTGGTTGAAGAGGCTAACATTATAATTGATTTTCATAAAATTATATGACCAATTGAGAAAGATAATAATAGATTATTTGATGATTTAGTGGAGGATAATATAAATAAAAAATTAAATGAGGAAGAAAATATATTTTTTGTATTAGTTGTAGAGGAGAATCAAGAATTTAAAATATATAAATGTCTAATATATTGTGATTTTTATAGGTTGATTTTATTGAATCTATGGTACATGAATCATATTATATGATGGTGGTGGTTTTTTATAATATTTGTTTATTTTATACTGTAATTATAATTGCAACTTATTTATAAATTTCATTATTGATTGGGATTTTATTATTCATTCAAATTATTTGAATTTTTACATCTCAATATTTAGAATATTGGATAATTATTCATTCCATGTGGTTTACACCTAGACAGTTGATATCTATGTATCTCAAAAGTGTGGGGTTTTATTTTATGTAATAGTGGTTCTCGGATTGTTGGCACATATTATTATAAAATAATGTGGTCCAACTGGTTTCATTAAAATATAAATTTACAATTTATCAATTATTTATTTTTTTAACTCCCATAATCCACATTTAAGTAATGAACAAAAAATTTATCAAATGAATTATCCTTCTAAAATTATAATTGTACAGAAATTAGAAATATAATATTAAATAATGCACACATACCACCTGATGAGACCAAATATGCTTTTTATAATAATTTGTACATTAAATTTAATGAATCAATTTGGCCATAAGAATTGAATTTATTAATATGGGAAAATTAATTGAAATTAAGATAATAAGAATAATATATTTTCGATCAACTCGATATCCTAGTATTATCACACTCAACAACAACTATGTAGAAATGATGTATAAAATTAGTTATGTAATATCGATTTTGAAAATGAAAAAATATATGTTCTGGATTGAAAATAGAATTGAATGAATATTGAATGAAATGTGGGGTATTTATATAAATAATATAACCAATATTACTGTTAAAATATTGACAATTTGAGATGTAATCTCAATTTTGTAATTGAAAATATATTTGTTAGGAATAATAACATTAATATTGGAAATGTAATTTGATCATTATGAATAGTAAATTTACCATTTATCTTGTAACCTCACCTATGGAAATGTAAAATTATATTTATTTATGTTCTAAAATTAAATTATATCATATTTATACCACTATAGATATAAATATATGATTTAAAAATGTAAAATAAATGTTCATATTTTTTGGTAAATTTTCTTATTTATATTTTATTACAAATATTGTGATTTAAAATAAATTTTAACAGTATAAAATTGGTTTATTATAAAATTATATGTTGTTCAATATTGATAAAATAATTTTTATTGGACGTAAAATATATTATCAAAGTGTTATAAAATAGGGAAAAATATTAAAATTTGTATAATTCAAATAAAAGATGATTGTATTTAAAAAATAAATATATCATTTTTGGAAATTGATTTAAAAAATTATATTTTTTTATTGGAATATAAACATCCAAAAATTATTATGATTAAATATAGGTACATTATTTAAAATAGTTGAATTTTTTTAATAGTGAAATATGGTAAATTATGAAATTTAACTTTATAAGCTAAAGTTATAAATATTTGGTTTATATATGACATAATAACCCATTACCTAAATTTTACAAGAATTAGTTACTATATATATTCATATGAATATATATTATTGATATTATGGAAGAAAAATAATAAACTAATGAATATAATATTTAAAAACACTCTTATTATCGCCTTATAAAAGCCTCCCCTCACCACCACTTCTCCACACAACCTCTCAGCCTTGTAGATTAATAACTTTCTACCCAAACATCCTCTAAAATGAATCTCCCAGATCAAATTTATAGAAACCCTTGTTTTTATACATATCTATTACATGATATGAAAGATAAAAACCATAAAACTGTTACACAACCTGGATCCAAAGGTTTAATTTCTTTGGAAAATTAAGGTTGTACATAAATTTTACATAATAAAACAAAAAATATATTTACTTCCATCTTCATAATGTTCTTATTGACCCTCGTGTTCTCCTTTGAACATGTATTCACTATAGGATATACATCGAAATAAGGGGTTAGCTAAAAGCTCAGTAAAATGATGAATAGTAGACAAGAAACATGGATGATCATAATTATAATTATCATACAATAATAAAATGATAATAATCATTAGTATTAGAGAAATCATTAGATAAAATCATGTAATGTGGATATGCATAAAAATGAAACATCATATCGAAGTGGTTAAATACAACAAATTGTTTTGAACAAGACTAACATCATGTTCAATAATATCTCACATTATCTTACAAGATTCATCACATTAACAAACGTGTTGGAGAACTATATAAATCTAGTTTCACCCATCACATCATAAACATTATATATAAAATATAATCTTTTGTGAACTATTCACATCATTACATATACATTATCATTCAAGCCATATAATGGAAGATCAATCTTGGACATTAATAAACCCATGGAATTTACTGGGTACCATTTTATAAATCCTATATTAATAAAAATTAGATCTCCTAAAAAATGGTATATGAATCTTGGTTTCAATATTTATTGATGAAGAAAAGATTTCATGATATGTAATTTTTTTTTAGAAAGTAGGGTTCTTTTGGAAAAAAACATTTTTCCTTTCATCAAACCAGATTGGAACATTTATATCCCGAAAAATAAAATGTAATAAAAAATAAATGATTTTAATATAAAAATAATGTAACATTCAAACTATAAACTTATTAAAAGGGAGAAAAACAAAATAATGATAATGGGGTTCTAGACTACCCTAACCCTATGTCTACATGATTTATTACCATGAATATCATGGATAATAAAATTGAATTTAATAATTTCAAAATATAAAACCATTTTTATATGAATAATATTCATTTTTGTTTTATTCTTTCTATTTATATTATTTTTTAATGTGATATAGTTTTCAAATACATCATTTGAGAGTGTTGATTTTCTTGGTTTTCATGATTGATTTGCTTTTTTTATGAGTATGGATTTTTATGTAAAATGGGAATTATTACCCATATTTAAAATTAAACATTACTGATGAATATAAAAAAGTTTATTTTATATTATTTTTCATTTGGTTAATTTTTATTATATTTTATCCTAAGATATATTGTTAATGAAAATCAATTAATTAATTTGGACGATTTTATGACCGTCAAAAAAACATATCATTTTATTTCAAATCATGTTTATATATTGGTTATATAAAATTATATATCTTATAATATGTATAATAAAATCATATTTTACAATATTTTTTAACAATCCTTGAAAGAGGTAGTGATAAAATAAAACACATCCTCCACATTGGCGGTAAATTGATACCTACCAAACAATATTTTCATGTTTACAATAAAAGAAAAACAGACGAGATTAAAAGATGGATTATTCCATTAATATAATAAAATTATAGTATATAAAAGTTAATATAGTTATAATTCATATTAGACATCTTGAGGTGAATAGATGATAATAAAATAAATAAAATTGAAAACAAATTAAAAGAAAAATAATGAGTATTTTAAATATTGAATTTCTCATTATTGAAAACATCCTTCAGGTAACAGGAATGGGTTTTTATGAGACCGAGACATCCTGGAATTGGGAGAGGGGGCTGGGAATGTATTGGTAACAACATTAAAATGATCCAATATTGTAATTTGTGAGGAGAAGAGGTGGTAAGGGGTGGTATTTAAATGGGATGAGAGTGGACTTTTCACATTATTTTATACATTAGTTTATTATTTAGGCTGAATACTATGAATAGTTTGATTCTTATACTGAAATATATTAAATTAATGAATTACTATTTTAGATGTTGGTATTTAATCAGCCTTACATAATATATTATTCAATAAATCTTGTATTTAGTTTTTATCATAATTTATCATGTTTTACAATTCTACATAAATTCATATATTGTTGAAAAATTACAAAAACATTACCCTAACAATTTTTCAAAATTTAGATTTCAAATTTTAACTCCATTTTATGAAAATAATTTTCTATATATGATGAATTTTATTTTTAATTAAAGTCTTCATTTATTTTAAAAATTTAGATATTAAAATTATAAATGATTTTATATCACACTGAAAAATTAAACTTTGTCTCTTAAATTATCATATAAGAAAATGATACTAAAATGATTATTTATAATTCTATTTTATGAAAATAAATACTATGATGAATAAATATATTTTTTATGAAATTAATAATATACATTTATGTTATATAAAAATATCAACACTTAATCAATAATTAATAAAAAATTTCTGTACTAATACGAAGATATAATTATATCATATAGCCATTTATAAGACTTCTAATTTTAATTTATACATTCATAGATGAGGTCACTATTTTATATGGTGGTTAACTATATTTAATGGTCACAATACTATTCTGAAGGTCAGGTTACTATTCCATCAAGATATGTTCCTTAATTACTATAAATACCTCTCATTTCATTTATTATTCATATAGACAGTTTTATAGTGTTTTATAAGTGATTTTATGTGGTTTATTGTAAAATCTATAATTATAATTTGGGAATTTTCATTGACAACATTTTGGGTCGTTACATTCTTCCACACATATGAAATTTCATTCTCCAAATTTCATTTTAAAAACTATGGTCAAGACAACTGAGAGTACATCTCCTTCAACGCTTGATCTAGTTACTGTATTTCCTCTTCATTATGATGGTTTTTTCATAGTACTTTAATTATCTAAGTAGTCTTTTAGTATAGTAATTTATATCTATGATCTAATATATTCACAGGCTTCTCCTCGTGATAGTGATCATTCTTCAAATATACCACGTCAGAATTTAGTACATGTGAGGGATATAATATGCACTTCTTCAAGATGGATACATGGAATACCTCTTGTACATGAGACATTGAAGGTGGAAGGTCTCATCAATATTCAGCATCTCTAACTAGATCAAGAATCAAGAAGGTGCTGATGTACCCGGGGCTCTTCTTTCCATTCATCCAAAATATCCCAAAAAAATTCTTGGAGATATGAAGTGGAATACCATGCCTATAGCCATAAACTCTAAGTCCCATCAACAAATATATGCATAGATATTTTGTTGAATTTGGTATTCCTTTATGTGATGTATAATGGTTTTCAAAATTCCCAAAATTACATCGACCATTTTAGGTCTTAATAGCTAAAATTCTTTGACATCATCTGAGTATGCATGTGTTCTGCATCTTTTCCCAAAACATTCTTCCTATAGATCCATTTGGATGTGTGAGTGGAATTTGTTTTTGAATATAAGTCATCCAGAGAAAGATGATAGTCCTATCAATTTTTATGTCTATATAACATTCCCTCAACACGTCGTCCAGTGTAAAAATTGTTTTCACAGATTATACATCAGTTTGAGGACGATAAGACAAATTAAATTTCAGTATAGTGTTTTGTGAATGATGGAGACTTTTCTAGTACAATGATGTGTGTATCTGATCTCAATCAAATACAATTGATAATTGTACTTCATGAAGTCTTACCACTTATTTTATGTATTTCTGTTCAACTTTATCCACTGAGAAGACCTCTAATATTGTGATAATGTGAGATGTCTTTGTAAGACGATCCACAAAACCCATATACCATTATTTCCTACGGATGTCTTATGAATTATGATGATAAATTCCATGATGATGTTCCATGATTTCCATATAGGTATGGTTAACTGTTTTATATACCCCCATAGACTTTTTCTATTAAAATTCCCTTTCTGACATACCGGACACTTATATGTATAATCAGCGATCTCCTCCTCCAAATTATCCCACAAATAGTTATCTCAGAGATATCGATACATATTTGTTCTCCCAAGGTGAATATAAATGGATGATATATACACATTATTCATAAGATCATTCTAAATCACTCGATGGAATGGTACACATAATTGTTA
Organism: Viscum album; assembly: GCA_963277665.1. Lineage (NCBI taxonomy): Eukaryota > Viridiplantae > Streptophyta > Magnoliopsida > Santalales > Viscaceae > Viscum > Viscum album. Next base: position 284,337,982 of record OY728164.1, on the reverse strand, counting down.
TCCGAATCATACAACTCATTCCTCATCAATTTTGAAGAGTGTGGATTGCACCATTCACATAGGTTCCACCTTCATCTAAATTTCCATGCCACTTATTTTAGCATCCTTTGTTTTATACCGGATGTATAGATAATAAATTATTTGAGACATGATTGAAGATGTTATTACTTAATTATTCCCATGTCTGTCCTTTTAAAATCAAATATCATTGGAACATTCTCTATTCCCACAATTTATAATATAGAAGGATCCTTTATACTCAAAGGATCCTCCAATTAATTATCATTTACAGGACAGTAGTTGATCGAGTTGTCCTAATCCTTGATGATATCTTACCATATTCATGTGGACATATTAAGAACATTATATGTTAATATATATTTTAGTCTCTTATGATAAATATATATTCACACTTCTCCCCATAGGGATAATGCTACCATTTTTTCAACAAAAATATCACAGCTGCCAACTCCGGATCATGCGTATAATATTTTTTCTCAATAATTTTCAAATCCCTTGATGCATGGGATATCACATTATTATGATTCATTAGTACACAGCCTAATCCATTCATTGATCAATCATTGTACCCTATAAATAGTTCCCCATTTTTTGGATGTGTGAGTAATGGAGCAGTGATAAGACTCATTTTTACCACTATGAAGCTGCATTCACATTCAATGATCCATAAGATCTATTCACACATCTGAGTTAGCTTGGTTTTTTGGTTTGAAAATCCTGATATGTTCTCAAAAAAATTTCAGTAATATATATCTAGACTAAGAAAACTACAGATCTCTATTACAGATGTTAGACTTGACTAATCATTTATTTCCATTATCTTATAATGTTCCAGTTATATTCCATTTCTAGGGATAAATTTTCCCAAGAATGATACTTCATCCATCAATAACAAACACTTAATCTACATTGCTTAATGCTTCTAAATTCACACTGTCTTTAGCACAATATTCAAATTCTTATCTTGTTTCTCTTTTCTCATAGAGTATATTATAATATCATATACAAAGCCTACCAAAAAATTGTCTAGCTGATCGCTAAATACAATATTCTTAATATACATTAATATTTAGGGAGAATTATTGAGTTTCAAATGAATCACTATGAAATCGTTGTGTCAGTACATCATTCTAAAGGAAGTATTGAGAATATCTTATTTTCTCACCATTAATTGGTGATATCCCAAATGAAGGTCCAACATAAAAAAATAATTATCCCCTATCATTTCATCAAACAATTCATCTATCCGTGGAAGGGTATATTTGTTATTTGTCATTTTTTTAGAACACGATAATTAATGAAATGGCCAATTGATCTTTCCTTATTCTAGGTGAAGGGGACCAGAGCACCCCATGGTGAGGCACTCGAGTGTATAAAACCATTGTTTAGATTATCTTATTGCTACTTTATTAGTTACTCCAGCTTAATGGTGTCCAATTCTATAAGGTGTCTTTTATATATAATGATACCCAAGGTTATGTTCAATTGAGAAATCAACCTTTGGGTCAGGAGTAAGACCAGTAAATTATTAGGGTAACGCATTAGTATACTATATCCCAATGGGAATGTCATCAATCACGATTCTCTCCTACTTATCAACAATTTGTGAAAGATATACATTCTAATAAGGCAATACTATCCATACTTATGGGGATGTATATGAATAATATTATTTCTATTCCACACAATTTTTTTAATAGGAGGATACTTCAGGGTGTGAAGAGTGATATCACTTTACAAATAGTTGAATATATATTTTTATAATGAAAACCAATCCATGCTCAAAATATAATCAACCATTATGGATAGGAATAAGATTCGATTTTCTAAGAGGTTCTGTGCATAGAAATTATCGAGAGAGAAATTATATTGATTTGATCAAATAATTTTCACTTTTGATGTTACCCTATATAAGTAAACCTCTGTATTTTTATTTCATGGTTGAATAGTTGTATTAATCATGAATGATATGAAAGAATACATAATATCATAATCAACTAGTACGGTGGATATTCATGAATGAATAAAAAAATTCATTTCCCCAAACCATTATTAGACTCCACAAAAAATTTATTGATGGAATAAGATTTCCCTTTATCTTTTGTCATCGGTACTTGATGACATTGATTACCCTTGAGGACTCTAGATTTTGTTCATCAGTATGCATAGTGCCATATCTCCCTATAGTCCAATAATTGAACCATCATTGGTGATCTCCTTTCTTCCACCATATTTTTCTAATTCATCATGTCTCTTCAATATTCAAAAGATTGGGGGCCTTATATACCCCACTTATAGTATTTTTCCATTACATTATGGAAATTAACATGATTCTATTAACCACATTTTGGATATGTGGGTGGATGAGTATTCATTCAAAATATTTCATCAAATCCTCTATCTTGAAACTTCAAATTTCATTTATTATTAACATAGTAATGTGACAATTAACAAAACTCCAAATCCACTTTGAGATAAAATCAAAAAACCACTTCATAAATCCCAATCTCTCGAATTTATAGAGCCATTCAATGAATTTCTTTTTAAACCAATACAGAATATATCTAATTTTCAATGATTTTATATAACAAAAATCCAATCCATACCATGAAATCCTTGTGAAATTTTCATTATAGGATGTGAAATATTATCCTTCCTTTTTATTCAAATTTATGAATTCACTTCCCATATTTCTATAAAGAGTTACAGGGAAGTGCATGTTACAAAATATTATAATAATGTATTCCATATCCATCACATCATTTTTATCCTTTGGATTGGTGTTCATAATCAACTCCCACCATTGGTCAGATTCTACATCTAAATGATAAGTAACCATATTAACCTTCTCCATATCCAAAAAATTAATCACAAAAAATGATCATCTCTGAAGAGTTGATCCACTATTCTGTGATGAGGGGATAAGAAGATCCACTAAATGTCACTGGTAATTTCGGCATAAAAGAATTGAAATCCAGTTTCCACCACTTTTTTGAGGGAGGGAATTATAAATTATTCTAGTTATTGTTTTTAGCATGAGATATTTGGGTAACAATAATAATGAAAATTTTCAACCACACCACATAATCCATTGGGGTGTAATTTGGGAAGTCATTTCATCATCTCTCATAGAGGTTATTGTCATGGTTTTTCTTAATTCCCACTATTTTATAAAATTTATTAGGTTAGAAGAAAATATAAATAAAAAATAATCAATAAATAATATATTTATTTTTTAAAAAATCAAAAGGACTATATTGTTGGATCCCTCTATAGAGAATTTTCTAAAATAATGATTATTGGATGTTTACATAAAAACAGTCTCATAAAAAGGGTTTAAACTAATGTTATTTAATCCTATTTCCCAAATCAACTAAACTATACTCCAATACCAACTATACTGACACTTTCTTTATGTACATATCTATTACATCATTTTAGAGATAAAAAACATAAAACTATTACAAAAACAGGATTCAATGTTGTAGTGTATTGGGAAAATTAGGACAATACCTATCTTTCAAATAAAAAAACCTAAACATTTATTTATTTACTTATTATCTAGATTCTTATTAAACCTATTGTTCTCCATAGTCAATGAATTCACCTGTGGATATACATAAAAACAAGGGGAGAGCTAAAAGCCTAGTTAGAGGATGAATAAGAAACATGAAACATGGGTGATCATCATCATTATCATAATATAAGTAAATGATTATTGTCATAATCATGAGAGGAACCATTAGATAATGTCATGGAATTTAGAAATTCTTCAAAACAAAACATCATGTCATAGTGGTAAAATACCACACATATTATTCAAAAATTAAAGCACCATGTTAATGTATATTTCACTTTATCTCATGAAATTCGTCAAATTACCAAGCACTATATAATTTTGGGCGCACCGATCACATTATAACATCTACAAAATCATTCATTCAACGTAGAACATATATCAATGTTGAACATAAAGTAACCTATGGAAAGGAATGGGTAACAATTAATAAATAAAACATTCTTAAACATTGGATCTCTCAATTAAGGGAATATGATGCATGGTATCAATCTCAATATAATAAGAAGTAATCTTATGAGATGTAAAATATTTTTTTTATTATAAACAATATTTATTTTTGAAAAATCTATTCATTAATCATAAAACTTTTTTGGATAAATGTGTATACCATAAAACATAATTATAGAGAAAAATAAATTGTATTTCTATAAAAATAAAGGAATATTCATACAAGAAATGGAGTGAAAGACACAAAACCCAAATAAAGAGAGTTTGGTTAGAGAATCCCCTAACTTTATGTATGAAATAATTATTCTGTTTGATATCCCAGAAAATCAAATCAAATTAAGTAATTTAAAAATAAATTACCTTTTATATGTTACTTTTAAACATTTTATAAATCATATGTTAATGTATGGGCTTTTATAATGAGTTATAGAGTTCAATATCATCCTTTTGGAGTATTTGTTTTCATGGGTTTAGGATCGGTTTACATGTATTTGAGTATGGTAATTTATGTAAAATTGTAATGATTACCAAGATTTAAAATTATATGTTGTTAATTAAAATAAATAATTTTATTTTTTATTATAGGTAATTTGGTTATATGGTATGAGGATGAATCATTAGATAAAAAGTTAATGAAAATGTTTAAATTTTATAGTGGATTTTACGGGCATCATAAACTCACATAATTTAATTTAATATCATATTTATTTATTTATTCCATAACATTATAATTCTTAAAATGTGTATAATAAAATATTACTTAACCATAATTATTATTTTATAACTAGAGATGATGGTGGTAGTGAAAAAATAAAACACAATATCCTCGGGGGAGGTAAATCGACATAACACATATTATATTATCATTTTTAAAATAAAGGAATAATGGAAGAAATTAAAAGATAATTATCCCATTAACATAATAAAATTATAATATATAAAATAATAATATAACTTTCATGACTATAGGATAGGTGGAGTTTAGTAAGGATAAGAAAATAATTAAAATTGAAAATAAATTTAATGAAAATGTAATTGGGGATTTACCTCTTGAATATATCATCCTTGAGAACCTCTTTATGGAAAAGGGTTAGGAATTTTTATGAGGACAAGATATCTTGAAAATGGGGTGGATGATATAGGGAAGAGTATTGTGAATAACATGTAAAAGGCTCAATTATTGGATGGTGTGACGGGAAGAGGAGGTGAGGCGTGGTATTTATATAGGAGGAGAGGTGTGTTTTCCCATTATTTTATTCATTAGTTAATTATTTAATCTCAAGACTAGGAATTATTTTGTCTTATAAATAAATATATTCAAATTAGTGATAATATTATATTAAATTTGGCTTTTATCATCATTACATCATCTATGACACAATGATTCATTCATTTATCTTTTATCATAAATTATCGTGTTTTTTAATTCAAAAAAAATCATATATTTTATAAAAATCCAAAAAAAATCACATTAAACATTTTAAATGTTTATATTTATAAAATAAACTCTATTTTAAGAAAATAATTTCCTATATTTTAGGAATTAAATTATTATTTAAAATAATCAACTAGATAGAAAATACCGATTTTAAAATTATATGTTATTTTACAAAACTTTGTAAAATAAAGTAGGGACTCATAAAATTACCTTATATACATAAGATAATAAAATAATCACTTATTATTATATCTTATGAAAATAAATTTTCTAATAAATTATTATATTATTAATAAAATTCTAAATAAACATTTATGTTTTATAAAAATACCAACACTAAATCAGGAAATTTTAAAATATTTATTTACCTATACTAGGATATAATTATATCATATTATCATTTATATAATACCTAAATTTAATTTACAATTTAATAAACGAATATACTGTTATATTGTCCTGAATGATATTCCTAATGTATATAATACTATTCCAAATACTATGTTACTATATTGTTAGGACATGTTCCACAATTTATATAAATATATCTTATTTCATTCATTCATCAAATTAAATTTTTTTAGTGTGTTCCCTAAGTGATTTTATGTGAGTTATACTATTTAAAATAATTATAAAAAGTAATTTAATTTTTTAAAATTTGGGTCATTACACTATTTTTGTTTTTCTCACCGAAAGTCCACATCCTAGTGCCTTATGGTGTATTAAAATGAGGTACCATTAAAGGGATTGTATTATCAATCCTCATTTTAAATTATTTTCTTCTACTACATTCCCATTAACTCTCTCATATAACAAGAATTAATGAATATTGTTTCATATATACCCTATAATTTATTTTTGATAATATAATTTCTACTGTACACCCACTTCTTTCCTCCCCTTATACTAAGAAAAAAACAATTGTGTATATTACGTTGGTTAACAATCTTCCTGGATAATGAGTTTCTATTTCCCATTTATTCCATATAGTATGATCAGGAAAATATAATTATGGTTAAATCAGATGAAAATACATATATTATTAATTATTTCATGTTTTTGAACTAATATATAAAAAAAATATTAAATAAAATGAGTCCAGTTCTTGATGGTCGATAAAACAGACTCAGTGAATGAACCACATAAAGATTCTATTTTCACTCATTGAAACATCCCAATATGGAATAATATATAAATAATTGGGACAATTTAAATTTTTGGATTACATTAACACAATTTTTTCACCTCTGGAGTTTTTTTCCCATTTCAAAAGAACTTCCATTATTATCCACAAGTGAACAAACCATTGAACAATGAATGAATTATCCCAGAACAATGAAACTGAAAATTATACCAAAAAATTATTTCCATCAATAAACATCATAAAATTATATTAAAAATAATATATATATATATATATATATATATCTGTGTGTGTGTGTGTTTCTGAATTATAAAATTAATGAATCTAATTTTATTATATAAGACATTATGATCAAGTGTGGAATAATTTTTGGTCATATGGTAAGCAATATTTCTGGGCCTCCCTATTTTCTTTTGGGTCATGACTTCCCTATCATATGTCACATTATCTCTCTAATCTACACAATTAATAATTTTATAATAATTATAAATTTTTAAAAAATATAGCTTACTTTAAATAAATTTCATGGGGAAACACAGGTTTTAAATCCCCCTTCTCAATTCTTCTCGATAATCAAACCTGATTAAAGGGAATATATTTGTTTCTTATCCAAATTCATTAAGTCTAAATAAAATGATTTAATATGCACATGTTTTCTGAAATAACTCAATTTTCCTTGGAAATCATTTAACAACATTTTTTTTATTTTTGGATAATTTCAGGACTTCAACATTTATTATGATGTGTTACCCATTATTATAATGCTTAGAATAAGAGTAACATTACCAAAGGGATTCATATACTCATTGTAAAATATTAATTTAAGTGAAAAATACTTTACCATAATCTATGATTATTTTTTCATTATCAATATCCACTAATTATTTATTCCCTTATTTCATTAAAAATAAATGATATACCATTTGGTTATTCCTTATAACATGATTTCAGAAACCATTTACTCCCATTTGTAATCCTTATTTTTATACCTTATGTATGATTGAATTATATGGAACACATATGAAATTAAATGTTATGATGGGTGTACCTAGATAACACTCCAATAAATTTGGTAAAATTTTCACTCATGGGATTTTATTTTTGGGATTAGGGAGTAAGCATAATCCATTATAGGTTCGTGTCCCCTATGTGATATCATATTGAAATTTATACATGAATCAAGTTTATTTCATGTTATTTATTACCAACACATTCTAATATTTCAATGATAATATTATTCAGTGTTTTTTTGTAATGTATTCTTACAATTAGTCATGATACATGCATTTTATATTATCATGTTGCGACTTAAAAATCTTATGATATACTTAATTTTCATGTTTATTTCATGATTGGGATGTTTTGATCACACCTTTTTCTATGTATTTTTGAAGATATCCTATGTAGTTTTAAAATATCAAGGGACTTTAAGAGGTCATTAAAGAGTTTAAAATAATAACGTTTCGTTTTAGGTCCATTTTTTAATTATACACCCAGTATTCCAAAGATACCTGGATTTTCAATCCTTAACATGTATTTACTAGATATTTATATATAAAATTGATTAATAATATCTCAAAATGGATTGGGTCCCTATAGTTTGTTTTTGTAATTGGATATGTTATGTTGGGGTACTGTGAAAGAAATTGTTTACTGATAATATGAGGGACATGTCTATGTATATGAAAAATTACTATGAATAACCAAGATATAAACATTGAGACTCTTAATATAGGTTATTAAATTAATTATATATCTTATTCCTTCAATGATAAATATTTTTTTTATTCTAATTATCTGATTATTCAAACCACTATTTTTTTTGTTATTGTTGGGAAATAGGGGAAACCATTACAACAACCAAATTAATAGAATGTTTTTGGATTTACATAATGATTTTTTAACCTAATTAGAGTGTCATCTCAAAACATCATGACATCATTGGATCTACAAGAACAAGGTAATATTTATAAGTGGAATTTTGTGTAAGAACATCCTCAATTAATAAATAGTGTATAACGGTAAAATTCTTTCTGCAAAAAGGGAATTATACCTTTATACTATATTCTAATGCCCTCATCATTGAACAATATAATAACACCATTAAGAAAAAATTATCTATCATACTATGATTTTAGGAAGAGAGAATAATTCTTAATCTTTATCATTTTGAATTCAATACTAATTAGTGGTACAAAAATAACATTAAATTTATTTCCAAAGAGTAAATTTAATCTTTTTAATGAAAATGAATCGAAATAAATTTTATTCAATATATGTTTTTCCCAAACCAAACTTGTCAAAAGGAAGAGGGAATTACAGATAATAAAAGAAGGGAGATGAATATATTGGAGTTTATTAATAAAACATTAAGAGGATTTCAGTATCTGACTCCTTATATTTCATCTGCACTGAAATCATGGTGGATCAATTAATTTTTTCATTAATGATTAGTATATAAACAGATTTTTTTTCTCATAATTTTGATAACTGTTAAGTGATTTTATATATTTCCCTTAACGATGACAGAGAGATTAGAGATTCCCATTGGTATCATTTTCCTTCAAATAAAAAGAAGAAAATTGAAATTAATATGGGATGATCAATAGTTGAATCCCATGGATGTTATAAAACACAACATCATTATTGTCAATGTTTTCGGAAAATGAATCCTGGAAACAATCTAAAGGATACTTAGATATGTATAAAATATAAAAAGTAGGGGAATTAGGTTAATTAGTAATAAATGGAACTGAAGACACCCACTAATGTGGAAGAAGATAATGTGTTAAAACAACACTTATCCTTTGGTATAGTTTGTAAATTTCATGGAACATGGGAAAATATATTTGTAAATTTTCTAAACCAATGTTTTTCATTGAATATCATTTGAAAAAAATTCCACAGAAAAAAAAAGAAATGTAATTTGATAATGGTACAACATATGTCGATCCCCATAATGAAGTGGGGGTAGGTACCCAGGTTATTCATTCTATAATAGAAAACTAACTATTGGATTCTGGTTTTAGGAATTACTACACATCTTAACATTTTTTTAGAACTATTGGAATACAACATAAAATCTCAGGGGTTGAGAAACCTATTAGAACAACATATATGGAAATCATTATATTAATGTATAGAACTTATCCCTAGATAATTTGTGTGTGCTGAACCTACCTGAAAATCCCATATTTAATCTATTAGTGGAGTTTTATACTGTATTGTCCATGGGATGTATCTCTTTATGTAAATATAGATTCAAATATTGGGAGTGGGATATCACTCTTCATATTTAGAGTCATCCACTAGTTATGTACATGTTTAAAGAGGAGGATGAATATATTAAGAATCATTATCATAAGTGTTTAATTTTTTTATTAGAATGAATATATCTCTCAAATGATTGAGATAAAGGAGAGTGTTATTTTTAAGACATTTCCATTATGTGGGACTACACATTTGTGTTACTTGATGAATTTCATAGCCCTCCTCATGAGTGAAAGGATGTGTTATTAATCAAATATATACCCAGATCTCTTTCTATAACCATGAATCCCTATAGAATGGACACCATTAAGTTATAATAACTAAATAATTAGTTGTAAAAGAATATTTAAATGACTTTTATATGCTCGAGTGGTTCACCATGGGGAGTATTAGTCATTTTTGTCAAGAAAATTGATTGGTCAATGTGCCTCAACATTGATTATTATGGGATAAAATGTAATGATATAGAAAATTTTTACCATTCCATGTAAAGAATAAATTTTTTATCAACTACCTTATCCTATGTATTTCTCTATGGTGGAACTTCGGTTCAGCTATAAAAAAATAAATATTAAGAATGAGGTATTTATAAAAATATCATTCTAAACCCGTATTGGAAAATATGAGTTCATCATTATTCTTTTTAGTATCACTAATGCTTTAATAATATTTATGGAATTAATGAATAGATTCTTATGATTTTACCATGAAAACATTGTTGTTTTTGTAAATATGATATCATGATTTACTCTAAAAGAATGTTGGATGGAGATAATAATTTGAATACTACTCTCAACACGTTGTAAAAGGATGAGCTATATGTAAAGTATAGTATATGTGAGTTCTAGAAATGGGATGAATCATTATTAGGAAATGTTATAAATATAAAAGGAATATATATGGACCATATATGACAATAAAAATTAAGGTGTGACCAAGGAAAAATCTTTGAGGGTAATTAATATATTTCTTAGACTCTCTAGGTATTATAGATGTTTTTTGAAAATATTATTACAATTTCAAAATTTGATATCTAATTTAACATTAAGGAGTGTAATGTTTTATTGATAATAAATATGGGGGGATTCAAGGAATTGAAAATGATGTTTTTCACTTGAACAGTACCTACATATCACATGAGTGGAGAACTCATCATGGTATATATTGATGCATCGATGTAAGGATTATGTTGTGTACGAATGTAGAATGAAAATATGATTTCATTTTTTTTCAAGGTAGTTGAAAGATCAAAAGAAGAATTATCGAATAGATGATCTTGAGTTGGTAGTAGTAATATTTTCATTGAAAATTTAGTAGAATCATCTTTATGGGGAAAATTGTGAAATATTTAGGTATCATAAAAGACTCATATATATGTTCACATGTAAAGAGGTTAATATTTTACATTGAATAAAGTTATAGAGGATAAAGGTTTTTAACTTCACAATCTATCACTTTGTTTAGAATGAAAATAATGTGGTAGATTACCTATATATAAAAGATCATGAAACCTCACCAATAATGATAATTGAGAGTGATAAAATCTTTTTAGACATGAAAATTATTTAAATGGGAATCATAAAAGAAAGAACATCATAATTCTTTTCTCAAATTATTTCCCAATTTTAACTTATGGAAATGGTAAAGGATCGTCAAATTGATGTCACAAAAACTCAAAAGAAGGTAGAAGCTATAAAAATTATAAATCCTTATAGTTCATAATTTATGAGGAATGAGTTATTAGATTTGGTCCACCAATATGTGTAGTATAATTTTCCAATAAAAAGAAGGTTATTTTGAATGATGCAGGTAGTTTGACATTTTCCATACACCTAGGGAGTACAAGGATGTATAAATTTCATTAAGAGCACAAAATGTTGGGACAATATGAAGAAAGATATCAAGAAGTATAAATATAATTTCCCTGTTTTTTAAATGGTGTTAGGTAAAAGGTAAATGTCTGTAAGGATGGTGAATCTATTACACATACATTCATGGAAATGAGAATACATTAGCCGAGAAGTTTTCATTATTTTCCAATGAATTCTATAGAAAAACATTTAATTTTGTTTATTTTGGATACTCATGCAAAGACTGATCAATTTAATGAAATTTGAGTATGTTAATCACTCGATCAATATGAATAGATTTATAAAAAATATGTTTTGTGACATCATGGAATTCCATTACCGATTATATCCGAGAAAGACATAAGATACACCTCCATGTTCTAGAAATGTCTCTAATATTCTCTAAAAAATATTTTTATCATAGTTATGGCTTATGACCCTAAAACCATTGGGAAATGAAATTGGACTATCTAAAAACAGGAAGAAATGTTTAGGGAGTTCTCAATGTAATTCAAAGAAGGATAGGACATGAATATTCCACAATTCAATCCCTCTTTCAACAATAGATTCCACCCAATAATAATAATAGAACCCTATCAATCAATTAAATGATGTAGAACACCTTGTTTATTGGATTATATATGTAAACACCATCTACAGGGACAGGAAATTGTTGAGGAAAAGGTAAAAATGGTGAAGATTATTTTTTAGAACATTAGGTAAGTAAAAAGATTATAAAATTTATATTTTAACTATATTCTATGATATCAATAGTTTTAGGTTAGATATAAGTTATTCAAATACATATTTCAATGGAAGAGAGTTATGATATTTAGTAAGATAGAAATTTTAATTATTAGGTACATCAGTACACTTAAAAATCTTGAACACATACGAGTTTGGGTATATTGGGAAGCACCAATTGTAACCCTTTCTCATGTATATTATTTGTTCAACATATCACTCTTTGGTATACACAGAGAGAATTATTTACTTATAATGAATTCATAACAAGTACAACTGGAAAAGAAAATCACTTATGTGGAGCTTCTAGTGACGATCTCGGACCGAATAGTTAATATTATATGTAACAAGACTACTCACATAGTAAATTTACTAAGGTTAATACAACATTATGTGGAAGAAAACTAGTAACTAGTGGATTTGATAGTGGATAATCTCCCTTATCTATTGTTAATAGTTTATGTAAAAAAATAATTTTAGGGGGAAATTTCTTAATGGGGAAGAATGGAATGACCCATAATTTTTTCAATAGAATATCTATTTTGAGAATTCAATTGAGTTATATTTAGTAATATAATATTATTTAATCATTATTTTCACCACGATTAGACCAAAAAAATTATAATTATTTTCCCAATAATAAAATAAGATAAAAAATATGGACATCCGAATTGAAAGTATAAAAATGGAATAATAAATATAAAATAATACAACCGGAGTATGGAAATTGGGATCTGCTCAATCTTGTGGAATAATCACACTCAATAATAATTCTATAATAATTAAATATTATATTATTAGTGAAATATATATTTTAAAAATGAAAATATATATTACTATGTGTGAAAATTTATGTGAGATACGAATTTATTGAATTCGTGGTTTCAATAGAATGTAGAAAACCCATATAACCATTTAAATCTGAATTTTTCAATAAAAATATCACCATTATTAATAGTAACATGGTAAATTTAAAAAATTAGTTAAAGTAAGAAATTAAACCAAAAAATTCAATGAGGCCAGAAACTGTGGAGGAAAATTGCATCTTCCCAAAAAAAAGAACATTTGGGGGGAAGGGAACCCATTATTTTGTAAACAATGAGAGGGTCACTTTCATTATCCTTGGAGGTATGATAATGTGATACGATATTCTTTTTGTGCCTTGTGTGATTAATATTAGTTCAACCAATGTAGTTCATGCATCAACGAATGATATATGAAATACATGAAGGATGGTCATTTCTACCTTGAAGAGAGTTATATATTGACGGAGATGTTGTTTTAATCTCTTTAAGAGTAATATTAGAAGAGAAAAATACCCAACCCATTAGTAAATGTTTTATGATATACAATTAGATAATAAATATTTCCATAGACCCTACTAAAATCAATCACCTTGAATCATCATTAGTTCTATAAAATTCATCACCCTCTATTGATACCAAGATTGAAATAATCATCTGTATTGTGTAAAAAACTACTCTTTGGGGGATTCTATATGATCTATTTTCTAGACAATTTTCCTCTATGGATAAAATTTGTGAATCCCCTACCATCCATAAGATTCCTAATGGAAAATTAATTGTACCAATTATTCAATTTATATCTTTGATCAATCACATAACTTTGTGATCGAGTTTACGAGACAAAGAAAGATATTAGAGTGCCTTCAATACGTGATTTATTCTTGGACTTAAAAATATCGCAAAAATCATCTGAAATCAGCATGAATGTAGTCTTTATCACACTATTGGTATCCACCCAATATGATTAAGACATAAAAAACACCACTTCCAACCAAAATTCTGATACGAATGTGATCCTTGAATCCATTATAAATAGCCCTCCCCGATTCACTATCAAATAAAAGATGTCTGAATGATTCCACATTGATTATACATCCACATGAGCACATATATTCCATATTAATACCTTTAATCATGATCATTAAATCCATTTAAATATAATAATTACAAATATTGAAAATGATTAAATTAAACATAATCAGTAAATCATTGGACACAAGACGATGTCATGCTTCCACTTACAAAATAATTTGAATAGAGAGGCGATAGTAGTTATCTGAGAATATCCCCTATGATGCGCTATAAGTCACGAATTTATCATGATAAGAAGAACTATCAACACATTTGAATAAATCACATATGTATTATTAATTAATATTATGTTTTACAACAAGAAAAAGTATAATTTTTATGATAACTTTATTAATTTTTCAAAGATTCATAAAATTGATCGTAATATTAAAATTAGTATAATACAAATAAATGAAAATTTAAATTAAAAATTAAAAGTCTCAAATTTATAGAATTTATTCTATTAAAATTTATTTCATTTTTTGGTATCAACATGTTGAAAAATAGCTAGGGTAATATTTTGGTACATTTGAAAAATAGTTGAGTTTTGGGTGCTTTGTAAAATACAATAACGTACGGTGTTTATCTATATAAAATAAATACATTAATTTTTTAGTTAGGTATGATGTAGGAATTAATTAGTTCAAACTGACATTCTATGTTTACTATATATATTCAAATGAAACAATACTTTATTTATCCAAAACAATATACTAAGGGTTATAATATTCAAAATATCCCTCCTCTCCAATTGTAAAAGAAACCCCTCATGAACTTTTATCCTTAAAAATATATTACTTATAACAAAAAATATTTGTGACAAAAAAAATTCCTTAACATGTACCTCACATCCCCATCCATATTTTCTCACCGAAAGACAAATTCTAATTTCCTTATGGATTTTTTCAGGGAGGCTTCATTCAAGAGGTAGTATTCCTAACCTACCTCTTTTAAAATATTTAATTTTGTAACTTCCCCTCACATACATCATAAAAAAATTATTAATGAATCTAGTAATATATATATTCTATAATTTAGTCATGATAATGGAATATGGACCACCATTATACTTATTTCCTCCTCTTATTATAATAATGAAAAAATTCTTAATATTTTGTTGGTTAATTGTCTCCATGGATAACAAGTTTTAGTTTTCTATTACAACCATCATGTATGGACATAAACAATATAATGATTAAAAAATATGTTAATAAGTATATTATAGCTTATTTAATGTTATATAACTAATACATATATATATATATATATATATATATATATGTGTGTGTGTGTGTGTGTGTAATTGTAAAAAAACAAAACTACTTTTTAATGTTTGGTAAAAATGATTAAATGAACAAATTGTATAACATAAATGTTTTTACTCAATGAACCATCTCAATATTAGATCACATGAGAGAATTTGGGAAAATTTCAAAAATATTGAATACATGAAAGCCATTTAATATCACTTATACAGATATATCCATGGTTTATATGAAATTCAAAAATTATACACAAGTGATAAGACCATGAAACAAAAAAATGAATTATCCCAGAACAATGAAATGAAAAATCATATCACATAAAAATGGATATAAATAAATAAAATAAAGGTATATTGAATAATTATTAATTATAAATGTTTTTAATTTGTTTAATTAAAGAATATAATTTGGTTTCATAGGTCATTATTTTCATGTTATTATTGATTATAAAAAATTTGGTAACAAATATTTCAGAATGTCCATATTTTCCTAGGGTTATGATTATTTTCTCTAGGAAAAAATTCCCCATTTAATTTTTCATATTTAACTATTATATATTATTTATTTTTGATCCAGACACACAGACACACTTCTATATATATATATATATATTAATTCAGTTTTCTTTGATGGGTAAATATAGGTTTTAAATGTTGTATTTCTTAATTCCTCTAGAGGAGCACACCCAATTAAAGGAAACATCATTGTTTCTTACCACTCTTCAAGTCAACTACCAAAATTGATTAAATCCACAAATATTTTCATAAATTACTCTTTTTATCATGTATATAATTTTAGATCATTTTATTGATTTATTAAAATTATTATACGTTTAACCATGTAAATACTCACCACCTGTTTTTTAAACCACTATTAAGAGTTACTTTTTATGGGATTTATCTATTTACCCAAAATGGCATGAAGGCATTATTTTTATTTATTTTTGGATAAATATCATTTTATTGGTTAAAGGGGGTCCCTTACATGACCTATATGCCAAAGGCACAAGGCCCATACATGACCAAATACATGACCATAAAGGCATATGACCAGATACAATTGAAACAAACCCTCCCTAGTATTCTCTTCATAGAGGTTCCTCGATCACCATCTCACATGGATGATAACCTAGCATTTCAACATACAGAGATGAATGGTTCCTAATCCTGATGGAAGTTGTCATACCCTCTCACTCTTCCACTCTATTTAGCTATGATATAGTGGTTGTTATTTATTGCTCAAAATACCCATCTGGGTCTACTCCTGTGTCATCTTCCTGAGTAGCTTCTTGGTCTTTTTGTGGCCCTAAATCCATGTGGCCCAATGTAAAATACAATCCCAAATTCCCTTAAATACTGAAGGTCATGTGGACTGAAGTCCACTGTTGGCATAATGGCCATGAGACCCCTAGGGCCAAACTGGTGGCCTGAAGACAGAAATCCAAAGAATATTGTTGACTACTATAGTATCGAACTATACCTCCCTGTGAAACTACTACATTACACCCTGTAAGATCCCATCCTCTTTTAGGTATGAATATTAATTTTTTTTGGAGAAGATGGGTTGTCTTTGTTTTAATTCACAAAAAAATAATTTATTAGTAAAATTTTGATAAATGTGTTAATGAAATTAAATTCTATTTAACATCGTCAAATATTCAATTGAATATTTTTTGAGATCTACATTGTGTTATGTGTAAGATTCAGAGTCCCAAAATATCTCATTGATTATCTAATAAAAATATATTAAATATAATCTATTATCCCATAAACTTTTTATTCAACATAATTGAATAACTATAAAACAGTACCTCGTAAGTTGAATCTGAGACCACCATTACATCCAGAACATTATGTTTACCCAAATCTAGGTATAACATTTGTATGTGTCTGATGTGTGGACACATCACTCACAAAAACAACCTTTTTATATTTAATTTGTTATTTATTCCATTTTTTAATATTAAACAATTAAAATCTCCAAAATGTTGAATCATATTAGAAATATTAAATCACCCTTGTGTCCAAAACATGGTGTTTCACCTAGGTGGGGTATGAAATTTGTAAGAATCATATGTATGGATGTCTCTCTCATGATATTAATCTATATATATTTAATTAAATATTTAATCCTTTTTTTATATTAAATAATAAATATTTTACAAATGGTGCATCATATGAGAAATTTTAGACCATCGTTTTGTTCGAAACAAGTTATTTCTCATAGGAAGTGAATAACATTTGTAAGCGTTGGATGTTTGGATGCCTCGCTCGCAAAAATAACATTTTATATATTAAATTAATTAATTATTCCTTTTTTAATATTTAATTTTTAATATATTATAAAAGGTGCATTGTATTAGAAATTAGAGACCACGGTTCAGTCCGAAATGGGGGGATTACCCTAGTCAGGGTATAAGTATTATGTGAAATGTGCTTTTGTTATTATTTTAATTTTTATGATTAATGGTTATTTTTATTAATATAATAATTAATACGATATTTATAATTTTATTATTATTAATATAGATAATATTACTAATAATAAGTGTATTTATACTAATAAAATTAATATTTTAATTATAATTGTTGTATTGTTTTTTTGTCAAACAAAATTAATGGAATAGTACATGTGTACTTATAAATTTTTTCACTAAAATTATAAATTATATTTCACCACGTGTGAATAATTTATATTGATAGATGCAATAGCGGTGAAATTATTAGTCAATACTAAATAAATGTAGATGTGGAGTTAATATTAAATTATTAACTATTGCCAACTTTTAATGATTTTTTTGGGGAAAAAGTTAAACAGTGAAAGATACTTTATAATAATATTATTTATTGTTATTATTATTATTATTATTATTAGAAAAAAAGTGTGATCAAAACATCATTTCATCCATATCATTTTCGTATGGTGTCAAATCGACACACCTTTAGTAGTAGCATGACCCTAAATAAATGGTGAACATTTGAAGACCATTATTAAATATTTAATTCAGGCCCATTGTACAAGTCCATGAATCATGAAATTATATGATTTTTTTATGCCTGAAACTAATAGGATGGTTTTTTCAATTAATAAATGTAAATAATTTAATATCTTTACAGCTTTGTGAACCGATTTTATTGAAAATGTGTCACATCATTTACATGATGTCAAATGGAAATTCATCTCGTGTAATACTGATGATCATCATATAAAAAACAGATCTCCAACATTTCAAAAACCTTTAAACTCACCTCACCACCACTACAGGGCTTCAGAACCCTCTCTTTTTTCCCACAGAGCATCCATGTACCTCCTCCTTAGACTAAAAGTTATCAACACACCTCTATATTGGACCAAATCTCCATTGTGCACCACCATCTTAGATCGAATGCACATTGTTCACCTCTCATATTTTAGATCTAAATATCGTTGTTCGCTGCATTAATAATGGATCAGCCTCAAACTGGGTTTCCCCTGTAGTGAGTGATCATCATCACCGTTCTCGAGGAAGGTGTTCGAAATATCAATTCAATAGTCTTGATTTATTTATACATTAGTTATTATAAAAATTTAATTGTATGATTAACAATTTAGTTTCTTTATATTTAATTAATTAATTGGGTAAATTAATTAATTTGGGGGGATTCTGAATTTTTATATAGAATTGGTTGATTTAAATATTTAATTGATATATTAATTATGATTATTTTGTGATGGTGGAATTGGTTAATTAAATTACAAATTAATTACCTTCCATGATGTGATTGATTAATTTGTATGGTTTAAATAATTATGTAATGAATTAATTATTATGATATTGTACTGATTGATTTGGATATTTAATTGTCAACATAATTAATGGAAGTGGAGGATTAATTAATTGATAAATTAGTCAATGAGAGGAACGTGCTTATTTAAATTGTTTAATTAAATAATGAGATTAATTAATTGAGAAATTATGTAAAAAATAATTTTTTTATTTAATTGTTGAATTAAATAATGAGATTAATTAATTGAGGAATTAATTAATGAAGAAATGTTATTATTTAATTGGTTGAATGATATAATGGTATTAATTAATTGTAAAACACATTAACAGAAAAATGTGATTATTTAATTGTTTAATTAAATAATATAATTAATTAATTGATGAATTAATTAATTAAAGTTAACTAATTATTTAACTACTGAAATAAATAATGGAATTGATGGAAATAATTAATTGGTGGATTAATTGATGGGTTGATGAATATGAATGAATTAATTATGAATTAATTAATATGATATGACATTAATAATTAATTAAGGAATTAATTGAAGTGATTGTGTTTGATTAATTAATTTAGGAATTAGTTAATGGGAATAATTTGAATTAATTTATTAGTAAATTTATTAAGTGATGTACTGTTATAATTTTTGAGTTAGATTAATTAATTGGTGATTTAATTAATGGGTATTGTTATGTTCACATAATTTAATGAGTTATTTTTAATAATTTTTAAATTTAATAATGTGGACTGTTGTGTTATAAAAATTGGATGATCAAGATTATTTAGTTTACGAATTGATTAATTGAGATTATTGTTTTAACGAAATTGAATGTGTTAGATTAATTAATTGTTGAATTAAATAATTTGAATTCATATGAAGGTTCAATTGAATTAATTATAATAATTAACTGATAAATTAATTAAATTGGATTGTTGAGATGTTGAATTGAAAAGGTGAAATAATCAATGGCTGTATTAATTATAATGCAATGAGAGATGTCTATTGAGTAATTAATTTTTTTATTAATTATGTTATATTGAAACAGATGATTTGAGATAAATAATTTTAAAATTAATTATAATTTATTGATATTGGGGATGAGATAATAAATTATAGAATTAATTATGAGATTTTAGGTTGTGGTTATTTATTAATTAATTATTAAAATTACTAAATGTGACAGTATTGGTAATTAAATTTTGAATTATATAAGGGGAAATGTGATTAATTAATTGTTAAATTAATTAATAAGAGTATGTGATTAATTAAGTATTGAATAAATTAATTTCATAATGTAATTAATTAATTTTCAAATTAATTAATGCGGTGATGTGATTAATTAATGGGAATTTGTGATTAATTAATTTTTTATTAATCAACATGATATTGTGAATAATTAATTGTTGAATTAATTAATGTGTTCTTGTGATACATGCCACATATAAAATTGCGGTAAAATATGAATATTGATTAATCTTGAATAATGTGATGTTTTTGATAAATGTTCTTTATTGTGAAATAGGTTTTGAGACAGGGACTAATGCTCCAAATACTGATAGAGTGATAGAAACAATGTTCTATACCCATCATGTATAAAAATAATATTTTATGTGATGTTGACTGATGCTCCAAATATCCATTGATTTTGAGATTGGGACAGATGCTCCAAATAATCTCGACTGTGCTAGAAATGGAATTCTACACCCATTAACTGACATTGGTCTATGGTTCCAATTGGTGATGATATTAATTGAATTGAAATAGACAATTAAATCACATTGTTTTAAATTAAGTGTTAATTAATAATATAAAAGGGTTCAAAATATGGAATGAGTCGAAGCAAGTATTGAGATATAGGTGTCCATGGGAACCTGATGGATTTTTCAGTTAAATAAGCGATAATTGAATAAATGTTTAGTCTTTTCATTATTACTTGTATGATTTTATTTATAAAACTAAATACACTATTATTAATTGGTTTGGTTTTAGACATTGTTGGCGGTGGCCTACTGAGTCATTCTGACACCCTAATCGGGTTTCCTAATCAGTACTTGAGTAGACTTTTTGTTTTCTTGATTGGTTAGAGGAAAGGATCTGAGTTAGATGGATGAATTGGAATAGTGCATGGTGAGGGTACCAGATGTGGTTTTGGATCCGCTTGGGTTTTGTTGGTTTCTTTTGGATCGTTTTTTTATTTTGACACTTGAGGTATACATTAGCATGACATGTTTTTTTCTCTTCTATTGTATATTATATCTATTGCATGATTATCTTCAGATATTTTTATTATTTGTCTTTATATATACTTCGTCTGTTGTTTACAATTTTTACTGGTGTTTACTCAAATAAAATAGGGTATAGTCTCCCCGTAATAGACATACTAGACCCTCACTACTAGCCGACAAACTCTGGTGTACTGGGAGGTTCGCCTTTGGTCAAGTGACCGACTAGCTCAGGGCACCATTGCTTGGAACCTGTGTCGAGATTTTACAATGTGTTATTAGAGTTGTTTTATTTTAAACATCCTTTTTCTTAGTGGTTTTTGAAGTGGTATATTGGATACGATGATGATTTAGGGCTTGTTTATGACCTCGTGAATGAGATTAGCTACCCATGTATGAGGGAGAACCCAGGTACCCAGGTTGGGAATTTTTTTATTACTGTTTTCTATTTAGTTGAATACTATTTCACCTTGGGTGACACACCTGTACTATGATGGGGTTGTTTTTTCAATTTTTTTATATTGACCAGTAGCCTTGGATTGCAAGGGAGTTCAGTCAGTATGCATCATTCTATTAACTCGGGATTATTTTGTGGGATGCATCATAGTAGAAATTCTCGGGAAAATGGGCTTTGGATAAGTTGTTTAGATGGATCTATTTTCCATTATTTGTGAAATTTAAAGGAGGTTTTCCTAATATGATATTGAGAAAGATTAGGAAATGATAGAAAATAAGAACATTTGGGTGTACAATGAGAAAACACTGGTAATGAATGTTTTTAGGGGGTACATGTCAATGATTTCTTAGCATACATTTTATTAGTGATGATCATGTCCCGTACCATAACATTTCAATAGATACACTGAGAAAGTTTTGTATTTACACCTTTCTATGTGAATGTTTTTTGGTTGGATATGGGGCCTCTTGGAGGTTATTATTATGATGTAATATATATGTGGAGCATGATAGTGTGATGTACATCATCAATATTTTACTTGTGATGTTCTAAGGATTGATCGAAGGTTGATAAAAACTAATGATGTTGAGCTACTTAACAAGAGAGGTTAATGAAGTTCAATGGTGGGCATATTATAAGAACCATGATTTTAATGGTGTTTGCGAGTACAACTCATTGAAGATCTATTATAAGATCTAGAAATTGGATGATCCTGTCATTATATATGTAAGACGCTTTATATTGTTTTTTTGGTGAAGATGAGATGACTTTGTTCTAATTCACAAAAATATTATTTATTAGTAAAATTTTCGTAATTGTGTTAAAGGCCTTAAATTCCAGTTTACAGCTTCAAATATTCAATTGAATATTTTTGGACTTTGAAACTGAGTTATTTGTGAGATTTTAATTCCCACAACATGTTGTCTACCCTCGGAAGGTATAATAATTGTAAGCATCAGACGTTTTAGACGTCTCACTCTAGAAAATAATCTTTTTCTATATAACTATTTTTTAACAAAATATTGAATATTAAATAATTAGAATCTCACAAACAGTGCATCAAATGATAAATCAGAGAACACTATTATTCCTGGAACATGGTTTTTACCTTAGGCAGGGTATAAAATTTGTATGCATTTGAAGTTTGGATGCCTCCCATGTGAAAGTAAACGTTTTTATATTCAATTAATTATTTAATCTATTTTTTCAATATTAAATAATTAATATATAACAAATGGTGCATCGTATGAGACATCAGAGACCACCGTTGAGTCTATAGTTGAGCATTATACTACATAGGGTATAACTTTTATGCGCAATGGTCATTTTTTGTTATTATAATTTTTATGTTAAATGATTAATTTTGTTAATTTAATAATAAATAGGAAATTAATAAGTGATTTATTATAAATAAAAAATATTATTAATAATAAATTTATTTATACCAAGAAACGAATATTTTAAAAATAAGGATTTTTTTAAAGAACGAATGGAAAAGTACATGTGTAATTAAAATTTTCACCCACTGAAATGATAAATTATGTTTAACCATAGATGAATAACTGTTATTGATCAATTCAATAGCGGTGAAATTATTTTCCAATACTAGAAAAATATAAATGTGAAGTTAATATTAAATTATTAACGATTGTTGACATTTAATTAATGTTATTGATGAAAAATTAAAGGTTGAATGAAACATTATAATTTTATATTTTATTTTTATTATTATTAATATTATTAAATTGAAAAATTAATTGTTATCAAAACACCGTTTCAGCCACAATTTTTTCATATGATGTCACATTGACCAACCGTAAGTGGTAGTGTAACCCCAAAATTTTCATGGTAATTATGAGACCATTAGTCTGTATATAATTTAGGATCGTGGTATATCTCTAAAAAATAGCCAATAATATTATTAGTTAATGCATGAAATAAATATAAGAGTTTTTCAATTAATACATATAACAATATTATTTATTTCTTAAAGAGTTGTGATTGGATTTTAATGGAGAAATGATGCCACATTTACCTGATGTGAAATGAGAATTCATGTTAGGTAATACTGATGATCATCATATTAACAAGATATCTCGAATATTGAGTAAACCTCCAGACACAGATCACCTCCACTTCAGGTCTTTAGAACACTCTATTTCTCACCACTGAGCCTCCACGAACCTCCCCCTTGGACTAAAATACACTGAAACACCTACACCATGAACTAAATCTACTTTTCACACCACCACCGTTGATCAAATACCCTCTCTTCACCCCTCAGACTTCAGATCTAAATCATTTTTTTCACAAAGTTAATAATTTATCCACTTTAAATTTGGGTTTTCTGTTGTCGAGCATTCATCATAATAGTTCTAGAGGTAGGTGGTATAAATTACAATCTTATAGAATAGAATTATTTATGTATATGCGACTGTTTAAATTTTATGTTTTGATCCACAATTGAGTTTTTCAATGTCCAATTAATTTATTGGGTAAATTAATTAATTTGGTTGGATTATTAAATTTTGAATATAATTGGGTGGTTTAGATAATTAATTGATAGATTAATTATAAGGAATTTTGTATTGTTGAATTGATTGATTAATTTTTGAATTAATTATCAGTCATGATGTGATTGATTAATTTTTATGGTTTTAATAATTAAGTAATGAATTAATTATAAGTTTTTGTAATGATAGATTTGGTTCTTTAATTGTAGAATTAATTAACAGATCTAGTGGATTGATTAATTGATAAATTAATTAATGTAATAAATGTGTTTATTTAAATTTGTGAATTACATAAATAGGTTAATTAATTGAGGAATTAATTAAAAAATGTGATTATTTAATTATTCAATTAAATAATGAAATTAATCAATTAAATATTTAATTAATGAAGATATTTGATTATTTAATTTGTTTAAATAAATAAAGGGAATAAATAATTTACAAATTAATCAAAAATGAAATTAGAATATTTAATTAGTTAATTAAATAAAGTAATTAATTAATTGATGAATTTATTAATTAAAGTTGCATAATTATTTCATTACTAAACAAAATAATGGAATTAATAGATATAATTAATTGGTGTATTAATTGATGGGTGGTTGAAAGTGAGTTAATTAACTCTAAATTATTTAATATAAGATTATATAGACAATTAATTAGTGAATTAATTGAAGTGATTGACTTGGACTAATTAATTGAAAAATTAGTTAAAGTGAATAATTTGAATTGATTAAATAGTAAATTAATTGATGGATACGATGTTATGATTTTTGAGTTTTATTAATTAATTAGACAATTAAATTATGGGGATTTTTATTTTTACATAATTGAATGAGTAAGATTAATTAAATGAAGAAATAATTAATGGGGATTTTATTTTTATAACAATTAAATGAGATGGATTAATTAATTGAAGAATGTATTAATGGATATTATTGTGTTGAAGCAATTGAATGTGTTAAATTAATTAATTGGTGAATTAATTATTGATAATTTCAATGAAGGTGAGAAAGAATGAATTAGATTAATTAATTGATTAAATAATTTATATAGATGGTTGTGATAATGAATTCATGTCGGTGAATAATTAATGTATGAATTATTTAAGATGCTACAATATTTGTATTTTGAGTAATTAATTGTTCAATTATTTATGTGATATTGAAATAGATGATTCGAGATGATTAATTGTATAATTAATTATAAGTTATTAATATTTTCAGTGAGAAAATCAATTGTAATATTAATTATGAGATTTAGAGTTATAGATACAGGTTTATTAATTGTTATAATTAATTAATTTGATGGTATTACTAATTAATTGATTAATTTTATAATGGGACAAAGTGATAAATTAACTTTTAAATAATTTAATTAGAATAAGTGATTAATTTGATTTGAATTAATTAAGGTAATGATGTAATTAAATAAATTTTGAATTAATTAATGTGGTGATATGAGAAATAATTGTCCAATTAATTATTGGTACTATGTGATTAATTAATTTTGGAATTAATCAATGTGAAGTTGGGATAAATTAATTGTTGAATTTATCAATGGGACTATGTTATTAATTAACTATGAAATTAATCAATGTGATGTTGTGATTAATTAATTGTTGAATTAATTAATTTTATGTTCTTATATATGTGACATGTAAAATTGAGAAAAATATTAATCTTGATTAATCTTGAATAATTAGAAGTATTTGTTATATTTTCTTTATTGTGAAATGGGTTGTCAGATCGGCATTGATGCTCTAAATACTCACGGGGTGATATATATGGAGTTCGACAACCATCATGAATAAAAAAATATTTTATAGGTTAGGGAATGATGGTCCAAATAACCATGGGTTGTGAGACAGTGATTAGTGCTCCAAAAACTCATGAGGGTGCTAGACATGTCGTTATAAACCTATTAATTAACATTGGACTGTGGTTTCATTCAGTGGGGATATTAATTTAATTGAAATGGTTAATGAAAGATAAATGGTTTAAAAGTAATGTGAATTGGAAATGTAAAACAGTTTAGTCATCGGCATGGGCCGAAGCTGGTATTGAGATACGGGTTTCCATAGGAACCCGGAGGTTTTGGAGGTTAAATAAGGTATAATTGAATAATTTTAAACTATTTACTTTCTTAATTGTATTTTATTCTTTATACAACTACATAAACTAATATTGACTGGTTTTCTTTAAATTCCATTGGTGGTGGCATAATGAGTTGTACTCACACCCTACCCTACTTTCCTGATAAATACCCAAGTATACTTTTTGTTTTATTGACAAGTTATTGGAAAAAACCATGAGTTAGATGGATGAATTGGTGTAACACCCCAAGCTTCCATTGTACATTTCCATTTGAATAATGTAATAGCTTGCATTGTACACAACTTAAAGATACTAACACACTGCAACTAATTAAACGTTCCATTATTAATAGTAATACCCAATTTGTAAATTTTTGTAAATATTATCTTTCAATATGGATTTGATTTTTGTATTTGGAATATTGAAATTAGCTTAGGGTGAATTTTTGGTATTTTTTTGAAAACATTCAATTATTGATGAATAATAAAAAACCGTAGGTTATAGTTTAAAAATTAATTATTATTTAAGTTATTATTGATTTTTTTTAAATTTATTTTAGGTAGATACAAAATACCTATATAAGTTCAATGTAATTTATTGGAGTCAGTTTATAATAATTTTATATATATAATAATTTTATTGAACATTTTTACCGCCTTTTACCCACCTTTGAGGAGCATTTAAAAATTTTAATAAAACATTATTTTACCACTTATGTGAATTTAATTTCAAAAATTTGAGAGACACGGTTGATATCAGTAATTAAAAAAGTTTTTTAATAATATGAAAATAATTTTTTGGTGAAATTAACTTTTTACTTTTATTTACCACGGTAAAAAGTAAATAGGATAATTTAGGGTAAAAATGACATTATTATTACCCTAAAAAATGTCATAATTCTATTGGATAAGTGTAATTCGACCAAAAACATATCTAGGAATAATATTTTATCCTTTAGGTCTACTTGGATTAGAATAGGATAATTATTATTATTTATTTCAAAGAAGAGTTAAAAGTGTTCAATTCAATGTTTAATAACTATTTTTTTTAATATATCATTACACACAAGATAAATTCAACTATAAATATTCATTATAAAGCTAAAAATATTTACAAAATAATGCATTTTTATTTATATTTTTTATACATTAAATAAGTAAATTTATTTATGACACAATGCTGATGCAGTAATTACCGCATTAATGAAAGATTAAAATAATAGATATTATAAATAACCCAATAAATGTAATTTGAGAATTTTTATGAATTAAACTAATCTTTTAGGTTGATAAGACATATTTGGGTTGGTCAGATAAATTTTTGCGATGTAATAATGCTATTTTGACTTTAGAAAAAACAAAATACCAAATAGAGTTAAAATTGACGAAAAAGAGTTTTTAAAAAAAAATTATATTATTAATTAATATTCTATTCTAAAAAATCTAAGGATTTCCCAAAAGACTTATTTAATGATAGGTGTATTATTAATGAACCACTTTCTGTTCTCTGGGAAGTATATTTTATTTTTAGTCACCATATAATATAAAAATACAAAGAGACATGGTAAGTGTGAAACTATTTAACTAAGAGTGAAACTTAAAAGATAAGGTTAATATAGTTACCCAAACCATTATAAAACCTATTGGTTGAGTGGTTTTCGAATGATCCCCACCTTATCCTTTAAATAATTTATTTTTAATCCATTAGAAACTGAAAATTATTTTATTATAAAATATTATTTTTAGCTTTTCCTAAGGTTCCCTCACCCCTCTTATACAAGGGCACTCACGCTTTTCACTAATTCACACCTTAGAATCCATTTTTCGCAGAACAAATCTTCTCAAATACCCTATAAACTGTCCTAAATTCATCCAAGAGGCCTTCCTTTTGTTGAAAAGCCATCATATGGAGCTCTTTTGATCAAATCAAAAGGAAGAACCTGAAGAAGAGGTAAATATTTCATTGCCTCTTTCATGTTCTTTTCTTCTTCCACATCCTCTTTCGTTGTTTTTTACATTATAAAATAATAACTAGAGTATCTTATATATATTGTGATGTTATTATATATATTTCACATCCATATTCATTATTCTATTTATCCTTTTAATGACATGTCACCATACGTGCATATGTATGACATGTCGTCTCCATGTTGTGGTGTAATTGTAATTCAATACATTATCATTTGGATGGTTATAATAATGATGTGTAATTGATGTAAAAAATAAATAAACATGATAATTATTCTATATATATGATATACCATCCAATTATATATTAATCTAATATCAAAAGATTGATATTGTCACTCGTGCGTACATACTGATTACACTCTCCACGAAGGCGATGAGATTCATTCTCCATTGTAATCCATTCAATACTAATTTTCATTAGCTGATTAAAAATTATGTTTAATTACTTAATATAATTTCTAATATGAATAAGATACACACTATTCATAACAAACACTACTTATGAAACAAATAATATAAAGGAAAACGAATCAGTTAACACCTGAAACGATGATAATACTAAAATATTATTAATAGAGCAATATAAAAAGATCATATATGATATCATATTAATGTATTTGATTCATGTATAATTTAATAACATTTATTCAACCATTATACATGACTTTAACTTACCCTTGACCAAGTAAAAGTACAATGTAAGAGGTTTCTTATCTCATTTTTAATTACGTGACATTTCTGTTGTTCACTACATATTTATTAAATGTGGTGTATTGTGTAAATGTGGTGTATTTTATACTGTCATTTGATATATATATATTATCATGATTATATTCATATAATCATTGTATTTTATGATTCATTTTGTTTTTATTATCTTTTGTCCATACGACTCGATTTATTACAGTGAAGTAAGGGTTTTCAACTAACTTCCATTTTCCGTGAGATTCATGCCATACTACCACTATTTCCTTTTGTGTGGTGTTTGTACAACCCAATGATTGTATTATTTGTGTAATATACATTAATTTTTGAGTAATTAAATATTCATTTTATGATCCATATTTCATTGGATGTATGTTTTGTTAGTTGCAAAATTGTTAAGGGAATTTCAAATTTCAATATCCACTCATTTGACATTACGCATACTTCATTGATTATTTTACTCGATGATTATGTGTGGAATCTCTATTTATTAAGTGTGTAGTAATTTCCTCTACCCTTTCTATGGATATTTTTTTGATTAAAATAATCACTCCATTGATAAATTTTCCTGTCATCGATATGAACATGAAAAGTGTAATATTAACTCAATCTCCATTTATTGAGTTTAACATCCAATTCATTGGTGTAGTTTTTTCAAAAATAAGTGTGATTGTCCACAGATTTATTTACACTGAATATCCAAAAATATTGAGTGTATTTATATTTTTCACACATAATTATGTCATTTATTTATTCTTAAATTAAGTATACGGTCATTATAATTGATTTCATCTCAATTTACATCCCATTGAGACTTCTTTGTTGTTATATGCAAATTCACTTTTATATGGTGTATATAATGTACTTTGAAATAGTATATAATGAATCCCTTTATTCCCCTGATATAATAATTTTTTGATTACTTCAATTATTTTTATTCAATTGTCTCTCTTTTTGTTAGGAACTCTAACTAAAATATCTTTTTAAAATGTATTAAAGATTTTTTATTCTAATTATTTCTCATTAATGTCCATATTATAAAAAGGATTTTAAGTATTTATTTATATATACATTAAAGTTTTAAAAATATAATTCCTTCTAAAAGATTCAACGTGCTATGGGACACTTTGATTAAAAAATCTATTTTAATCGGATTCTTGATAAATATTGAGACTTTTAAATGTTTTCATGAAAAAAGTGGGGTATTTCTCTCAAATAGTTTTGTTGATTATTTTTATCTATGTCAATATCATCCATTATTATCTATTGAGATTAATATATTCTAATAAAATCTCTCATATTGTATTGAATTTGTTATGTTTGAATTTGGAAGTGTTATTTTTATTTCATTCGTAGTTCGTGGTTAAAATATTGACATTTTGTATGTTAGTTTTAATATGAATGTTCACATTATGTTTTAACCCTTTCATATAAGGAATTAATTGGACATAGTAAGTGAGGAGTGTAGGACAATATATCTCCTCAATGCAGAGGTAGGTCTCATGAGACAAACTTGTGTCTTGGCACAAGGCCTTGACAAAATCTTATTTTGTGTCTTGGCACAAGGCCTTGAAAAAATCTTATTTGTAGTCTTAGCAAAAGGCATTGACTATGTGGTTATGAATGTCTGGTATTATGCATTCCATCATTATGAAAGTGGATATTGACATTTCATGTGATTATTAAACTACTATAATATCCATGTGGATAAGTAAATGGAATTATTTGATTTTATATTTTCCATCTTATCAAGAAGTTTAAGTTTATAAGGCTTTTGTTTTAGTCGTATATAATGCCTTAAATATTTATGCTTATTCATGAATGTTTTTGCTATATTTTTATCCTTATTAAGAATCTGAGCTCACCCCTTTCTATGTTTTATTATTCCCAAGAAGTGAAGAATTATATTATGACTAACCTTCCGGGATAGCCTCTGGGATCTCAGTGTTTTCTATAGAAACAATATAGTTTTATTTTTCTATTTTATGATGTAATGTAAACCGTATGAATGTATCTAGTACTTATAAGGCTACAAAACTAATCATCCATTTGATATTGGATCTTTTGTGACCATTCCAATGATACATTATAGTGCACCGACCTTGGGCTTCTGAGGATGGGGCGTTGTAGTTGGTATTAGAGGATGTTTAGTACAAACCATGGGAACTAGATTTATATAAACTCTGATAATAGAACATAGCACTAAGGTAGAATTTAAGGATTAGTATATAAGAACTTCATAAAATTTTGGTATTGTAGAGAATTTTTGAGTATCTCAAGTAATGCATCCCTATCTTGATATGAGCAGGTAGAGGCACTCTGGCACAAATTTACCTAGGGGTATAACCCAAAAACACTGCATTGAGCTAGACTCGAATGGGAACTGGTGCACAACAATGGGCCTTGCTACACTCTTAGTTACGTCACTCTCGGGGGATCTGCTTATGATAATTTACAATTTATTTACAAACTGATTTGATGTATTTAAATATAATATTAGAATAAATGACCTTGGTAAATCCTATGGTTTTTCAAATTGAAAATATGGTGTCATGATATTCTCTAAATGATTTTATGACTACTATTACTCACACAATGATTTATGGTTTTTGTCTATGGATGGATTCCAAGGAAGCCAAGTAACTTTTAGAATGATGTATAAGATAGTAACGGTGGTGGAAATGAGAAAAACATCGATTGTTGATAGGTGTAAATGATATCGTGTTCATGCCAAATCAGTTTTCCAAAAATTTGATCAGCAAAATATATATTAAACAACTCCTAAACTCAACAACGAAGAGAAAGGTGATGAATGAGAAGAGCTCCAGTAGTGGATACCATGAAGAAAATTATCCTCAATTTCTATCATGTAGGAAATGTGGAATGATACACCCT
This sequence comes from Viscum album, assembly GCA_963277665.1. Lineage (NCBI taxonomy): Eukaryota > Viridiplantae > Streptophyta > Magnoliopsida > Santalales > Viscaceae > Viscum > Viscum album. The sequence goes on along the minus strand of OY728164.1, from coordinate 284,305,717 downwards.
CAAAAGTGACTCAATGGAACAAATAAATGCTTTACGTGTGGGAAAGAAAGACATAAAGTAAAGAATTGCCAAGGAAAAATGAAGATTACTATGGAGGAAAATAAAAATGGTCCCAAGAATCCATTAACAGTTATTTGTGGTAAATTTAGGAGACTTGGCCATTACCTAAGTGAATTTCCTATTCTATAGGATATTTTCTTAGACAAAGAAAAAGCAAAGTGGAAATAAATGGTTGGAAAAATGATTAAAAAGTTTTATTTTCTCCCTGTTGATGGGATTTATTTGGAATAATTTTCTCTTGTATTTGTAACCCTGTAGTTTGTCATGTGAAAATTATATTTTAAGAAACCTTATCTTTTCTCTTCTAGATATTGTTATAAATGACCATTTGGTTTTATATGATCATTGGGTTTGAGACAATTACATGTTATTATATTTTGGGATGAAAATGAAAGGCATGAGATAACATTTTTTGTTAAATTATGTTATGGTTATTTTAAAGAATTTATCTGATTTTGTTAATTTTATAAAATATAATTTTTTAAAATGTACAACACACAGACTGTGTGACAACCCGCCGCGTCGGATAAAGATGTGGGAATCGAACCCACAACCATTGTGTGATTGAGATTTCTCGCCTACCACTGGTCTACATGAAGTCCCTGGCTAGTGTGACTAATTATTTTAAGATAAATTATTTTATTGTTAAATAAAAAATTTATTTGGGATCTTATGTCTTATCAAATAAATACACCCAGTATTGAAAAATTATTTGGTGATTAAGTGATAAATGTTTTTTTGGAAGATGTTCGCTCTGTTGGGAACACTATATGGATAAAGAAAATAGAATACTATGGGATTTCATTTAAGGAGTAATAGTGGATTCTTATCTTTGTTTTTATTGTGGATTTATAGTGATTTTGGTTATTTATTAGAATTAATTACTTATAATAGAGAATATGTTATTAGGTTAATTTCTTTCAATTATGTGACTATAAGAGTAGTAGATGTCATTTGGAGATACAATTTAATGTCGAAGAATAAATTACTAAATTCTCCTATGTTTGGGATTCAATATTAGTTTTGATTATATTGAATGATTTTAAGGACAATTCTTTGTTGAAAGGTATTTATTTAACTTTGGGGAATTTTTTGATTAATTTTAGAAATTAATATTACTATTTCTTTCTCTAACGGAATATCTATTTGGGGGTTCATCTGATCTTGTACTAACCGTTTTGGTTTTGATTAATCTCTAAAGACAAGGTAAATATATAGTTTATTGTTTGTGGATCATGGGATTCTCTATAAGTTGATTATAACTCTTCTGGTGTGACCAATCCATCTTGAACACTCATTCTTTGAAAAAAAGAGTTAGTGGTATACATTTATTAAATAATGAAACTCTACTTAAAAAGTAATTATATATCTTTATGTTCTTAGTCAATCTCATAAATAAATTATTCATCTTTATGAAATGTAACCTAAAACAAAAAAACGATGTCCGTTTACTTTTCCTACTGGGAAACTAATGACCATTTTTCCCATCACAAGTTTGTGGTTTTCTTATTGTTATCATTCATCATATAATGTTATATATCCCTCTCCATTAGAACATGACACTTATTTTATCTTCAAGGACGAAATTTCCAATACGTGGAAATAATGTAACACCCCAAGCATCCACGGTACGTTTCCCTTTGAATAATGTAATAGCTTGAATTGTACACAACATCAGGATTCCAACACACTTCGACCAAACAAAATAGCCGTTATGAATAGTAATACCCACTTTTTAAAATTTTATAAATTTTATCTTTAAAAATGGACTTCATTTTTAGATTTGGAATATCAAAATTATCTTAGGGTGAATTTTTGGTATTTTTCTGAAAATTTTGAATTTTTTATGAATAGTGAAAAACATTCTGTTATAGTTTAAAACATAATTTTTATATAAATAATTATTTATTTAATATAAATATAATTTAGGTCAAAATAGATACATAATAAGTATATAATTTTAATCTAATTCATTGGAGTCATTTTATAATAATTTTAGATATAAAATAATTATTGTCCTTTTTACAGTCTTTTACCCACCTCCTAGGAGCATTTGAAAATTTGAATAAAATATAATTTTACCACTTCTATGAATTGAATTTCAAAAATCCGAGAGACATGGATGATATAATTATGTAAAATGTGGTTCAATAAGATGAAAATAATTTTTGGAGAATAGTAACTTTTTACTTTTATTTACCACGGTAAAAAATAAATAGGGTAATTAAGGGTAAAAATGACATTATTATTACCCAAACACATGTCCTAATTCTATTTTTTAAGTGTAATTAGATCGAAAACAACCTTATGAATAAAATATTATCGTTTAGGTCCACCTGGATTAGATTAGGACATTTATTATTATTTAATTCAAAGAAAAGTTAAAAGTGTTAAATTAAATGATTAATAATTAAACCATTTTTAATATAGGGCTCAACATAAGATAAATTCAACAATAAATATTCATTATAAAGAAAAAAACTTTTCCTACATAATTGTATTTTAGTTATATTTTTTAGAAATTAAATAATTAAATTTATTTTTAACCTAATGATGATGCAGTAATTACCGTATTAATGAAAAATTAATATAATTGATATTATAAATATACAAATAAATTTAATTTGAGAATATTTATGAATTAAAATAATTTCATATGTTAATATGACTTATTAGCATTGGTTATATCAATGTTTTCGTAGTAATAATGCTGTTATGAATTTATAAAAAACAAATCACAAAATAGTGTCAGAATTGACATAAAAGAGTTTTTTTAAAACATACTATATTATTAATTGATAATCTATTAATAAAAATCTAAGGATCAGCCAAAAGACTTAAGTAGTGATATTTTTATCATTACTGAACCACTTGAGGTTCTCGTAGAAGTATATATTATATTTATTAACCATATTTTATAAAAATACAAAGAGACATGGTAAATGTCAAACTATTTATCTAAGATTTAAATCTAAAAGACATGGTTAATATATTTATCCAAACCTCTCTAAAACATATTAATTGATTGGTTTTCAACTCATCACCACCTTATCCTTTAAATAATTTATTTTTGAGCCATTATATACCGAAAATTATTTTATTATAAAATAATATTTCTAGATTTTCCTAAGGTAACCCTCACCCCTCTTATAAAAGGGAGCTCACCTTTCTCTCTAATTCACACATTCAAAGCCATTTTTCTCAGCCAAAATCTTCCCAAATACCCTCTAAAATGTCATCCCTTAATCTTATGTTCCATCCTTTAGTCATAAATCCAACCTAAGGAGCCCTTTTAATAAAATCAAAAGGAAGAACCAGATGAAGAGGTAAATATATCATCACCTCTTTCAAGTTCTTTTCTTCTTCCACTTACTCTTTCTTCGTTTTTTGGATTCTAAAATAATAACTCATTTATTTTCTATATACTATGATGTTATTATAATAACTTCACAACCATATTCATTATTCAATCCATCCTTTGAATGACATGTCCCCAAACGTGCGTACGTACGGCTTACCGTCTCCATGTTTGGTGTAATTGTAATTCAATACATTATTATTTGGATGGGTATAATAATGATTTTTAATTTATTTAAATAATAAATATAACATGATAATGATTCTATATATATGATATACTATCCAATTATATATTATTTTAATATCAAAAGAATGATATAGTTTCTCATGTGAACGTACGGATTACAGTCTCCGTGAACGCGATGAGATTCATTCCCTGTCATAATCCATTCAAGAATAAATTTCATTAGATGATTAAAAATAATGTTTAAAGACATAATATAATTTTTAATAGGAATAAGATACATATTATTCATAACAAACACTACATAAGAAATAAAGAATATAAAGGAAACCGAATCAGTTAACACCCGAAATGATGATAATACTAAAATTTTATTAACAACACAATATTAAAAGATAATATATGATATCATATTAATGTATATGATTATATAATAACATAATAAAAAACATTTTACCATTATAATGAAGTTTAAACTACCCTCAAACAAATAAAAGTACAATGTAAGTGGCTTCTTATCTCACTTTTAATTCTGTGATATTTCCATTGTTCGCCACATATTTACTAATTGTGGTTTATTTTGTACTATCATTTGATATATATATATTATCATGATTATCTTTATATTCATTATATTCGGTGATTAATTTGGATTTTATTATATTTTTTCCATACGACTCGATTTATTACAACAAAGTAAGGGTTTTCATCTCACTTCCTATTTCCTAGAGATTCATGCCATACTGCCACTATTTCCTTTTGAGTGGTGTATGTACTGCCCAATGATGGTATTATTTATGTAATATAATTTAATTTATGAGTAATTACATCGTCAGTTTATATCCATCATTCATTGGATGTATGTTTCTTAAGTTACCAAATTGGTAAGGGAATCTGAAATTTCAATTTCCACTCATTCGGCTTTACGCATACATCATTGATTATTATACTCCATTATTATTTGTGGAATCACTATTTATTATTTTTTTAGTAATATCCTCTCCCCTTTATATGGATATACATTTGATACACATAATCACTCCATTGATAAATTCTCAATTAATCTATATAAACATGAAAAGAGAAATATTAACTCAATCTCCATTTATTTAGTTAGACATAAAATTTATTGGTGTTGTTTTTACAAGAATATGTGTGAATTTATACTAATTTATTTACAATGAATATCCAATAATATTGAGTGTATTAATATTTTTCACACCTAATTATGTCTTTGAATTATCCTTAAACTAAGGATATAGTCTTTATAAGAGATTTCATCTAAATTTACATACCATTGATACTTCATTTTTGTTATATACCAATTCACTTTTATATGGTGTATATAATGTAATTTGACAAAGTATATCATGAATCTATTTATACCCATGATATTATAATGTTTTGATTACCTCAATTATTTTTATTCAAATGTCTCTCTTTTGGTTGGTAACTCCATCTAAAATATCATTTTAAAATGTTTTAATGATTTATATTCTAAACCATTCTCATAAATGTCCATTTTTTAAAAAATGAGTTTAAGGATTTATCAATATAGACACTAAATATTTAAAATTAAAATTCTTTTTAGAAGATACAATTTGGTATGAAACACATTGATTCAAAAAATCATTTTTAAATGGATTATAGATAAATATTGAGACTTTTAAATGTTTTCAAGAAAAATGGGGATATTTCTCTCAAAACTTTTTGATTATTATTTTCATCTTGGTCAATATCATTCATTATTATCCATTGTGGTTGATCTATTATAATAAAATCTTCTGTATTGTATTGAATGAGTTATGTTTGACTGTGGATGTGCTTTTTTTATACCATTGATGGTCCATGGTTAAAATATTGACATTTACTGATCTAGTTTCAATATGAATGTTCGGATTATGTTTTAACCTTTTCATATGTGGAATGAATTGGACTTAGTAACTGACGGGTGGAGCCCTCTATAGCTCCTAGATGCATCGGTAGGTCTCATGAGACAAACTAGTGTCCTGAAAAAAATATTATTTGTTGCCTTGGAACAAGTCCATGACAATGTGGTTATGAATGTCTAGCATTATGCATTCCATCATTATTAAAGTGGCTATTGATATTGCATTTTATTATTCGACTGGTAGAATATATTTGTGAATAAGTAAATGGAATTATTTGATTTTTTCTTTGCCATATTATATCGAAGTTCAGTTTTAATAGGCATTGGTTTTAGTCAAATAAAATGCCTTAAATATTTATGGTTATTTATGAAATATTCCACTATATTATTATCCTTACTGAGCATCTGATATCACCCCTTTCTATGTTTTATTTTTTCCAGGATGAGAAGAAGTATATTATGACTGACATGTAGGGATAGTCTATGGGATATCAGTGTTGTCTATGAAAACAATGTTGTTTTAGTTTTCCATTTTATGATATAATGTAAACCTTATTAATGTATCTAGTACATCCAAGGCTAATAAACAAATAGGTCTTTCAAGACTTGATATTTTGTGATCATGCCAATGATACATAGTAATGCACCGACTCTGGGATTCTGGGATTGGGGCGTTTCAATTGGGATGGAACATGGTGATGGGACCATACCTGGTTCAAGAAATACTTGGGTCTCATTGCTGTCTTTATTTTATATTTTTTATTTTGAAACATGAGACATACATTAGCATGGCATGTTTTTTTTTCTTCATTTTGATATTATATTTAGAGATTGATTATATTAAAATATTCATATTGTTTGTATTTATATATTCTTTTTTTATTTTGTATTATTTCTGTTGGTGTTTATTTTTATAAAAGAGGGTATAGTCTCTCTATGACTAACTTACCAGACCCTCAATGCTAGACGACATTCTCAAGCATATTGGGAGGTTCACCTGAGGTCATGTGACTAACCGCCATAGGGAACTATAGTGTGGAACCATGGCCGAGATGATACTCTGATACAGTAACCCTAAAATTCACCCCACCTAGATTTTATCTTGTGTCTCATGGATGACATGAAATATCCTCTACCACTCTGGTAGAGGCTCGTTTTCATGAGATTTATCTACTCATTTTCACATATTCACATAATATAGAAATAATTTATCACGATTTGTAAATATTATTAATTTATAAATGAAAAATATTTATTTAATACCTTCATTAATATAAAAAATTATGATATACCCTTGGGTTATTCCTCATGAAATGATTATTAATCCCATTTATTTCTAAGGGTAATACTTATTTTTATGCATTATATTGGATTTCCTTATGTGGAAAAAATATTTATGTACATGTTATGATGGGTGAACCCTAATAGTACTAATATTGATTATGTAATGTTTTTTTCTCATTATACATTATATATTTTATTAGGGAGTAAACCTAATCCATTTTGGTACTCTATCTACCGAGTGATATATTTTACAACGAATCATGTTTATGTCAAGTTATATGTTTCTATCACATTTTAATATTTCCATAATTTTATGATTACATGTTTTTATGTTTTCCCTCCATGTTATTCGGATTTCATTAAGAAGATTAAAATAAATATGATTTTTTTGTTTTTAATTGTCAAATTATGTACCTTATCATCCAATGACAATGGGGTTTTTGATCATTGGTTTTGTATTAATGGTTATTTATTGTTATAATCATGTAATAAAATGTAAAAAGGAATGGGTTGATATAATTTTCACCCATTTTAGATCCTCAATGACTCTAATTAATTATTTAGATCAAATTTTTAAGGATTTTATCTAATATTAGTTATGGATACAAATTGTATGTAATTTTATACACCTTCCACTGTTAAATTATATCTATATAAAAGGTATATATATTTTCTTATTTTCATTGATGACTATCGTTTAAATTTTGAATTTCTCATGGAATGGGTTTTTCTATCCAGGGATCCATTCTTCTTTTTCTTTTTGTTTACTCTTCATTTCATTTGGATTCACACAATTTTTTTTAAATTGACTATCATTGGAGATTTCACGAGTTCCATTTTCATGATGAACTAAAATAGATGGATTGTATTTAAATAATAATTGGACATGTTTTAAAATAAAAAATATTTTCCTTTATGTCCTATTTTATGTGTTATATTAGATTTAAATAAATTGATATTTTCTTGGAAAAAATGTATTTTAAGTTAGTTTTTTAATATATAAATTATGGTTTTATTTTATATTATTTATCAAATAAAATTATGAAAATAAATTGTATTAAATAAAGAGACATTAATCTTTTGAAAATGGGTATGACATTAGAATCCTAGGTGATTTGGTGAGAATATATTCACAATTATTTCTAGGCACATGCATGCTCAAACCGGACTTCGATTACAAAACAGTAAAATAATGATATCATTATATGTGACTTATAGAAACAAATTTATATACTCTCCCTAGAGGCCCACACATGAGGATAAATTTTATTCATTTGATAACATGAAACGTACAATGATCTTATGGTTTATTTAATTTATTTACATTATTTTATTCACCGTGGTGATTTTGTTGAGATGTTTCTTTAAAATAATTTTACAATTATATTTAAAATTTTATAATGAGTTTTTATGGAATTGATATTTAAAATATTATTGGATACTTTGAAACAGTTAACATTAATGATATTTTTCATGGATAGTGTTAAATGGTTTATCTAGAAACCCATGGTGGGTTCTTCTGTGATAACCGTGAAAAGAATCTATATACAAACAATTTGAATTTTTATATCTTATTCTGATTGTATAATGTAAGAGAATATAATCACATTAAGGTGGATATGTTTTATGGTAGCTTTCATGTGGTTAATTTATAATTCCTGATTGGTAGTGAGAACCTTTTTCACGTGAATATGGGCATCCATATTTATGTTTATTGTTTTTTTGGTTTGTAGAATAACTCATGTATCACCAATTCAACTTCCCATGAAAATATATTTATTTATATTTATTTAATATATTTATTGATATGTATTGATAAATATTTTTCATATTGTGTTTAGTGTTCTATTTATATATGTATTATATTTTATGATTGGTGGATGAGTTATTGTAATTATTTTATATTTTAAGATTCAAGAATTTCAAATTTCAGTACCGGTTATATAATGTTTTCTGTTGGAACTCACATAATGGATTTATTGGGAAAATTTGTCCCTTGAAACATTATTGATATCCCAGAACTGTTATCAAGACTGTATGGATATGGAATTCGATTTCATACTTTCTATGTTCCAGATATACTGTATGAGTTTGGTGTAAGTCAGGTTGCCTCTAAAAACAATGTTATTAGTACCTTCTATTTTATTTATGTTATCATAAATTTTAAGGTATATGATTGATACGATCATTAAGACATGAGGATTTGGTTTTGAGTGATTTATTGTGCAACACTATTGGTAACAAGCCTTGAGTATTCTTGGGAAATGAGGAAATTAGTATTTCATGAGGTATTTTCATTTTTTTTAAATTGAGTTAATTTAATTATAATAATAGAGTCTCATAGGAATTTTTAATGGTGCATGACTAATGTACATAGGCTGCATGACACATTTCCAATCCTTGTAGCTAACATTATCACTAGAGTGCAACCCACATGAATTGTACATTTCTTGGTAAACCATCTGGCCAAACGATGTGCATTTTGATTTTCCATATTTCATTTGTTTTCCATATATTTATTATTTTCATAAGGACCATTAATTTGTTTGATAAATAGTTATGATTGTAAAAATAATAATTTAATAGTTCATTAGTTTCTTCTATTTTTTATTCAATCACATGCATTATCAATCCCCATCATTGAACTCTTATGATCCATTTAGAAGTAGATGAATTTATTTTTTTCAAAATAATACAAATATTATCGAATAAAATATTGAGGTGGTGGTTAGAGTGGATTAATCCATCAATAAATGATTGCAACATGGACCCTTTTATAGGAATGTGGTAGGTCTGGGACTATGTTTTAATAATTAATTGGCTTCCAATTTCCTCCATTATAATCCTTTATCAATTTAAAAAATTAATGAACATCAAGTGAAAATGTATTAGATGTAAAAAATTCAATTTTCATTAAATATATTGATATTTAAGATCTCACAAAGGCGAGGTGTTAAAATTTCATTCTTGATGTTCTTATTTAGAAATATTGGTAACTAGGTTTTCCTTACAAGAATATAAAAAACATACAATAGATAAACATTTGGGTGATTTTCACTCAATAGTTATGCCTGGATAAAATGATCATGGAGATATATAGGGAGTTTTATATCCTTATACAGGGTATTAATGAAATTAATGAAATTGTTGAAATTTACACTAAGCTTATTCAAATTTCTCCTATGATAGTTTCAATTGAAAAACTATAGGCTTAATGTTTTAATTTTGGATTTTGACCTTAAATATAATAAAATTTATTCCTCATAAAGATCAACACTTATATTGTGGTAATTTACCTATATTAGATGATGGAGATAGGACATGATTTAATTTAATGGATTATTAGTTTTCCTTCCATGTAGTATAGGATAAGAGTGAAAAAGGGGGATTAAATTGAAAGTGGTAGCTTCATTGGTTTCAGAAACCCATGTCTTTATCATAATTAACTATTGGTAGTGGAGATAATATATACTATTATTGAAGAATGTTTATGTGTTAGCGGGTTGTGTATCTTGAAGACCACAACAATTGTCATTATTGAGGTAGTTTTGGACATATATTGTTATATTGTATATGCATACCTTATATTTGAATTGGGATTGTCTATTTAGAACATAGTGTATCCATAATTCAATTTGAGGCCTCCATGGAATTGGAAGGTTGATCTCATGATCATTGAGGTGGTATTGTTACATTACATGGAAAGATATGTTTTAGGTCTGGGCATTTATAAAGTTATTGCCCCAATCCCATTCATATGAAATATTGCAACATGTATGAAGTAGGTGAATATGGAATCTAAGGAAATATTTGGAACAATATGTTGTAATATCCTCATTGAATCATCTATGAAGATTCCTTTATTTTATATAGCATCATCTTAATCATTTATTTATACCCATGTTGTGGATTAATTTCATATATTATCCCATATTATCCCTCATATAATGAGGATATCAACACCATGAATGATAAATAGTTATTGAGGATTTTGATATATATAGTGACCCTATTATTTAATACATAACTAATAAATTATTTTTTATGATAAACAACATAATAGAGATAATAATACATGATAATGTTTTTTTAGTGTTTTGGTAAAATTATGCCCAAACCTAATGTGTACATAATAAACCATAAAAATTTATTCATCTTTATCCATAATAGATAATCTTCTCATTATTACATATTGTCACCATAGGATATAAAATAATGAAAGGGGTGAGCTAAATGGATAGTAAGAGGATGAATACATAACATGAATCAATATATCATTGGTGTTCATAATCATCATGATCACATCATAATAATAGGTTCAACATTATTATCATGAGGGAAACATGTGATAAAATCATGGAATTAGGAAATGCATAAAAATGGAACATCATGTAATTGTGGTTAAATATCACACATTCTTTATATTATAGCCAGTACAATTTCAGCACATAAAATATTGTCATAATTAAAACATCATCAATGTTTAAAATGTAATAAAATTGTTCACAAATATTAAAAATTATCCCATCAGATAGATCGCGTTACATAATGCATTGAAGGGACATAAAATTCTGATCTCACTCATTACATCATAATATTTATATAATCATGAATACCATATAGAATGTATAAAAATCATAGTCATAAAATAAATGATGGAATACAATTCATTTCATAATTATTTAATATATCATACATTCATGAATAAAATGTGGATTTCCCAATGATATATAAAAGATCATACTTTTGAATAAAGGATCATTTTTTATTGGATATGAAACAACTGATGCACATTCGATTTTTTTGGAAAGAATAAACTAATGGAAAATAATTTATTTAGTTTAAATAATCAAGGTGGAAAACATGTATATGCATAAAATAAAAGGTAATAATAATGAAATTATCTTTACGTAACATTAATTGAATATTCATAATAAAATTAATGTTGAGGAGGGAAACCCTAAAGAAAGGGTGTTGGGTTTGAGAATCCCCTTACTTTAATTCCTTCTTTATTTCATTACATTTTTTCCTATTGAATAATAAACATGGAATTATTAGAAAATTTATCCATAAGTTAATTTTTTTAATTATTAACATTATTTATCAATTATATTAAATGGATTATATTTATTAATTTTTATCATTTCAGGGTAGTTATTTTGATATCGTCATTTACATTAAGATTTAAATTTTTTACTCAATTTTGATACTATGTTTAAGGAAATTTATCGAATACTATAATGAATTAAAAAATCATATAATATATATAATTAAATGTTTATATATTAAATGATGTTTATAATATCCATCCCTGATGATCATTAATTTTTTTACATTACAATGTCCCTATATGTAGAAAACAGGCCATTGACTGGACATTATCAGGAGTCCGGGGAAATTGATATTTGATATAAATATATATGTATGTCTATTTATATAGTAAATATAATACTTACAACAGATTTAAATAACTAAAATAATTTTAATCTAATTTTCAAGTAATCTAATAATGTATTTTTTAATGTGGTGGTGGACAATTAATGATAATAATATGAAGAAATAAAAACAAGAAGAGTTATCAAAACTTACTCAGATCTTTGTTTATATTCTCTTGAATGGAAATACAAATCCATAGATGTTTTCAAGTTTTTTTTACACTTTAACATCTCTATGTATTCTATGTGCCTTTCTAGGGTGCATTTTTTTATATTAATGGATTCGGTAATAGATGTATGAGAGATTTTAATGGTGGGGGGAGATGAGGTTTTTTAGTCGAGGATATTGGTATATTAAGAATAAGATATTGAATAAAATATTATATTAATGGTAAAACATTAATTTGTTAATTTTTTAAAATAAAAATAATATAACATCATAATATAATGGTTTTTTTATTAGGTCGCATTTTTTATTTTAATTCATTAGTTTATTAAAAAAATAAGAGGATAAAAAATAAATTTGTATCTTAAAAAATCACTTCTGGTACAATGTTTTGGAAGGCTATTTTTAGGTTTTGATATTAAGATTAATTTATTTTAATGAATATTTTAATAAATAAAATATATCATGGAATAACTCTTTGTTCGTGAAATTATTTTTTAATTATTACTTCATGAATGATGCAATTTAAGATAAAACATTTCTATGAAAAAATATATTTTTAATCGTCACCTGGAAATTGATGTTTATACAAAAATTACACAAAACTCACCCAGGGAATATTTTTATGTTCTAATTTTGAAAATAATTTCCTTTTTATCAAAATAAATTTCTAACATATGTAATTATAATTTTAACTATAAAAATTGGGATTGTTATGAAATACTTCAAAATATATTTTATTAAAAATGTTCTTATATTTTATATATTTTTTTAATTATGGTATTTTTTTTGAATTATAATATTTATATTTACATATATTAATTATTTTAAATATTAATTGTATACTATTTTATTATTTTAGGTAAAAATTTTATTCTAATAGTCAGTATACTATCCCAACTGTCAGGTTTCTATTCCCAATAGTCTGGTTTCTATTCCATATAGTTAGGTTACTATTCTAACTGTCAAATTACTATTCTAATGGTCAAATTACCTCTTAAAAATAACTATTAATTCTTTCACTAAATATTCATCTCAATTAATCTCAAGAATCTCTATTTCTATTTTAAATGATTTGGATTTATTAACACATATTGTTTTCTTTAATAAAGTTTTGGAAGTGGGGTTGACTATTCTAGTAGACCGAGGTGATCAATATTTCCCCTTTTTAGCTTTTCTATTTTATATTTCATAAACTTATAATATTGATAATTTTAAATAGGTTCATTGGTGGTTAATATAATAATAATTATTAACTAAATAATTTTTTTCATTTCATTATTGTTTATAATACTATATAGTATATTATAAAACAAATTTGTTTTAATAGACAAATATCCTTTATAAAAAATTGGTTGTTACAATATTCCCCCCTATATAAATTTCATCCATTAAATTTTATCTCTTATTATATATTGATAATATGTGAGGGTACATATGATTCATTGATTCTTATGGTTTCCACCTTTCTTCTTCACACTTAATGTTCTTTCACAACACAATGTGAAGTTGAGTTGTCTTATTATATAGAATTTGTATCTAATGTCCAAGATCATTCTTGGTTGATCTTCATATGATGGTTCATTCTATTGTTTCACCACCTCTAGATTTCATATATGTGAGGGATCAAGTATGTATGTCCGTAGTTGTGATAGATGGAACATTACATGATCATGAGCCATAATATGTGGAAGTGAAAATAGATAGGCCTTTTCTCATGTGAAATGAAAGATATTAAAGGGAAAATTTTACTTTAGACTAATCTCTTATTAATTTCCAAGTCACATGTCTCTATTCAATAGTGATATTTTATGGAAAACAAATTCTTCAATATCTTAATCCAATCCCCTTAAACGGGTTTCAACATTGCTCTTTTTAAGACCTTGGGAAGATTTTATAAGTTGTTGGATGGATCGAGCCTTCTATACCATATACTTCACAAGGTAAGTTTATGTATCTTTTGTTCACTAACATCATCCCAAAAATCTACTATTCTACAGTTCTTACTATACAAAGCTTCATATGAATCCATTTAAATACTAATGTGGAAGATTTGTTATATGAAAAATCAAACAAAGGGATATGTTGATCCCATTCATTGTTTAATTCCATGGATTAGGCTTTTATAATGTCCCTAAATGTTTATATTGTCTTTTTATGTTGGAATTATGTTTTGGGGTGATAGTCTATGTTGAAATTCAATTCTTTTCATAAAGTATTTTGAATAATTTGCTATAATTTAAATGTGAACAATGGATCATGGTCAGAGAAAAATGAATGTGGTGCCCCATGAATCTTTACCACTTCCATCACATATATCATGGTACTTCATTCAAGTGATAAATCTTGATGAATAAAAATGATGTGGGCAGTCATAATGATTCGATCCACCACAATCAATATATATTTATTCCATTGGATGTATTCAGTAGTCTAGTGAATAATTCATAGTGATGTTCTCCCAGTTACATATGTTTCTAAGATATGGTTTCAAAATCTATTTCAACTTTTGACACTATTCATTAACTTTATGGACAACCAAATACCTTTAGATATACTCTATAATATCATTCATCCTATGGCCCCACAAGAAGTGTTCTAAAACATGGTTATATATATTGGTATATATAGGATGGATGGAGAAAGATGAGATATATAAATTATCCAATATACCATCATTTATCTGAAGAGATTAATGAAAAAAATCCTCTTTGAAAACAAAATCACACCATCATCATCGATGTGGAACTCATGTACCTTACATAACTTTTCTGCATTAAGCATATTTTTTAGCTCCATATCATAACTTTATACCTCTATGATATTCTCTTGGATATGTGGTTAGAAAATAACATGTTAAAGCTAGGATATTTTCCCAACATTTATGAATCTAGGATCATTCCATTACATATCCTTGAACATAGCGTTATTTTAAATCCACATCATGGATAAAGTTTTATGATCTATTCTACAATATGAATTTTTTACATTGTTTTATCTTCCTAGATGGTAGTGAATATGAAATATCATAGTCCATAATTTGGCCTAACTAATTTATATGACACATTTTTACCTTTTTTATGAAATATATTCTTTATACTATTTTTACCAGAATATATAACATACGTTTTAGCATAAAGGTAATGCTTGTAAATATTCAGAGAAAGGGCCGCATATGATAATTCAAAATCATAATTCCTGTTTGAATTTTCATGTATCTTCAACCATCATAAGTCACATATCTTTACATTATCATTATTCATGATTAATAAACCTTATCCTTTCACAAGGTCATAATTATATATCATAAAACCTTCTCTACTTATTGGTATTTTCAGTACAGGTGCAATTTTTTGCATCTTCTAGATCATGTTAAATCATTCCTCACATTCTTATGTTCAAATATAATTTACCCCAATCCATGAGAAATCATTTATTGGTATAGAAAAACAAAACACGTTTATCTAAAAACATTACAATTACCCATCTAATCCATGAAAACTGTGGATTTCCTTGACAATAGTGATTCTGGGCCATTTTTCAATTACATTTATTTTTAAAGCGTCCATAGAAATTCCCCTAATTATGATCATGTTCCCCAAGACAATGACCTAATATATCCAAATGTCTCACTTGAGGAACTTATCATACATTTCCCCCTTCTATAATTTCACCATCAGAATTCTCATATTCTCTTTATGATTATCCTTACTCTTGTAAAAATTATAATATTTTCAATGAAAATACAAAAATATATTGAGGTAGTATGTTAGGAATCTATTCATCAAATCCAAGAAGATTGAGGAGTAATTACTAAGCCTTAAGGGAGTCGGTATGAACTCATAAGCCCATACCTTGTACAGAATGTACTCTTCTAAATATCTATCTAATTCCCCTTCAATTGATGATATCCAGAATAAAGGAATAAAATTGAGGTGTAATGAACTCATCGTATTTAAGAAAAAAACTCATAAATCCTCTTAAGAGTATAATTTTTTGTTATAGTTAATTTTTTTTAGCTACTAATAATTTATACACATTCACATTGATCCATCATTGTTATTAACAGTGATCATTGGCACACCCCAAGGTGATTCACTATGGAATATGAAACACTTTTCTAAATCCTATTACATCATCTTCTTTAACTCCACATATTCAATCAGATCCATCCTATTGGGGAATTTGGAGATAGGGGTGGAATATTGTATACCATATATTTTGAAATCTACTTCATGTGTAGGGGGGTGTGTGAGGAACTTTATAGCAGATATATCAGTTTATTCCTTAACAATAATAATTTCCTCTACAGGGCTAACATCCTTTGACTCAACCATTCGGTCCAGGTGTGCTACTCTACAGTGTATCATCAATTACACATTTGATGGATTTTCTAGATGAGAATCGTGGAAATCTTTTATTTTAATATGACCATTGTATGGTTCTGAATACAAAAGTATATTTCATTTTCCAATGACATTGATGTATACAAAATATAATGGGAGTAAATCTAGCCCAATATAGCATCAAATTACACTAATGTGTGTATTACAATATTCAATAGAAAAAATAATCACATAGACTATTACAAGAGAATAGTACAACATGGGTCATAATGATGTCACATATAGGTGTTTTTATAGATATCTCTACTTCAAGAAATTCAATCTTGAATTCAACAGTTCTAGAAAGCAAGTAGGATATAATGGAATGTGGAGAACTAAAATAAAAAAATTCAATTATTTTGTGAATTATAAGATTACCTTTTATGAAATAATTTTCATGATATTTATCGACTTTAGTAATGGAATAACAATTTCCTTTCTTCTTTTTCATTGGTGACTAATGATGTTGATTACCCTCAAGGACCCATCATTTAGGGAAAAAGCCTCTATAGTTCTTCTTCTCCCATTAGCTGATGCATATCACCATGGGTTGAGTGTTAACACGTGCATTCCATTTTCTCCATCATGTTGTATGAATTCTTCATGTCTATTAGAAATTCATGATCTTTGTGGGCTTCTATTATACCCTTAATGGATATTTCATAATCCCTTTTAGACAATTTAGAGGATGTTTTCACCATATTTTTTGCATGTGGGTAATTTGGTACTGTTTCCCCCATTTTCATTTGACCTACCATCTTGAAACACTATACATATAATCTTATATCCATCACTAGGGTACATTTCTCAAAACTCCATTTATACATTAACATCACATCAAAACACTTCATCATAACTCATAAATTCTCAGGTTTCCAAAGACTTTTGATGGTGTAGGGTTAAACCACAAAGATTATGTCAACATTAACATTATTGTTGATAACAAAACCTAAGGTGTATCATGTAAGACCTGGGTTGTGTTCCTCATAATCCATGATAAATTCACCTATCTTTTTCTTCAACCTATGAATTATCCCTCCCACATTATTCAAGTTGTTCAAGAAAAAGTATTGTTATGAATTATTTCTTAATGTATTCCCACTCCATATCATCTATTTTTTCATTCAAATTGGTTTTCTTAATCAATTAACTCCATTGATCAACCTCTCCATCTAGATTATAGATGGAAAGAGTAAAATTTGCGTTAAAAAAAATAGATGAAAAAAATATCATCTCCATTGAGTTTGAAAACAACTCAATAAAATGTGGATTATACATTGCTCTAAACTTTAGTTGTCATGGATACATAAAGGATTATATTAATATTTTTACTTCTTCAGTTATGAAAGATTATCCAAATTGTTTAAGTTATTATTCATATCGTAAGAAAATGAGGTAAGAATTTCCATGATGTTTTGAACTCCACCTCCCTTGGAATTGTAGATGGCATTCAGAAAATAGTTGAATTTTCTGCCATTTTGTATGTTGGATTTATTTTTATAGGCTCCCATAATTTTCAAAAATAGATAATCATTTAAGAAATTGTAACCATGAAGACCATGAATAATTTATTCTTTTATGAAATTAAAAATTAATACATATCTTATGGAATTTATATGTTAACCTTTTTTCTAATAGATTTGTATAGTTTGTCTTACATGTACATTGGGTTATAAATGTGGTTTACACTCTTATTTTCTAATCATAATTACCAATCTAATTAAACCACACCCCAATAAATATATAGAATCCATACTTTTCAACAAATAACTATTAAAAAAAATTTAAGATAAAATACTTATTGAGATAAGAATATAAGATCAAATGTTTTACTATCTTGGAATATGTAGGCTCATAAATAACATGTATATTATTTTGAAAAGATCTAGAGATGAATTTGAAACCCTCAATAATATTAGTTGAATCAGACATGATGGTTTTATTGGGATGTGGGTTGGCATCATGGAATCATTTTTTACATTGGGTCACATTCTCTCATGATGAAAAATTCCAATAGATTCCTAATTCATAACTGGATACATACATAATTTCTAATGGAAGGTGGTTGAGTGGGGTTTTAGACCCAAAAATACATAGGCACTCACATTAGTTGAGAGGATGGGAGTTTTGGCTCAACACACCCTTTGGAGTGAATTTATTTCTTACCTCGGGAATCTCTTGTAGATTTAAGATATGTTTGTGAAAGTCTTCCTAATCTTGATACAAGAATGGTTACCCTAACAAAATGGTTATTAGATAATTATTATTTGGTGAAAAAGGTTAATCTCATTGTTGAATAAATCATAATAGTTTCCCATGATTTAATCCATATGAGGTTCTCCATCCCTCTCTAAGAAGTCGGTTGATTCCTTATATGCAGAAGTTGTATGACCATATTCTTCAAAAAATGCTACCACACAGGGAGGTTATTTTAATAATACAATGAGGGGATTTAACAATTATGAGGTCTCCAACGTATCCTGGTTTTTTTAGATTAAAAAACCACACATTTCAATAATATCGTACAATTTATCATCGTGGGGAGATGACATATATCCGGGTTCTTAGGAACTAAATATTTGATCTAGAGTTTTATATAGATTTCCTAGGTATCCTAGTTATGGTACGAATCGAACTTATTTTAGTTCAATCCCACACTTATATCTAATGCCAAGGTAGATTCCCTTATACAAGGGGTGTTCATATTGTTTGATTCATATGGTCTTACATACTAGGATTCTAAATGAGACATTCACTATGAATCAACAATATCCTGAGATCCATTTTCAATGTGGGAATAAGGGACAATAGTTGACCAGCCTTAAGATATACAGATATGGGACTTGTAAAATGGTAATATCATTTGGATGATTGATATAGTTCTCAGGCCTCGGAGTGGCATCCTATATATCCTGGTTTATGTAAGAATCAAATTTATCATAGTTCAATTGATTTCTCTATCCACTGAGGGATTAGGGAGAGTGATCACTCCACGGGAATGGTTGGGTACCGATGTTTGGAATGTCAGAGTCATGGGTTTTACATTGAAATGGATATTTATTTTGGATCTGGCCTTAGGAAGACATTGTGCATATCCTTATTATATCAGGAATTATATTTCACATAGTTTAATTGATCAGGGATCATATTTAATGGATTCCATTATATATGGGACATATCATATTATTCCAATGGTTGAGAACACATAGTAGAATTTTCCTTTCCTTCATCGAGGATTATATTGAAAATGATATTATTATTGCAACTCCCTAAGACTATGTGAGTTATGCTCATTGTGGAATATAATGGGGTGGAAGATGATTAGTTTCATTTTTTATGTGTGTGGGAGTTATGTATTTGGATTTTCATGTGGAGATATGATATGGATCATGGTCCTTAGAGATGCATCCTAAATATCATTGTTATTGAAAAAATCAGAGACATCGTAATTCCATTAATAGGGTGAAACTCCCCGACCCTAGTTACCCAGAGTCGGTGCGTTATTATATAACATTGGAATGATCACAAAAGATCAAGTCTCAAAAGTCCGATTATTTTAGTAGTCTTGGAAACACAAGATATATTCATAAGTCTTACATTACATTATAAACTCAAAAAAACTACGACAACATCATGTCTTAATATTCCATCATAATATCCCTATAGGTCATTCATAAAATAATTCTTCACATCCTGGCAAAAATAAAAAATTGAAAGGGGTGAGCTCAGATGCTTAGAAAGGATAACAATATAGAGGAAACTTTCAAAAATAAGCATAAACATTTAAGGCAGTGTATAACTAAAACAAATTATTTTTACACTTCAACTTCAGCATAATATAGAAAAGATAAAATGAAATAATTCTATTTACTTATTCACATGGACATTCTACTAGTTGAATAATCACATGCAATATCAATAACCACTTTTATAATGATAGAATTCATAATGACAGATGATCATAACCACATAGCCAAGGCTTAGTTCCAAGACTACAAATAAGATTTTGTCAAGGCCTTATTCCAAGATAGTAGTTTGTCTCATGAGACCAACTGATTAATCAAGGATCCATAGCAGGCTTCACCCGACACTTACTATGTCCAATGCATTACTCATATGAAAAGGTTTGAACATAATATAAACATTCGTATAAAAACTAACATTAGAAATGTTAATACTTTCTCCATAAACAATGAATGGTATAAAAATAACACATCCACAGTCAAACATGTCACAAAACCTTAAATAAAATATGGAAGTTTTGTATCATATTAATTAAACTTCAAATAAACATAAAATCCATCAAAGGATGTTGGCATAGAACAAATAAAAACTATTTGAGAGAAATATATCTTTTTTTGAAATCATTTAAGACTCACATTATTATAAAACAAAACATTTACTTTGAAAATATTCTTATAAGCTTCTTATGGAAGCTTCAACGATTTTATAAAGGCATAAAATAGACACACCCACAGTATAAGTTAAAAAATACATTCTTACATTAATTCTGTCGAAAAGGTTAAAGAGGACCTTGTTTTGAAAATGACAGAAAGATACCTTTATAAAATTCTTATAAAAAGTAAACAAGGGTATAAATGACTTTATCCAATAGTCTTTAAAATAGTAAGATTGATTTGAAATACATATTTTAGAAACATAAATGTGGATAATAAAGATGTCCCAGTAGATAATTACGTATAAACAACCTCGGATAATGATGAGACTGTGAAATAAACCCTTACCTTATACTTTTCTTTGAGTGGGGCTGGGTTAACCTCCTGTATAATGGTGAAATAATTTTTATTAAATTATACAAGGATCATATACATTAATATGATATCATATATTATCTTTTAACATTTATTTGTTAGTAATATCTTAATATTATCATCATTTTGGGTGTTAAAGGATTCGTTTTCCTTTTTATTATTTGTTATGTGAGCCATATTTTTTATGGATGGGATGAATATTATTCATATCCAGAATTATATCATGTCTCCAAAAAATAATTTTAATAATAAAATGAGAATTAGACTTGAATGGATACGATGGAGAATGAATCTCATCGCATTCATGGAGACGGTAGTACGTACATACGCACGAGCGACAATATCATTCTTTTGATATTATAATAATATATAATTGGATGGTATATCATATTTACAGAATCATTATCATGTTATATATATTATTTACATGAATTACACATCATTACTATACCCATCCAAATAATAAATTTTGAATAACAATTACACCATGACGTGGAGATGGTAAGCCATATATACGCACGTATGGTGACATGTCATTCAAAGGATGGAGAGAATACTGAATATGCTTGTACCATATTTATAATAACATCTTAGTATATAGAATATACTAGAGTTATTATTTTAGAATGGGAATAACAAATAAAGAAGAAGTTGAAGAAGAACAGAATGTGAAAAAGGGTGGTAAAAACACTACCTATTCTTCAGGTTCTTCCTTTTGATTTGATCAAAAGGACTCATAGTTAATTAGTTTTACATTTACTAGGTCACTTTTTATTTTTATATTATATAGTTAATAAACAAACTCTATACATCCATGCGACCCCCAAGTGGTCCATTAATGATACACCTATCATGATATAAGTTTCTTGGCCAAACCATAGATTTTTTGAATTTAAAATCAATTAATAATATAATATTATTTTAAAAAACTCTTTTATGTCAATTTTGACACTATTGGGTATTTTGTTTTCTATAAATTCATAAAAACCTTATTACTTAAAAAAATTATATAAAAAATCCTTATATTTAATATTTACCTAGAAATTTATTGTAATTTATAAAAAGTCTCAAATTACATTTATTTTGTTATTTATAATATTAATTATCTTAATCTTTCATTAATACGTTAATTACTGAATCATCATTGTGCCATAAATTTATTAAATTTTTTAATTTCTAAAAATTATAAATAAAATACCATTATTTAGGAAATATTTTTATCATTCTAATGAATGTTTATTATTATATTTATCTTTTGTAAAAACCTCTACTAAAAATGTTTTCGTTAATAAACTTTGATTTTAACTATTTTAACTCTTCTTTGAATTAAATTATAATAAATGTCCTAATCTAATCCAAGTGGACCTAAATGATAATATTTTATTCCTATGGTTTTTTTGGTCAAGATACACTTGTCCAATAGAATTAGGACATGTGTTAGGGTAATATTAATATAATTTTTACCCTTAATTTCCCTATTTACTTTTAACCGTCGTAAATAAAAGTAAAAAGTTACTATTCACCGAAAGAATATTTTCATCTCAATGAACAACATTTTACTTCTTGAAATTAATCTTTTCTCTCAGATTTTCGGAATTCCACTCATAGAAGATGTAAAATTATGTTTTATGTGAATTTCCAATTTCTCCTAGGAGGTGGGTAAAAGACGGTAAAAAGTTCAATAAACATTTTATATATCTAAAATTATTGTAAACTAACTCCAATGAATTACAATGAAATTATATAGGTATTATTTATATATTTTTACCATACATAAATTTAAATAAAATAAATAATTATTGAAATAAAATATTTGGTTTTAAACTACAACATAATGTCTTTTCACTACTCATAAAAAATTTAATGTTTTCAGAAAAATACCAAAAAACCACCCTCAGCTAATTTCGACATTCTGAATCCAAAAATGAAGTCCATTTTGAATGATAGAATTTATAAAATTAAAAAAAGTGGGTATTAATATTCCTAATGGATAGTTTGATTGGTTGTGGTGTGTGTTAAAACTCGAAGTTGCGTACAACACACGCTATTGTATTATTCAAAGAGAAGCGTACCGTGGAAGCTTGAGGTGTTACATTCTCCCCTATTTCAAATAATTTCATCCTAGAAATTTCTAGAATAATACCACATGAAAAGAATTGGGTGGTTCTTTATCATAAGTTACTTGGGTTCCCACGTTGCATCTTCCATCTTATGGTGTCTCCATAGAACTTCTACCAAACGAGTCGTCTGGTTTTTCAGCACTTGTTCTCTTGTATCAAGAATGCTGACTTGCTATTTGCAATATGATAGGTTGGGTTCCTGTTATAATTCCTCGTAAGTGAGTACATACAATTGCTCAGGCATGTATTCTCTCAACAGTGATATGTGGAACACATCGTGAACTTTGGAGAGACTTGGCGACATTGCCAAACGGTAAGCTATAGCCCCAATTCGTTCTAGAATTTAGAAATGTCCTATGTACATGGGATTGAATTTACCCTTCTTACCGAAACGTATAACACCCTTCCATGGAGTTACCTTCAAGAAAACATGATCTCCCACCTAAAATTCCAAATCCTTCCTTCGGTTATCGGCATAGGTCTTTGCTTACATTGAGCTACTTTGATGTGGTTTTGGATTACCTTTACCTTTTCCATTATTTTCTCCACCAGTTCTGGGCCTACAAGTTTTCATTCACCAACGTCATCCCAGCAGGTTGGTGCACGACATCTCTTTCTGTATAATGCCACATATGGGGCCCTCTAAATACTTGAATGAAAGCTATTATTATAGGAAAATTCTACCATTGGTAAATACTGATCCCACATACCCTGAAAGTCAAGTGTGCAAGATCTCAACATGTCTTCTAAGGTTTGAATAGTCTGTTCTGATTTTCCATCTGTTTGAGGGTGGTCGGAAGTGCTCAAACGAAGTTCAGTATCCAGGGATTTCTGAAGACTTTTCCAGAATCATGAAGTAAAATAGGGATTCCGATCAGAAACAATCAACAGGGGTACTCCATGAAGTCTCACAACTTCATTAATATATAGTCTTGATAAATGTTCAAGTGGTAGATCTTCTCTTATAGCACGAAAATGTGCTGACTTTGTAAGACGATCAACAATGACCCATATCGCATCGTTCTTTCTACGAGTCTTTGTTAGTCCCATGAAAAAGTCCATCTTTATATTTTCCCATTTCCACTCCGGTGTGGAAAGAGGTTGCATGACTCTTCAAGGTCATTGCCTTCTAGCTTTCACTTATTGAAAAACCATACATCTTGACACAAAATCAGCAATCTCCCTCTTCATGTTGTCCCACCAAAAATGATCCTTCAAATCACTATACATTTTGGTTCTCCCAGGGTGTATAAAGAAATTAGAACTATGACCATTGTCCAATAATTCCATTTTTTGATCAGGTATATTGGGAACATAATGTTCTTCCCAAATTTCAAAATTCCATCTTCATACACAAAGTCACTCAATCTCCCATCATTCCCTACTTTAATCATCTTTTGAAATTCTTCATCATCAGTCTGAGAACTCTTAATCCTTTCCAGTAAAGATGGTTTGGAAACC
This sequence comes from Viscum album, assembly GCA_963277665.1. Taxonomy (NCBI): domain Eukaryota; kingdom Viridiplantae; phylum Streptophyta; class Magnoliopsida; order Santalales; family Viscaceae; genus Viscum; species Viscum album. Next base: position 284,280,599 of record OY728164.1, on the reverse strand, counting down.
ATTTGAAAAATCATTGATGTTTCACCTTCCATGGTTATTCCAATATCCATCTTCACTAGATCCTTGAAAATTGGATCCCTTTCAATTATCATGTTGTTCAAAACTCGATGATCTTTTCTACTCAAAGAATCTTCCACCTTATTTTCCTTCCTCAGGCGGTAGTGTATTGTACAATCATAATACTTTACTAATTAAATCCATCTATTTTGCCTCATGTGGAGGTATTTTTGTGAGAAAATATAATTCAAAGACTTTTGATATGTATAAATCTTACATTTTTCACCATAGAGGTAGTATTTCCATATCTTCAAAGAATCGATCATATCTGCTAACTCGGGATAATTAGTAGGATAGTTTTGCTCATGAATTTTCAACTATCATGATGAATAGCCAATAACTCTATCATTCTGTATAAGGACACAACCATGTCCTTTCTTCGATGCATCACAATAAATAACAAACCCATCATTCCCCGATGGTAGTGTCAATATAGGAGCACTGGCTAATACTTTCCTCAGTTCTTCGAAACATTATTCACACACTTTTGCCAAAAAAATTTAACCCTTTTATGTGTGAGCTTCATTAATGGGTTAGCCAATCAGGCAAAATTCTGGCCAAAACGTCAATAATAACCTGCTAAACCAATTAAACTACGTACCTCTATTATACTTGTTGGTGCTGGCCATTCTCGGATTGCTCTTGTCTTAGAAGGATCAATAGAGATTCCATCTTTGGATACAATATTGCCACGAAAATAAATCTCCTGAAGCCAGAATTCAAAGTTGCTAAACTTCCCATATAATTCGTGTCTTCTAAGATTCTTCAGGATAATGCACAAGTGATTTTCATGATCTTCGTTTCTTTTGGAGTATACCAAGATATCATCAACAAATACCACCACAAAATCATCTAAATATTCCTTGAAAACTCTATTTATTAGGTCTATTAATACAGAGGGTGCATTAGTCAGCCCAAAAGGAATTACTGTAAACTCGTAATGCTCATACCTCGTTCAAAATGTTGTCTTCGGAATGTCTTCCATATTTACACACAACTGATGGTATCCAAATCGAAGGTCAATATTCGAAAAGTATTGAGCTCCATGCAGTTGGTCAAATAAATCATCAATGCGAGGTAGGGGATACTTTTTATTTATTGTTATAGCATTGATTTCCCTGTAGTCGATACATAACCTCATAGATCCATCTTTCTTCTTAACAAAAAGGATAAGGGCTCTCTATGGAGAAACACTAGAGAGAATAAATCCCATATTACTCAATTCCTCTAGTTTTTTCTTTAGTTCCACTAATTCCACAATGGGAATTCTATAAGGGGTCTTCGATATGGGCCTTGAACCTGAAATTAAATCAATGGAAAACTCAATTTCTCGTTTTAGAGGATGTCCAAGTAAATATTCGGGAAAAACATATACATATTCTTTCAAAATAGGTAGAACCTCTATTTTAACATTCCTTTCCTTACCCATAGTCATTTCATTTTCTTCCTCCCCAATAATTGAATTTAGTTGAGCTATTGGGGGTGGATCTAGATAAAAATTATGTGGTGACTATTCTGCTCTAAAGATAATGTGTTCCTTATCATCATCATCAAAAATCGTAACCTCCTTCTTCTTACAATAAATTCTCACATAATGGTCTTAAAGACAATCCATACCAAGAATTATATCAAACTCAATCATGGGTATGACAATGAGATCAGCAGATAAATAACATTTATGTTCTCTAATGGGGACTAATTCAAAAAACATTATTGAAATAATACTTCCCTTAGGAGTTTTAACTGACAACTCTCTTGTTAAATCAAATTAGAAATATCTAATTTTTAGATAAAATTTGGAAGATATGAAACAATTAGATGATCTAGAATCAAATAATTCATTTCCTAAACTTGAGGAAACCAATAAATTACCTGACACCACATCTTTCAGAGCTTCTACCTCAGTAGTAGTGATATCATATGCATGGCCTTGATCCCTTGGAATTTTTTGAGGTAAGATCCCCTGACTCTTAGGAAATTTATGTGAATAATGTCTCATCTCCCTGTAATTGTAGCATTGTACATCGGTATCTTCCTTCTTCCCCTTGCAATCACGAGTTTGGTGGCCTATTTCACCAAACTTGTAACAAACTCACATTCCCTTCAAGAAAATACCAGGGTTTTTCTTTCAACATTTACTGTAGGATGGATATTCAACTTTTCCCTTCATCCGTTTATTTCTATTCTCAGATTGATTGGCATATCTCTTCTTCTCTTTCTTTGCTTTAAAGTCATGAGACTTAGATAATTCTTTTTCTTTATGATAGCACATGAGACAATGTCTTCATACTAAGATAAGGATTGTGAGACTAATGCTATAAGGTGAAATGGTTTTAACACATGAAAGAAACAATAAATCTTACTTCTTAGGTTACATATATAATCTCTCACACACATTGCTAACCTTGTAAAGTTATGCTCATAATTTGCGACATTCTCATCCTCCTTTTGCCTCATACTAAGAAATTGCCTTTCCATATCTGCTCGATGGTCACGAGGAAAGTATTTTTCTAAGAAAATCTCTTTGAACTCCCTCTATTCCATATTTGGTACTTCATCATCTTCCTTTGTGTTTTTAATCAATGACCACCATTGATCAGCATCTCTGTTGAGGTGATAAACTTCCATGATAACTTTTTCCCTTTCACTACCCCCCAAAGACTGAAATATTTTCACTGGGGAACTTATCCATTGCTCGGCTACTAAGAGATTTGTACCCCCATTTACTATTGGTTGTTTTTTCCACATGAAGCGGAATAACATTGATCCTCCACACTGTGGATCAGGGTGCTCTATTCTGGTAAGTTGTTATTCATTACCTGAGTGAATTGTATCAGTATGGTGATTAGCTAATCAGTACCAGTTGCATCACCAACTCCACTATAATTATCTTGAGAAGTAGTGAAATCACTACATAGAGTGCGTGCATTGATACAGTTTCCATTTCTTCCACTAGCGGTCATTTCTAAATAGTGGAATAAACTAGATCAGTTTATGAATCAAAATACATAATTCCATACTTGTAAAACACTTAACATAAATTGAACTATTTATAGATATAATCCATAATCATAAAAAAAATTTCTTTGAGGAATTATATAATCATAAACCCTTCATTATAGTTTTTAAAAAAAATTAGAATTATCATAGGCATATCCCACGAGAATGTCGTAACCAAGAGTGCAGCAAGGCCCATTGTCAAGCACGAGTTCTCGTTCGTGTCTAGCTCAAAGCAATGTTTTTGGGTTTTACCCCTAGCTGCATCAGTGCCAGAGCAGCCTCTACCTACTCGTATCCAGACTGGGATGTATTGCTCAGAATACTCATAAAATATCTAAAATACCAAAATTCTAGGAAATTCTTTTTTACTAATCCTCAAATTATATCTTAGGGCTATGTGCTCTAATCAGAGTTTATCTAAATCTAGCTTCCAAGGACTGTACTAAACTTCCTCTGATACCAACTATAACTCCCCGATCCTAGTTACCCAAATTTGGTTCATTATTAAATTACATTGGCATGATCACAAAAGATCAAGTCTCAAAAGACCGATTAGTTTAGTAGTTTTGGAAACACGAGATATATTCATTAGTCTTACATTACATCATAAATTCAAATAAAACTACAACTACATATTGTTTCCATATCCTATCATACTATCCCTACAGGTCATTCATAAATTAATTCTTTATATCTTCAGAAAAATAAAACATTGAAAGGGGTAAGCTCAGATGCTCAGTAAGGATAACAATATAGCAAAAACTTTCACAAATAAGATTAAACATTTAAGGAGATGTATAACTAAAACAAAGTCCTTTTATACTTGATCCTCATAATAATATGGAAAAGATAAAATAAAATAATTCCATTTAATTATTCACATCGATATTATACTAGTCGAATAATCAAATGCAATATCAATAACCATTTTCATAATGATGGAATGCATAATGCCAAATTATCATAAACACATATCTAAGGCCTCATTCCAAGACTACAAATAAAATTTTGTCAAGGCCTTGTTCCAAGAATCTAGTTTGTCTCATGAGACCTTCTGATGCTTCTATGAGCTATAGCAGGCTCCACCCGTCACTTACTAAGTCCAATGCATTCATCATATGAATAGGTTTAAACATAATATACACATTCGTAGTAAAACTAACATACGAAATGTCAATAATTGCTCCATAAACCTTGACTAGTATAAAAATAACACATCCACAGTAAAACTTATCACAAAACGTTCAATACAATATGGATGTTTTGTATCATAATAATTAAAATTCAAATAAGCTTAAATTCCATCAAAGTATGTTGACATAGATGAAATCAAAACTATTTGAGAGAAATATCTCTTTTTTTTAAATCATTTAAGAGTCACATAATTATAAAAGAAAAAATTTACTTTGAAAATATTCTTATAAGATTTTAAGGGAAGCTTCGACGATTTTATAATGGCGAAAAATATCTACACCCACCTTATAAGTTAAAAAAGACATTCTTACCTTAATTCTGTCGAAAAGGATAAAAAGGAACTTGTTTGCAAAATGACAGAAAGATTCCTTCATAATCATCTTATAAAAAGTCATAATGGGTATAAATGAATTTATCCAATAGTCTTTAAAATATTAAGAATGATTTGAAATACATTTTAAAGAAACATGCATGTGGCTGATACAGAGGTCCCAATATATAATTATGTATAAAAAACCTCGTATAATGAAGAGATTGTGAAATAAACCCGTACCTTGTATTTTTAATTGTATGGGGGTAGGATAACCTCCTGTATAATGGTTAAATAATTGTTATTGAATTATAAAATAATCATATACATTAACATGATATCATATATGATCTTTTAACATTGATTTGTTAATAATATCTTAGTATTATCAACGTTTCAGGTGTTAACAGATTCGTTTCCTTTATATTATTTGTTATGTGAGCCATATTTGTTATGGATGGGATGTATATTATTCATATACATAATGATATCATGTCTCTAAATATTATTTTTAACCATAAAATGAGAACTATACGTGAGTGGATACGATGGGGAATGAATCTCATCACATTCATGCAGACGGTAGTCCGTACGTACGCACATGCGAAAATATCATTTTTTTGATATTATATAAATATATAATTGGATGGTATATCATATATACAGAATCATTATAATGTTATATTTATTATTTACATGAATTACACATCATTATTATACCCATCCAAATAATAATATTTTGAATAACAAATACACCATGACGTGGAGACGGTAAGCCGTACGTACACACGTATCGTGACATGTCATTCAAAAGATGGATAAAATACTAAATATTCTTTTACCATATTTATAATAACATATTAGTATATATATTATACTGGAGATATTATTTTATAATGGTAATTACAATGAAAAACGATGTTGAAGAATAAAGGAGCTTGAAAAAGGGTGGTGAAAACATTAACTCTTCTTTGGGTAATTTCTTTGGATTTGATCAAAAGGGATCCTTAGGATGGCTTTATGATCAAACTAATGCCTCTAGGTTAACATGATGATAGTTTATAGAGTATTTTGGTTGGGGTTGTCTGAGCCAAAAGTCTTTGAATGTGTGAATTACTGAGAAGGGGGAGTTCCCTTTTATAAGAGGGGTGAGCGGCACCTTTGGAAAAGCTAGAAATATTATTTTACAATAAATTTATATTCGGTTTCTAATATCTCAAAAGAGGATTATTTAAATTTTTAGGTGGGGATAGGTCGAAAACCATCCACCCAATAGGTTTTAGACATGTTTGGGTCATTATATTAACCATATCGTTTAGTTTTAACTCTTAGTTAATTTGTTTGACATTTACCATGTCACTTTGTATTTTTATATTATATATTAATAAACATACTATAAACATCCAAGAGACCCCCAAGTTGTTCATTAATGATACATATATCAGGATATAAGTCTCTTGGCCGAACAATATATTTTTAGGAATTGAATATCAATTAATAATATAATATTTATTTTAAAAACTCTTTTTTGTCAATTTTGACACTATTGGGTATTTTGTTTTTAAAAAATTCATAACTGCATTATCAGTTCGAAAAAATTTATATAATCAATAATAATATGTCATATTAACCTAGAAAAGTATTTTAGTTTATAAAAAGTCTCATATTACATTTATTTGTGTATTTATAATATCAGTTATCTTAATCTTTAATTAATACGGTAATAATTGCATCATCATTGTGTCATTAATAAATTAAATTATTTAATGTATAAAAAATATAAATAAAATACCATTATGTAGGAAATATATTTATCTTTATAATTAATATATATAATTAAATTTACCTTTTTTAAAACTCTATATTAAAAATGTTTTAGTTAATAAACATTTATTTCAACTCTTTTAACTCTTCTTTCAATTAAATAATAATAAATTTACTAATCTAATACAAGTGGACCTAAATGATAATATTTTATTCCTAATGTGGTTTTTGGTCGAGATACACTTGTCCAATAGAATTAGGACATGTTATAGTGTAATATTAATATCATTTGTACCCTTAATTACCCTATTTACTTTTAACTGTGGTAAATAAAAGTAAAACATCAATATTCACCAAAAATTATTTTCATCTCATTGAACCACATTTTACTCCTTGATATTAATTGTGTCTCTAGGATTTTCAAAATTCCACTCACAGAAACGGTAAAATTTTGTTTTATGTGAATTTCCAAATTCTCCTAGGAGGTGTGTAAAAGACGGTGAAAAGTTCAATAAACTTTTTATATATCTAAATTTTTTCTAAAATGAATGCAATGAATTAAATTGATCATATATAGGTATTATTTATCTATTTTGATCTTAATTAAATTTAAATGAAATATATTATTATATAAATAAAATATTCGGTTTAAAACTACAAATTAGTGTTTTTTCACTATTCATAAAAATTTAATGTTTTCAGAAAAATACAAAACATTCACACTAAGCTAATTTCGATATTCCAAATCCAAAAATGAAGTCCATTTTGAAAGATAAAATTTCAGAAAGTGGTTATTTCTATTCATAATGACTAGTTTGATTGGTTGTGGTGTGTGTTAGAACTCGAAGCTGCGTACAACACACGCTACTATATTATTCAAAGAGAAGCATACCATGGAAGCTTGGGGTGTTAAATTGGGGACAAAACTATGAGGATTCCCTATGGTTGTGATTGAGGATTAAAAACCAAGTGTTGATAATGTTACCAAACCTTTGGATTCCCGTTGTTCTATCTTACATACCTATTTGACATGCATTGGTGGTATTCTGGACATGCCTCTGTTACCTACATGAAATTTTTTAGAATTTCTATGTGAAATTTAAAATGTGGGACCATATGATCCCGTGGAATTATTTGTAGGATGTCGTGTATCGTGGATGACATGTGTATGAGTTTTCACATGATTGGGGTATGTTTATCTAGAGGATGTTACATTATCAAGATGAACTACCATGTTTTCATAATGAGATATGGATTACACATATGGAGGGTGAAGAAAAGGTCAATGCGACATGTCTCGGAGGGTGTCACACATCCCAAGATACATGTCTGGAGGGATTCAAGAGACCTAGATGACGTGCCAGGAGATCATCTCAAGAGCCAGTTGACATGATCGGGTGCTAATATAAGACTTGGATTTCATGATCAGACATCTTTATATGAGTCAGGTGATGCTTCTAAATAAAGTCATAGGTCTTGGGTGAAGATTCCAGGGGGACTTTGCTAGAATATGTTGATGCACCTAGTAAGACCGTATGACATTGTATGATATATCCAAATAATCATTCATGGCCCAAATTCTATATTGAAAGAGATTCATGAGATCTTTATAACATGTATTGATGTTTTCGTCTGTATTGGATAGTGAACACAAAGTGCATGGGGGTCACTAAACATGCTTATGGATTATGTATTCCACCCATAGACTTAGTTCTAGATATTATACTATGAATGACTTATATTTATTCAGAATATGTTTATTTTGAGTCTCACATGATTAATCATACATTCGGAATGTTTATCAAATTGTTTTCCAGAGATCATTTGTGTGATATATGTTTGATTAAAGGAACGGTTTTTGTCAGTTTCATAGTATATTTGGTCATTTGATGGTGTATTACCAAATAGAAGATGTACCGTTCATGAGATAAGTCACTCTCACAAGTCCACTCTGGTTCTCGAAACCTTTTTTCTCAATATTTTTTCAGGAATAGTTTTAGTGTCATCTTCCTTTTCCTTTCGTGATATTGGGGGTGAAATTTATAGGCATCTCTAAATCAGTTGTTCACCAACATGTGTGACATATCTGGAATGTATCCGAGATGGAGGGGGATAAGGTCTATGGTTCCATGTGTCTTAACAAGTCTTTATAATAGATCATTCAGAGGGAGTCTCCAAATATTCGGTGATTGAGATTACCTCCATCTGTGTATCCTTCATTAGATTATTTCTAATTATTGGGGACTTGGTTGACCCATGCAGTCATGCGGATGAAATTCTATTTTTCATAATGACATTTAAAAGTTATTTATAAAGATGAATGTTCCAATTGAAATGTGTTTTTAAAATTATCAATTTCTTTCCATGGACATTTTGTGAGGCAAGGGTGGCTTGTCCAAGATTCTTTTGGGAAAATACTGTGGAAATCTTTAGCACGTCCAAAGTTTTTTATGACCATGAGTAGCACTCCCATCCTGAATTTTATCTCCATTGTTCTATTTTACAAATATTTGGTAATCATGTGATAATTAATGAATAATGGACAAGAAAATTGAACTTTTTTTATGATTCAATGTTTGACCAATATGGGACATATGGGAGTGTGTGAGTGTTTAATGGACGAATTCATCGATTCTATCCATTGGGAGCGAAAGGGGAGGCACATGGTTTTTTGTACATACCTGAATCCTTTCCCATTATGTGGCTGACAAGATAAATGGATTTTATGAGCTAAGGGGGGAATTTAATCAAGGTTTTTCAATGTTTTATAGACTTCTAAGGGCTTGTCACATGTCTTCCAGCAACTGCGTGTAGCTCCCACGTCCTCCATTTTTATAACCAATATTTAATAGAAGGATGCTTTGTGGGATCCATAGTAGTTTATGTATGACAGAGACTTTACAAGACCTTATGATGGTTACGTGAACAGGAGTCCCCTAGAGGCTGACGTGATCTGAATTTCATAGACACGTTTTTAATCCTTTTATTTTGAGGGGAAAGTATACCCATATAATATTATTACTCATTTTGACTCTAAATATTCTTATTTGGCTCGCGTAAAAAATACCCCCCTCAAGAGAAATGTTTGTAGGGACAAGGGATTTTTTCTGAGGAAAATAAAAGCTTGCATGTGTCTTGGGAGGTGTCTTGAATATGTTACATTGGTAATGCTTTTTATACAAGGTGAAACATGGTATTACTTGAAATTGACTATATATATAGGGGAGAGTGATTCTCTTCATCATCAGACACCTCCCTTGATAACAATTGTCTTTTCCTCCATCGTGTACTTCTATCACAAACCCATTTCATGAAGCCTGATCGAGAGCCCTATTCATGACCCCTCTCCACGAGTCCATTTTTCTAGAGCTATTAAAAAAGATAATTTCTTCATTATAAATCTATTCAATCCAACCACAAATCGAACGTTAGTAATTTCCCAAAATTTTATCTTTAAGGCCTATGATTTTTGTTGATGGTTCTATGGGATTTTACAGATCGATCATATGATAGATGTGATTCACGTTACCCAATTTAGGTCACAAAAATGTAAGCACCCAATGGGGTAATGTGATTATTTGATTCCCTATGGTTTTATGAGACCTATGAATCTTTTTGGGATCAGGTGATTCGTGAACTCCGTATACGACTCACGAACCCCATGTTGATTCATGTAGTGAAAAATATGATATTAGTTTATTATGTCCATTATTTTTTTCTTAACATGAATTTATATTTCCACTTACTTATTTTTTCATGGATTCTAGATATCATCTACCTTCAGTTATGGTAAAGAAAATAGAAATTATCTCTAGAAATTGTAACGATGACCCATGATACAGTGTGGATTTTGATAACAATGTTTTCAAGAAATTTCTCCTGTCTGAGATCCAGGATTATACCCTATCGCACCATCTACCTTTGTATAGGATTGGTTTTTCAGATGATTCCATAATTATTACTTTAGAAATTAATAATCTATCTTAATGAATTTAAACTTCCTATAACATCATTTTAATTACAATTTACAGTGTAGCTCGGTTTTTTGTAGCTTGACCCCAGGGTTTTCATTATCTGTTAGAAAACACTCCACTCAAATCAGAAGGCAAGAAATTTTTTGAATAACCCACCTCTAAATGTAATTCATGTATAATTTCTTCTTTATTAAATTATATAAGAGTAAAATTGTACATGACTTTGGATCTCTATCCCAGTGTAAAATTTTAGATGAATGAGTACAAACATTCTGGGTAAGGCAAATCTATTTGGAGTTTGCTAATGATCTATAAAAAGTTCATCTTTTTTAAGTCATGTGGATATATCCCTTTATCTTTTTCCACTACCCCAATCTTCATCATGAAATTATTATCCATTGGTGTCCTAGGACTAACACATTTTATCTTCACTTTGGTGTGGTGGGTTTCAACTAATGGGATATACATCAACTAGGTGGTATCCCTCCTCTAATAGTGATGCATGAGGAATTAATTTTTTCTCTAAATGGTTAGGATGATCCCCTGTGGACCCATGTTATGGTGAGGGAGATTCTTTTTATCATAACTTATAAATGAATTAACGATCAAATGAAGTTATCGATCATTTCTTTCATTGTCTCGATTCATTTATTTCATCACCACACTGGGTTCAGGCCGACTAGCATACATCCTCATCGATGTCCCTCTCATCATGTTCATTAGAGTTCTAGCTCATATTTTTCCATTCTAGAAGAATAGGATTATACTTCATGGGGTGATCAGGTGATCCAAAAGTTCTCTTTGTACCTTAGGTTGGTATGCTTTCTAGAAATATTTCTAAATGGGTGGCTTTTTCCGTCTAGGAACGTGCTCATTGTGATTCAAGTTAGCACACTGGTGATTGTAGTGTGTCCTGAGGAAGGGTTTCACCTCGACATGGTAGTACCATTCCATACATGATAATATTAAATGATAATCCATATTCAATAAGGTAACCCACATTATAGGATCATTGGTCCTCTCCTATTCCGATTTGGCTGGATATGTGAGAATTTCAATTGTAATCAATACAATAATGGTTCTACTATCCGGGATTCATTATCCCACCATAGATTATAGAACATCACTTGGTTCGGGGCAATGTACCTATGGCCTGTTAAGGTAAATGATACGTTGTTCCAACCTAATATTTTCTATTCTACTATAATTCAGGCATTGATTGGGCTAATTACTGATGATGACAGTGGTTCCCCAGATGAATGATCTTATATGATTTCTCTCCCAAATGTGGTTATTGCAGCCATAGTGGATGGGATATTTATATGTGAACCTTATAATACATATGTATTTTCTGATCCATTTTGCTACATTCAAAGAGTCTCACCACTTATTTTGGTCATCTTTTTAAGGGGAACTAAATCCTGGAATCATTCACCAATTTTTTAAGTTACTGTCTTGTGATGATACTGAGGCCAAGATCATACTTCCTCCTGTTGATTATTCTATCATTCTTACCATTCCCACGATTGGGTAGAAGCTTATATGGGTGGTGTGGTATGATATCTAGTCTGTCATGTGTACAATACATTCTCATCAACAACTCCTTTTTCACTATAAGTGATGGAATTAGTTAAATTCTTAAGGGATATTTCAAGGAAGAGACATCTTTCCAGTGATGACTATCCTAATAGAGGATCAGTTTACATTGTGGATATCAATATTCCATTCTATTATATAGATGATATTCATATTTAGAGGAGGTATTAAAGGGAATATTTTCCAAATTTATCATTGGTCTAGCTAGATTGTACTCCTCCTTTGAAGCCTTCCCTTTTATTCATATATGCTCAAGCCCAAAATAGGATGATCTAGTATAAAATTCATTCCATGATCACTAAAACCCCCTTGAAAGTATTATGTGACCAAGTGGAATTTCTTCACCATGTATTTCATTACTTGGGAGAAGATGGTTTTGAAAAAAAATGTCTGTATTATTTTTTGACGTAAATCGTTTGTACAGGGTGTGATGTAGCTATATGTGAAAGAGATCTGCAAGGCCCAGTGGATGAGTCTCCCATTTCTTGGCCTATTAGGGAGACATCAGCCATACTATAATTGGGTCATCAATTCATATATGAATAATATTCATAGATGGATTCATGGACCATAAAAATATGAAAATTTGAGGAGATCATTTCCCTCTCAAAATCTAATATTTTATCCTCATAATCCTCATTATATTCTTCTTAGAATAGTGTCAAATAGTTTTCTAATTCAGTTGATACTCTTCATCCTGGTGTCAAAGTAGATAGGGTGGGGAGTAATCACTCTAGATATTTATTGACACATCTCGTAAGACTCTTACTAACATTTCCCATACAAACGATTATCATTCCTCATTGCTCGACCTGTGTAATGAATTTTATTTTTTATGAAACTCTAGAGAGACTCTACAATGTGGATATTCTTCCACTTTTGTCATAATGTAAATGGATTTTCTGAACTTTTCACATTTTAGTATATTTTTTCATCTATGGTATACATAGCTTACTATTGATCTGATGTTATATAAAATCCCCAATAATTCCAATCCTATTAATGATATCAAGAATACATGAATGAATGGATTCAAATATTTATTTTGAAAAGTGCTCATAAATTCTCAATAACATGATATTTCATGCAAATGTATGTATTCCACTTATCTTGATATCACATGATTTACCAATGAATTAATTGGGTCGAATAAAAGACCCAAAGGGAGATCCCTCTATCATTTTTCCGAAGACAATAAGATCAGCAAGATAGGCTTCATTTTTGGGGTCGTATGATGAACCTTTAATTCTATTGAAGACTAAATCACTCATGTATTGTAGATTCGGGTTATTAGTTCAGACCTTATTGTACATTAATTTTGGTTCTTTTAACTTTAACAATATATTGCTTCATTTTAGGGTGTTTTATATTCGACCTTATATTTATTTAGTTTGTGGTCCTTTATCTCAGAATATGTATTGATTTATTTCAGGTCATTTAGCTGGGAACTCACAGTTCTTTAGTTCAGGATATTTTATCTCAGACCATATAGTCCTTTAGTTTAGGCTCTTTTAGCATTGAAATAATAGTGCCTTAGACTATGGTCTTTTAGTTCTGAGATTATAATGGTTTAGTTTATGGTTGTCTAGCTCAGTCATGATACTTCATTAGTGTTACGACTTTTTTCTCAGACCTTATATTGCTTCAGTTTATGGTATTTTAGATCGAACCTAATCAATGATAATAGGTTGTGGTGCAGACAAGCCAATAATGACCCAAAATAAATATGTGTATTAGGTGATACGCTGGTGTTTTTAGGACCCACAAGGATGAGAAATCCCTTTTTATAGAGTGAAGCATTTGGTTAATAGATATTTGTGAATATACTAGAGCCTTGGAAATTTATCTATTTTCAAGAGAATGCTTTATGATTTTGGGTATCATTTTCCAAAGGATATGGAATATTTATGGAGGTAATATCAGTTTGAGAGTGAAATACTTGGGATTATTAGTCTACCTAGATAGTTGGAATATGGATTATGTAAATCATGACCCAAAAGATTGAGTTCATGAATACAAGATTGTGCAAAAATTCCTGTTAAGTCCCATGGCTTACTATGATTCCATATTTTTCTATAGCATTTCTAGGGATCACATGGATTGAATCTATTTTCATGGAAGGGGGATATTATTTCATTCGGTGGTTCAATGCCCTTATGAATTAGTATAAATCCAATTAAAAGATGATATCTACATCTATTCGAGAGTCCTAAAATATTTTTGAAGACTCAAAAATCTAGATGATGATGTTCAGTATGGAATAAGGATATTTAGAAAGGGTTCTAAAAAACTAAGAGTTTATCACTTTAATATAATGATCGATACATATGTCATGTGGTTTTGAATAATGATATATTTCCCTCTTAAGTCTTGTGATTAATGTTTCACTGTCTATCCATGGGAATACGTATGAAGAATGGTGACATAACCTCAAGGTTATTGAATCTACTTGGATATTTTCATGTGTAAATCATAAATCATAACCCAAAGTGCCATGGATAATAAATTGATGTGGGAAGATCATACGGGAAGAGGTTCAGATCATACTGAGATGTTACGTTCTTCCGTAGAATTGTTCATGATCATGAGGATTAGAATTTCCTTTTTGTAGAGTTACTCATTTGGTTGATTACCGAAGGTTCATATGAAGATTCAATGGGAATGTATGAATAGTCAAATAAAGGATCCATAAATCTGAACATCCATTCCAAGGTTCATGGAAGGTTGTTGTGATCTGAGTCCCCCCAAATAATGATGTGTAATTTTGGGATGGTGTAATATCCAAGAAGCATTTGAGTACCAGAAAATTTGTGTCACTATCTGAAGAACATATTCTCGTGGAGAGGAAATGTGATAAATCAATACTCTTACTTTTTATTGAACTAGAGGGTCTAGAGAGAATAAGATGGGTTTTTATAGGGTTACTAGGTAGACCCTATTTTCATTATGAATTATTTATCTATGCACTAATTTTTCTTTTTCGTTGATGATGATTTGTTTAGAGATTGAATACATGAATATTTTTAAATAATCCCTTGTAAGTTCTCATCGAGAAATGTTTTGTGTCCCTTTCTCTAATAGATTATGGTCACATTTTATAGACCATTATAGGCTAGTTTCTAAGGTCGTATTACATTTACAAGAGTGCTGGTAATTTAATGTCATGAAACATGTAGACCTGATATTTTGGATCGTACAAAAGATCCCCATTAGGATACCAATGGTCAAGAGTACCCCTATCAGATTCATGAGGGGGGTGGAAATATAATAAATTAAAATTTAATGTTCTATGTTAATGATAAATGATATGAGTTAGTCAAATGTGTGAGGTTCATAACGCACTAGGGTGTTAAGTCCTTCAATAGTGGTGTCTGGGCTCATGAGGTTTGAAACATCCTTTTTGAAAAGTGTTATATTTGGTGTAAGACCATAGGAAAAAAGACATGAGCCCTGGGAAAAAATGAATAGTCATGGAAATGTTTCTTTAATCTATATATCCTTTCTAGGGTCCATGGAATATACTAGTAACATGAAGATCTCAAGGCATGATGTATGGTTTATGGATTGAGGTACTTAAAAAATATGTGGATGTACCCTGTATTCTAGTTTACCAGAGTATGATCCTTTTGATCCTTTGATAAGAAATTAAATATGTGTGTTGGTCAGCATATTTATCATCAGGTAGTGTTAATACATTTTCTTCTATGTAGTTTAATCATAATGTTTTAAGGATGTGTTCTATTCGGTTTATTATCTCACAGTAATGACATTTTCCATGTAGTTTAACATCATAAAGTAAGGATGTGTTCCATGTAATTTTGAGGGCTTATAGTGGGGATTTTTGTCCCCAAATGTTGAATGCTGGAATTTCATATGGTCCCATGATCGAAATGAGGGGTGTTAGTACGTATCCCATGGTGAAGAAATCAAACAACACGTAGTTCTTGAGGAACGATCCCTATGTAGTTTATACCCATACATATAAAGTGGAATTAATTCCATTAACGGTTATGGTAGGGCCATGGATTGGAGATCTGAGAATCACGATGTATCCTGTGATGATAAGAATCAAGCCACACATAGGTTGGGATGGAATCATGTAGTTTGACATTGTGAAACAAATATGAAAAATATACCATCCTAAAAGAGAGGTTGTGATGTGGCTTGGACCAAGGTTGGTAATTTAAGTGTCGTTACATATATCATATGGATAAGAATCAATATATAGGTAGATTTATGGGAATTGTGTTTCGTAATGTCTTGAGAAAAGGAAAATAATGGTCCATTCTAAAGGAGTGGAGGTGATGTGGCTAGGACCAAGAGTAGAAATATTGGTTTTCTATGTATATAATGAGGATAAGAATCAATCCTCATGTATTTCTAGAGTTATAATCTAGTTTAACATCATATGGAAAATATGAATATAGAATTTACATAATGATTGGTGGTGATGTTGATGGGCCCAAGGGTGGAAATCCGAGTGTGTCTACATATATCATGATGAAGATAATGAAGGCACACCAACTAGAGTGACCATATTTTTTATCATCGCGTGTCATGGAATCATGGAACACCATTTATGGAAGTTTATTCAGAACCAAAATAATACAATCGATAGCTGTTATGCCTTATTTGTCTGAGGGAGCCCATACTGGAGATCTTCAGCCCATGTAAAACATGATCAATGAGGGATACATGGAATTGGAGAGGCTTTTTCTTCCCATGAAAAAGTTCTTAAGAACAAGAAATTAACATTTTTTATCATGGGGTTGATGGACTACGATATATAATTGTGGAGTCCCTAGATATATCACGGGAAGTGTGAATCAATATAGACATCTTTCTGGAAATATCATGTTGTTTAACATCTTTTAGAAAGGACATGTGTGACTCATCATCAAAGAGGGGGGATGTTATAGATCAAACCATATTTTCTATCTTTTAGTAATAAAGGGGTTCACATGAAAGGAATGATCATTGTGGCAAGGGAAAAAACTAATTTCTTGTTCTTCACTACGTATCATGTGATGGCAGGAATCAGTCAATACATAGTTCATTAAATATCATGTTGTTTAATGTCATGTTGCAGTGACATCTACGAAGAAATTTAATGTCATGTGGTAAGGATGATCTTGTACATATTAACTTCATGTATCCAAGAATAATGATGATACATAATTGTATGTTTGTGCCCATATTCGTGTAATAATGTGAAGTTTTGTTGAGGAAACTTTCATTGGCAGGCGGTGTGACATGCTCCTCATCCATCATGTCTGATGAGTATGCCACCTTACGATAGACCACATGTATGAATAATGATCCCTCAAATTTGGGCTCCTACTTTAGGGGAATCTCTCCTGTTATCCTTGGGGGTTTGAGTAACATTATATTATAACATGAGAGGATTGAGTAGTGGTGGACCTTTTTAAGGAATGATCATTCAATACGATTTTGTTTGAGTTCAATGTTCTACAATGTGCACAACCCATTTTCATCGAGTCATTACAATTCATCTATCTACGATTGAGATTTCCTATCATCTAAGGGTTGACCACAAACAGTTATTCAGTGAATGAGAAGCTATATATCTATGGGTAAAACTACCTCAACCTCATATACCAATGAATATGGTACTTATTTTGTAACAGTATGGATAATGGTTGGTGGGATCACAGATCATAGATATGTGTGTATGGCCAAGAAATCATATCCTTATTCACTGTCATTTGATGAATTATTTAATGAGTCTTATTTATGGACACTATCTTTTCATTTACATATTTATGATAGCGAGAAGAATGATTGGACTCAATGATGTTCTCGGGGTAGATATTCGTCAACTCTGTGGAGAAAAAGATGGTGTCATTGTCCATAAATATTCAGTGAGGGATCCAATAATCAGTGACTCTATAGGACATTAAAATGTTAATGATGTAATTCGTCATGATGTTCTTTGTGGGCTATCACCTCATCCCATTTAGAAAATATGTTAGTAGTAGTAAGGATGTACATGAACAACTTAGCTGTGACTGAGGGTTATAACCCCAAGACATCCTTCTACCAAATAAAAAGTGGATATGAAAATTTACAATATGTTTAAATTATAGGGGTTAATAGATGATGTTTTAATGGATTCATCAAGAATGATAATTTTTGGAGAATTCCATGCATTACAGTATCATCGATTTCTAGTAATATTACAACCTCTTTATTTAGTGGGAGAGCCTGTGCCTATATTGAGGGTTGTTTCCAGAGCCCACATGGAATTATTCAATTACTAGGGGAGGGGGAGAATCACCTTATTATATGCATCTGAGGAGGATTCCATAAAATCCACGCATATAGATATTTTTCTTCTCATTTGTGACATCATAGTGTGTGATGTTTACATCATGACACCAATTCGATTCCCATTTATCTCTATGTATTGGGAGAGTCCCAATTTGAAGACAACAAATTATGGGATCCATCTATCAATGGGTGTACACTGAATCATCATGGAGGATGGTGGTTTACACCTAATTTATCAATTCTATATCAAAGATGATGATTGTTGATACTGATCTTCAAGGTGTGATATAGAAGACTGCATCATCATGATCAGGGTTGGTGATAATGATGGCTACATTGGCCAATGCATCGGCACAAGAATTATGTGATCGAGGAGCATGATCTAATGTCATCCCAAAAGGTACATGTTCCATCAATCTCTAGATGTATCAAGGGAGAGGGTCCAGTTCTTCCTTTTGATGACATATTCTTTATTGATTTTATTTATCACTTGCTCTGAATCCCCTTTGAGGTTTACGTTCAGTATTTTTATCTATAGGACTAATTCAAAAATAACAATGCGAGGTTGGAACTCCACCTCATTATTTGTGAAGATGTCAAATAGTGAGAAAGAGTAGGGAAAAATTCAAATTGTCTGGATAGATAAATACAACCCCTAATCTAACCTGAATAATATTTGGGTATTACATTATTGACATAATATGAATTCAAGAGGAACAATAAGAATTTATCACTAATGTTTGAGGAGTTTCATAGTCATATTTGACCTCCTCATCTGGAAGCACAATGTATTATGTTGTATTTTCTGGGGTATGGTGTTATATAAGGAAATAGGTTAGGTATTTCCCTTTCATCAATTTCAATGTTACAAACAATATGTCACATTATTGAATAACGAATGCCAATATATCCATCCACTGAGTTAGCATTGGATGATCAAGGATGTACTTGAGTGGATTGATACAAGAGTCCAAGTGGACTTTATAATGGTGCATGTATTGACTCAATGTTTTCACTATGATGATGAGTGCAAGGCAGTTCTTCTAGACATTATAGTATCAAGTTTCATTTCTTATTATATTCTGTCTAAGGTAAAAGTGACTCTTCTTACTCCTTGTATAATTCTATTGTGCGGGGAGGATTTTTATTGAGAGTTCAATCAAAGACATATATTCGATCAGTGGCCTCAATTCTATTGGGGGCATAAAGACCAATGGGGGCATGAGATACTTCTTGATAATGTTTGGAAGGCTTCTTGATAGTCATCATCACATTGAGAAGAAATTACCATCTTCATTACCCTAGTAAATGTGATATCATTTCCATCCGGGTTGGATATAAATTTATGAATTTTTTTTTGGTGAGCTTGGACCCCCCTAAATTATTTGATATTCTTGGGGGTGAAATTTCTAAAATGGAACTAGAATTCTCTAATCCAACCTCGATACCATGGTGGCATACAACATCATTGTTAGGATTTGACCACCACATCATCAACATAACATTCAAATATCATTCCAAGTAATTTCACAAGGATACGATGCATGGAGTGGTGATATGTGGAACCATTATTCTTTATTCCAAG
Organism: Viscum album; assembly: GCA_963277665.1. Classification (NCBI taxonomy): domain Eukaryota; kingdom Viridiplantae; phylum Streptophyta; class Magnoliopsida; order Santalales; family Viscaceae; genus Viscum; species Viscum album. The sequence goes on along the minus strand of OY728164.1, from coordinate 284,260,828 downwards.
GGGTACGACTTAATAGAAAAAATTCCATGAGATGCTCTGAAGGTATTATATTTTTCATCTTTGGGGGCCATCTTTATCTAATTGTATGTTGAGTACCCATCCATGAATATGTGGTCTTAGAATCTAGAGTTTTCATCGATCAATAGTGTTCTAATCGAAAATAGGAAATCATCCTTTGGGAAATACTGATTAACTTATCTTATGTTAAATAGGACCATAATATTCCTATTATTTTCAATAATAAGGATGATTTAGGAAATATATCTCAGTTATTGTGCATATTATTAAAATATGACTTTGATATCATGTTCAAATGTTTCTCTACCTTGGTGGCATGAGCGGGGTGCATTTTCTTGGAAACCTACTTGAAACCTAAATGCTCATCGGGTAGTCTAAGGTCATTTGTATCCACATTTAGATTCAGTGTGGGAATTTCTATGTAGTTCATAGTGCAAAAATATTGGTGCTACTTCAGAACTGTGATGTACATATATTTCTCATAAATTTAAATGGAATTACTAATCAGTGTGGGTGCTAGGCCATTTCATGTTCAAATATTTATCAGCCTGAGTTCATCGATGGGGGTGGTGAAACCATCCTAAAATAATGGAGGGTCATTCTTAATGACATCCTCATCTTCTTCCATCTTAGATCATGTGGAGGAATCATTATAGGAATATGAAAATCGAGGAGCTTCTCTATAACAGTTAGGGTGAGAGAGGCCATGAAGAGAAACATTATAAGCCCATGTTGAATGAGTTTTAGTAGAGATATTCCAAAAGAGATTGTATTTTATACCTTCTTTGTGGACATAAGGGGCTTTCACCTATGGGGCTAGGTCTATTAAATCTACTAGATTAATGGGGAGTAAAAAATATTTGTTTACCATACTCTATGGATTCATATGTGTGATCCCCAAGTCAATAAGAGTTGTTATATTTATATCATTATCTAGAATTATTTTTCCTCCCTTTTTAAAGAAATATTCTCCATCATATGTTGTTATGAAAGTATTTAAAAGGGAACACTCAACATATAGTATGTCAACATTCCCATCGATGAGGATCATTAGACATTGATGTAATATAGAATGTATTTCTATGAGGATATGGATAAAACGACTTCTACGTAGTTCACTGTATTAAGTGTCTTGTTGTATTATCGTAATATAGACATCTGATGTGAGATCACCAAACCAAGCTTCAACCACGATCATACTGAGAGGTATTTTTTCACTCTTATCATACCCTTGAAGGTTTTTTATAGTTGGAGATAAATCCCACTTCCATAACCAAAATTTTATAGGTTTTGGGTTATGATAATATTTACTAGAACCACTATCCATCATATATCTATCGATGATGAAATTATTGGGTCATCTTGAGACATATATGCATCTTTTTTCCCTGATGGACCTCATCCTGATCATGATTAGTGAATGAGATGGAAACATGGAATTCTGATGAAATGGTCTCCACTTGCTAGACTTATCCTACAATGACTTCTTTTCAAAATTCATATGAGATTTGTATGGATTCACTATGTGCCTTATTGAGTTTTTTTGAATGATGGAGTGCATCAAAGACTATGAGCGCGGATGGGGCTACAAATACATGTTCCAAAATATCGTACTTTTATACTAGAGGTTGAAACATATTGATTTGGGATTTCTCTTATACATGCAGCTTATTAGCCCTGGAATTTGTGGTAGAATGGCCATGTTCTTGTGTAGAGGTTGTGGGAACATCTCCTTCCTTAGGTGGGGGACACATTGGCATTCTCTTTTGTTTGGGTTGATCATATAATCCAACACCATCTAGATATCCATGTAAGATAATTTGTATAGAGTGAGTATTCTAGGGTGTTGAGACACTTTCATGTCTCTATTGGGTATACAGGTGTGATTTCCCATGAGCCTCAGGGTAATATTCATTCTCCATGTGGCCATGACATAAATATTGGGTCCTTCCACACCTACATTATCCCATGTTTCCTCAGTTCCTATGCATGCAACATCTTATTACACATTTATTAATAATAAAAGCATACTCTGGGTTTAAATAATTAGTAGAGAAGGGGCTTGACACGTTTATGTCATTAAAAAAACAAAATATGAGGTCCTTATCTGGTGGAGATTTTTTTTGGTGGGGTGGTTACCATTTTAAAGATTTTGTAGGGAAGAAGTTTTCAAAAGTCATAGGTTGTTTTTTCCAGAGTATGATTTATCCTTTTCTTTTATTCATTATTTTAGTTTTGAAGACTACCTTTGGGTGGTTAATTTTATGTTTCCTCATTAGGTGGTTGAGCTATTATGGGTCTGCGTAGATATAATCTCAGGGTGGAATGACCTCAGTCTACTATTTTTTTAGTCATCATATTGTTAAAGTTTCACACAAGCCTACCTGAGACCTTCTTCCAAACACCATACCTTTCTGATCAGTCAATAGTAATGAAAGTCACCTTCTCTAGGGAATTATGTAACACTACATGAATGTAATCGACCATGCACTGAAGGAAATCGTTGATGATGAAAACATTATTGATATAATGACCCAAACCTCAATAAAAAGGGTAGTATTTGGGATGGTTGGTGAAGTTGACATCTCCATCCCTCCTAGTTTGTGATAATGCTAGTGGGTTATTAAAAATTATTACTAATAAATAACCTAGTAATTGTTCATTATGGAAGGATTATTCCTTGATCATATGTTCCACAAATATTGGGTGACCCTGATTTCATTGTATATCTAGAGTTGGTTGATTCTATGTTTGCGGTCATTTTACCCAAGGTATTGGTTGGTTTGGGTTCTTCTTGGGTGCTTGGATAAGAATTGTTTTTTGATTTAGGGTGGCAAATTCAACCTCTGTAGGCTTGACCATTTTCTTTATTCTGTGGGAATGAGTCATGTTTTGGATCAGGTTATTAGAATGATTTCTGCATTAGGTTTTGTTCTTTTAGGTAACTCAGGGAATCCATAATGGAATTTAAATGGAATTATAGGTGTCTGTAACCCATCCCTAATATTTTTTGCATAGAGTTTCAGTAGTTTCATTTTTTGAGATAGGGATGCTGAGTGAGTAGGTTAAACATTTACACCATTATATGAATCCAAAAAACCACGTGTTTTCATGTTCATTGTTATTTGTTAAGTCTAAAATATTATACTTCATTAGTGTAGAGAAGAATTGATAATGAAACTAATGAAGGTGGAATTTTCTTCATTTTAACAGATCCTACAAGTAGACTTCTATACAAAACAAAGAATGTCCCTCTATGATTTTGTACAAAACAGCTATGATATTTCGCATTCTATTGATCTCAAGGGCACCTCATCAACCCAGATTTGGAATCGAAGTGTGTGAGATGCTGCTCAGGATTTCCCACACAATCAAAAGTAGAGAAGATATAATTTCTGTAATTTGGTGTAGGAATCATTTATTCAACTCACTGAGTATATAGATTTGTCTCAGCCTACACAGGTGGTCATTGACCATCCCTAGCTTTCATTCGAGTATCTAGGGACTATTTGATATTATGAATCTCCAAGGGGGCCAATATATGAGTCATCTCTCTTCCATATAGTGTGGGTGGGGGTAGATGAGGTGGGGACACATTCTTATACAGCTGATTCTTGAATTTTCCCAAGATAGAAATACTACTTTAATGATGGATTGGCTACCTCTACAACTAAGGGAAGTCACAACTATTTACAACTTCCACATTTATGTAGAAATGTTTCTGAGATCCCACTAGTAGAAAGAATTTTTTCAAACATCGATGATATGGCATCGGTTTATTCTAAAACAATGAAAAATATCTCAAAAAAATTACAGTGGTTTTAAAAAATAGGATGCCAATAACTCTTGTGTGTGGATACATTGAATCTCTTTTCTATATAAACCAATGACATAAATGAAAAAAAAAGAATTATGTTCCTATATTCTAAAAAAATAATTATTAAAATGATAAAATATTACCTTTTTGTGTAATTTTATCTGAAAACAGATTGTGAAAATGGAAAAATATATATATTTCGGTATATGTTTATTTAATAACTAATGCTAAAAATTGTTTTAAAAACATGAGATCAAGAAAACCTCATTTTTTTGGATTTGTAAAGTGTTTTTCCCCACTCATGATGACCCTGATGGTGACCCACAAACCCTGAACAACCCTTGTTGTTGTTTCTCTTCCATTATTATCATCATTTCGGGATCTGGGGTTTGGATTCATTATTATATATCATCATTTCATCATTTACTAAAGTATATCTCCTCAAAATTTATTTTTAAATCAAATATCAACCACGATATGCATTTATTTCTTTATTATTGTTTATTTTTCATTTCTACAAAAACAAATTTTATACTGTAATGTTTATTCTTTCAATAAATTTATGGGAGAAATTTGAAACTAAGGGTCCATTTTTCTTGTTGAACCCTGATTTTTTGTGTTTTTTAAATTTGAAGTTAATTTTTTTTCATTTATTTTTATTTTTTAATTGTTTTTCCAATTATTTTTGTAGAGTTAATTTTTTTTTATAAATTTTTTTTTTAATGTTTGTTTATTTTGGAAATTTTTTTATTTGGTGACATTATGCAATGGAAAATGATATCTGGTGTCATATTTCATCAATATAGTCTACATCACATGTAATAAATCCATTTATTTCTCTCATTAAATTAATACAATATTAATTACCTTTTGACACACACGACATCAAACTAATGAAAAAATTATATAAAATTAACTAATCTATGTGAGATGATTGAAAATAATTAAATTAATATATCAACAAACCGTATTTGTATAATATGAAAATAAAAAAATTATATTTTTATATTAATATGATATATAATTTGTTCTAAAAAAAGAATTTTTTCAAATATAATATGTTAAAAATTTGTGTAATTGACTAAATAAATTAAATTGAACACTTTTAAAGTATTGAAACAATATATGATATTTCTATATATGATCTATTATATAATAATTGAGTGATATTCATATTATTTTGAAATAATATTAAAAAATATTAAATATTCAAATGGTCTTGTTTGAATAAAAACATTATTAAATATTATTCATCTCATATTTAAAAAAAATTATATAAATTTAATTTGGTAAAATGAATTTCATTTATTGATTTTGAAATTCAATATTATCATTGTAAATGTTTTTTTATTTTTTTAGAAAAAATAAATTTTTTGTGTAAATAACGATCTATGACGTTTTTACAAATAAATTTTTCTAGAGTGAAGAAAATGTCTATAAAGTTACTATGTAAAAGTTGTACCATTTATATTATAATTTTAAATAGTAAAATAAGTAATCATTTATCATACTTAAACATAAAAGTTAGTTTATGAAATTAAATAGAAACCATAATATTATAATCTGAGCTACTAAATAAATACTTTTACTTCCAAAATCATGATTTTCTACTTGAAATGTCATATATATATAATATAATAAAAAATAAATTAAAACCAAATAATAATTTATTTTACAAAATAATGATTATTTTATGTTAATTTCTACATCTTCCATATTCATCGAGATGCTTCCATGACGTCGATCTGGGTATTCTTTCCCAAGTTCCCCATTACTTTTCAATACCCCTCAATACATCGACTGATAGGGAATTTAGTGGCTTGGTACTTTTTTTTGGATAGTAGAACTGGGTTGGTTTGTTATCCGGTTTCCCAAGAATCGATGTTGAAGTTGATGTTTCTTAGAATCCAGTTGTGTTTGGGTGCCTATCGGTGGGGGAATAACATAGATACAAACAATTAGATTATTTTGAGTAGTGGATCGACTAGTTCTCCTTGTTCTTGTGCTTGGGTAATCAGAATACGACATGTATGCATGGGAACCGTCCTCAATGGGAAAACAATGATGGGCCAAGTGCTAGTGAACTAAGACCTAGTTCTTCTTTGGAAGAATCACGTTTGTTGGAATTGAGTTTGTAACACCTGAGACTTTTATGTTATATAAATCATCAAAGGAATATTTTTCTACACACAACACTTTCTTGGCTTGCTTTACACGAAATCGCAACCTTCCTCGATAGCTTGCGTCGTACGCAATACCGAGTTTCACTAAACAATGATATGCTAATAAAATATTATTAAAACTAGTCTTTATGAATAGTAATAACCACTTTTTGAAATTTTACAAATTTTATTTTTTAAAATGGACTTCATTTTTGGATTCGGAATATCAAAATTATCCTAGGATGAAATTTTGGTATTTTTCTGAAAACCTTCAATTTTTGATGATTAGTGAAACCACTAAGTGGTAGCTAAAAAATTAATTTTTCATAAAACATAATTTTACCACTTCTGTGAATGGAATTTCAAAAATCCGAGAGACACGGTTGATGTCAGTAAGTAAAATGTGGTTCAATGAGTTGAAATTAATTTTTTGGTGAATAGTAACTTTTACATTTTTTTACCACGGTTAAAAGTAAATAGGGTAATTAAGGGTAAAATGATATTATTATTACCCTAACACATGTCCTAATTCTATTGGACAAGTGTAATTTGACCAAAAACAACCTTAGGAATAAAATATGACCATTTAGTCCCACTTGGATTAGATTAGGACATTTATTATTAATTTATTTAAAGAAGGGTTCAAATAGTTAAAATCAAAGTTTAATAAGTAAATAATTTTTAATATGGGGTTATACATAAGATAAATTCGACTATAAAAATTCATTATAAAGATAAAACTATTTCCTACATAATTGTATTTTATTTTTAATTTTTAGACATTAAATAATTAAATTTATTTATGACGCAACGATGATGTAGTAATTATCTTATTAATAAAATATTAACATAATTGATGTTATAAATGCCAAAATAAATGTAATTTGAGACTTTTTATAAATTACACTACTTTTCTACGTTAATATGTCATGTGTTTATTGATTTAAGTAAATTGGTTCGGAATAATCATTCTTTTATGATTTTCACAAAAATCAATTACTAAATAGTGTCAAAATTGACATAAAATAGTTTTTAAAACAAATATTATATTATTATTTGTTATTTTATTCCTAAAAATCTAATTTTCGGCCAACTGACTTGGATAAAGTTATATATATTAATACTAAACAACTTGGGGTTCTTTTGGCTTGATAATGTATGTTTATTAACCTTATATTGTAAGAAAACAAGAAGACACGGTAAAAGTTAAATTATCTAACTTAAAGTTAAATATAAATGATAAGGTTAAAATTGATACCTAAACTTGTCTAAATTTTATTGGATGAAAGTATTTTGACCCCTACCCAACTTATCTTCGAAATATATCAATTTGGAGCTATTAAAAACCGAATTTGACTTTATAATAAAATAATATATTTAGTTATTCCAAAGGTGCCCTTCTCCTCCCTTATAAAAGGGCACCTCCTCCCCCTCTTCCTCACACCACATTGATCCTTCAAGATCGGAAAACCCCTGCCAATTTCCTTTCTCCACTTCCCTAGAAACATCCTAGATGTTTTGGTCTACCTCAAAGACCAATTTTAGTGCCCTAAAAGGAGTTCTCAAAGAGGCGCTTCAAAGAAGAGGTAATGTCCGTCACCGATTCTTTCATCTTTATTTCTCCTTCCACTTCTTCTTCATAGGTTGTTTCATTATGAAGTAATAACATAAGTATCACTTATATACTTATAAGTTATTATTATTATTAAACAACCTTATTTCACCATCTATCCATCCTACGGAAAACAAAATCACCGCGCGTACGTACGTACGGAATACCGTCTCCACGCCGTGGTGTAATCTATTTTCCACCACCACATTACATGGATGGGCATAATTGTGTAAATAATAACTAAATATGATTATTATAAATTGATATTTATTCTTAAATAGTATACATACACTAAAATACAATTCAATGATCATGAGAACGCTATCATCGCTCGTGCGTACGTACGGACTACCGTCTCCACGACGCGATGAGATTCATTCTCCACGTTAACCATTCATGAATGATTATAAAGTATATATAATAAGTAGTCATGAAATATATGACATAATAATACTACTAGATTTATGTATATATATATTTATGTCATCTACTTAATTCAACTCATTTCAATAAGGAAACGAAAACTGCGTTCATGCGTACGTACGACCTACCGTCTACATGAATGGTGTATTTCTTTCCATTTATTGATCCATTATATATATGTATATTCTGAATATATATTATATATAAATAATTTTTAATATTCTGGAATTATGTAATCATGATCTAAGTAATCATATGAATAATTACAAGTTAAAACACGAACGACAAATGAGACGACTTTACCCAAAACGCTACTTTAACATGAATTTACAAAATAACGGGTTATATAAAGTCATAAGTGAACCATATATGATATAATAACAATGCATATGATTCTGTAATAAGTCAATGACATAATTCAAATCATTATACAGGAGGTTCGGAAACTTACGAAGAAAATCGGACCTACGGTAAGGGAAATATCACAATCTCATTTTCTTCTGAGATTATTTGTACTTTGGAATTTATTGGGGTGTATTTTATCATCCACATCCATGTTTCATCAATATGTAATATTATTTCCATCCACCGATAATTGTTTAAATCCAATTTTACCCTTCGGTGAGTTTTTAGTAAAGGATATGAAAGGAATCTTTTGTCGTTATTCGTACGAGGTACTTTTTTGACTTTTCCGACAAAAGTATGAGAAGAATGTTTTTTTTAACTTATACGAAATGAATAGATTTCTAAAACATTATTTACAAGAAGCTTCCTTTACAAGTTTTCATTTTTATTTTTAATCAACTTCTTTTGGTTTAGAATTGTACGACATGTTAAGAAAGGAAAAGTGTATTTGAAGTAGAATGGTTATTTTCCTCAAGAATGGAGTTCAAATGTTTTATCAAAATTATTTTCCAACTAAGATAATATAGGGTTCTGTTTCTATACCTATTATTACATGGATTTGATTATTTTGTGATGGAAATATTTTTATAAATTCCTTTATCTTATATGAATTGTTTTATGATGTCATGTTGTTTAAGAAACCCATTTTTACTACATGGGTTATGCAATGATGTATGATTTATGATTTTGTGGCACACATAAGAATGGTATCATTATGAGATGGGTGGGACCTATATCTCCCTCCAATGCATTGGGTAAAGATTTTATATCTCATGAGATAGACATGGCTGGAATGGTAGGTTATACCGGTTCAGTGAAACAGGACTGAAACGAGGGTGACTCGGTTCAGAAATGGACTTTGTCCACTAAGATAGTCTTGGCAATGAGTCTTGACTAAAAATATATGATTCTATATGATTATGTGTGTATTCCACAATGTTTCATGTTTTATGTTATGATTATTGGGATTTCATTTCACTACTATGATTTATCCCTTGTTATGAAATTATGCTCTCTTTTGTAGGTTAAGATTTCCAAAATGTTATGTTCTTATGAATATGATGTGATTTATATTTCTTTTGTTTACCCATACTGAGAATTTGAGCTCACCCTTTTATGTTTTCTTTTCCCCAGGATATAAAGAAAGGTTTTAGGTAAAAAAATGGAACATCTTTATGGGATATGTTGAAGATATTTCACCACGATTAGAAGATTATATTCTGAGTTTTCAAAGACACTAAACTATTACGATCCTTGTGTGTGTGTTTTTGTTATGTACTAAGTATTCCACAAAAGTAATGTAATTTCCATGTACATCAGGATTCGGGTCTCTACAGTTGGTATCAGAGGAAAAGTTTAGTCAACCTTTGGAAACTAGGATGCGAAAACGTTAGTAAGATCCCTCGAGATATTTCTAAGGTATGTCTAGGGATGTCCCTAAGGATAACTATACGTATTGGATATAGTCCTAGAACTATGGTAACGATATTAGATTAAACCAAAGATGTTAGATATTGAAGTTACTCCCCCTTTATTATGATTTTTTCCTCTCACACTATTCTTTTTGGGTTTTATAAAATGGCTGGAAACAAGATGATTCACGATAATGGAGGATATGATGGACAATGGAATGATATTCTTCATGAGCAACCAAATGAAATGAGATTTGGAAGTCCAAACATCATTATTATGCCGAATCAGAAATCTCATAATATGATCAATAAAGTAAAATTTGTTAAGTTTCCCGACTCGGCTAATAAGAGAAAGATGGAGTTTCATGATGATCATAGAGGAAAGAAAGTTCAATTTCCCCTATGTAAATCATGTGGGAAGAGGAATCAAGGAAAATGTTTCAAATGAACTGGAAGATTCTTTGGGTGTGGAAAAGAAGGAAACAAAGCCAGTAAGTGTAATGGAAAAGGTTCAGTTAACACCAGGGATGAGGATAATGGTATTTCTATGACATCAAAAATGGTTAAATATTTTAAATGTGGAATGTACGGGCATTATGAAAACCAATTCCCTATGGGAATGTATCATGAAGAGAATCAGTATGGTCATATGGGCAGTATTTATGTTGATCATGATGAAGAGACTACAAATGATATGTGAGATGAAATAATTGTTGATGCTCTGTCAATGGTTTAAGAATGTAGTGGAATGATTCCATGTTTATAATGTGTAATGTTGTATAAGTAATCTGATGGTACTATGGAATAACGAGACATCTAAGTATTGTTACACGGTTTTCTTTCCTTGAGTTTTGAAAGTGTATGATTAATGGTACTAGTATCCATGAAAGGTAATTCAGATATTTTTGGAATGTAGATAATATGCGCATAATGAAGGGAAAAGTAGAAAATTAAATGTGTGATAGTATTCATGAGCTCATGACTGATATAAGGAGAAGGTTATATCATGTTTTGAGTATAGAGAATTTTTGGATTTTGGTATGTGGAAAGAGTTAACTTTTGACTGCATTCATGTTTTCACTAAGGTTTAATGGGTATTCATTCTTCAATAGAATACATGATTAAGTTATTCACATGTTTGTAATTTGACCAACAAGATATATCTTATTATATATGGGGGATAAATGATGGCATTCAAGTGATCATTTTCTTTATACTATGAGCTTGGACCAAAGTATTATAGATAAGCCTAAAGATTGGAATGGAATATGTTGGACATAAGTTAGTATTGTTTAAGGATAAAACTTTTTTGATATTGTTGATGGGATGTTATAGTAATATAGCTTTAGAAAAAAGGACAACCTGTCGGACAGGAGACATCCCATCGCGTCGGACTAGGCTGTGGGAATCGCACCCACAACCGAAGTGCGACCGGCCTTTATCGCCTACCACTGGCCTATAAGAATTCCATGTTTAGTAGAAACTAGTTTTATTATATTAAGCAGTATGATATATGAAGTATAAGTAAATTTTAGGAACCATATATGATTAATCTCACTATAGATGGACTTATGTATTTTTTGATAACTTTTCTAACCATTTTTTTGAGACAGATGGAATGACCCATCATTATATCACATGATATGCTAACACATCATGAATGAAAAATTCAACTTAATTTCTTTAATAGATGAAGTGGAAATTGTCCAAAGAACGAAAAACGGTGAGACTATACCAAAATCACGAAAGTATTTATTCTAATTCCAATTTCATCAACTATAGGGAAATGTTCTTGAAAACCAAAAATGTTGTCCTAGTGCTCTTATATCTGATGAATCAGACGATACCTTAGATCGTAACAAATTTATGGCTTTGTGATATGCTGACTTTTCCATAGCCATGTTCTCTACCACTCTCCATCAGAACATGATGGTTAGATTTCAATTCCATATCCATATTTTCACCTATGTGGAAACCAAGTGATTAGTTTATTTGGGTAACCGTTACATTTCATACTTTTGTTTTTAAATATTGGTTTTGGTATTCCTTTTTACGATGTGGGTTTCTATTAAAGAAACTTTCGAATAGTAAACCATTTATATCCCCGACGAATTTCGAGGGAGAAATTAATTTTAAGGGGGGTAGAATGTAACACCTGAGACATTTATGTTATATAAATCATTAAAGGAATCTTTTTCTACACACATCACTTTCTTGTCTTGCTTTACACAAAATCGCAACCTTCCTCGATAGCTTGCGTCGTACGCAATACCAAGTTCCACTAAACAATGATATGCTAATAAAATATTATTAAAACTAGCCGTTATGAATAGTAATAACCAATTTTTGAAATTTTATAAATTTTATTTTTCAAAATGGACTTCATTTTTGGATTCGGAATATCGAAATTATCCTAGGGTGAAATTTTGGTATTTTTCTGAAAACATTCAATTTTTGATGAATAGTGAAACCACTAAGTGGTAGTTAAAAAAAAATGATTTTTTCATAAAACCAAATTTTACCGCTTATTTGAATGGAATTTAGAAAATCCGAGAGACACGGTTTATGTTAGTAAGTAATATGTGGTTCAATAAGATGAAAATATTTATTTGGTGAATAGTAACTTTTTACTTTTTTTACCACGGTTAAAAGTAAATAGGGTAATTAAGGGTAAAAATGATATTATTATTACCCAAACACATGTCCTAATTCTATTGGACATGTGAAATTTGACCAAACAGAACCTTAGGAATAAAATATGACCATTTAGGCCCACTTGGATTAGATTAGGACATTTATTATTAATTTATTTAAAGAAGGGTTAAAATAGTTAAAATCAAAGTTTAATAAGTAAATAAATTTTAATATGGGGTTATACATAAGATAAATTCGACTATAAATATTCATTAGAAAGATAAAATTATTTCCTACATAATGGTATTTTATTTGTAATTTTTAGACATTAAATAATTTAATTTATTTATGACACAACGATGATACAATAATTATATTATTAATGAAATATTGACATAATTGATGTTATAAATACCCAAATAAATGTAATTTGAGACTTTTTATAAATTACACTACTTATATAGGTTAATATGACATGTTAGTATTGATTTAAGTAACTTGGTGCGAACTAATCATTCTGTTATGATTTTCACAAAAATCAATTACTAAATAGTGTGAAAATTGACATAAAATAGTTTTTAAAACAAATATTATATTATTAATTGTTATGTTATTCCTAAAAATATAAGGTTCGGCCAAATGACTTAGATAAGGTTATATATATTAATAATAAACAACTTGGGGTTATTTTGGATTGATATAGTATGTTTATTAACCTTATAGTGTAAAAAAACAAGAAGACACGGTAAAAGGTAAATTATCTAACTTAAAGTTAAATCTAAATGATAAGGTTAAAATTGATACCTAAACTTGTCTAAATTCTATTTTATGAGAGTATTTCTACCCCTACCCACCTTATCTTCGAAATATATAAATTTGATGCTATTAAAAACCGAATTTGACTTTATAATAAAATAATATTTTTAGTTATTCCAAAGGTGCCCTTCTTCTTCCTTATAAAAGGGCACCTCCTACCCCTCTTCCTCACACCACTTTGAGCCTTCAATCTCGGCAAAATCCTGCCAATTTCCGTTCTCCACTTCCCTAGAAAAATCCTAGAGGTTCTGGTCTTCCTCAAAGACAAATTTAGTGCCCTAAAAAGAGATCTCAAAGAGGCGCTTCAAAGAAGAGGTAATGTCCGTTACCGATTCTTTCATCTTTATTTCTTCTTCCACTTCTTCTTAATAGTTTGTTTAATTATGAAGTAATAACATCAGTATCACTTATATACTGATATGTTATTATAATTATGAAACAACCTTATTTCACCATCTATCCATCCTACGAAAAATGAAATCTCCACGCGTGCGTACGTACGGAATACCGTCTCCACGTCGTGGTGTAATCTATTTTCCACCACCACCTTACTTGGAAGGGTATAATGGTGTAAATAATAACTATATATGATTATTGTAAAGTGATATTGATTCTTAAATAGTATACATACACTACAATACAATTCAATGATCATGAGAACGATATCATCGCTCGTGCGTACGTACGGACTACCGTCTCCACGACGCGATGAGATTCATTCTCCACGTTAACCAGTCATGAATGATTATAAAGTATATATAATAAGTAGTCATCAAATATATGAAATAATAATACTACTGGATTTATGTATATATATTTATTTCATTTTCTTAATTCCACTCAATTCAATAAGGAAACGAAAACAACGTTCATGCGTACGTACGGCCTACCGTCTCTATGAACGGTGTATTTCTTTATATTTATCGATCCATTATATATATGTATATTATGAATATATATTATATATAAATCATGTTCTATATTATGGAATTAAATAATCATGATCTAAGTAATCATATGAATAATTACAAGTTAAAACACGAACGAAAAATGAGATGAGTTTACCCAAAATGCTACTTTAACATGAATTTACAAAAGAACGGGTAATATAAAGTCATAAGTGAAACATATATGATATAATAACAATGAATATGATTCTTTAATAATTCAATGACATTATTTAAATCATTATACAGGAGATTCGGACACTTACGAAGAAAATCGGACCTAAGGTAAGGGAAATATCATAATCTCATTTTTATCCGAGATTGTTTGTACTTTGGTATTTACTGGGTGTATTTTATCATCCACATCCATTTTTACTCAATATGTAATATTATTTCCATCCACCGATAATTGTTTAAATCCAATTTTACCCTTCGGTGAGTTTTTAGTAAAGGATATGAAAGGAATCTTTTGTCGTTTTTCATACGAGGTACTTTTTTGACTTTTCTGACAAAAGTATGAGAAGAATGTTTTTTAACTTATACAACATGAATGGATTTTGAAAACATTATTTCCAAGAAACTTCCTTTACATGTTTTCATGTCTATTTTTAATCAACTTCTTTTAGTTTAGAATTGTACGACATGTTAAGAAAGTAAAAGTGTGTTTGAAGCCGAAATGATATTTTCCTCAAGAATGGAGTTCAAATGTTTTATCAAAATTATTTTCCATCTTAGATAATATAGGGTTCTTTTTCTATCCCTATTATTAAATGGATTTGATTATGTTGTGATGGAAATATTTTATAAATTCCTTTATCTTATATTAATTGTGTTATGATGTCATGTTGTTTAAGAATCCAATATTTACGACATCGGTTATGCAATGATGTATGATTTATGATTTTGTGGCACACATAATAATGGTATCATTATGAGATGGGTGGGACCTATATCTCCCTCCAATGCATTGGGTAAAGATTTTATATCTCATGAGATAGACATGGATGGAATGGTAGGTTATACTGGTTCAGTGAAACAGGACTGAAATGAGGGTGACTCGGTTCAGAAATGGACTTTGTCCACTAAGATAGTCTTGTCAATGAGTCTTGACTAATAAGATATGATTCTATATGATTATGTGTGTATTCCACAAAGTTTCATGTTTTATGTTATGATTATTGGGATTTCATTTCACTACTATGATTTATCCCATGTTATGAAATTATGCTCTCTTTTGCAGGTTAAGATTTCCAAAATGATATGTTCTTATGAATATGATGTGATTGATATTACTTTTGTTTACCCATACTGAGAATTTGAGCTCAACCATTTATGTTTTCTTTTCCCCAGGATATAAAGAAAGGATTTAGGTAAAAAAAGGAAGATCTTTATGGGAGATGTTGAAGATCTTTCACCACAATTAGAAGAATATTTTACGAGTTTCCAAAGACACTAAACTATTATGATCCTTGTGTGTGTGTTTTTGTTATGTAGTAAGTATTCCACAAAAGTAATGTAATGTCCATATACATCAGGCTTCGGGTCTCTACAGGGTTAGTCATTCCGGGTCCTGAAAGAGGTGAACTCGAGAGAGATGAACCCCAAGCATGCATATGTGTTCACCATGTTGAAACGTGATTTGGGTGTTCCAGGGGTGCAGCGTGCTTCTATGTCAGGGGGGTTATAAGTTATGGGTGTATTTGGCTCCAGTTACCCAAATTTTGAGGTAGTTTGTGCTTGCCTCAGAGTCATTGTTAAGCCATTTGATCAGACAGGTAGGCAGATAGGTGGATCTGATGTGGTTACTATGGGTTCCTATGCCAAGGCAGTGTGCTCTGGAAATGGAGACTGCCTTGAATCTGTATTAAAATATGTTGAAATTGATGGTTTAATAGGGATTAAGATTATGTTGAATCATTTACATGGTATTTATGGTTGGATGAAGGTTATAAAAGGCTCTACCCCAAGGTAGTTTTTTATGTTTAAAGTTGTTTAATCAATTCAATGGGCTATATGCTAGTGACGACGTCTTGGATGAGCATGTTGAATCATTGGAAGCTGGACTAGGTTGGTCTAAATCATATTCATATAATTAAGAGTATTGATACCTTTCTGATGTTTTTTAGGGTGGAAACTCCATAGAAAACTTCATAGCCTAAGGAGGATGAGTGTAAGTAAGGAAAACATGGGCTTAGGGAACTCCAACCTTGATAAAAGAAGAAATATAATGTATAGAAATATTATTCTTTCCCCAAAAAATAGATATAAGATATAAATCCATGTTGAGGTCCAAGGAGAATGATAGGGTATTCATTTCCAATATGACAGAAAATGGAGATGGGATTTTTAGGAAAAATTATCTTCTACGTGGATTGATGGGAGACCCCATCCGGTTACCGGCCAACCCAGTAGTGGAGGATCTTTCAGTTAGTGATCTAAATGGGGAAGCAAATGACCTATTAGAAACCTCTAATCCAATTATGGTAGGTTCATATGGGGATATGGACTTAGAGTTTATTTTTCATTCAAAGGAAGAAATGGCAGAGGACTTCCTTGTGATTAATTCCACACATGAAGAAGCTGACAAGATGATGGAGAGTTGTATTTCTATGGACACCAATAAAGATAATAGTGCATGGATTGATAAATAAACCTAATATTTATTAGATAAATCAATGAAAAGAATATGAGCATAGAAGAATACATTACAACATGGGACAAGTTGGTTCATCAATTTATTGTCCTTATAAAGGATGATCCAAACATGTAGATAACCTATATTACAAGAAAAATATATAGAGTGAAAAGTTTTAATATGCTAATTTTTCCATTCAATAATTATTCAGTTTCATTTTATGCTTGTTATACTTGATAGTTGCGGATTCTCACTTTTTTCTTTAAATTTTTATTGGTAAAAAAAGTAAATTTTTAGTTAGTTGAATAATTGTATTGATATTTTATGAAACCTTTATTCCTATGTTATAGTATGTATATAGAGTAATCACCTGTTTTGAGATTAGTATACATGAATACAAGAAATGGGTTGTGTGATAAAAGTTTCTATAACCATATTTATCATAATAAAACTACTACCAAAAGGCCATGAGATTCCAAATTGTAATTATTATGCAATATAATATAATATACATAACGGGATTGTGGAAAAAAAGATGCATGCTTTTCCCAATTATAGATTGTTGTATAGGAAGTAATATGGATATTTATCAAGTTTTCCTACATGTTGGACATCACACTATAAGATTAATGAAAAGGTCAAATTATATTCGTTATTTGGTACTAACATCTAACCTCACAGGAAATAAATATTCTTTATTCCAATGATATCATCCTATAATTATTTTATAAAATTTTGATAATTCAAATATGATGCACTCTTTTGTACCATAATTAAATATCATACTAACTCAATTTTGTACCTTCCAATAATCCTTCATTTGAAGCGTCTATTAGAAAATTCAATTGACACATATTGTTCATGATGGAATTTAGAACAGTGAATCTCTATTGGTAACTTACATCCCCTTACTGATTGAAAATCGTGGAAGAGATTTCATAAACTATTTTGTTATTTTGGATGTTAAGTTAGAAATCATAGAATGGGATTTTGTACTGATGGAATGAATCTATATCAGATCCTATGTATCCAAAACAGTTACTAGGATATTTTTAGTTATTTTAGAACTTGTATCCACATATATGAATAAAGAAAACATATGTTATGATGAGATAGATAATTTCTTGACCAAATTAGCTGAGAAATAATATTAATGTGTATTTTTGACCGTGGATTGATGATTGAAAACTACAATGGGAGACATGTGTTATTGTTTTTGATACATACAAGAAAGAGTATTTTTTCATGTTCTATGATAATGTTCCTTAAAAGAACATTCCTACGTATGTAAACTTATCTAGATATAGTGTTACATGACATAAATCATGTAAAATTTCTGATGACGTTATTTTCATCTGTATAATGAATGAAATACAATTTTCATGGTACATAGAATAATTTTTTATTATTTTTCATCGTCATTGTAGATTGGAAAAAATATTTAATGGTTTACATTAATACAATCTTTCCCAATGACAATTTTCAGTTCAATAATATCATGATAGAGTCAAAAATATTTATTTGACATTTGGAAAGAAAATAAGTTATTGAATTCAAAAAAATATTTTTAAGAGACCAGCTATCCATTTATAACAAACTTATTGGATATGTTTTGAGATAAAACATAACATTAATGTTATGCATGTTGATAAAAACATATGTGACATTTTTATTGGATCTCTTTTAGACATAAAAGGAAATAAAAAAGATGGATTGCATTTAAAATTATAATTGATATCAATAAAAATAAATCTCTTGTTAAATCCAATTTTTAATGGAAACATAACATATTTACCTCTGGTATGTCCCACATTTAGACAGATTGAGATGATGAATTTTTGTTAGTTCCTTTAAGGTATTGAAGTACCCATTGTTTATTCTTAAAATGTGCATAATTTAGAATCATTTAATGTTTGTGAATAAATAGGTATGAAATATCATGATTTTCATGTATTGATGAAAAAAATTACTAGTTTCATTACATGGTATAATTCTATCAAATTTTATAAATACTATCAGCTGGTAATGTATTTTTTTCAAATCCATTTTTAATAAAGTCATCGATCCAAATTTATTTGATGTGTTGGAGAATGATGTTTCTCTATTATTTACAACTATAAATTACTTCCAACCTACATTTTTGATATAATTGATATTCTAGTCGTTCATTGGTAGAAAGGGATAAGAATATGTGGGACTATATATTTACAATGGATGTATCCTATTGAAAGATATATGAAACTTTTGAAGGTATATAATGAAAATCAATATCGAATAGACACATATATTGTTCATAAATATGTATTGGAATGGGTGATTGAGTTATGTTTGGATTATTTGTATGAATTGGAGCATATTAGTCTACCTATATCTCAACAAATGACAGTTGATAGTGAAAGAAGAGGGGTTCGACACTTAATGGCAATGTCATTTCCATGTGATGAAGTGATAAATACACATTTATGCATTTTTATTAACAAAATTGAGTATCAATAGTATAAATCATCACATACTGTAGAATTAATCTCATGAAATCCAAAATGAAATGAAAATTGGATGATGAAGGACCAAGAAAAACATGTTTATAATGGTTTAAAGAGAATGTTAGCATAGATATTTCTACATCAGAATCAATGGAATGGTTAGTAGGGGGCCATCTCTTAATGTGATCACATGGATTGTTTTTGAAATTAATGGGAACACATTTTAACTAAAATGTAGAATGAGAAGAGAAACATTGAAAATAATGGTGCAGTGGTTATCATTGAAGCACTAAATTGTTCAAGTGAAGAGGATAAAAACAAAATTTTTACTAAAACTTATTTTGGAGTTCATGAATACATATGGGAAATTGATTATGTTAAATTTAGAGTCACTATTTTTAAGTGTAATAAGTATTCAAGTAATATAAGTGTGAAACTTTATGAATATTTGTTCAAACATGTTGATTTGATAATATTATGTTGTAATGAGGAATCATTTATCAGGGAAACACATGAAAAAACTTATTTTATATCATTGATCCATAAATGTTCAGCGGTCCATTATATTGGATGTGAAAATAATATATTTGGATAATGAGTATGATGCTGATCTTATTGATTTATATGTGGATCCTTTTTCTATTTTATGATTTTTGGATAACAATTACTATAATATAGACAGAGCGCATTCAATACGAAATGATCATGATGAGGGGTTATTTGAACAATAAATTACTGTAACAATTAATCTTGAAATTATTTACGTTATATTTCCTTTTATTAAATTTACATGTGTAAAACTGAATTATTTAATAAATATTGGATATTTAATTATATATATTTTATTATTTATTAGATTTTATTGTGATGAATTCTGATATTCCATGGATATTTTGAAAATAAATTCCTTGAAATATCCAATGTAAATTATTATATTTTGGTTTAATATATGCACATGAAGGAACCTTTTTGAAATATGATATTTAAAAATTTAAAAATTTATATATTTATAGAAGTAATGTTTATAATTAATATGTCACATTTTATATTTTATTTTTATAAGAATCATAACATCATTATTTATTCTAATAATTACACATACATTCAATTTTTTACTTATATATTTATGTTTTCCTTTTTTATGATTAGAAACATTTAAAATTATATATAGGTACATAAGAATTTCATTACATTTTCCAATTTCAATGAATGATACAGATATAGAGATAGAAGAACAACAACTGGGGTATTTATATTTCCCCATGTTCATAAATATCTAGCAATATAATTATTTAATGAAATAAAAATAGTATTTTACCAAAAATAATTGAAGGTCTTCTGGTGGGACTTCAATATGAGATTATTCTGCTTTTAGTATACAAAAATCAAATTCTTAACATAGTAAACATGTAATTAAACATTTATCAAAACTATATATTCCTCGTGGAGGAGATAAATTACACATTATCTTTTATGATAATAATAATGCAATTGGACCAAAGGCAATGCATTTTATTAGCTATATCAACAAGAAGAACCACTGTAGGATTATCATTTTGTATCTTTATCTAAATTATGTCAACAATGTGGCGATATATCATATATGGGAGTTCATTAATATAAAATATATAAATTAATTTATTTTTTATATTGTTTATAAAGTGATATATTTTAAATGACTAACATATATTTTATGAATTAACAAATGACATTCATTCTTGAAGAAACACAAGTAGTTAAGAAAATATTTCTTACTTAGAGGCATTTCAATAGAGTGATTTCAAAATAAAGATGAAAAATCATTATGAGTTTGGAAGGAGACAAAATGTAATCACATGACTCAAGTATCCATTATTAAATGAATATTCATGGAAAAAAAATTTCCACCTTACATGATGAAACATTTCTGGTATTGATAATTATGTTATATTATATTGTAAAATTTCTTATAAATGTACCGAATTAATTATTATTTTACTTATTATGTAATATGACATGAAGAAATCCCATAAATATGTCCAATTAAAAAATGTATACACTCATACATTATCTTCTCAATGGTATCATTTATTGTAAAAAAATAGTTCCGGAAAAATATGAAGCAATAAGATATCACTCAACTAGTGGTTCTGATGAAGTCTATTTCGGTCCTCCATCTCTACCCACCCACCATGAGAAATTGGAAAGAGAAAGAAGAAGAATAAATTAAAAGTATCTTATAGAGAATGATAATAAAGTAAATGAAATAATTTTATGTAAGTAATTATTAATTTTCATAAATTTATTTAATTTATAAACTCACAAAACTAATGTACCAATTTTATTTTTCATTTCTGGATGAACATCAAGAGAAATTGTCACACGTCACTTTTCTTCTATAGGGTTGGATAAACATTTTATCCTCTACTTTAGGAAAGTAATAACACCCTAGCCGCATAATAGGATATGAGGTGGTGTTTTTATTTAGAATGTTTTTAGGTTATAAAAGTAAACCATCAAGATACCCATAAATAAAATCCTTTAAATTATTACTGAATGATATGAAACAATCCACGAGTAAAAAAATCAACAGGAAATGTAGGGGGATTTTTTAGAATAATTGATGAGACATTCAAAGTCAACGCAGCATGTCTAGACTGCCTACTCAGATCCTCAACAGCCTCACTCATAACAAACCTTAAACTATGATTTTTATGCCGGATATCCCAATATATATATTTTAGCATTCCGATTCATTAATTTGTTGGGGGTTCATTACATAACAATCCCATTAAAATGGATCAGGTTAGATTGTTGGTATAGGATAACATTGATCATACTTCTCTACTATCATTCCTTACCATGGAGGTTACTTGAGATGGGGGTTATATGAGTCATTTTTCAATTTGTCCATCTAGCCTTCTTTGTCACATTTCATTCGAGGCATGGTTTTTTAAAATATTATTTAAATTTGATTGAAAATTTATTATGATGTTTTTTGAAATTTAACTTATATTAGTGTATCAAAAATCCATCAAAATGGAAAGAACTAAAAAATAATTCGCTAGCAAATAACTATAGATACTCCAAATATTTCTGATGGGATAGAAGGATTATCTTAGGTTTCTTCTTCATTGCCTAATATCCATGAAGATCATATTTTATCCAATATATGTGTAAGAGACTGTCTATTGATTATATTTAGAAAATATATCATGGATCAAATTAATTTTGATATTCTCAATGTTCCTATGTTGTAGTTGTATTCCGTGTAAGTAAATTGACTTTTCAATTTTTTTAGAATAATTATTGATTAAATTGACTAAGTATATTAATATTTAAATTAAGTATCCACATGGTCTACTTGTAAAAAATTGTGCCACTGGTGTTTATGGTTTTATAGATATATATTTCATTTCAACGGTTGTGCTTTATGTATCAAATGAAATTATAGAGGCATATATATGTGGGCGGTTATTAATGTCGAATATTAGGTGTTTGTTCTCTTAATTTTTAATGGGTATGAATATAAACATAATAATGAACTAATGTTCATTATAATCTCATTTAATGGGATCTTATTGTTTTATAGGGTGAATTAGATGTTAGATGTATTCTGTCCCAGTAAAAACACACTATATTTTTTTCTCAATTTATTAAGTCGTATTCATAGATACATTTTCCACCATATTTGACAGGTATGTTTATTTTTTTATAATATCAATATGTTTAATTTTACTCTTTTATAGATGTATTATTAGTTGACATATATGGAAATGCTGGTCATGGAAAAAATTTAGGAAATATCACTTTTCAATAGCGATGCCAAATGAAATCAACTCTCTGAAAGTAAAGGTAATTATTTTTTATATTAGATATTATTTTTTATTTGTTGATATATATATGTATATATTGGTTTTAATTATTAGTTAAATGGGTTATTAAATGTAATTTCATCATTAAAAAGGACACAAAGAATGTGGTTATGATGTTCTATGATTCATGTAAGAGATAATCACACTGGTGTAATGACTAATTTTGAATAGGTTAGTAATATTAATTATTTTATATTTTCTATCATATTATTCTGGTTTTTAATATTTTTTCATTCAATGATATTTTATAGATTCAATGATATAGATTTTTACACAAATGATGAACTTATCCATATTTGAATTTTTATTGCGAACTATTTTTTAAGTTTGATTACTATTTAATGTATGTAAATTCAAATGATTTTTATTATAATTATATATTACGAATAAAAAGCTTTCAAAAACTAATTATTTTTTTAATATTTGTTTGACCATAATGATATAAAATGAATACATAAAAAATAACCAACAGTAATAATGTTTAAAATATTAGGTATGTGTTTTCTAATTCTACTTTATAATACAATGGCGTATATAATTTTTTGATTAAATTGTTAAATGAAGAAATGTTTTAATTTTTTATTAGTCACTAATAAATTATGTTTGATGATTTTATACTATATTTATTTTCCATGGTTTATTATTTTTTATTGCGTGTAATATTTATTTTATTCTAATAGCTTTTTTAACTTTCGTAGTCAGTTTTCATAAAAGCTGATTCCAAATCATTTAAAAAAATAAAATGGACTACAAAATTAGTTTGTTATATATACTGACACCAAAAATGTAACCTAATAGAATTTTTGGAATTGGTTTATAAAAAACCAATTCTGAAAACCTTATTTTTAATGTCACACATATAAATGCTAGTAAAATCCAATGTTAAAATTGAAAAAAAATTACATTAAATCATGTGATTTCACTATTTTCTAGAGACAATATAATGCATGGCCACTTCTCTTATAGACAGATCAAAAACGGGAGGGAGAAGATTTTCTTTTTCCTATTGGTGATAGGCAATAGTAATATTTCCCATGATTATCTCCACATTGATTTGTCTACGACCTTGAATCTCATACTCATTTTATGAAAAATGTTATTTCATGGAGGGAAACTCAACTCTATCTGATGGAAACTGAGATATAGTCATGCGCTTTCCATATTCCATTAAAGGGTTTCAATGGAGAGTTCAAATATCAGTATTAGAAGGTTCCATATTTTGAAGCCTTATCTTGTTCCAGGTGCACCCAGCCTCATTTGGGTCATCCAGGTAACCCTACTTCCGGGGTAAATTTTCCATCTTGTGATGATCTAACTTTTTTTCTTGATCAATGTGTGTATAATTGAGTGATAAAAAATCAAATAGGGATATTGGTCAATAGTAGTGGATCCATTAATTTCATCGTAAGAGGATGATTATTCACTACCTTATTCAAGGTTGTTATTCAGGCCCTTGACTTTATTTGACAATTTTTTCTCGTGACCCCGATGGGGTCTGATTACCTTCATTATACGTACTTCCCATTTAGGTTTATGAACATTGTCTATGGAAGAGGTTCTAGTCATGGTTACTAATCAGGCCCCGACTAGTATGTTATGTCTTGTTGTGGGAGAAATAAGAGGGATGCTGACCAATGGTTATTCTTTCCCAACCTGGTCAAGACCGATCCCCTCTACAGTGATAATGATGATGGATATTCCCCCATACTTGTTGGATAATGGTTATTCAAGGCCATTTTTGGTGGTTATTGGTCCTATTATTTAGGACCCATTGCTTCTAGTCAAGAATTTGATGATTACATTGATATACACAAAGTTATAAACTCCAATATCCGAATGGGGAGGGGTTGATCATGAATCACCATTGATGTTACCATGGTATTTTTCAGAGATGATAAACATGGTGATGGTGATTCAGGTATAAATTGCCCCATCCCAATGAGTTGTGGTTCATTTATAACTGTTGTTGATGTGTCCCAAATACTCATGGGTATTAAAAACATCAGTGGTGCTGGCAGTGGTAGATATTCTCTTTGTCGGATGAGATGGTTTTACTCTTGGATAGTGATATGAAAGCTACTATTGTATCCAATTTGATATGGATTAGTTTTTCTCAATTAAGAGATGGGTGTGGTGATATTCCATGATGAGAACCATTCTTTATGGGAAGTTGTTTGGAAGATCGAAACATAAGTATCTATTTTTAAAATGTATTCATATGGAATTATGGGGACCAGTATGAAATATTATTAGATATCTTTCCTCTCTATTCATGATGTCCATAGACCTTTGATGTAGAGAAATACCATAGTAGTGACCAACTTGCTTAGGTGTTAACCAGTCCTCTGATCTCACTTGAGTATATAAGTTTGAATGATGCCTAATCTAAGGGATTATATTTTTTCATGTTAGTGGAAAAGTGCAACACACAAATCTATCCCTATACTCGAATATGGATGTATGATGTGGCTTCAGAGATCAGCTACCGATGTTTTGTGATGTAATTGCAGTAAGTGTGACGCAGGTGTGCATTGTGCTTTTCGAATTTTGGATCCTATGCCATGGATAAAGTATCTAGATCTTAATAATAATAGAGTATCATTATATTCTGATGTTGAAACATTTATCCAAGATAAGGGAGGTGTTTATCATTCTTCCATTGATGAGTGGACCATCTATTTTGGCATAGATAAGGCATGTACTCATTATATTTCTTATTTGGGATCAGATAGACAGAAATGGTGCGGAGCTGAAACATGATGTGGTAGTTCTTTTCGGATAAATCTATTCACATGTTGATGTTGTACTCATCTTCATCATAGATACATGAATACATCTGGTAAGACCATGGAATATGATTCTGAAGTCATCCTAATGGCATGAGTGGAGTACTACTGAATGTCGATGGGGAACTATATACCATTGACTTCAATGTTCCAAGGACCACTCTATATAAATGTTCCGTATTTCGGTATACCATATTATAAGAATTTATATTAGTAATGGGACTATATCTTTGTCCATGGGAGATATCACCATGGGGAAGGTTGAACGTATTGTATTTTGGGAGTAGAGACCTTACAAACCATCTACACACTACTATGAAGAGGACAATTTTTGTAATGAATGTCAGTTACTTATTCTTCGATATATGTGTCTACTGAGAATTTCGGTTTCTAGAATCTGTCTCAAACTACCTTTAGAACACTATCATTGATTCAATTCGGATTATGGGCCATGTTCCACATCATGACCTAAATTTTTCGACCAGCCTTTCGGGATTGTGCCAGGATATAATCCTACATCATGATGGTTACCAGAACATTTATATTACTATCTAGCACTGAGAGCGTATGATCCCCCTGATGAGAAGCTATTATAATGTGCCAATAAGATTTCTCATAATGTACATGAATATGATCTTGTCCCAAGTCATGGGGTGCTCTCATATGTTAATCCCCCAATTTCATTAGGATTATGAGCCGGCTGTGAATATGCATTACCCATTGGAATATGTCAATGGTCCTATAGAATGACATTAGGGATAAGATCCTCCTCCTACATTTCTTGAGAATAATGTTGGTGCGGTCATTTATCGGTTGAAGTTGGAATATGATCCCAACTTCTGTAATCTGATTAAATGTGCCACATAGATTCCATGATGAGAATAGGATCTTATCTTTGGGATTGTTATATACTAACTTGGTTAGTCCCATTCTGAACGGGGATATATCCCCATTCGTGGGGCTTTGGAATATGTTTTAGGGATTATTTGATTGGGATATGGGAATTCCATGAGGCATGAAAACCTCCCACATGGTGTGACCCTACCAGAACATGGATATGAGCTAGATCTTGGGGTTTTGGAATATGAAACTAGACATATTCAACATACATGTTCCCTTGTCCTGGGAAATGTTCCACTCTCACTTGGTGAGACCTAGTTAGAATGTGAAGGTGATTCTTAACTAGCACCTATCCCTTTATCAGAATATGCCAATAATCCTCTTGGGTGGGATCAGGAATGTCTTCTTGCTTCAATACAGTCACATGTTGTAAACGATTAGAGTTTTTATCCATCTTCGAATTAGGGATAATAGAATATCGTTAACCTATTATCTACAATAGTTCTGGTATATTGTGTTGGAGTTCCTGACCTATTACATAAATATATTTTCATTTTATAAATGTGTGTGAAATAATATAATCTTTCAAATTGTTCATTTCCATTAAATACTAATAATTTTCTTCAATTAAAGTGGGATTATGATCCCATTTATAACATCATTATGTCACCAAGAATATAACAACAGTATTCATGCCTATGGGTAGGAATTTGAGTCACCCCAATTCTTATAGTATGAATATATATGTAGACTCATTTTGATAGAGTAGAGATATGATTCCGCTTGATAGTTCCAATCAAAATATGCTGGTAGGTATCATCAGTAGGATTGGGGATATGAGACCTTTCCAGAATAAACAAACCATAATCCCTTGATGTTCCTTCATTATGGCATGTTCATGGTAGTCAGAGTTGGTAGTGTGTCTGTTGGCACCCTCAGCCGAAAAATGGTGGGTACTAGTGGGACAATGATTGAAACAATGGTTAAGAGGAGACCCCCTGGATAGTTCTTAAAAATGATGGGATTAACATTTGTCTTCATTTCCCATCTTTATATTGTGTGGATGGTGGATTTGTGACGTAATGTGGGGACAAGCCCTTGAAGTTTTTCACCATGGTGATGAGGGAAACTGACTTTGCATCAATCCTTTCTTAATGGAATGGACATATCAGTTTTCATGATTTGAGATCCTCCCAATTATCATCTAGAGTCTAGATTGTATTGTGTGAGTGTAATTATTGATATATAGTGTTCAGTACCTGTTCATGGATTTTTCAAGATGTTGAAATCACTTTTTGGATTGCAGGGGCTACAAATTCATGTTATTTTCTAGAGTGAGTGATGAATGATGATACATCATATCAAATCAGGATGTTGGGAGAAGTATCTGCAATTACATATATGAAAATGAGCAAAGTTACCGATTAGTGAAATATCATAGGCATATTATTATCAATCAGATTTTCATGGTGAACAAAATTATTTTTTTCTTCTTGATTCATCCATTCTACTCATTTGGATTTTTCAAAATAATGATGGACATATGTGAACCCTGGTTACAGAGGATCATTTGTTTGATCATGGTGGTCTTATAGATTTTCTTGTATAGTGTTTTCAAAACAATGTGTCTTGGATCATGATTATCTTTTCTTTCTTTTACCTGAGAAATCATGTCGAGATACAATTATTTTTTTATGGAGAAAAATTAAATGGGACAATAGATTATAATCAATAATTTTTTATTTCCATGATTTATGTCATATTTACCATTTTTTTCACGAAATCAAGAGGAAATGTTGAAACCTTCTTTTATTGATGTTCAATCAGACCTGATGGTTTGGTTATGGTGGATGGGGTGTCCTCTAGGAAAAATTTTATTACATCGGGTCATTGTCTCTCTTGATGGAACACATAATCATTCCCTCGTCAATAACATGGTACATTCCTTTTTCTAAAGGTAGGTGGTCGAGTGGGGTTTTGTACCCAATGAAACTTAGACACTCACATTGGTCTATAAGATGGGAGGTTGGGCTCATCTCACTCTTTTGAGGGATGTTCTATCCTACTCTAGGACTCTATTATATATTTATGATATGTTTGTGAGTATATTATTAATCTCAACACAAGAATAGTTACCCTAAAAAGTGTTATTTTTTATTAAAGGGAAAACATCAAAGAATCATAATATAAGAAAACATAGTTACAAGAGTCAGAAGGAAGAAAATTTACAATTATATCACTAAATAATAGTGACAAATTCACATGAAGTGCTAGAAAGATGAGTGCAAGTGTCTTCAGTGGTTCCAAAATTTTCTAGGTTGTCTGCAAAATGGTTGGATTCACAATAGACATGTGTTAAAAATAATTTGTTGGAGAGAGACTATCATGACAAATCATCCATTTCGACTTATGATTATAAGAAAGATGAATCTAATCCATTCTCACTACTTTTACAATAGTGGATGGGTCACTTTAAAACTACATTTTTTTAATATTATATAGTTGAGAAACATACACTATATAGATGAAATCCATCATTTTATCTTCTAGAGAAGTGGCATGTCTACATGAGCCATGAATTCCTTCTTTGAAGTCTCCATTATTGTCTTTAAATGAAATATCAAAGCCAAGATGTTCTAGATTTTGTTTTGAAGAACCATATGAATTGCATTTAATCCATCTTGTGAAAGTTGGTATGCATAAAACTTCAATGGTGCCCATGGGATTTGGGTAACTAAAATGTAGTTATAGCATAAGAGAAATAGCAAAGTCTCCGATTGAATTATCACTATTTTTATCATGTTTGTTTTTAGCCAGTTGAGTCCAAAATAGAATCTTATATAAGAAATATTTATGGATGAAGATAATATTTTTATATCAGATATTATTCCGGCTCTTCCAAATGATAAAAATATTTTATGTACATTTCAAAAAGAAGAATAAATGGACCTATTTTTTGAGCTTCATCACTGAATTCTCTTGAATAGAATTCATGATACTGGAGACTTGCTTTAAAGGGATTTCAAAAAGGATAAAGATCATGTTCTAGAGAGAGGAATCAGTCTTGGAACACAAGAACTGGTGATTAAAAACATCACGATATTGATGGAACAGAGCCCACCTAAAGCACTAGCAGATTTGAACCCTTTGTAGGATACATTCCACTAGAGTTTTATTCTAGTAGAGGTGACAAAGCAGAGTGACATGGGAGGGTTGAAGAAATTTTTTATTAAAATACATAAAATCAGTATTATTACCTTTGAGAAGATTATTTTAAAAATGCTTGGAGTCAAAAATTCCATTTGTACTCAATTCCTAGATAAGATTGTATTCTGTGTTTAGAAAGTCATATGAAGAGACTTTAATGTTAAAATGAAGTGGTAGTGTTTTCAACAACTCATGTTGTTCTTTAATAGTAGCATTTTATTCTATATCCTGATCTTGGGTTCAGACATCATCAATAAAAAGAGAACCTGGATTGTTATCCATCAAGAATATCAGAGAGGAGTGAGAACTAACTGGCCAGTGAGTGTTCATATTGATCTTCTGGAAATGTTTTAAGACATGGCCACACCTATGGCTTCATGTATGATATATTCCCTTCAATAATTCTAATGATTAATTAGGTAATAGAAATTCAAGGGAATTATATTTTTCATTAATAAATATCTCGATGAATTGAACATGAATAGATTGATTGAAGAGATCAATGTATTTATTGCCAAGTCCTCCAATTGTATATGGTAAGAACCATTTCTTCAATGGAGCTTTAATAACATTATGTTCTATAATACTACCACTCAACTTGTAGTATCTCATGAGAGAAATAAAGGAATTAATGGTGGATATAGGCCCTGCATACACTATAAATGAGTAAACTAGGTTTGAGTCCATAAAATTCATTACGAGAAAAATATATCCCTCCATGGATAGATATATTCCCTTCTACATAGAGAGGGTTCTTCTAACATGACTTTATATATCAAAAAAACTAGAAGAGCATGGCCTTACTTGAAACTTGAGGACCCTAAGGTAGGTGAATGGTAGGGACGCCTCCCTTATGCCAAGATCATGTATCATGTTGTGCTTCCTAGATGATGAGATATTTTTTCCAAATAAGTTAAAAGAACTTCTCCAGTTGAATAACTTTATAGAGTCCCTTTTATAATGGAGAAGGATTATATTAATGTTTGTGATGTTTTCCATGTCTCCATGGGAGAAAAGAAAATTGTCATCAGCAAAAACAAGGAAAGGGTGGGCAGAGATACCTCTTGCTACTCAAATTGTTTTTATTTCCCATTTGTTTTCTTTTATGAGTAATCAGTCTACTGATATAGTCTTCAGTAATAAAAAAATAATGGATGATAGATCATCTCCTTACCTCACTCCTCTAAAGCATTTAAAATATCTTTTTGGTGATCCATTAATAAGAATAATGATGTGATCATAGATGATTAGAGTGTGAGTCCAATAAAAGAATCTAATGTGGTAGAAGAACTCATGAAAAATATGACAAAAAAACCCAAGCCAATTGTATAAAATGAATTCTTAATGTCAAACATTAGATCAATATTTCCTCCCCTTGAAGTCATATTGACATAGCAAATTTACGTGCATATTTTTGACCAAATAATGAGTATTTTTTTTACTGTTTTTCAATTATAAAACCCATATATTTCATTTTTTTATTAAAATATTGGGTAATTTGAATTTTATAATGAAATTGGTCATAATTGAAGAAAAGTGCATAATTCTGGATTTTGGACAGATTTTGACCACAAGGGTATTTTTGTCATGTAGCATAAAATATATGTCCAAATTTTGTGATTAAATTTTTTTTATAATCCTTATTTTATTTCCTTTATTTTTGTCATCTGGACCAAGAGCTGATTCGGTCATATAGAGGGCTTGAAAATTCATTGAAGTTGGACAATTGTTTCGGGCGGACAGCGTGGACACCAGCAAAGTAACGGAATCAAAACGCGGCTTACACACATCCAACTGAGGTGTTTCCACCTGGGATGTGACGAGGACATCTAGAGCCGACTATAGCATAAATTTGGTGGATGTTGGAGGTCATTAAGGAGGCCATTGAACAACATACCTTTGGAGGAACCTTCCTGGGAGCTTCGTCCAGAAACCGAAGCCTTCAATGAAAAATTCATAACATCTACATCCAGAGTCCAAATGTGCTGCGATTTTGAGGGGAGACAGACAACACATTTATGAACATATTTTATGAAGGAGAAAATGCGTGAATCGACCATTTATGGATTGGAAAATGCGAAAACTTTCGGGGGACGGAAATCTTCCTATAAAAGGAGGCCCTCTCCTCTTTCCCAAATCATCAGTTCGGCACCTAAATCCAAGGAGGGATCCCACCGAGGAATGGGCCGCTGCTGCTCCTCTCTTTCCCCCTCATTTCTTTTTTTTATTTTATTCTTATTTTATTTTTATTTTAGTTTTAATTTTCATTTGTAATTTGAATTTCTTATCAATTTATCCATGCATTTTTATTTTGGTTTCCACCATTTAATTTCTTCTATAATTATAATAATAATAATTATAATTAAAAACTATTATTATTATTATTAATATTATTATAATCAGTATTTACAATATCTCAATCTTAATTTCAAATTATTTTACTTTCTTTCTCTCTATTTTTTCGAAAACTATTTTCTTAAGTAATAATAATAATAATAAGTTATATTATTATTATTATTATTATTATTATTATTTTCACTTTCATTATAAATTATTTAATCTTCCTCTTTCCCTCTCTCCTCTCTCTCTTTCTCTCTCTCTCCTCATCCATCCACCATTGTGATCTCCATCTCTCAGAAATGAGAGGCTGACCCCAAGGCTTGGCTCGGGGGGAGGTCAAGAAGTTCATGAGTTTTCTTTAATGTTTATTCTAAATTTGTGATAGACTTGAGTTGTATTCTTGGGGGAGGTGAATGTCCCCGATTGGGTGACGGTCCCCAACGACATGCAACCCAAGCTATTTCTATTCTGGAAAAAATAGTAATTCATACATGAGATTTCATGTTTGAGTTATCAAATTAAAATCAAACATAAAATGGAGAATAATGATTGAATCCCTGGCCAAACCCCAAACCAAATACTTTCTTCCTAACTTCATTCTGTTTAGACTTGAATCTAAGTATAAATTTAGAATTCTTACTTTTCATTTCATTGTTTTAAATAATTAAAAAACCACAAAAAGCGATAGATTAGGTGATATAGAATAATGTAAGTGAACCAAATTGAGAAGGCTCCTCAAGAGAGACGACCCTGGTCAGCCACTATGCCTCACTAGGAATAAAATATAATTGTTTTTGTCCACACCCTGCGACAGGCGTGCATCAAAATTGGCGCTTTTTCCGGGGATCCAATCAGTTATTCATTAATGTTTTCTATTTTCACATATTAGTTAGATTTCATTTCTTTTTATAAAATTAAAAAAAAATCTTTCCATGATGAATTCAAATGATTATTATTCGACATGGACTGAAAATTACTCACAAGTGCAAGAACACGAGTACACTGAGGAGGCCCTCCAACGAAGAGCTGATGCACTGATAATAACGATCAATCAGATGGAAAGAGGCATTACAACATGGATCTCACCTAAAGACTTTATGGCTATGGTCGATGAAATTCAAACAGACTTAAAAAGATTCGAGGCCAAGAAGTTAGTGCCACTAGTCTTCCCGGATTTCACAGAATACATCCATGAACTTGAGGCCAAACTCAAGGTGGAGGAGCCTGACTACCTGCCTTCACCTTCCACCATCATACTCCAAGAATCACTTACCACTGAGGCAGAGATTGAAGCTAAACCAACTCAGGGAGTGAAACCTTTCTTTGACCCCATCTCTTCTGATTTTTATGAAACAAATTTGTATATCACTCCCTCTTGTTTTGATTATACAGAATCAGACATTCTTTGCAATTCCTTGGAGGAAGATGAAGAATACAGTGGACACGCACCTGTTGAGGAATACATAGAGCTCCTTTATTTCAATGAACATGCATTGGAGGAGCCCCATCAAGAGATCCAGGAAGCAGAGCCTAAGAAAATCAGACAAGAGGCTTCTCTTCATGCAGCCCCCATGAATCCAGCACTGGAAGATAAGAAGGTTGCACAAGTCGCAACCAAGGAAGACTATGTTCCATACTTCATCCTACCCCCACCTTCCAAGGTGTACCATATCGCGAAGGGGGAGGATCTGGCATACTCTATCCTTGGAGTCCTCCTCAAAAAGAAAGAAGAAGTGGATGATGTGAAAAATCACATGTGGTGGTTCATGTCAAAGAAGCCCCATCCACCATCAGACCTTGGATAACAGCTGGTACTTCCCTCTGGAGGCAGTAAAAGAAGCCAGGGCCCACTTGGGGGATCGTACCAAGATTTATCTTTAAATGCATTGTAGGAATTTAGATTTCAATTTCTTGTATTTTCCTAGATGTAATGTAGCATGCAGCACCCTCCCTTCTATATTTTTTGAGCTTAAATGACATGATCCTTATGTTTAATTGGGCTGTTTTCTTTTATAGGTTCATAACGGTGGAAGGAAGCCCAAGACATTGAAGGGGAAGGACCAAGTTTCATGGAAAAAAGGGAGTTCAATTTTAGTGTTTTATCTTTTAAACTCTCCACATTTTAGTTCAAAACATGTTTTGAGCTTTAAAGATAAAATTGCATGCCCACACTTGAATTAATGTTTTACTCGACTTATCTAGGAGACATGAGTTTCTTAGGAACCCAGTGGTGCCATGTTTTAGATTTCAAGGTTGATATGATTAAATGATTGAAATGCAAAATTGAAATTTTAAATATGAAGCATAGATATTAAAATGATGACTCATGATTCAAAGGAACTAATTAATTCATGTAAATAAAATATCCCAACCATCTTTTATGCATTGAATTTCTGAAATTTATGTGAATTGATTTATTATTATTAGGCATGCCATGAGTGATTGTCCAATGTTATATTTCTTATTCCCGAGAGGATTTCTAGACCAAGTACTTCCTATTTATTCTTGAGCATATTCCTTGAGTAATCTTGGGACATGTAACTGACCAGAACTTGTATTGAAACTTGTCAAAACTATGACTGTAAAAGAACACATTTAAAATGATTGAGCCATCCTTTGAAAAGACACATATGCTTAAAATACCACCTTTACATGAATCCTTCTTTTACCCCATAGAGACCATGAATGACCTTTATAGGGATGAACCATGTTTCAAGCCATTTTTATCCATTCCTACCCTACTCTTGGTATTTGGATGATATTTAAAGTAGAAGTGTGGGGGTAAAGGAAATCATGGTGGACGGGATGATACACATTGTAAGGAATAATTGTGGGGGTGTTATTGTGGAAATTAGAAATGTTTGTGAAATCATTCATGATACTCTATTGTTTTCCCCTCTTGAATAACAAAAATGACAAAAATGAAAAAAATAATCCAAAAAAATAGAAAAATGGGTTGTGATTTGGGAAAACAAAAAATCACTATTTTCCAGACCGACGATCTTCTGATCATATGTGGTTAGGTGATGGATGTGAGGATTGATCAAATCATAATTGTTGAAAAAACAATGAAAAAAAAAGTATAAAAGTAAAAAAAATATTCAAGAGGGTGCACAAATCATTCATTATGCATAATTTGATCACAACCTTTACTTTGAGTTTTGGGAAGTGGGTGTTTCTACTTTGAAGGGGAGAAGTTCATTACACTTTTACATTTGAAATTGTGCATTGTACTTAAGAGATTATACTCCTCATTGAGCCTTAATTTTTAAAGCATCAAATCCAACCAACCTTAAGTCTCAGAGTCATTTGAACCTTAATTTCAAGTCCTCGTGATTTTATGTGTCTTTTGTCTTTACAAAGTGGAGAAAGTAGTTCATTTACAAGCCTATGGATAAGAAGCATGTTTTCATGATATGAGAATAACTCTACTTGAATTTTATCATGAGTGATGAGAGAAAAAAAATCAAAAGTGAGGTAAATCATGACATGGCATGTTTAATAATGATGAATCAAGGAGCTTGAATGAATGAAATGAAAAGGTCTATCATTTTTCAAAGGGGAAAAGTAAAATATGTGAATTATTTGCTTCATTGAAAAATTTGAAATTAAATTTATATTTTATGCAGATTATTGAATGTTTGATTTTACATGTAAAATTCTTTTATTTTATTGCATTGAAATTTGAATATTGGTAACATTGGTGTCCTCTGATTTCCCTGTTGAGATTTTATGCTTGAGGACAAGCATGGTTTAAGTGTGGGGGTATTTGACAGAGCAAATTTACGTGCATATTTATGACCAAATAATGAGTATTTAATTACTGATTTTCAATGATAAAACCCATATATTTCATTGTTTTATTAAAATAATGGATAATTTGAATTTTATAATGAAATTGGTCATAATTGAAGAAAAGTGCATAATTCTGGATTTTGGACAGATTTTGACCACAAGGATATTTTTGTCATTTAGCATAAAATATATGTCCAAATTTTGTGATTAATTTTTTTTATAATCCTTATGTTATTTCCTTCATTTTTGTCTTCTGGACCATGAGCTGATTCGGTCATATAGAGGGCTTGAAAATTAATTGAAGTTGGAAAAGTGTTTCGGGCGGACAGCGTGGACACCAGCAAAGTAACGGAACCAAAACGCGGCCTACACATATCCAACCGAGGTGTTTCCACCTGGTATGTGACGAGGACATCTAGAGATGACTATAACATAAATTTGGTGGATGTTGGAGGTCATTAAGGAGGCCATTGAACGACATAACTTTGGAGGAACCTTCCTGGAAGCTTCGTCCAGAAACATAATCCTTCAATGAAAAATTCATAACTTCTACATCCGGAGTCCAAATGTGCTGTAAATATGAGGAGAGACAGTCAACACATTTATGGACATCTTTTACGAATGAGGAAACACGTGAATCGACCATTTATGGGTCCAAAAACGCAAAAACTTTCGAGGGACGGAAATCTGCCAATAAAAGGAGGCTCTCTCCTCCTTCCAAAATCATCCGTTCGGCACCCAAATCCAAGGAGGGATCCCACCAGGGCATGGGCCGCTGCTGCTCCTTTCTTCCCCCCTCATTTCTTCTTTTTATTTTATTCTTATTTTATTTTTATTTTAGTTTTAATTTTCATTTGTTATTTGAATTTCTTTTCAATTTATCCATGCATTTTTATATTGGTTTCCACCATTTAATTTCTTCTATAATTATAATAATAATAATAATAATTAAAAACTATTATTATTATTACTAATATTATTATAATCAGTATTTACAATATCTCAATCTTAATTTCAAATTATTTTACATTCTTTCTCTCTCTTTTTTGGATAACTATTTTTTTAAGTAATAATAATAATAATAATAAGTTATATTATTATTATTATTATTATTTTCACTTTCATTATAAATTATTTAATCTTCCTCTTTCCCTCTATCCTTTCTCTCTTTCTCTCTCTCCTCATCCATCCACCATTGTGATCTCCATCTCTCAGAAATTAGAGGCTGACCCCGAGGCTTGGCTCGGGGGGAGGTCAAGAAGTTCATGAGTTTTCTTTAATGTTTATTCTAAATTTGTTATAGACTTGAGTTGTATTATTGGGCGAGGCAAATGTCCCCAATTGGGTGATGGTCCCCAACGACATGAAACTCAAGCTATTTTTATTCTGGAAACGAATAGTAATTCAAACATGAGATTTCATGTTTGAGTTATCAAATTAGAATCCAACATATAAAAGATAATAATGATTGAATCCCTGGCCAAACACCAAACCAAATACATTCTTCCTAACTTCATTCTGTTTAGACTTGAATCTAAGTATAAATTTAGAATTCTCACTTTTCATTTCATTGTTTTAAATAATTAAAAACCACAAAAAGTGATAGATTAGGTGATATAGAATAAAGTAAGTGAACCAAATTGAGAAGCCTCTTCAAGAGAGACGACCCTGGTCAGCCACTGTGCTGCAGTAGGAAAAAAATATAATTGTTTTTGTCCATGCCCCGCGACAGGCGTGCGTCAAAACTGGCGCCGTTGCCGGGGAGCCAATCAGTTATTCGTTAACGTTTTCTATTTTCACATCTTAGTTAGATCTCATTTATTTTTATAAAATTAAAAAAAAAATCATTCCATGATGAATTCAATTGATTATTATTCGGCATGGACTGAAAATTACTCACAGGTGCAAGAACACGAGTACACTGAGGAGGCCCTCCAACGAAGAGCTGATGCGCTGATGATAATGGTCATGCAGATGGAAAGAGGCATTACAACATGGATCACACCTAAAGACTTTATGGCTATGGTCAATGAACTTCAAACAGACTTAAAAAGATTCGAGGCCAAGAAGGAAGTGCCACTAGTCTTCCCGGATTTCACAGAAGACATCCATGAACTTGAGGCCAAACTCGAGGTGGAGGAGCCTGACTACCTGCCTTCACCTTCCACTATCATACTCCAAGAGGCACTTACCACTGAGGTGGAGATTGAAGCTGAACCAACTCAGGGGGTGAAACATTTCTTTGACCCCATCTCTTCTGATTTTTTTGAAACATATTTGTATATCACTCCCCCTTGTTTTGATTATACAGAATCAGACATTCTTTGCTATGCCTTGGAGGAAGATAAAGAATACAGTGGACACGCACCTGTTGAGGAACACATGGAGCTCCTTGATTTCAATGAACATGCATTGGAGGAGCCCCATCAAGAGATCTAGGTAGCTGTGCCTAAGAAAATCAGACAAGAGGCTTCTCTTCATGCAGCCCCCATGAAGCCAGCACTGGAAGATAAGAAGGTTGCAAAAGTCGCAACCAAGGAAGATGATGTTCCATACTTCATCCTACCCCCACCTTCCAAGGTGTACCATATCGCGAAGGGGGAGGATCTGGCATACTCTATCCTTGGAGTCCTCCTCAAAAAGAAAGAAGAAGTGGATGCTGGGAAAAATCACATGTGGTGGTTCATGTCAAAGAAGCCCCAACCACCATCAGACCTTGGATAACAGCTGGTACAGCCCTCTGGAGGCAGTAAAAGAATCCAGGTCCCACTTGGGGGATCGTACCAAGATTTATCTTTAAACGCCTTGTAGGAATTTAAATTTAAATTTCTTTTCTTTTCCTAGATGTTATGCAGCATGCATCCACCTCCCTTCTATATTTTTTGAGCTTAAATGACATGATCCTTATGTTTAATTGGGTTGTTTTCTTTTTTAGGTTAATAATGGTGGAAGACCAAGTTTCAAGAAAAAGGGAGTTCAATTTTAGTGTTTTATCTTTTAAACTCTCCACATTTTAGTCCAAATCATGTTTTGAGATTTAATGATAAAATTGCATGCCCACACATGAATTAATGTTTCACTCGACTTATCTAGGAGACATGAGTTTCTTAGGAACCCAGTGATGCCATGTTTTAGATTTCAAGGTTGATATGATTAAATGATTGAAATACATAATTTAATTTTTAAATATGAAGCATAGATATTGAAATGATGACTCATGATTCGAAGGAACTAATTAATTCATGTAAATAAAAGTTCCCAACCATCTTTTATGCATTGAATTTCTGAAATTTATGTGAATTGGTTTATTATTAGTAGTCATGCCATGAGTGATTGTCCAATGTTATATTTCTTATTCCCGAGAGGATTTCTAGAACAAGTACTTCCTATTTATTCTTGAGCATATTTCTTGAGTGATCTTGGGACATGTAACTGAACAGAACTTGTATTGAAACTTGTCAAAGCTATGACTGTAAAAGAACACATTTAAAATGATTGAGGCATCCTTTGAAAAGCCACTTATCCTTAAAATACCACCTTTACATGAATCCTTATTTTATCCCATAGAGACCATGAATGACCTTTATAGGGATGAACCATGTTTCATGCCATTTTTATACATTCCTACCCTACTCTTGGTATTTGCATGATATTTAAAGTTGAAGTGTGGGGGTAAAGGAAATGATGGTGGACGGGATGATACACATTGTAAGGAAGAATTGTGGGGGTGTTATTGTGGAAATTAGAAAAGGTTGTGAAATCATTCATGATACTCTATTTCTTGACCCTCTTGAATAAAAAAATGACAAAAATGAAAAAAATCCAAAAAATTAGAAAAATGGGTTGTTATTTGGGAAAACCAAAAATCACCATTTTCCAGACCGACGATCTTCTGATCATATGTGGTTAGGTGATGGATGTGAGGATTGATCAAATCATAATTGTCGAAAAAACAATGAAAAAAAAGTACAAAAGTAAAAAAAATATTCATGAGGGTGCACAAATCATTCATTATGCATAATTTGATCACAACCTTTACTTTGAGTTTTGGGAAGTGGGTGTTGCTACTTTGAAGGG
Organism: Viscum album; assembly: GCA_963277665.1. Lineage (NCBI taxonomy): Eukaryota > Viridiplantae > Streptophyta > Magnoliopsida > Santalales > Viscaceae > Viscum > Viscum album. The sequence goes on along the minus strand of OY728164.1, from coordinate 284,220,565 downwards.
GAGAAGTTCATTACACTTTTACATTTGATATCATGAATTGTACTTAAGAGATTATCCTCCTCCTTGAGCCTTAATTTTTAAAGAATCAAATCCTACTAACCTTAAGCCTCAGAGTCATTTGAACCTTAAATTGCAAGTCCTCATGATTTTATGTGTCTTTTGTCTTTACAAAGTGGAAAAAGTAGTTCATTTACAAGCCTAGGGATAAGAAGCATGTTTTCATGATATGAGAATAGCTCTACTTGAATTATATCATGAGTGATGAGAGAAAAAAAATCAAAAGTGAGGTAAATCATGACATTGCATGTTTAATAATGATGAATCAAGGAGCTTGAATGAATGAAATGAAATGTTCCATCAATTTTCAAAGGGGAAAAGTAAAATATGTGAATTATTTGTTTCATTGAAAAATGGGAACTTAAATTGATATTTTATGAAGATTATTGAATGTATAATTTTACATGGAAAATTGTTTGATTTTATTGCATTGAAATTTGAATATTGGTAACATTGGTGTCCTCTGATTTCTATGTTGAGATTTTATGCTTGAGGACAAGCATGGTTTAAGTGTGGGGGTATTTGATAGAGCAAATTTACGTGCATATTTTTGACCAAATAATATGTATTTTTTTACTTTTTTTCAATGATAAAACCCTTATATTTCATTGTTTTATTAAAATAATGGGTAATTAGAGTTTTATAATTAAATTGGTCATAATTGAAGAAAAGTTCATAATTCTTGATTTTGGACAGATTTTGACCACAAGGGTATTTTTGTCATTTAGCATAAAATATATGTCCAAATTTTGCGATTAAAATTTTGTTATTATCCTTATTTTATTTCATTCATTTTTGTCTTCTGGACTAGGAGCTGATTCGGTCATATAGAGGGCTTGAAATTAATTGAAGTTGGACAATTGTTTCGGGCGGACAACGTGGACACCAGCAATGTAATGGAACAAAAACGCGGACTACACACATCCAACTGAGGTGTTTCCACCTGGGATGTGACGACGACATCTAGGTCCGACTATAACATAAATTTGGTGGATGTTGGATGTCATTAAGGAGGCCATTGAATGACATACCTTTGGAGGAACCTTCCTGAAGCTTCGTCCAGAAACAGAAGTCTTCAATGAAAAATTCATAACTTCTACATCCGGAGTCCAAATGTGCTGAAATTTTGAGGAGAGATAGAAAACACATTTATGAACATCGTTTATGAAGGAGGAAACGCGTGCATCGACCATTTATGGGTCTAACAACGTGAAAACCATCGGGGGATGGAAATCTGCCTATAAAAGGAGGCCCTCTCCTCCTTCCAAAATCATCAGTTCGGCCCCCAAATCCAAGGAGGGATCCCACCGGGGCATGGGCCGCTGCTGCTCCTCTCTTCCCCCCTCATTTATTCTTTTTATTTTATTCTTATTTTATTTTTATTTTAGTTTTAATTTTCATTTGTAATTTGAATTTCTTTTCAATTTATCCATGCATTTTTATTTTGGTTTCCACCATTTAATTTCTTCTATAATTATAATAATAATAATAATAATTAAAAACTATTATTATTATTATTAATATTATTATAATCAGTATTTACAATATCTCAATCTTAATTTCAAATTATTTTACGTTCTTTCTCTTTCTTTTTTCAAAAACTATTTTCTTAAGTAATAATAACAATAATAAGTTATATTATTATTATTATTATTATTTTCACTTTCATTATAAATTATTTAATCTTCTTCTTTCCCTCTCTCCTCTCTCTCTTTCTCTCTCTCTCCTCATCCATCCCCCATTGTGATCTCCAACTCTCGGAAATGAGAGGCTGACCCCGAGGCTTGGCTCGGGGGGAGGTCAAGAAGTTCATGAGTTTTCTTTAATGTTTATTCTAAATTTGTGATAGACATGAGTTGTATTCTTGGGAGAGGTGAATTTCCCCGATTGGGTGACGGTCCCCAATGACATACAACTCAATATATTTCTATTATGCAAAAGAATAGTAATTCAAACATGAGATTTCATGTTTGAGTAATCAAATTAGAATCAAACATATAAAGGAGAATAATGATTGAATCCCAGGCCAAACCCCAAACCAAATACTTTATTCCTAACTTTATTCAATTTAGAATTGCATCTAAGTATAAATTTAGAATTATTACTTTTCATTTCATTGTTTTAAATAATTAAGAAACTACAAAAAGAGATAGATTAGGTGATATAGAATAAAGTAAGTGAACCAAATTGAGAAGGCTCCTCAAGAGAGACAACCCTGGTCAGCCACTGTGCTGCACTAGGGAAAAAATATAATTGTTTTTGTCCACGCCCCGAGACAGGCGTGCGTCACATATCTATGATATTGATTCATTTAGAAGAATCCATAAGACAATACTAAAATCTTCTTCCCTTAACATAATCAAACCGAATCCTAGAGATTATTCTCTTAGAAATAATGGCAATATGATTAGCCATAATTTTGTAATGATCTTATGGATACTATTAATCAATGCCACTTGCCATAATTGACCAATATCATGTGAATTCTCCACCTTTGGGATTAATGCAAGATACTGGGCATTAATGCCTTGAAATAGAGATCCATCAGTAAAAAAAGTGCCTAACTAATTTTTATACATCATCAAATATAAAATCCCAATAATATTGGAAGAAATTATTTGCGAACCTCTATGGTCCCAGTGATCTTCCTTTATTAATCCCAAAAACTGCATCCTTAATTTCAATATATGTGGGAATCGAGGTGAGATGAGTATAGTAAGCCTTAGTGACCCAATTTGGGATGATGCCTTCCCTTAAGTCACAATGCTTCTGGGGACATTGAAGTCGTCCTTATAGAAAGAGATAATTTATTTTGAGAGAATTTTTTTCCCATTAGTGAATCCATTTGATGTTCTTCATTCATCTCCATGTAGTGTGATGGTGCATTATATGTTGATGATGTATAACCAGTTCCTTTTCAATATACTGCCATTTAAGGAGGTCGTTTTAAAAATCAATGAGGGGATTGATCCATTATGATGTGTCCAATATATCATGGTTATATTAGGAATAAAAATAAATGTAGTTCATAAATACCATTAGGTTTAACATTATGTGGAGAAGAAAGAAATGTTAATACTGTGACACCAAATATATGATCTTGATTCTAATGGTTACATCTTACGTATACTGGTTATTTATGGAATTAGTGTTATTGTAATTCAATCACATCCATGGGATTGGACCTAAGGTATATGGCTTTATATGAGCTGTGATCATATTATATCACTCATCATGGCTTAAATACAAGGATTTCTCTATATTTTAGAGATTTTACGATCCTAATGTGGTGTTCATTGTGAGACCTTAAGACCACATGATCAATGATCGGTGTGATAAAATATTACTAGCCTCATGATATTGTGATTTGGGACATGTATACTGGGACAATACATTGAATTTTTTATATTAAGCATGTGCCTTAAGGAAGCTTCCTATGTATTTAGGTCATAGAATGAATGAGATTCATCCATGTTTAATTGATTTCTATGTCCAATGACGGATTTTGTTGAGTGATCAATATATGGGAATGGTTGGGTTCTTATGGATGGAATTTCGGGGACATGAGGTTTACATTAACAATGTTTTTTATTTTTTCTTGATCCCTAAGAACGCAACCTATGTATCCTGATTATAGAAGTAATTAGAGACCTTGTAGTCCAATTTATTTAGGATTATATTGTAATGTTTACCTCATATCATGGACATTTCATATTAATCTGATAGTAGGGGATTACACAATGGAATTTCCCTTTCGATCATAGATAATTATAATACATATGATATGGTGTTTGAAACTACCGAAGACCACATAGTCTATTTTCATTGTGGGAATAAAGGGGTGGCCAATGAGAATTTTAATTACTTATGGATGTGGGACTTATATATTAGGTTCACCTTATATAGATTATCTATGAATATCGTCTCTAGTAGAAGCATCCCAAATTATCAGGTATTTTTAGGAATTAGAGTCATCACAATTTCATTGATTGGGAATTACACTCTGAGGTTACCCTATGGTTGTGTTTGGGGAATACAAACTTATGGTTGATGATGTTTCTAAGACCTGGGATGCCCGTTGTTCTAGACTTATTACCTATCAGGAATGTATGGATTGTCCACCCGACCTACCTTGGTTACATTCTTAACATGTAAGAGATTGTCAGCTTGACATGTAAAAAGCGAAACCAAATGATCCAGCTGACAAGTCCATATGACTTCACATATCCTAGATGGAATGTATGAGGGTTTTCATCATGAGAGTTGGTTAAAAGATATGGTGGGTGTCACGAGAGTCAATGAACCATGTGTCATAGGGTGTCAAACATCCTTGAATACATATCTGGATGAATTTTTAGGACCTAGATAATGTTCTTAGAGAGAATCCTGAGATCTAGTGAACATTCCTAGGTGCTACCGTGAGTTGTAGATTACATGATCGAGCATCATTATATGATTTAGGTGAAGAATCTGAAGGATGGAGTAAGGAATTGAAGATAATTCCATCAAAACATAATGTGACTATGGTGGTGCACCCTGAAAGATCAAATGAGTTTTTTGATATATCGAGAGGAATTAACATGACCCCAATTGTATATTGAATGGAATTTGTGAGATATGGATGGCATGTCTTGGTGTTTCCATGTGTATTTGATTGTGCATGAGATGTTCATAGGTGTAAATGAACACCCTTTTTTTTATTTCATCCACCCTGACCTTTTGTTTGATCTATTATACAATAAATTCCTTATATTTTTTAGCATTGGTTTATTTCAGATCTCAAGTGATTTAGAATACATGTGGGATATTCATTTAATATCATTCCAAAGATTAGTCAAATGATATTTTAGTGATCACATGAAGAGTTTATACACATTTCATGATAGCTCTTGCCATCCACTAATTTATTACACATTGGAGGACCTTCTAGTTGTGATATTAGATGCATTGTGAAATACTCTATGGTACAAGATACCTTTTCACTGAAGATATTTCCTTATGTAGAATTTATCTGGTCCACATTTTCTATTCAAGAAGGGTGAGTAAATTCTATGAATAAGAATACCAGCGTTCTTTTGCTTGTGCGGCATATCTTGTCTAGATCCGGGATGGATTCAGTGATGGGATTTGGCCCCATGTGTCTTCTCAAGAATTTTCCATGGAAAATAGTGGGAGAGTCACATGATTTTGTGAGATCAGAAGTCCCTCCATCAAAATCTACATTATTTTAATATTTCTAGTTATTGGGTAATTATTTGACTCACACGGTTATGTAAAAGGGAATCAATTTTATAATATTGACATGTATAAGGGACTTCGCAAGATCATAGTTTCTATAGAAAGGTTTCTATGAGATGTTTGATTCCATGAATAGTAAAGTTATTAAGGCAATTGCGGCTTGTCCAATATTCTTATGGGACATTGTTGCATACTTTCTTAGCATATTATATGCATTTTTTGACTGTGAGTTTCTCTCCCTCCCTTCCTTTTATCTCTATTATTTTATTATAAAATTTCTGGGGAGTAATGTGAGATTACATGATTAATGTTTTAGAAAATTTCTCTATATTTTTTATGATGCATCAGATGAACAATATGGTACATGTAAGAGTCCCAAATCATTTCATGTAAATTTCATCTGTTCTACCCATGGGGAACCAAATGGGAAGTGCATGGTTTCTTGGATGTACATGAGGCATTTCACTCAATAAGGCTTTCAAGCCAATGGTCATTCATGAGATATGGTAGACTTATCATTGGGGTCTCATGGTTTCTTGAATACTTCTAGGGTAATGTCTCATGTCTCACAGGAACCATGACCAGATCCCACCTCTTCCCTTATTATATCAATTATTTTATATTAAAAAGTGTCGGGGGACCTGAGGGTTGACTTGGATATGGTTGAGGAAAATTATTCATTCAACCGATTATGTGTCACTTGATCATTACATCTTCTAGGGACCTATTCCTTTATATATATTTCCACCCATTTTCAAAGTAATTTTGGATGGTTTGACAAGAGCTTTCCAATGACAAACCATGTGACCAGGAGAAACTCATTCGGTCATTTCCACAAGGTAATTTGTTGAATGGGGATCCTTCACAAGAATAAGAAGACTTGTACAATGGGGTTCCATGGGATATACTACAATTTATGACCTGCATTCATATTCATTATGTTACCATATGATGGTCACACAATCCTGATTCCCTTGAAGTCTCACCCGATCTACATGTCTTAACAACATTTTGTTCCTTGGAAATTTTTGGGAAAATAATACCTATATTCATGTATTCATTCATTTTTTATTTTTCTAATGTTTATTTTGTTTGATTCAACATATATAATTAAAAATAAAACTTTATTCATATTTATCTTTGGTACCTCAATTTATCCTTAGTACATGTAATCACATAAGGATTTACATGAAAGAAGGGTGTGGGCTATAATCCAATTAAGAAGATAAATATATTACATGAATCAATAAAACAAGGGTGAGCATAATCATAATCATCAAATATTAATAATATGATCATAATAAATATTATTATGGAAACATGTGATAAAGGAATGGAATGATGAAATTCCTAGAAATGAAACATCATTTTATAGTGTTTAAATACCTCACATAGTTCTGGACAGATCATGAATCATTCTCACACACAACATATGTGGAAAATCCTAAAAAAATAAATGAGAAGAAAGATATAATAGTGTTCCCACAAATTACATATTATCTCAGGATATACATCAAATTGTATAATTTATTGGGGGTATTTATAATTCCACCCATGACACATCATAATATTTACAGTCATTGAAGCCACAAGGTACATATAACAATCGTAGTCTTCAAATGACACATAGAAAAGAATCATCATTAATAAAATATGGGCTACCTAATTGAAAAATAGACATTACAATTTTGAAAAGAAAATAATTTTTATATGGATAAGAAAAAAACATACATAGTATAAGATTTGTTTTGGAAATCATTTGATTTGGGAAAATAATAATATGTGGATAAAAAAATCAAGGTGGAAATAATGTATTTTCATACAATAAAAGGTAAGAATTATTAATTGATATTTAGAAAACATTAATGGAATATTCATACTAAAATTTATGTGAAATATGTAAAATCCAATGAAAGGATTTTTGGTTTGAGAATACCCTTACCGTAATTTTTTATTTATTTCATCGCTTTTCCACCTCCTAAATAATAAAAATCAATTTTTATAGGCATTTATATAGATGTTAATTATTATAAATTTTACAAATATTTTTTAATGAAATAATTTTTTTTATATTTCATAATATCCTTTATTATATGCAAGTAATATTGATATCATTTTTAAGTAAACTTTTTAGTTTATCCTCGATTTCAACACATTTTATAAAATAATTTATTCATTATTATAAATAATTATAGAAGATTATAATACAAATAAGTAAATTATTATTTACTATATAATGATTTTAATATCCTTTAATAATTATGGTTATATGTTTTGACAAGGAAATGTATCTATATTTGGGTTACAGACCGTTGACGGGACATTGTCCAGAGAGAAAGAAAAGGATGTTTTGTATTTAAATATATATAATATATGATACATAATGTAGGTTACTATCACTAATATATTGATATATTATAGCTTAATTAATTTTAGTTGTTTTTTATTCTAAAATGGATGATGAAAAAACAAAGTGGTGAAGACGTGGAAAAAAAAGAAGAAGAGTTAATTGAAACTTATTCAATCATTGGGGTTTCTTCTCTTGGGTGATACTACAAATCCAACGATATTTGGAGTAAGTTAACTCTATAAGTTCCCTAAATATCATATTTTTCTTGAGGGGGATTATTTTTTGAGGATTGGATTCAGTTAGAGTGGTGTGAGATATTTTCCAAGGGGAATGATATATGTCATTTATATTTTAGGAGAGGTTTAGTTTTATCATTAAATAATGAATAAAATATTATATCAATGTTAAAAAATGTAATAGTAATTTTATGAAAACATAAATTATAAATAAATATAATATAATGGGTTTAGGCATTTAAATCCCATTTATAATTATAATTCCATAGTTTTTTAAAAACTAAAGTGAGAAAATGAGAAAGTTTTATTCTAAGGAATCAATTTTGGCTTTAGGTTCTTTAATGATATTTTTTTGGTATGGAAATTATGTTTATTGATTTTTAATTAATAACTTATGAAATAAAATATATAATAGTACAAACTCATGTTCTAGCAATGATTATTTCATTATTTCATCATGAATAATTTCATTATGATTCCCCGGTTTTGCAAAACACTGTATTTTTAATATTATTATGAGAATTAATATTTAAAAAATTACTATAAAATCAACTTTTGAAAATTTTGAAATAATAATTTCATTAATTATATTAATTTTATCAAATTAAATTTCAATTATATTTAATTTCAAAATTTATTATAAATAATGAGATTTTTTCGAAATACATTAAAATGTATTTTTTTTAAATATTCTTATATTTTTTTTTAATTTTCAGTCATTATATGTATTTTATATAAATAGAATATATATTAATTTATATTAATTATGATATATATTTTTTATTTTTTTATTTTTTTGGGGTCAAATTGTTATTCCATTAGTAATGTTACTATTCCTAATGGTCAGGTTGCTATTTCTAATGGTAAAGTTAATATTCCAAATGTCTAAGTTACTATCACAATGGTGACATTATTATTCCAAACGTCTCATTACCTCCCATAAATACCACTTAATTATTCACTTAATCTTAATCTCAATTAATCTCAAGGTTATATATCTCTATTTTATAATATGATATTTAAATTACTAATATTTTTTTATTTTCTATAGTTCTGGTAGTTATAGTGATGTTTTTTGTAGATTGGGGTGTTTCATATTATTCCATTTTAGATTTTCCATATTATATTTTTTTTCTATTTATAGTGTTTGTAAATTTTAATGTTTTCTATTCAGATTAATGTAATAGTAAATGTTAATGAAATAAATTTTTGTTAGCTTATTTGTGTGTATAATAATTTATAGAATATTATAACAAAAATTTATTTCAGGAGAAATATAACATTCATAGACACTATTTTGTTACAATAACCATAATGTATTCATTTTAAATTAGAGTTGGAAGTTGCATGCTATTTTATTCTTCTCGTAATAGATCACATTGATGATATTATCGGGATAGACTAGATAGTAACCTTAAGGGTTTATTTTTCATCATCATATTGTGACCATTAACAACCCATATATAATATGATGTTAATTTTCTGAATAATGCGACATTATTTATTGTACGATGGGATGACCACTTCCCAGAAATAAAAAATTAATATTTAAAATAAATCACATGTTGTTGAGGCTTGTGATTGAAACTACTGTAATGATAGTCCAGTAGTGGTTGGGGAGTTGTCTAAATTGTTTCTAGTTGAATCAAGTGAAGGGGTGTTATTCTATACCTCTATGCTACATGATTTTACTCTTCTCTAAGAAGGTGAATTTGAATATATACTAATGAATTTATTATATAAATCCAAAATGTATGAGCATTATGAATAAATATTCTCTTCCCGACATCATTTATAACTTTGATTTTTTTATACGGTAAATGTAGTTCTCAATGATTGACCTCAATTTTAGATATCATCAAATTTGATTAAATGATTCATATACTTCAATGATTTCATCTTGATTATAATATGAAACATTGAAAATAATGTGATTCTATTTGAATTTACCAATTAACCAACAATATTTATCATAATAATGAAAAAAAATTTTCAATGATACATTGAAAAATTAATTTTGGTATTCAATAATGATATTTGAGTGTATTATCAAATAAAACTGTGGCACGTGACATAATTATGAATAATTTTTGGAACACTTTATTTTCACTAACATTATAAAAATTCCATAAATAATAACAAATAGATTTAAAATGATAATTAATTTAGGAATATTATTTTAGAACTCGGATACTAAATTAATCAATAAATGTGCAGGAATATTATGAAACTTATAAAAACAAAATAATCTTATTGATATATGTATCTTTATGGGGTTTTCTAGTTATACAGGTTATTTTTGAGTTATTCTCAAGTCGTTCACCCCCACTAACAACTGCCAGCCGAAATAGGATAATATTTTATGGGAAATAAAATTCCAAATCACATTTGATGAGATAATGTGTTGAATAAAATTATCCCCTATCACGACTATATATGAGGTCGGTTAAGCATATAAAATTTATCACAATGCCTCATATATGGATTTTTGTGTGTGTTTATATATAGTGATAAAAATTTGTACATAAATCTATCTAGATAAAAGAACATTTGAATAATTACCCTTCCAATGAACCATATCATGTTTTAATTATGATATCTCTTAAATTTAGGTGGAAGTACATTTTAGGGATAGAAATTTGTTTTTCTAATCATAATATTTTAGAAAACATTTCTTAAGGAAGATTTTAATTTCATGTATAAAATGTTCTTGGAATAAAATTATTTATTTTTATCGTACACATATATTCCAATAAACGGGAATTTGGTTATTTATTCTATCTGTATGATGTTTCCAGTTCTGGATTTTATTGAGTCCATTGATGTAAGAAATATAATGGGATTGTTTTCTTTAATGTATTTGAGTTAAATATGATAATGATTATATATTTTCTTATATTTATCTCATAGAACCTTCTCTCCTGGAGATTATTCACACATAAGAACTTTGAGATAAATGATAGTGGCGTATCAAAAATATTATGAACAATGTGGGGGAAACTAGCAGGTTCTATCCATCTTTTGATGATATTATTTATATTATGATACATTGTGTGGTTCCCATATCCTTGTAGAATGTGGTTGGGAATAAATTGCATCAATTATAATGGTAATCCCATTGATTTTCCCACAAGATATACTATGACTTGAGATTCAAAAAAAAATTGATTTGTATAAGAAATCACATAGAGGATTTCTTGTGAGAATGTTATATTTTTAATTGTTTATGATGAGCACCACGATACCTTAGGTCTTCTTTATATTCTTCATATAACCATATATTAGTGGGATAAGATATCTATAGACAAAATTGTTTTATGTAACTATGAAAAATGAATTAAGAATCCTATTTTGGTTTTAATTTATATATTGAAAAATAAGCTCACCATATTTTAATCAAGGAAACATATCTGGTGGAGGAACTTTGTAATATTTACATACAAGATATTTTGAGATTACAAATTCTGAAATATAATATGATGTTTTATTAAGATACTTAGTTCATATACAAATATTTAAAGGTGATTTAAGGGGAAATGTTATCATAAGGGAGTTGATCCATTCTAATTGTACCCTAATGGCAGAGATGATCGAGTGAAAAGTCTGTAATAAAAAGGTTATAATTCATCCATGAGTCCAATATTTTTGAGCTATGTGGGATACCAATAAAAAAGAGTTTTCTTAAAATAATATCTAACAGTCCTATATTAATATTGTAACAATACTGATATTTATAAATGAAATTCCATTTTTGAATGAATATGTTATATATTAAAAAAAGTAGTTATAGAAAATGAATGCACTACTTTTGGTTATTTTGGATTGTTATATGTTATATCCAGACATATTTGATTTTGTTGAACAATATAAACATTGATATTATAGATATTATACAATGACTATTAATAATATTATATATTATGGGTCTTTATGATGCCCAATTTACATAGATAGAAGAAGAGATGGCCTCAACTAGTATGATCATACCCTAAGAAGCCTATTAATCAAAGATTCCAAGGTATTTGGAATCACTTTGATATTTTCTTAACCAATTCTATGATGACATTCAATAACTAAATCAAGGGAAAAACTATTAATGGGAGATCATCAAGATTATTGATATTATATCCCAATCCATGCTTGCAAACCCTCCCTATGAATGTGTCACCATCGCACACCATACCCATAGAGAATTCACTAGTGTAATATAGGACAATGTATCTAGAAAATAATATTATCAATTTTTAAATTTATTATTTTTAATAATCAAATTATTATATTTATACATCTTATGTTTTACATTATTAATGATTTAATGATGAGTTTGATGAAAATTCTATTTTAATAATAGGATACTAAAATTTAATAACTCGTAAATTTATATTTTCAATTGAGAAACTATTATTTTTTGAAATAGTTAAATTTTGAGAAAAATATTTATTTTATTAAATATTAATAATGTTTTCTATTTATTTAAATATAAATTATAATATATTTTTTAAAATACAACTGTATTATCTACAAGGGTTAAAAAACTGTTATCATATATAAAGCCAGTATTTTTAAATAAATAGTAACTTTGATTTTAAAATAAATATCCTATATTTAATGATTTTTTAATGAATAAATATTATTTTTAGAACCAGCACATTAGAATTATCCAATGGTGAATGTTTTTATAATTTTCTAAAAAATATTAATTTTTGGGTAAAATTTAAATGTAGTATAAATATTTGATATTAATTAAGACATAATAAAATCCAAAAAAATATTTAATGAATACTATAATGAGTATAATTGAAAATAAACGTGCCTCCACTTTAAATTTTTTTAGGTCATATAATTAATTTTTTATACCCTTAACGATTCCTCCTTAACCCATATTATATTTTATGGCTTTCTAATTATATCGATGAGATCCTGACTCACATCCACATCACCATGGGTGTTATATTGATGATTTAAATTATTATTCTTATAAAATATTAATAAACACTACTTTTTTGTATAATCCTTTGAAATAAATTGTATGGGTTGTGATTTTTATAATTTTATCATATATATTATAAAACATATATTTAGAAAATTATGAAGAATTCCCAAAAATATTTCTAGAAAAAACCGACCCAACCATCCATCACTCAAAATTCTAAATATTTAGGGGAATGATTTACTATAACTATACCTCTCTAAATCAACCATATAGTGTTCCGTGGACCATTATTATTTCCTCTAATTTCTTTTGAATTATCCACTCAAATTATGTCATCTGTCTCTTACATTTTCCATTCAAGAATGATATTTCTTATATAGACATGTCAATATCAATTGATTAAATTTTCATTCCTTTATAATGATCACATTAATATCCCATTCATGATTTATATGTTAGAGATAATTTATCCTCTCTTTTTATTACCTTTTCCCAATTCATTACTATTCTAGTGAATGAGATCCCTTTATTCTCCTATTCATTCATGCATCTTTATTATATAGTACCTTTTTAATTTCACTTTTTTATATTGGGATTTTTTTATACCAATCCATGTTGTTGTACTTATGGTATAAAATTTATTAGAGTCCCACTTTCACTCTAATTAATCCCATATAGGTATATTTATGTACCACATTATTCGTCTACAATTATCCTATAATTTTCCATTCCAAACCTTTGGGTAGTGAATTCTAGTCCCCATTTCCACTCAATGGAATTAACCAAGATGTACCTATTCATTTTTTATTAGGAATATTAATTTATGTGACCCGAACTCCATTGTCATTGTAATAAAATTAATGAAATACATCCTTATGTTTTATAATCAATGTGGAACACTTATGCATGTACATGAAAAGAATCTTATGGATTGGACAAAAATTATATATCCTTCCAATTGATTTGATATAATTTTTTAATCACATGAGATACCATGTATGGTTCAAATGAGGTTACCCTGATAACTCTATTTTATGATTTCTCAAAAGTTATGATTAAATTGTGTTAATGCTTTCATGTTTTATATTTTTTCAAAATTCACTTGTTTTCTCTATGTAATATTATTATATCCTGATTTTATGTTCATTTTTATGATTCTCCCCCCTCTTATGTTACCTTGATATTCTTATTAACAAAAATTTACTACTTAACTTTATTTTATTCATTGATTATCCCCTTACATGGTTGTATAGGTCATACCATTCTTATTTATGTTCCCATGTTATCCATAATTGTTTTTGAAGAGAAATTTAAATTTGAGAGCATATTGAGGAGATTTAAAAAATATTTTTATACCTATTTTCCAAGTTATTGTATTATATCTATATTTACAAAAATAAATCTATACCTCCCAATCCTTGAATGGTATTATTTTTTATATTATATAATATATCATTAATCAAGTGGTTTTAAAATATAGCTTTTCATTTTTTGTATCTTAGGAATGTCTAGTGAATTTTTAGAATTAGGTTTGGAAGACCCTAGTGAAGAGTATATGGATAACTGTATGAATTAGAAAACACACATAATTTTTTTTAAGTATATATTAATGAATTTCCACAAAATAAAATACCTATCTTGATATTATAGGTGGATGTGGTTCTCGAACAATTGTAAATTGGGGTCATACACTAATATGGGATCACTAAAATTTGAATCAATCAAAACTTAGTGCACAATAGAGGCCTTATTTCACACTTAGTTTGAAAATCCTAAGGTATATGATATGGTAATTTAAGAGATCCTTATAAACCATTACGAATAGAATAAAAATTCATATAAAATATTATTTTATACTGTAGATCATTGTTAACATAAACTAAAACCCCTAAAATCATTTTATAATGAATTTATAAAATTTATTTTTTATACCCACAATTTTAACTATTTTCCATTCACAAGTCTAGTAGAATGAAAATTTAAATCCATAAACAATTTATACATGAAATAATTGAATATAACCAGAATCAAATAGTGAAAAAGAAGGAATATAATCTTTTCATTAACATTAAATTTACCATATTGATCAATGTATTTTCATTATTTCTTGTCTTTAATGGTAATTAGAACCATTTCTAACCCCGTTCAAAACATTTTGGTCGGGTTATTAGTGATGAAAAAAAATTGATCCATTATTTCATACAAATTATTTAACTCATCAGCATTCCTTTTTTGGTGGATGAATTTCACAATGTTTCATTAGATATTCAGTTTATAGGAATTTAGTGAAATTCATGATATGAAATTAATTTCCTTATATAGAGACAAAATAAATTACTAGGATAAAAAATCAACTAAAATATCCAAAATCAACCACCAATTATGTATAAATTAATGGAGGATGTTGAATCGAATTTGGAATCATCATCTCAAGGGTTGATATTATTTATTTATAATTAAGAATTTATAACTGAAATGATTATGAATAAGTATATGATTATCCATGATAACATTACCATTTTATGGAATTATATGATTTTTTTCCTTAAGAATTTCCTTTTATTCTTCAATTTTGTGAGGTTAAGTACTCTATCAAATATATACCCATAGGATTAAAAATATTTAAGACTCTATAAAATTTACAATTTTGAACATTTATAATAGATGAAGGGATTATAAGATAATATAGAAAATAATTTGTGTGCATAAATTCTTCACCATGGGATGTGTCATTCCTTTTTTTCAGGAAACATTACATTCCAATGTACCTCTGCATTGAGTATCAGGAGAACAAAAATAACTGGATAAATAGATAATATTATCTACCATGGATTGGTAACTTGCTCAATAATCTACATGAATCCTTATATCCATTACAGGTTGATCTCAAGTCCAGATGTTATCATGAAAAGTTGAAGAACAATGATATCCCCAGAAACTTATTTCTTATATGGTACAATAATTTGGATTTCACTCTGATTCCATTTCATCCCATTGATGAAAAAGCTATTTTAATGAGATAAATGAATAGTTTTCTTAGGGATTAGGTCTAATTTTTTGGAATTATTTATATATGATAATTTTATCTACACAAAAAAATAGGAACTAAAAGATAAATTAATTATTATACTATGGACCTTATGGAAGGAAATGTTATTTGTAAAATAGATTAAATGTGGGATTTTGATGATGAAATTAACATTTCATGGGAATTTTGTCACCATAAACTAGTTCTTTGTGGATCCATAAAAACTATATGAAATTTAATTAAAACATAGAACAAAAACAATAAAATATATATGTAAATTCATTAAATTTGTATGCTACTATGGTAGATTTATGAGACACTTACCATGATTTAAAAGTCCAAAATATATATTTACTCAGAAGGGGTTCACGTTTTATGGGCTGAGGAATTTGATGTAAGATTTTGAAACTATACAATAGGATTATCATTGCACCTATACTCATATTATCCATTGGCGGGGAAGGGTTTTTTGATATACATGAATTATTAAAATAATGTATTGGGTTTTTAAATCATTCAAGAAGGAAAAGTGACACATTTCCCTCCTGCTAATTGACATGAGTAGAAACCCCTAATGCATGATCTTGAATTGTTTATAATGATCGTCATTATAAATATGGAGTGACTTTATCTCTATAGTAGAATTGTTACATATATATGAATTAAAGAAGAAATAAAAATATATTCACATAAAATTTGTTCAATATTCATAAAAGGTTGTAATATATGGTTAGATATTATTATTTTACAATCTATTACAATCAATTAAAGGTGAGAAAAGTGGAATATTATTTGAGTAAAATGATATCACTACACTATATATGAAGCGGATTTCAAGGGATCTAACATTCTATGACATGAAAATGATGGACATGGGTAAAATAAAATGATCATCATCATTCCTTTTTCAAATAACTACACAACCACCTATTCTAGAAGGATCATGGATTCATAAAAAGTTTCTCACAATCTATAGAATAAATTAGGGAATATTCGGAAGAAAAAATTACCAAAAGATGGATTCATAAGTTTTTAAATAAGTATGTGTACAGTTTTGATGAAAATATTCAGGTGGGATATCATGAATATGGATATTGTAGATTTTGTATCTTGATGCATCATGTTATAACAAGTAAAATTTGAACAAAATAAGTATAAGGGTATAATAAAAACATTTCTGATATCAATTTTAAAATGAAAAATAATAATCCATTATTTAATAATAAGTTTCTCTAAGGCATCTGTATTCAGTAATTCTATCATGGTGGTAGCTGATCAACATGAAATGTTTTTGTATTTAATTTCAATCAAAAGGAGTTTATCTTTACAAAAAACCATCAATATATACATAAGTTTTTGGGTAATACATCATTTATTTACACTCCCCATTGTATGCAATTTAAATAATATGTTTACCTCGAGGTTTTGGAAAAACCTTCAATAAACATCAAATACTGAGTTCTGTTTTTGTAATGTTTATCACCCTCAAAAGGTTGGCCATTCTATGAGTTCCATTAAAACTCTATTAGATATGTTTATATCAAGTTAAATATATTTACAATGATTTTGGATCAAAACTTACCCCAACTAATTTATCTAATAACAACATTTTCCATTCTATAATTGAAATAGAACAATATTAGTTATATATATGAAAAAGATTCAGAAGTCAACTTGGTAGGATGATGTTGGAGAGTGAAGGAACATAGGTCATGACAAATTCTATGAGTTTATAGATAAGGGTCAAACCATTCGACCTTGTTTGAAATCATCTCAATGTCGATAGAAAACCAATATAGACAGTCATCAATGTGGCCTTGAGTTTGAGCTTAGAGACAAGGTTCTCTTTCATATATCCTCATGGAAGAAATTTATAATGTTTAGGAATAAGGGAAATTATAAAACTAGATATGGTTCCCATTTTATACCAATGATCACATCATAAATGTTTTTATCTACAAGGACTCCAAACTAGAATATTTTAAGTACATGATGTATTCTCAGTTTCTCTCTTTGAGGAATTATATTTGAAACCCCTAACATTAACTTAATATATAGGTGGTACCCTATAAGAATTATCTTGAATATTAATAGAAGTACATTAAAATATTATATGAATTTTAAAATGTTCTACTAGACAAGTCAACTATTCTAGTAAAAGATTATTTGTAGAACCATATTTTTTAAGAAGTAACATTGTAACCGATAGAGGTGATGAACCAGATGTCCCCTTATATTTTAGTGTATGAAAAAAAATTTAGTGATAAATTTATGAATGGAAAAAAATGTAATGACCCCAAATAATAAAAATGAAATAAATATTTTGAATGAATAGCGTCTTGATCAAGGAATATTGATATTGAAAACACATGCAGTATTTTCATTATTTTAGACTGTTTGAATTTATGTTCTACTGTATATAAATGGTTGTTACTCAACATGAACATTAATAATATAACCCTTTTATAATTACCATTTTAAATCATATAGATTATGAGTTATTATAAATTTCAATTTACACAGTAAGAAGATGTGGTAACTTTGACTATTAATATTTTTTCCTACAAAGCCCATTTATCCAAGAATACATGGGTGACATAATCAGTGGAAATTTCCATTCACCAAAGCCAAGCTGAGATAAAATTACTAAATAATGGATAAAACCTAAAGGAAATAAATTCAGTCTTATCAAAATTATGAACAAATCCTAGTTCTCTAAACCTAAAAAAGAACGTGTTTCCATCACACACCTTACCTCTAGGTAATAAACTTGTGTAATAATGTTATATATATCTAGTTCCTGACAATATAAATTTAAATATTTTATATTCTTATAAAAATTGATAATATATTTAACGATTTCAATTTTACATTCTAAATTATAAAATAATAAGTTTGAAAAACAAAATATTTTAATTCAATGAGATTATATTTTTTTGGAATATTATTGTTTTAATAATCTTTTTTTTAAATTCAAAAATAATTGAAATTAATATTATTTTAATGAGTTATTATTATTAAATAATTTATATACATTATAAAATAATTTTTTGAAATAAAATATAATTGTTAGAGTGGTTAAAAATTGTTATGGTTATAATAACCAAAAATTTTCATTAAATGGGATTTGTTTTAATAATATAAATTATAATATTTATTGAATAATTATTATATTATAAATATTGTTTTTTAAATCTTCACCTCAATATTTTTCAATTGTGTATTTTATGATTTTTTTTAAATAGGGGATTTTTTTAGAAATTAAAAATAGTATAAATATTTTATATATATTATGACATTTTAGATAACAAAAAGTGATATAATATATACTATAATTCATATCCATGATCAAAATTATGTTTCCACTTCAATGAAATGTGTCACTGATTTCATTTGATTTATTTCATATTCACATACTGAATTTACTAAAACAAATATTATATTTTAGGGTTTTAAAATTAATTCTTTATGAACATGGGTAACTCCAAATTCAAAATGGGTATTCTTTTACTGAGTTGAATTAATAGCCTAAAATATACTTAAAATAAATCCCCTTATTCGGTAACAATGTGAAAAACTATTGGTATTTATTTTGTTTTAATTTTTTTATCCCACAAAGTAAAAAATCTATTTTTTGAAATTAATATAGAATTATCCCCTATTTTTCTAAAAAAATCCACCCAATATCCAATTCCTCTTTACTAAATACAGTTGTTTCATTATTTTACTCATCATTTAACTCTATAAAATACTCATACGGTGACACTACACTCTTAATATCCTCCCTTACTGATTTGGTAAATTCCCATCCAATTTAAGGGGTCTCTCTCTTCTTTTCAATTCAAGAACCTTCATGGTACTTTGACTTGTAAATCATAGTTGATAATATTTTCATTACTTTATATAGGTACCATTGCATTCCAAATTGTCTTTTAAGAATGATATATCATGTTCCCCTCTCGTTATAACCATTAAATATGTTGTCACTTTGCTGAAGTAAGTGATCCTCTTCTTCTACCATTTATTTAAACATATTTTTTATATTTTTCTAGTTAATTTATAGTTGTCGATGTTAGGATATGTTTTACCCATAAATATGAATACCCTTATTATTTATATGTAATTATAGAAAACCTAACTTTTTAATATACCCATAGTTGTATCTTTATGTTCCCTATTTATTATATAAAAATTATCCTGTTTTTTATCATTCCAAATATTTATTTTCTGAATATCCATTAATATTTCAACTTTTGAGTATTAACCACAACATAATTATACATAATTGTTTTCATACATCCATATATGTTATCCACACCCATTAATTTCGAGATTAAATGTGATGAAATACTTTTTTATGTTGTATGATCAATGTGATATACTTAGTCATATACATGACATGAGTGAGATGGGGAAGCCCTAAATTATTTATCCCCCCAATTCATTTGATAATATTTTTATCTCAATATATACCATGTATAGTGAATGATATGTTTTAAAAATCACACTACAATATGATTCTTTCTCATCTAGCCATTAATTATATTTATGATGAAATATTTTTCATTCTCCCATTCCCATGTCGCCTTTATGTTATCATCATATATCATTCTTCTATGTCCATGTTTATGATTTTCACAACACTTATGTAACCTAGATCTGAAATTTTACTAACATGTACTAAATTACAATTATGATTTTCACAACACTTATGCAACCTAGATCTGAAATTTTACTAACAAGTACTAAATTACAATTTATTATTATTTTATTATCCACATAGATTGATTTTTATGTCACCATTTTCTTATATACGTCCCTAGGTTATCCCATCATGTTTTAAAATAGTAATAAAATTTTAACAGCATGTTAAAGAGATTAAAATAATGATCTTGTGAAAATGGTCCATGTTATTTTTTTCTGTACATAATCTCCCTAATAAACTAGGCATCATGATCTTTTGTTATTTTATTATGTTTACCATTATGCAATAAATTATTAATGAGGGTGTTCTAAAATTGTATTTCTCATAATGATAAATACTTTTAGGGTTTTATAAAATCATATGTACTGAATATGACATTATTGTATCATTATAAAATCAAAGTAAATGGATAATAAAAGGATGATGTCAATTACTTTGAATATTCCATTATTGTATCATTATAAAATGTAATATTACTATGTGGTTTGTAGTACCATTCAATATCACTTCGAGGATCATGAAGGTTTAAATTTTTTTAAAATAAACCCATCTATTACCTCATTTGAAAATTTCCTCCCTGTTTCCTAGTCAAATAAGTACAATCCAAATCCCTCCCTTTTTTAGAATTTTTTATACATAGAATTATATCTAGATATATTAATTACGTAGAAAAAAATATGAATTATTGCCTCTAAAGATAATTTCATCCAGAAGAGATCCATTCAATTATATCATTTATTTTGTATTTTCAATATTGACCCACCTAATACATGGTTAAGGGAATCTTTAATGGGAGAGTAGTGGGCTTACCTATTTTTGGAATATTCATTTTTTATGGTGAAGTTAAAGAGGTAGAAATATATATGGTGGGGAGAAATATCCCAGATATAGTGTTTTAAAGTATAAATTTCATTATTTATATAATATTATTCTTCATGAGGATTTTGAGTATTTTCATTTGAATATTTCTGAAGACGAAATTGATATTAATGACACATAGTTTGTGTATAGTTAGTCAAAAACATGTGACATAACCATGAATGAGTATGTATTCCATCATATTTATGACCACAATGTTATCCCATTATTTTAAAACCATAAAGAAAGACATTACAACTCATACTAGTGTTTCTAATTACGTCATCTTGGTTTGGGAATAGTTTTTTTTATGTATATCTAAATAGTGTTTCCCGTTAAGTCTAATTAATATATGTTTTTATCTTATATACCATACTATGTTTAAAAATCCTAAGACAAATTTATCCCTCATCAAAACCCAATAGGAATCCACTCATAGTGAGATAAATTTTCCTCTATTTTTTTTGATTTATTATTGGGTTTCAAATATATGGGTTAAGGAAACTCATAGTAAGTAGTTATTTCAAAATATATGCTTATATTCTATAATATTATGAGGGTTTAATATTCTTTAATATACATTGTGTCATAGTGCTTTATATAGTATAATATAAAATATTTTTTTTCATTTTATTTTTCATTCTATGGTTGTTTACTCTATAGTTTATATCAATTCATATCACTAGGAAATGATTTCACACGACTAAAATAGGTGGATTAACATGTTTTTTACAAGATTAACGATATGTGTTGGATAATTTTCAAGGAATGTTTTATTTTTTTTAAAATGTGAAACTTTATCTTTAATACTAATTACATGTGATATATATGTTTTAAATTTTACCATATTTATATATTTTTTATAGGGATTTTAAATGGGTGTTTTATATTCTCAAATGAGGTAATCATGTTATTTGTTTCATATGTGGACCAATTTAATGGAAATAATTTTAAATGAATAGTATTAATACATTTAAAAAAGGATATTAAATAAGGAACCTGAGATTTTTTCTAGAATGTGTTCTAAAAGTACCACTAGAAATTATCACTCCTTAGATAGTCTTGATTATTCTAAACTAACTACATGATACTTTGATATCTAACTAACATACCACTAGTAATTGACATTTTTATTCTTAATGGCCTTTGAATTCTGTATCCTATGGTTTTTTGATCTATTATAATTAATGAGAATAATCTCCTTTTTTAATTAGAAACCAAATGCTTTTACAAAGTGCTTATTTTTAAATGATTATTTATAATGCCTTTACATTAATATCATGATTTTGTTATTGATATTTTCAACATAATTTTATCATAAATGTTTTAGTTGTAAATTGAAATGGTTAAATTTCGAACTACCATGATTTCATTTTCTTAATAATGGATTCTCATTAAAAACGTTAGAGGATAACACTGGGCTAGTACTGCTAATAACATACATAAAACCATGGGGTTCCCATAGACCTTTTTTATAATAATGTGGGTATAATAAAATCCCAACATGAATGTGGTGGATATTTTTAATCTCTGTTACCATTATAAATAAAGTGATATGGTGGGGGATTATCTCACTTGTCACATGATGGTTTTTAGTAACCTTTTGATTTATTTTTAGTTATGCTTCTTCCATCACAAATTAAGAATCTTATCACATTCAATTAACATATATACTCAAAATATCCTTTTGACTATATAATTATAATTATTTAAAAATTGGTTCTTATGATTATTTTATTATATTGAATTAAAAAATTTTGTGTATTTATTAATGATGTTTCAATTTTTGTGATGCATGAATCACAAAATTCTTCTTAGTTCTCATTTTGATCCTATTTTATGTATTTTTTAGAAAAACATTTCCTATGGAATGTTCTTACTAACCATGTACTAGATTCTATAGTATGTGGATTATGTACAACCATAATTGTTTGAAATTATCCCATATTGTTTCCCTCATACGGGGATGTAAAATAGAACCCATGAACATGATTTTGTTCACATTAGGATTCCAAGATCCCTCAATGGTTTTTTTATTATCTTAGTTATTCCTCTGTTGGAAAACTCATATTGTTATTAAGAGGTATATACACAATTTAAAAAATAGGTGATTCATTCTCATCCATCTATGATATGGTTTCACTATTTCCTCCCACTTGGGGAACAACAACCAAATTAGAACATTGTATGTGATTATGTTCAGATAGTAATTATAATATAATTATCATTAACAAGATATTTACCACTTTGTGTAATCATGGTCTCTCATGATTTTTCATCTTAGGGAAGTTATGTATCAATATCCTCTTGGTGTGGTGAGGTATCCACAATTACCTATAAAGTAGTTCTTCATTTTTAACCTCCCTATATATGGAACCATGTCATTGTAATAGACTTAGAAAAGTGAGGATTAAAAGAATAAATTGTATTAAATCGGTCAATAGGATGGGTGACCCCATGGGATGTTTCCCAATGGCTGGGATAGAGAGGATAAATAAGATCAAAAGAAATTTAATTGACCTAAGGGGAATTTTTTAGTCAAATACTATAAAATGTTTTCCAAAATTGTGTTTTGCATTCCGAATATAGCTAAGGTAGTATAAGAGTCCCAAGAGGATAGATGAAAGAGTTCATGGATTGATAATTTTGGGTAATATAAAATGTTATCAAAATAAATTACTAGAATAAATTTAATTGGATTGTTTTCGTTTTGATTTCTTCGGTCTACAATAAAGGAGTTTTTCTTTTATGGTTGTTAAATTGATATGTAAAAGAGTAAATATTTTTCTTGTTAAATAAATGTGGAACTTTATTTTCATGTTTCTATGTGAATAAAATAAAATAGTTAAGAATGCTTGCTCTAGATTAGAAACAAGATTGTTAATTTCCAAGGATATTTCCTTGGGTGTTTGTGGGTGAGGAAAAAGCACATAAAATGAATATGTGATGGTTAATGACAAAATAATTTATTTCTATAAGTGGTCAATTTTTTTGATAGCATATGGTGTACATAGTATGAGACAAAGTTATTTTGGGAGACCCAGATCTTTAGATGGCCATGTTCATAGAATATGGAGGTTATAATATGACAAGAGTAGCTAAAGATGGTTTTCTACAAAAACAAATATACAAGATTTTACTAGTTATTATATTCAATATTAGAGAACATATTATAATACAGATTACTGTAAATGATGATTTACTTCTAGTTTGATGTCAATAAATATGGGTTAAAATCATGGTTTATGTACTACCTTTATAAATATACTAAATAAGAAACATTTCATGGTTTTATATTAGATATTGTAAAAAAAAAATAGTGTAATTTTTGTTTTCTAATATCATTAAGTATATGTAGTATCATTCATCGTGTAATAAATATTATGTGTTAATATGACATTCATGAAATTAAAATTTTTGTAATACATTCATAAAATATATAATGATTTCTATTCTAATCCTTGAAGTGTGTACCAGGGATTAAAATTGATATAAATAAAACAATTAGGAAATTAATTTACAATTACATAATTTTGATGGAATCTTTGACCCCTTAGAACAAACCTCCTAAATTGCATATAAAGAATATATTAGTGAAAACATCATTGAATTACACTTTAAATAAAATTCTAAGAGATATAATTAATATATAAAAGTGTCAATTTGTTTAGGAATCAAAATTATTACTAAATTCAGTATTAATACCACTCAATGAAACTAAAAAAATGGGATACATTATTGTGTACTATCAATTACAATCTGGGACTGCGATATTTTTCGAGATAGACCACAGAGTCTAGTTTTTTTATCTATATTGTAACATTGATTTAATATTTAATTAATATATTATATCAAGAAATTCAGTTTCATGTATAATCCTCAAATTATTGATATATGACATAGGTTTCAATATAATAATCTTTTCTCATTGAGTTAACCAAAATAGGGAGTCAATCATATAGTTGATACCAATAAATACCTTATTGAAAAACATACCGAACACTATCTATAAGAAAATTAATAGTTTTTTTGAATAATATATAAATTATTTTTAGTTGTTTATAGAGATTAAAATCATTAAACATAATATTAATGTTGGCCCAGATTATTTCCTAGGTGATTTCTGCATAGAAGATTTGGGGATCATCTAGGAAGACCAAGATAGTTTTATCTTGACTAATTTTCGGGTGGACACATTCCAAGATCCAAAAATTATTCCTCATTTTTTATATGAAATGTTTAGATTCCAATGTCATTTAATGAATTTGATATGTATTATTATAAAAGATTCATTTTAATGTTTTTTCTATAATCTCAAATAACAAGATCCCTATCATACTTCCATAGATATTGTCAAAATAGAAACATGGTTTGTGAAAAAATATGAATATCCAAGTTACAATTGAACATAAACAATAAATGATCCATGAAATCAACGGAAATGAAATAGGCTCAAATATCATGGATAATATTTACATTGAGAAACCATGAAGTAATATTTATTGGTGTTTCATTACAATAATTATATGAAATTTTGGTTTCTCGAAGTGTTTATAGGATTTTATTTCCTATTTTTTCTAGAATGTGGTTATATATATCACTGGTGGGGAATATTTTTAATTAAATATACATGATTTATCAATCAAGGAGACATTAAATCTCCCATTTTTATTTTTATGGGATCAATAATATTTCATCCACAATGTGGCTAATGTCATTTCCCTATGATTAATTGTACACAAAAAAGGAAAGTAAAACAACCTTATTATCCCCCACTAGTTTTCATATATGAAAAGATATAACTTTTAAATTATAGATATATATCGATTAGGGGTTTCAAAAAAATATTATTGGGGTTTGAAAAATTGGGTAAAAGTGGGTTGGTCCTCTCATAAAAAATTTGTACATATCCATCTCTTAACATCCCAACCAAACAATATATATAGTTTATATATTGGGGATATTCTACTTATATCTCCAGGTGGATTACATTATATCTCTTTATCTTTAGTAAGGATTATGATTAAGAATTTCAAAAAAAATGTTGACCAATTTCTAAGTAAAATAATTAAAAAGAAGAGTTGGATTCTCTCCTTTAGTGGGGGAATCATACTCATAATAAGTATTATAACCACTATTTCCATAAACATAATTTTATCAATTATATTTCTAAAGGGTGTACTCCATCAGATTAATCGTTTAATTATCTCCCATTTATAAGACTCACATTTGGAAGTAAAACACCATTGAGCTTACTTTAAGTGGATGGAAGGGCCCATAGAAGATGGTTAGATTATAATAATAAAACTATACGAGTATATGAAAGATATGTGTTCCATGATTTCATGGGATCTAGTCCCTAGGAATCCCTATGGGTTGATTAAATTTTGGGATAATAAGGTTATAATCAATTTTTTATTTAGAACAGCCCAGGTTTATCCTCTCTCTAATTTTATACTCTATAAGTATCCCTTCCCCTAAAAGTTTAACACATTTATTTGATTATATGGGGTAAATTAATCCTATAATATAAAGATAATTGGGATATAAATAGAAATTTTTTATCACATTTACCCACTCCCAAAAATAACATTAACATAGTTAAGGCCGTCCCAAATTTTATTGAATTGTTTATCTCACTTGAATATTGATCTTTCCATAATATCATTCTAGTTTTTGATGATGTTTAGGGATAATATTTATCTTTATAATGTCTATTATTCAATAATTAAATTAATTAAAATAAGTTTATGCAAATAATTATGTGATAGGATTCCTTGTTCAACCTACATTTGGAGTAATCTATCTTAGTGATGATTAATTTTTTATTTATAAATCCAATTATTATTTTATTCATTTTGACAATGAGGAGAAATTAAAATTCATATATATAGACAATAAATTATATAGTTTCACAAAAACCTAACAAGAAATAAAATAAAATATTTTTATCAATAATTAATTGGAGAACACTATATGGAACCTCTTGAGGGGATTCCTATTTATCACTCTTAAATTAAATTCCTCTATCATATTCTTATAGTAATGGTTAGCAGATTTCTATGAAAATAATTACATAAAAAGTGGAAATAATTCGGTGGAAAAATGGGATTATGGTTCATCTGGGAATCCATAAATTAGATAATATTCAATAAGATTCCAAACAATCTCTAACTTATGAAAATAATGGTTCATTCATAAAATTGTATCTCTTTTATGATGGATAGTTCTATTAAAGAAATCAGCTTATTCTATTTAAACTACCCCCACCACAATTCACTTTCCACCTAGACCACTGATTGGTTCGTCTCCTCTTATAGGTTTTTTGAATATGTATTTATGTGGCTCACACTCCAATTAGATTATTAATGGTAGATGTAATATTCAATACCAACCCAAATTTGTGATGATGAATTACAATACCTTCCATGTTCATGGAGATAGTCTCGTCATATAATAAAAAGAATTACATAGTAGTTATTCTATTTTTTTGATATAGGTACCCCATTAATGGTTGTTTTGTTAGATTCTGAATTAGTCTCAAATTACACGAATGACATCTAGGCCCCCACATGTCGATTTCCTATTTCCTCAGAAACTGAATAAACTTTACCCAATTTTTATGGTTCTATCATAACTTATCTGGGGGTAAAAAAGGGGAAATCATCTTTACTTTTAATATAGATCTATCCATACCAGTAACTATATTCTCTTCAAAAAAAATTCAATCCCAAGATAGAAGGATTGTTGTAGACAAATATTCACTTTGAATTCAGCATTTTGGATAACATTGATTTCCTCTTATACTTAAAATATTTACTTAATAAAAATGTAATTTTCAATTTCAGAATTTTATATCATGTAGGGGAAATATTTTATTCATCATATGTTTTATCTTGAACCTAATAATGGAAAAACTAGAGAATTTTTATAAAACTTCTAAATTTGGAATTTTAATAGCAACATCAGAATATTCATGTTATGAACATTAAGAATAACATGTTTGACAACATCATCCTTAAAATTTATAATGAAAAATAAATTCAATGGACCATTTGATTGTTCATAATGACATAAATTCCATGAATATTTAGAAAGATTAAGTTGAAACATGTAATGGAATGTATGAAACAAAATGTTCTTCACTAAAAAAATCAATAAACAATATATCACACTTTAAATTTAAAAATATTGAAAGTTGATAATTGATATTCTAGTGATATTACATGATTTTTTACAAAAATTATCACAAAAAAACTAGGATAAAAAAGTAATGAATCATATATAAGTTTGTATTTGTTTCCATTTTTTAAATAAATATTTTTTTGTATGATAAAATTAGTAATGTTCTAATATAGTTTTTTACATTCATTATATTTTTTTGGAAAAACATAAACCTAATTTCTCATTTTAAACATCAGAAATTAATTATATTTATTCCCTTTCATTATTATATTATATTTCTACTATCTTTTTCTTAAAATTGATCCATTTTAGATTTCAATTAACCACAAAAGTTGGATTTTAATATTAATTAATTATTCAAGGATATACAATTTAATAAGGTGCATTATTTTAATTTCATTCTAATTAATGGATTATAATTTTTTAATTAAATATATATGAGGTTTATTTTTGATAAATTGTTAATTTTCAATTGTTTATACATAAGTAATATGGTTGATTATGTGAATAATAATTTTTAATAATAATCTTCAATTTTTTAATGTCACCTAGTGAGGGAGTGACTAGCCTTATATATGACTTATATTGATTTGATGGTGATATGATTCAATCGATTATAAAATATTGATGGTTGTATATATCACTATATTGCCATCAATAAATCATTTTTGTTAAATTTTTGGTTGATATAATAAAAAATTGTTCGTATTTTTAATGATATATTTTTAGTTAAAACATCAATATTGATTTTTTTGAATTTATTTATAATATTTTTTATCCATATATTCATGAATTTTCTACACAATAGAGGACATTAATAAGGATTAATAGTCTAAACGGGGTAAATGATAATGAATAGTATCCAAAAAATAATTTATTGATTTGTTTTCAAATATTGTAATTTCATACAGAAATATATATTTTTAATATGTTCATAAATTTAAAATATCACAAAAAATATTTGATGTTAATATTTATAAATATCCATTATTTACAATTGTATTTAAATTGTGGAATAATTAATGTTTTTAGCATGGGGTACTTCTTATCCTTCTTGGAGATTCATGTATTATAATTTTAGAACCCTAAATAATGATACTATTGACCATGAAATATGTTTGAAAATATTAATCAATGATTTTATATGGGAAAATATTATGAAAATTATCAAATATTAATAGATATTATCATGTTAAAATATTTGGGAATTTTTTTGTTATATTATTGTTGACGCTCCTTTCGTCAGAGAATCTAATGATTGGAAAAGGGAAATATCTGAGCTCAAATTGATTCAACCTTTGGGAAAATATAAAAAACTGATAAAGGAAGGAATAAGAAGAATGTTGCACTAGGGTCGCGCAAGTTCGACAATGGTCATGCAGGTATACTTGCGCACCGACTAGGGATCGTGCAAGTAACTTGCGCGACCTAAGTGATAACCGCCCGGGGTCTTCTCCTGCCCATAAATAAGACCCTATGGGCCCCCCATGGGGGAGGATTTTTTCTAGAAACTCAAAACTGAGCTCCCGGTGCCCTAGTCTCTTCTCAAAGCTTCCGAAACACTTCTATGGTAATTTCTTACCTAGAAAAAAAGATCTAAAGAGGGGGAGGAAGGCCTAAGTGTTTAAACTCATCAACACATGCGCGCCTGATTGGCCAGTCCTTAAGGGAAAAGGCCACAATTGCGCGTCGCCTTACTCCTTTAATAGAACTCACATGCCCCTATTCGGGAAAAACCTCAAGAGGATTCTAAAGGCTTTAATCAAGAGTCGCTCAAGTATTACCTTGCTGGTTAACCGTCGCGCAATTACCCCATATGTTGCACAGGCATACCTACGAGACCAGGACATGCGTGCCCACGCAGTACCTGCGTGCCTACCAGGACTTGCGCGCCCTTGCCTTTTTGTGTGCCCTTTTTTCCCATTTCACCCCTCTTAAGCCATTCCACCTCTCCTATTCTAGACTCAATCTTCAAGACACTCTTCAAAGCCATTTATGGCAGGTTTTCTTGATTTGGATTCCTTATCTGAAAAGAACTTAGTGGAATATCTCCCAAAACCTAGTGATTTATACATCTTTATGTCACTAAAAAATTGAGAGTTCATTCATTCAACCTCATCCTTTAAGATGAGAGAACCCATTAACCTGGGACTTCTTTTCGGGAATAAGCCCCAGTCATAATTCTCAAATCTGGGCATCCTCCTTAGGAGTAAGCCCCAACCATAATTCTCTTAACCTGGGCTTCCTTTTCAGCAGTAAGCCCTAGTCTCTAATATGGGCATCCTCTTTAGGAGTAAGCCCCAAGTCCCTTAATTTTTCAAATCTCTTAACTTGGGCCCCCTTTTCAGGAGTAATCCCCAGTCTTAATTTCTCTTAACCAGTCCTCATTTATCTTTGATCTGGGATTCCTTTTCAGGAGTAAAACCCAATCAAAAGTCCTGTCCTAATTTGGGCCTCCTTTTCAGGAGTAATCCCCAAGTTAGAGTATTCAAAATCTCCATGAATCACATATACCTTTATGGACCCTGCTCCAGGATTTCTTCCATGAAGTAAATCATAACCTTCATTTATATTGGCATACATACATACATAAGTCCCACAATATTTCTTATGATTGCATCTTTCATGGCACAATTTTCTAATTTTTTACAAATACCTCTTTTTTCTCACACCGAGCATGACTC
Organism: Viscum album; assembly: GCA_963277665.1. Taxonomy (NCBI): domain Eukaryota; kingdom Viridiplantae; phylum Streptophyta; class Magnoliopsida; order Santalales; family Viscaceae; genus Viscum; species Viscum album. Next base: position 284,189,291 of record OY728164.1, on the reverse strand, counting down.
ACATGAGCTTAGAGTGTAAAAGTAATTATGACATCCTTCTTTGAGCCATCAATCATAAACATCATACTCCTTTACTTGAACTACGTGGGTTCTGATTCCTTTTCTAAAAACAGGATACGTAGGTAGCCTATCTGGAGGTTCGATCCCAACTCTGAAATAATCCATGTCCTTCTAAATGAAAATAAACTTCAAGTTCCCCACTGAGTGGATTTAAAACCAGCACGGTCATCATAATGACCAAGAGACTTTTATATAAATGCGTCGAAGGGTACCATTGAGCAAGAATATCTAATAAATACAGATGATTCTATATCAATGAAGAACCTCTAATATATATAAAATATTCTCTAAATTTCCTACAAATTTAATCATTGATTGTCAAATCTGAAGGAAAGATCATTTTATACTAGGTAATGCAATAAGGAATCAAGAGCATAACTTAAATCTATATGGAGAGTCTCAAAGTAGAAAATAATTCCCCTCAAAAAGGTGTGATGAGTCCGACCTCCCATCCTCTCGACCAATGCAAATTACTAAGCCTCATCAGTCCACAAACTAATGAGCGCCTACCTTTGGAAAGTATGTCTAAATGGATGTGGAATCATTGGATGTTTCTGGTTCTACAAAAAAACCCATTAGAAACCAACCGGAATGTTTGAACCTCCCATCAATGGAGGTCATCCCTGAAATCTGAGGGAAAAAAATTGGTGAACCCGACGTGAATCCTTAGCCAAGCTAAATAATGTTTTACCTATTTGTTAGGCCCCTATTTGAAACTCAATGAGATGGCCAACAAAAACAATCATTGACATATGTGATCATCCAAAAGATGTAGTGGCGGAATTTATCTTGATTAATTCTGTTATATCAAACAGGCACTCTTTTCCAAGATCTATTGCATTTCTAGAATGGATTCTCTCAAGTTCACACCTGTGAATACTGCTAGCTACATATGCCACTACTACTACTCCTGTTGAATCATCGTCCGCTCTAAGGATGATATCACCTACTCAGCATCTTCAACGCTGGGTATCAAACGCGATGGTTAAGGAGTACCATATACACGGTACCATCCCAACTCTAGAGGCTGCCCGACAAGCCCTCCAAGTGAACAACTATCACCGGTCGTCCAAACAACGAAGACAAGGGATCAAGAAGCAGACGGTGATGACTACTGTCTCCAACCGTTTCGGGTCGTTATCCCTGAAACGCAATCACCATTCGCTCCCTTATTCTCATGAGGTGAATGACCAGGTCCCCCAGGGCATTAATTCAAATAGACAGGAGTCCTTCCTAAGGGCTCCCACCAAAAATTACCACCAGACTCGTGCGGCAATGAACCCTCAACATGATGAGGGTACCAACTCCAAGAGTTCGTCTCAGGTTCCTCGAACCCAAGAAAGCAAGAAGAACCACCAGAGGCGGAATCTGGTCAACAGTGAGCAGGATATCATCTCTGCCATCTCTGGAGAGGTCCACCAATCTAACTTGGTGGAAAGCAACGAGCAGGCACATAAAACTGACCATTTTAATTCCACTGTCTCGCAGACTCGTCTGGCAGCATCATGCCAATCTCACCAGGCAATTCTGGCAGAGTACTATAGGCAAGAACATACACCTATTTATACATCATCAGCTAGTCACCAGGCTCGTCTGACTACATATGATGGATCTCGTCAACCATATTTGGAGAAGTTCAATCAGCAGGAACATACACCTGCTAGTATTAATCAAGCCTACCAACAGTCTCACTTGGTAGCATTCAGAGAAGTTAGTCAGAAATCCCCAATGACAAACATGAGGCAGACTCAACTCTCTACCCACACACTTGAGTACTGTCAGGATTCACTGAGAGGAAAAGGAGGATAGGATCAGGCACATACACCTAATCCCAGCCCAAAATGGATGTATATTCCCAATCCAGAAACTGAAGTCACCGAACATATTCTATCAATGGTGAAAGAGCAGAAGAAAATCTGTGCTCATATTCTGGATTCCTGCCAGGATATTATAACAAATTCAGAGGCATCTCAGGGAAAGAAACATAAATCTATTCCTACCAATGGAGAGACACATCAACAATTCACTCCGGAATAGACACACACATTTTTTCTAGTCCAATAGGGTTGTGGGGCATACTCCCCCATATCATATGGACAACCAAATCAGGCACATACATCTGATTTTCATGGAGATTGTCATCCTAACCTATCCATCTTTCCGGATCAGGCATATACACCTGCTCAGAGCAGCCACTTCCGTCAACAAGTGGTTTCCAAGGTGAGTTAGCTTGCGTCTAAGAAAAAGATCCACCCAGAACAGTCATGAGATCAAGATCCAATCTGTAACAAGGCCTTGCTCTATGCTGGAGTTCGTGAAGACCTCGTACAATTATCTGTTGAAATTCAAGATTCTACTCCCTCATTTCCCAATAGTGGGAACATTAATTCCGATGATCTTCAATTGACACTTCCTCATGAAGGCTTTCTTCATGACAATTCTGTCGATCTCGAAGTTTCATCTTCAGATGAGAGCCACAGGAACCCTCTGTGTGGTCAGAAGACCAAGGATCAAGAGATCTCATCTTTTGTTGTAACCCATTATGGTGGTCCTCCCCATGATGATGAATTTCACTGTGAAAGTCCTCTCCACAGTAGTGATACACATTGCCCGGAAAATGATATTGTGGACAATGTAGTTCCGAGAAAGCCCTCTTATCTTGAGGAACATGAAAATGTGAAACCAGTCATGTATGAAGCTTCATCGCAAGCAGGTGAAATAATTTCTCAATCAGAAGATAGCCCAAGGTGTAGGTCATTATCCGAACCACCCCTAATTCATGAATCTTCTAGTTTGATCAATGATTTTTCTACCAATCATGTTGAATCCAATGAAGCAACAAGGAAATACCATCTCTGGTCAAATCAGGTAGAATAATCTTCATCAAATGATAAAGAGGAAATGATGAACATGATAAAACAACTGGTGAAAGGTGAAGTTCCAGTCATGTTTGGGCCTCTGGCTGACTATCAGTATAACATTCTAGAAATATTGACGGAAGATGAAATTCATGATATTCGTCTCAACATATGGAAAACTCTTTGTTAGTTGAAAAATAAAGTATTATCTTATGATGAATATGAAAATAATCTTAGGATAATAGAAGGGTTACAAAGTCAGATTGATTTGGCATTTCTATCAGTCTCTCGATATCTGAATGCCGAAACGCAACAGAGAGCCCTTCAACATTCATGGCATGGCACACTAAGAATATTGTGTCAGTTAATTGCCAATTCCCCATCTGGTATTCATGATAGAGGATGGGGTGTTCATGGAGAACTGCATTTCACGATGCTCTCCAGTCAGCAAAGCCCGCCGAAAATGGTCTCATGCAATGTTATTTCCCATGGCCGGCCATAGTCAATGGGATTTGTTTGTAATCAAAAGCTTGCCGAAGAACAGGATTCAACTAGTTCCTCTCAAAATCAAGATTACAGAGAACAAGTTGTTGAATTACTCTTGCATCAAGAAAATGAGAATATTGATCAGGCATCTCGTTTGGAGCAAGCACGTCACCAAGTGACAGAAGTGTCAGAAATCATCCAACGGTCTTTTGAACCGGGTCATAAAAGTGGATACAGGTTAATGCATCCACCTAATTTCTAGACTATGGTTCACAAGATCAGGAAGAATTTTAAGAATGAATCAGACATAACATCTCATGAACCTCCACAGCTCACCAAACTGGGGACTCTTTTAAACCAACCCTCAGAATCAACAAATACGATTTAAGTAATTGAGAAAGAATAGCATGAACAACACCAATCCACCGGACTGGGGAATTTTTCAAATCATCAATCCCCTGCTCAGAGAAAGTCGGTCTTTTCTCGATTGGGGATGAAACCTCAAGAGTAATGAAGTTCCAAATTATTAGGAGATTCCCTCTAAATTACGGTTCTTCAAGATGTTCCTGAGTGATCGAATCGAAAAAATGCAATGTATCATTAAAGAAATAGAAGAAGAAAATATCACAGAAATGATGATAGAATGGATGCAATGAGTTATTCATCAATCAATGTCATCAATGTCATTGTTTCTGATCCACCAGATGAGGCTCACTCAGGGGACTCAGATGAAGAGGTTCTTTCTCAAGAAGATTCACACACCGACACAAATGAAGACGGTGTGCATACACGAAGAGAAAGGATTACTCAAAACCTTGGTAATCCTTTCAGTAACCCACTTCCCCCTCTCCAAAAAGGATCCAACAAAGTGAAGGGAAATAACCAGGTTACATATCCTTCCTCTGGAGAAGGTCAATCGCTCTCACTAGATCAAAGGTTTGCAAAATAGGAGGAAGAAATGAAGGAATTAAGAAGGTTGAATGTAGAACTACTTCATAGTATTTTTCTTATTAAGCATGCTGGAGTCAGTCAGCCAGAGGAAGTTATTGCAGCTACTAAGATGGATCACGAATATCCTCCTCTACCAGTACACCCTCACAGGTCGAATCTTACAAGTCAAGTGCAACAACAGCAGGCAGTGCTACCATCAGTTGCAGCACCAATCGCCACATCTATCCAAGCTCCAGTCATTGCACCTACCCAAGTCCAAGTTCAACCGGATGTTTCTCAAAATTTAATAACTACTATTGAGACATTAACAGCTCAGTTAGAAACTATGGAAGGGAAACTTGCTCAAGTTCAACCAGAAATGAAAGTTTACCCTGAATGGGTAGATTCAATCTCTCCTACATCCAGTTTTGGGAACCCTATATTCCCTATTTTCAATGGATCTGGCGATCCTGAACAGCATTTGACGCATTACGTGTCTTGTTACGATCATATGATGGGAACTCCAGATCAGCAAGAAGCAGTGAAACTCAGATGCTTCATTTGAACCTTACAAGGACCATCTTTTGTCTGGTATATAAGCTTGCAATCTTGGTCAATTACCGGATGGGAGGATCTTCGCCAAAAATTCCACCTTCAGTTCAGCTCAACTATGCCAAAGAAATAGTTTTCGATCTTAGAAACTATAAGCAAAGGGAGAATGAAAGGGTCTCTGATTTCATTTCTCAATGGAAGGGATTAACATATTCCTTGAGTTTAGCACTCCCTCAAGAAGAATTGTTTCCAATATGTGTGGAAACTCTACGTGACGAATTACGCACGCCGTTAATCCCTGTGAAATACACAGGAGGGTTTCAAGACCTTACTTCAATCGCTCAGCAGATTGAAGATTCCCTTATATAGGTTAAGGCTAAATCTCGTGTAATTCCATCATCTCCAGGAAAGAGAATGGGTAAAGTAGAAACTGCTATAGTTATGCTTAAACAAGCACCTGAACCTGTTTCAACCTCAAAACCTTCATCATCTTGAAGGTCTCCACCTTCTAAGCGCCAACAAAAAAGGCCGTTTCATCCAGACGATCAATGAAACCAAAGACAGAAACAATTTGAGGATCTAAAAAGAAAAACATACTCTTTCCGAAATGAACAAGTTTTTGGTTATTTCATTTTGGCTCTGGAAAACAATTTGGTTCAATTTCCAATGCCCAAGAGGCCAAACAAGAAAGGATATGAAGACCATCCCAATTATTTCCCTTTTCATCAAATGTTGGGGCATCCCATCCATGAGTGTTTTTTCTTTAAAGACCTCCTGCAAAAGATGGTTGACTCAGGGAAAAGTCACATTGAAAGGCTCGTCAGCCCAGGTAGCATGTGTCACTCCTATAGTTCGAGAAAAGGAAGGTGAATGGAAAGAAGTCAAAAGAAAAAATGCACAGAAGTATGATGATTGGTTGGTCAGAAAGATAGTCAATTGAACTCATGCTATTTTGAGGACAAAATTAAAAAAACTGATTATGTCTTCTAATATGAATGTTGCGGAAAAACCCTCTTCGTCAGAGGGAAAGTCCTCAAAGAAACGGCATGATTCAAATAAAGAAAAAGAACAAGAAAAAGATGAGTATGTGTCAAAGCCTATGTTGTCATTGACTTTGGAGGACTTCATGCCATCTACTTCAAAGCCACAAGCACTGCCCCACCAAATGGCACAGCCTAAACAGGCTAATCAGGCAGAGTCTTCATCAGACGAAGGGTTAATCTTTGGTTCTGTTAATATGATTTAATTAACAGATCTATATGCCAGTCGCAGTTTCGATTTCAATAAGCCTAAATTCTCTATATCAAATAAGGGAATCAGAGGATGTTCTAGGGGATCAAGATACATGAGAAGATGTGGATCTTTAGGAAGCCACTATTCCAATTTTACCACAGCAAGAACTGTGTACGCAGCAGAAACTCGTGCTAGAGCCCATCAGCGAGCTCAGCAAGAACAAACAAGTTCTTCTACCAATAGCAAATCCATTCCTAGCACAGTTATTTTGGAAGACCGGTTGAAGTATCCATCTTCTTCCTCTTAGCATATAAATGGATCTAATCGGTCTAATCTTCCAAAACCAGGAATATTTACAACTCCTATCCCAATACAAGATGCATCAACTTCCAAAGCATCTTCTTCCAAGGTACCTGCTAAACCACATATTCTTGTTGGGAAATGCAGACCTCTGGATCAAGAGTCTGATATATTGAAACACGTGGCCCATGTACCAGCCAAGTTATCAATTCTTGGTGCTCTGAATCTGTCAAAAGGTTTTTGGGAAGCACTCATCGAGGCTTTGTCAAGTCCTCAGGAGTTTGAAACTAAAATTGTTGAAGCTGAAGTCTATCACATAGAGAATAATCTTGCAGAATTCCATGCAATAATATCTATTACTAATGAAGATGATGATGATGTTGTGCATGGTCATATTAGACCATTGTACTTATCTAGCAAGGTCAATGGCGTAGATGTTCGAAGAGCTTTCATTTACAATGGTTTAGGAGTAATCCTCATGCCCATTCATACACTTCGTCTATTGGCCTCACGGAATCTGATTTATCTCCTTCTACCATGATGCTACAGGGATATGATAAAAATGAACAAGAACCACTGGGAGAAGTTACACTCAGAACTCAGTTTGGAGATCTTGTGTCCAACTCAGATTTAATGGTTGCTGATCAAGACTCAGCCTTCAACATCTTGCAAGGAAGACCATGTCTACATCAACATGCGACTATCCCTTCATCATTCCATCAATATCTCAAATATTGTTACGATGGTCAAGTTGGGACATTTTATGGCGATAAGGGCTCATTCTAGACATGTGAGTCTCAATACATTGAGGTGGGATTCTATCACATGAATAGAAGGGAGAAATCCATAACGAAAAGAGATTACCAATGTTAATGCTCCATATGGTTTGGAGAAGATTCCAGTAAATACATTTACACATGTGAGTACATATTATGTGTTGCCTATCAGTAAAATTAACATGATAGAACCAAATTAGAATACTCTTATGGAAAGATCCATAATGTCAATTATAGCAATCGAGCCAGACAACATGGGAGAAATTGGTAATTTACCAAGCAGTGATGAAAGCACAAATGGTGACGTCTTCATTTCATCTTCTGAAATCCAACAAGTCTATGCTTCGCCTATTAGGCCAGATGAAGTTATAGAAACATTAGAGGTGAACAATGATGTCGATTCTCAATCCATCGTCTCCTCTTTATTACCCAAAGAAGACCCTTCATCATCAATTGGATCAGAAATGGAAGCTTCTTCTTCAAGATATGCAAATTTTGAAATCTATTCAGATCATGAAAATTATACCTTATCATCTACTATGAAAGTGGAAACGGAATAAATAACACATGATGAAGAAGAAGAGGAATATCTTAGAGATGCTCCTCCATCATTTGAAGAGGGTATCTCTACCACTGTGGATGAACACTGAGAAATAAATCTGGGTACAAAAGAATATCCACGCCCCACTTAAATCATTGTGGTCATGAATCTTGAAGAGAAAGAGATGTATATTTATTTTCCAAAGAAAAATAGAGATATATTTGCTTGGAACTATACAGAAATGCCCGGGGTTGATCCTGATGTTGCTACTCATCATTTGGGTTTACGAGTAGAACATCGAGGATTTAAGCAAGCCGTGAGAAGAACACACCCAACATATGCTTCCAAAATTGAAGCTAATGTGGATAAGCTTATCAAAGATAACTTTGTCATAGATGTTCAATATCCCAAGTGGTTGGCTAGTATTGTCCCTTTAAAGAAAAGGAACGGACAAAGTAGAGTTTGCATCGATTTTAGAGATCTAAATCGGCATTGTCCTAAGGATGATTTCCCAGTTCCGATTACAGAACTTCTAATTGATGCAACAGCTGGCTATGAAGCACTTTCCATCATGGATGGATATTCCGGATATAATCAGATCTGAATGGTCCCATAAGACGAGGAATGTACAGACTTCAGAGCCCCTCAGGGTGTGTTTTTCTATCGGGTAATTCCCTTTGGCTTAAAGAATGCAGGTGCAACTTATCAGTGTGCCATGCATCATATCAACAATCCCTTCTTAGGGATGTTTGTTGAATTCTATGTAGACGATTCGGTGGTTAAATCCAAAAAATGTTCTAATCACTTGGCTGATTTGGAATTCATATTCCGAAAGCTTCGACAACATAATTTGAAGATGAAGCCCTAAAAATGTGCTTTTGGGGTAACCTTAGGAAAATTTCTCTGCACTGTTGTACGCCATCATGGTATTAAAGTCGATCCTGAGAAGACCAAGTCAATCCTTGGTATGTAACCTCCTCAAAATTTGAATGAATTAAGAGGACTTCAAGGACATTTATCCTATATTTGGAGTTTCATATCCAATTTAGTAGGCAAAAGTTTACCCTTTACCAAATTGATGAAGAAGGGAGTCACTTACCAGTGGACTGAATATTGTCAAGAAGCATTCGATATTCTCAAGAAATACCTCTTGAGTCCACCAGTACTCATGACACCTATTAAAGGAAGACCACTTATCCTCTACGTGATAGCTCTAGAGCGATTATTGGGTGCCTTTCTTGATCAAAAGAAAGATGATGGGAATGAAAACAACCTCTACTATCTCAGTCGAACCATGCTGGAAGCAGAAACCCAGTATTCAAGTATTGAGAAGTTCTTCCTGGCATTAATCATTCCAGTTCAAAAGTTGAGACAGTACCTGCAACATCACGAGGTCCAATTGGTATCTTGCAATAACCCGCTCAGAATTATGCTTAGTCGTCCAATGCTTACAGGACGTCTGGGAAGGTGGGAAGTTATTTTTCAGCAATTCGACATTCAGTAGGTGTCTCAAAAGGTGATAAAGGGCCAAGTGCTGGCTGATTTCCTGGTTGAACACTCTTTAGTGGAAGACACATCTTTAGATATTGAACTCCCTGATGAGAAAGTCTTATCTATTCCAGAAAGTCCTCAGGCATGGGAAATGTATTTTGATGGTGCTTCTAGAAGTCCAACAGGGAGGAAAATGGAAAATCCTAAATTCAACAAAGTTGGCTTAGGGATTTTGCTCATTTCTCCAGAAAAGGAATTGTTACATTATTCCTTCTTATCGTGGGAAGGTGGTACCAATAATGAAGCAGAATACCAAACTCTCATAGTAGGCTTGGAATTATCACTTCAAGCATAAGTGAATCACATAAAGGTGAAAGGTGATTCAGACAAGGTAATCAAACAAGTCAATTGGGAGTATGCCATCAGAAAATAAGAACTAATCCCTTTGTACGATTATGTCAGAGAGTTAATGGCAGAATTCCCTTTATAACCGACATTTTATTATGTCCCAAGATCACAAAATGCTCAAGATGATGCACTGGCTAATATAGCCATAGCTCTGGCAGATCCAAATCGGGACGAGAAAACCATCAGTATTGCCCACCGTCATGCAATTTCACCTTATGTTCGAATCAGAACAGAGGAAATTAATGAAATATTTCCCATTCCTGAACCGTATGGTCATACTACAAGATTGATGTCACCTATCAGGGAATACCTTCAAAATGGAAAACTTCCACCTGATAGAGATGAGAAAGAAAAAATCCGGTGATGTGTGGTCAATTTTACTCTTTATGATTTCCCAGATCAACTAGAGAAAATGTTCTAAAAATGAGGTTTTGATGGAGTTCTCTTCAGATGCATTGATGGTGAAGAGACAATGGATGTTATGAAATAAGTGCATGCAGGAGTCTATGGTTCCCACCAGTCCGGACGTAGACTGTCTGATCAGATTTGAAGGCTTGGATACTTTTGGCCTTCAATGATACAAGATTGTGTCGATTTCACAAAGAAGTGTCATTCATGCAAAGTACATGCCATCTTCATTCAACAACTTCCAGAGTTGCTTCATACAGCTAAATACTCATGGCCATTTTAAACATGGGGAATAGATGTGGTGGGACCTTACCTTCGGCTACGACCAAACAGTTTAAGTACATTCATAATGCTACTGACTTCTTTTCCAAATGGGAAGAGGCAATACCTCTCAAGGAAGTCAGTTCTAAATGTGTTGCTAGATTCATCAAGCCAAACATCATTACTAGATTTTTTGTCCCTCATACCATATTGATGGACAATGGCACCAATTTCTATTCATCCGAGGTGAAGAAGTTGTATCAAGAATACAACATCAAATCCAACCATTCATCTTGATATAATGCAGCGGCCAACGGCCATATAGAAACCTTTAACAAGACTCTTTCAAATATACTGCAAAAGATGGTGGATAAAGATAAGAGGTCATGGCCTGATAATCTCCTTCATGCTTTATGGGCTTATCGGACTAGAACCTTCACTACAACTCGGTCAACTCCATATTCATTGGTATATGGAACAGAATCCATCATTCCCATTGAAGTTCAAGTACCCTCACTTAGAGTTGGCATTTTTGATCAGTCATCTACAGATGAACAATCTTAAAAGAGATTGAATGAATTGGAATGGTTAGATGAGAAAAGATTGTGCACTTTGCACCACATGGAAGTATATTAGAATCGAATAGCACGAGTTTCTAACAAAAAACTTCATCTTCGTTCATTCACTCAGGGAGAATTGGTATTAGTTATCAAAACTCCAATGATACCAGGAAAGAAACCTCCAATGATTGAGCCAAAATGGGAAGGACCTTATTCAATACATAGGGTCTACTCAAATGGAGCTTATTCATTAATATTGATGGACGGAGAACTCATCACTACTCCATCGAATGCCAGATTTTTGAAGAAGTATTTTGTATAAACTGCAAAGTACATCTTTTTTCATTGCTATATGACGTTAAACTATAAATCAATGGTCCAATATGACCTTAAACTGCAACTTGGTCCAACATGACATTAAACTGTGTCCCCCTTGGTCCAACATGACGTAAACTATGTCTCCAAAATGGTCCAGTATGTCCTTAAACTGCAACTTGGTCCAACATGATGTTAAACTGTGATGTCCTCACTGGATGGCATTAGAATAAAAATTCCCTCTTTCTTCCTTGCTATATGACATTAAACTATACAACAACAGTCCGTACATATGACCTTAAACTATTTTAATTAATTTCATCCCATACAACGTTAAACTGTGAAAAAGTTCCCCAAATGGTCAAGTATGACCTTAAATTGCAAGTAGGTCCTGTATGACCTTAAACTGCATCATCAACGGTCCATACATAATCATTGTACCCTAAATTATTTGCAATTCCCATACGTCTAGCAAGACGTTAAACTATGAAGTCCTAACTACATGTCACTACACTGTATAAAAGTCCCTTACATCTGGAAAGACGTTAAACTACATAATCATCAAAGGTCCAGTATGACCTTAAACTACACTTTTGTCTATCATGACATTAAACTGCACCATCCACGGTCCATGCATATGACCTTAAACTATTCGCACTTTCTTCTTACATGATGTTAAACTCTATTGTCACCATCATCCTAACTACATGACGATAAACTGTACAGAAAGTCCGTGATACGTCCTACATGACATTAAACTGTATTTTTTCCCTGCTACATTACACTAAACTGTGCAGCACCAATAGTCCTAACTGCAAGACTTTAAACTGCATAGTCCCTTTATATGTCCTACATGACATTAAACTATGCATCGGTAAGGTTGTTGTTACTTCTTGTTTCTCACACCGAGTATGACTCACGTGAGCTTAGAGAAAACCTCAACCACAGCACTCTCTTTGGGCCGCTAACCATGTGTATGTCCCAACAACATCATTTGTTTTGGTCATTGTGACCAAGAACAACGTGATCATTAATTCATTCTTTAATTGAACTACACAGACATTGATCCTTGCCTTCTTGGCTGGGTATGTAGGCAACCTCCCAAGGATCAAGCCCAAAACCAATCTCTTCACACCGGTCCACCTCCATCTCATACGATGTCGCTTCGTGAAACCGCCCCTATAATCAATATTTTTACATTGGTTCACTTTCTTCCTTGTTATAAGACGTTAAACTATACATCACTTTTGTCCAGTATAAAAATAAACTACAAAATTCTTTGATACCCTCACCTGAGAGGGAACCATTATTTACATTGATTTTTCAATCATGTTTCATTTCAAAGACTACGTGCATACATGGAAACACCCCAACCTTTTATCTTGGGTTAAACCATCATTGTACTAATGTCCCCTTTAACCCTGCACATGTACGAACCAAATTTGTACAAAGGGTAATTCTAGAACTACGTGGGCTTGATTCCCATACTTATGGGATACATAGGAACGTTCGAGTGTCCCTCAAATTCAGCCCCAAGTCTTTGGGCCTAAACCCAAATTTCATTTTCAGTCCCTTCGCTGAAAAGTCCCCATGAAAACACGTACTGTGTATTTCTTATAATGGTCCAAGATCTATGACCCTAAACTAAGATCTATAATCCTTTTGTCCCACACGATGCTAAACTGTAGTTTAAGAACTACGTATGGTTGGATTATCATCCTTATGGGATACATAGTGAAGTCCAACATTTCAATTCAGGACCCATCCATAACATGATTATGGTTAGCATTGATCTGTGTATCTCTATATACATTGAACAATACCCATATTTATCTGTCATAATCCTAACCTTAAATATTTTCAGATCCTCATAACCCTTTTCATGACTTCTAATTGAAAAAATTTCAAACTTCTAAGTGTTATTTTTCCTGACTATGCAGCACATGCCCATAGGCGGCCTTGCAAAAACAGTCTACATAACAGACTTGTTATCCAAAAGATACAATTATTTGACTATGAAGCCAATGCCCTTAGGTGGCCCTGCATAATAAAACCCCCTAACGGGTTTGTCGGATATTGGTAACTTCATTCATTGGAAGAATGCCTCTTTTGTATTTATTTGTCTTAAATGATAGTATGTAGGGATCCGCAAAAATATCCATCCTTAACATATTTGTCCCATATCCTTTTTCATGATATGAAATTATTCAAGTCTATGGTTTATATTCTCCTTCCCTATGTTTGGGTTAGACCTTTGTAGGAGTGATATTCATCCATTTCTTCGATAATCTTGTTTGGAAAATCTTCTCCATATTCAAGTACCTCTTTCTATACAGCAAACTCTATACTTTGGAAGATTTGAATCTCCATAAACATTCACTGGCTTTTAGCACTAGGAAAGTAAATTTCTGAGAGTTCTTTTTCCTTACTATACAACACGTGCCCATAGGTGGCCTTGCATAAATAGTCAACATAACAGACTTGTTAGCTAAAATATACTATTTTATTTAACTATGCAGCCAATTCCCTTAGGTGTCCTACATAATTCAACCCCCTAACGGGTTTGTTAAATAATGGTAACTTCATTCATGGAAACTACTTATTCTAATGCCTTTTAGATCTTTTTCATATCATTGATTAGATTCAAATATTATTAAGTCATAGCTTACATATTTTCCATCATACTTGAGTATGGTAATATGTTTTCAGATGAATTTTCAAGGAATCGAGTCAATTCTAATCTATTTCAGTCAAAGCTATTTAGACCTTAAACATTAGCCTTTTTATGTCCAACGTGCATGAAATTAAAATACCCCCAAAAGACAAGGGAACTCTAAATAAAAGTCAAGTTCCCAGCTCACTAAATATATATTTTGTATGAATTATGTAATATTGAGTAATTAAAAGGTTTGAAGTTTGTAGGGTTATTTACATTAATACTAGTAAAAATAAAACTATTCTTACTAGGCCCATTGGATTAGTTAAAATATAAAGCATGTAGAAAAAGTGAATGCATGTACAAATGAGTGAAGGTGAAAGTGTTTTTCATTGATACATAGGAGATAGAAGGACATCCACAAACTGGAGTCTCTTCTCTTTTTCAAGAATTATAAGAGGCTTTCAACATAACTCTTCATTTGATTTACGGCATCCCGAGCTTCATCAACAACCACATGGAATTCATTAATTCAACAAGATACAATAAGAGATGCAGTGATACTAGATCTTCATGGAACAGTTGTAAAAGGATGTTCTTGAGTGCGGTTTGAGGAAAATTTTCTGCTGATCAAACAGTGACTTTGTTTCTTCCCAAGAGACTTGGAATATGGATACATGGATTTGAGAATGGAGAATTGGATGTAAAGATCCATTTGGAGAGAGTACTCTTTTCAGATATTGCCCTAATGCCATGTTTTTCTTCTCTCCACCAACTGACAGCAGAAAACTTGTCAGCCCATGGGTTTTCCATTTTTATATATGCAAGGAAATGGTATGGAAAGAGAATTTGAAAGTTCACACCACTGTTTCTTCTCTTAATGCACAAAATAACCAAAATAGAGGAGTAGCAGTGCGGCTCCATTTCAGGTGTATAGTTATTTTCTTTTGGAACATTTACTCCTTGTAGATGACCATGACCATACATGGACATGTAGATTCTCTATGGGAAATTAAGATGATATTTCTCCAAGTACATAGCCAAATCTAGGAAAGTGTTGTCGCAGATATCATAGTAATCATGGCCAACAATGTTCATCATGACATTAATCTACTTGTTAGCCAGTTCATCAGCAGTTTCGAGTCTAAGAGCCATCGATTCTGCACAAAAGTTGAATAAATTAACTTTTAATATAGTTGATTTTTCATAAAAGTTGTGAATGAATTCCAAAAAATGGAAAAGGAATTAAGGCGAGCAAGTTAAAAAATTGGCGCGCAAGTTTGGATGTGACGCACAAGTATTTGACGCGCAAGTATCACCGTGCAAGTCAATATAACTTGACAGCAGCGCACCATCAAGGAAACACCAGAAAACAGAGCAACCTGTGCGTCTAAGGTGACCAGTGCGGTGAGAGCTTGAAGGTTTGAAATCCGGAAATCCGGATTCTTTGTACGGAAGTGAGGCCCTCTATTTATAGACGCAGCCGGGACCCTACGCAATCATGGGACATATCCCTGCATGCCAGAGCCTGTGCGCCCAAAGCTCATTTGTGCGCCCTACCTTGCGTGCCCCAATATCCTTTTGATTCTCGATTTCCTCAGAGTCAAATCCTCTATTCTCTCTAGATCTAACTCTGAGGGGGGACTTTTGATGGCGCTCCTTTCATCACAGAATCTAAAGATTGGAAAAGGGGAATTTCTGAGTTCAAAGTGATTCAACCTTTGGACAAATATCAAAAAATTGAAAATGGAAGGAATAAGAAGAATGATGTACTAGGGTCGTACAAGTTCGACAATGGTCACACAGTTATACTTGCGCGCCGACTAGGGATCACGCAAGTGTCCTACGCGACCTAAGTGATAACCGCTCGGGGTCTTCTCCTACATATAAATAAGACCTTGTGTGCCCCCATGGGGGAGGATTTTTTCCAGAAACTCAGATTTGAGCTCATGGTGCCCTATTTTCTTCTCAAAGCTTCCCAAACACTTCTAAGGTAAATTCTTACCTAGAACAGAAGATATAAAGAGGGGGGAGGAAGGCCTAAGTGTTGAAAATCATCAACACTTGCACGCCTGAGTGGCCAGTCCTTAAGGGAAAAGGCCACACTTGCGGCCGCCTTACTCCTTCAATAGAACTTGTGCACCCCTCTTCTGGAATAACCTCAAGAGGATTCTAAAGGCTTTAATCAAGAGTCGATCAAGTATTACCCTGATGGTTTACCATCGCACAAGTACCCCATATGTCGCGCATGCATACCTGCGCGACCAGGACTTGCGTGCCCACACAGTACCTGCGCGCCTACCAGGACTTGCACGCCCTTGCCTTTTTCGGTGCCCTTTTTTCCCATTTCACCCCTCTTATGCCATTCCACCTCTCCTATTCAAGATTCAATCATCAATACACTCTTCAAAGCCATTTTTGGCATGATTTCTTATTTTGGATTCCTTATCTGGAAGTAACTCAGTGGAATATCTCTCAAAACCTAGTGATTTATACATATTTATGTCACTAAAAAAATTGAGATTTCATTCATTCAACCTCATACTTTAAGATGAGAGAACCCCTTAACCTGGGCCTTCTTTTCAGGAATAATCCCTAGTCATAATTCTCAAATCTAGGCATCCTCCTTAAAATTAACCCCCAACCATAATTCTATTAACCTGGGCTTCCTTTTCAAGTGTAAGCCCTAGTCTCAAATATGGGAATCCTCTTCAGGAGTAAGCCACAAGTCCATTAATTTTTCAAATCTCTTAACGTGGGCCTCCTTTTCAAGAGTAATCCCCAATAATAATTTCTCTTAACTAGTCAGAATTTACCTTTAATCAGGGATTCCTTTTCAGGAGTAAAACTGAATCATAAGTCTTCTCCTAATTTGGGACTCCTTTTCAGGAGTAGCCCCAAGTAAGAGTATTCAAAATCTCCATAAAGCACATATACCTTTATGGACCCTAATCTTGGATTTCTTACCTAGTGTAAATCCTAACCTTCATTTATTTGGGGAGTCATACATACATAAGTCCCACATTATTTCTTATGATTGCATCTTTCATGGCACAATTGTCTAATTTTTTACCAATACCTCCTGTTTCTCACACCAACCATGACTCGCGTGAGCTTAGAGTGTAAAATTAATTATGACATCCTTCTTTGAGCCTTCAATCATAAACATCATACTCCTTTACTCGAACTATGTGGGTTCTGATTCCTTTTCTAAACAAAGGATACGTAGGTAGCCCATCTCCGGGTTTGATCCCAACTCTGAAATAATCCATTTCCTTCTGAATGAAAATAAACTTCAAGTTCCCCACTGAGTGGATTTAAAACCAGCATGGTCATCATAATGACCAAGAGACTTCTATATAAAAGTGTCAAAGGGTACCATTGACCATGAATCTCCTATAAATACAGATGATTCTTTATCGATGAAGAACCTCGAATACATATAAAAGATTCTCTAAATTTCCTACATATTTAGTAATTGATTGTCTAATCTAAAGGAAAGTACTTTTTACACTTGGTAATGTAATAAGGAATCACGAACATAACTTAAATCTATAAAGAGAGTCCTAGAGTAGACAATAATTCCCCTCAAAAAGGTGTGATGTGTCCGACCTCCCATCCTCCTGACCAATGCAAATTTCTAAGCCTCATCAGTCCAGAACCTAATGAGTGCCTACCTTTGGAAAGTAGGTCTAAATGGATGTGGAATCATTGGATGTTTCCGGTTCTACAAACAAACCCATTAGAAACCAATCAGAATGTTTGAACCTCCCATCAAAGGAGGTCATCCCTGAAATCCAAGGGAAACAATTATTTAAATCATAGTAACCCATTACTAAAAATTATGTATAAAAATATACATTACAATCTATTTCTATCAATAAATCATGACTGATCAATATCATTGAGGTTGCATAAAATTATTTACGTAAATTTTACTCCCAAGTAAAAATAGTTTATTGAATAGATGATGTAATATATATGGTGTGGAGTATTTTTCACCATGAAGGAGAGGTAAATTCATGATATGTGTGATGATATTGACAATGTTTATGAATTTAATTCACATAAATAAAATGGAATTGAATTACTTTTTTGGGCGATATTATAATTGAATTTAATATTTCGGTGGTTGTAGAATAATATGATAAAGCATTAATGTTAATGAATGAGTTTGATAAATATGTATCCTATGAAGAAGAAATGGATTGAACTATTTCATATTATTTATCTATTTATGATTTAATTTAATATAAGTGAACATAATAGAAACAAATTATTTTATTTAATAGTCAATAAATGACATATTTTTCAAAAAAAAATGAATATTATTTTCTTATTTATTTTTTTAGTATTACTAAATATCTAGTATGTTTAATTATTAAGATTCATTTGAATATATATGATGGAAATAACTTTTTATTATTTTATATAACTCTCTATAACATGAAAAAAATTGGTTTTTTTAATATTAATAAACATGATTTCATCTTTCTTATTGACAATTTATTTGAATAAATTTAATTATATTAATTTTTAAATGAATATCATGTTTAATGGATTCATTTTATTTATTTAATTTTATTGGTAAATTTATACTAAATGATGTTTAATAATATTATTCACTCGAAATTATATGTTGAATCAACCAACCAAGATACACCAACAAAACAATGTATTATTTATTCCCAAACACATATTACACAAACAACAGAAGATAACCATTCAACACCCGTTACATAGAGTACAAAAACTATAATGTATAAAATCACTTCTAATGAAAAAATGAATATATCAAAAATAAATTAAATCCTTATACCAAAAAATTTGTATAATTTTTGAAATACCTCATGTACTTATTCTTGTACTAGTTTATCTTCTCTTATGTTGTCATTTATCCGTATTTTTCTAAAGAATTATCTTTGGGAAATAGTTACATCATCAGTAAATACTCAGTTTTAGTAAAGATGATATTGTTCTATCAACATTATTTGTACATGTTTCAAAATTATAATAGTAAATAATTAACTATTTATAGTCACTTTATAATTAATATATTAATAAAAATTAATTATAAAAAATATATTAAAAATCATGATTTTGGTTATTTCATCGACGTAAAATGGTTATATGATTTAATTTATATTGGGTTCTCATAGAGGATGAACCCCATATACCTTAAAAGATTATAGGGAACATATCATGTGATATGGAATCCTTCCCAATATATTAATCATATTAGAGCCATGATTTATTTTCATGGAATAATGAGTAGTTCAAAATCCTAATAAAGGAAATACACTATTTCTTTTTTTCATATATTATTATGTTAAATTGATATAGTTAATATGTTGTTAATATTATTAATTAAATTTATATTAACTGTATAATATATTTTATTTTGACAAGCATAAAAAAATTTATCATTCATTAACACATAGAGACATAGGTTAAGAATTGAAAGTATTCAAGTGGAAGATGGTTGGGAATTTAATAAAGTATTTATTTATCTTTCAGATATGTATGAGATTATCCCTGAGAAAATATTTAGGGACATATGAAATATTATTATTTAAAGTTATCATTTATTATCACATATGGTATTTTATTTTATGTTATCATGTTAATAAAAAAATTATCAATGCTCTTTGTTTTATTAATAAAATGAAATTTTCAAAGGGTTGTAAAAAATGTTTCTAGTATAGGAAAAAATTTATTCCTTACATATATTTGTAGAAGAGAATTTTTGAATGGTGAAGAGGCGTGGATCCATTAAATATTTTATAATATATTTTTATAATTATTTATCTAATTTTATTACTGTTAATATAAAAATTATATTTTCAGTATATGGGATAACGTTTAATATCAAGATGTTGGATGAACATAGATGTCATTAAACATTTATAGTTATTTATCGGAAAGTATTATGAATGATTTTTTTGAGGTTATTAGAAATAAAACTCTAATTATAACCTAATATAATAAATTTACATTCTAATTTGACTCCATTACAAATGAAATTAAAAATTGAAGAAGAATGGGATACCATGCCATCTGATCTGGATTCTATATATATATATAACAATAATGAATGATTTTTAATTAATTATAATTGTTTCCTTGTAAGGTTTATGATTTATGAAGAATCCCTAACATTATTTTTTTGATGGTAACTCATATAATTATCACATAAACTAAATTTAGTGTGTTTGAAATTTTGTATTGATCATGAATCATATAACGAAATTTATACATTGTATAATATAGTTAAATATTAAGAGGATTTATAAAAAAATATAATGGTTTATTCTAAAATTTTTATAGTGCATTAATTATTTTTGTGGATGATGACAAGTATTCCCAAAATAATAGTGGCACTAATTGGACATTATGGACTCATAAATTTTAAACACTCGCACTTGTGTAATTTTATTTATAATATAATCATTTTTTCTTAAACAATTTCTAAATACTTTATAGTATACTATCTATTTTTTAGGTAATGTGCTTATATGATATATTTATGATTAATTTTTATGTTTTAATAATTAATATTAATGAGTTATGTTGTGATTATATGATAAATACAATTATTTATATCATATGGTTGTTTTTTGTGATTTTTTGAAGATAAATATTTTATTTGTGTCAAAATATTATATTATAATAATATGTGTCAAATATAGTTTTTTATCATTAAATATATTTAAATTACATAATTTAACATGTTTTTCTAATTATTTTATAATCCAACCCATAATTCATCTCATATATTTGATGTTGATCTTTTTAAGACTTTTTTGGTTTTTGAAAACTAAATGATACAATATTTGTTTAAATTGGAATATTATAAATTTTTTGAACTTTTAGGATATATTTCAATTGTATTTTAAGATTTAATAAATTATTTGGAGGATTTTGTTTGTTAATGATATAATCTATTTTCAAATTGAAAATGGTATAATTAGTTCTTGTTTTAAAATACTGATTATACCCTTTTCCACTCCTACCCAATACACATTATATATCATGATCTAAACTAAAATATACAATTACGGTGATCATGTTCACTGAATTTACCATCCAGGTTTGGAGTGTGAAACTCATTATGTTCTCCCCAATAACACTAAATAAACTCTATAATATGAGTGTGTATGCACATAGGAAAGGAATAAATAAAAAATCTCACTAATCCATTATTAACTAACATGGTATCTATGAAACCTGATGAGATAAAAATTCATATTTTTCACCATGTTTTAATAGTTATAAACTATTCATAAACATACCCACTTAAACACTGGGTAGGAATCCACTCATTACCATGTGTCATCAAACTATTATCTAGCCCATAACTAAAGACTCTAGGTAGGGTATTCAAAAACGTCAATCAAATTCACATCGTCATTGTTAATGGACTTGTATCCATAATTCAAGACACATTACATAGTAATTTAGTGTCGTATTTCAGTTACACCTCACATCATCCCACGAATAAACCCCCAAGGTAGCCATCAAACCGGTCCTACTTGTGTAATTATCTTACACATAAACTGAGTCAATTAATTTCTAGAATATTCATCAACCTAATACAAAAAGAAACATAGATTAATCATTATAATTACCCAAGAATTTATTTAATTGTCACCTTTATCAAAAAAATTACATTTCCGTTATCCTTTTACACACATCACTGAATTATCTTAATCATAACTAACAATCAAGTACAATCAAATATGGTAATTTGTAGTGTATTTGAAATATTATTTACATAATTTAAAACGATGAAACAAAACTAAAATATATTTTATTTAATATAAATAATGAAATCCTAACATCCATTGATATATTACATCTACATAAGATAAACTGTGGAATACATGAACAATGGAATGAGGAATAATGCCTATTATGAGAAAAAAATAGGAATACAACTTATCATATGAGTTAGAATGAAACATTTGAAGAAATAAATGGAATGGAACATGAATAAACATAAAAAATAATAACATTTATAACATTGGAACAAATAATCATAGAGAAATAGAAATTTATAAGAAACATATAACATGACAAAAACATTAGCCTAGGCAAACTTACAAGACTATATCACATGGTGGAAAATATCCAATAAATAAATTAGGTTCACTCCCTATATATAAATGATATTTCATGAGAATAAAAATTAACTAATGAAATGTATCTATATTTTGGTGCACCCATAAATACTTTTTCATGCATATGTGTGTCATATAAAGAATAAAGAAAAAGCGTTACCCATGGAAAGAATTAGGGATCGTAATCATGAATTAAGGCATAAAAAGGGTCATTGATAATGGGTCCAATGAAATAAGGGATTTAAATCATACAAGGTCATTCACAATGAAAAAATTGGAATAGATCATGATAATTGATTCTAATATGAAATAAATACCTGTAAAATAGTGTTTAAGAGGAATTCCAAATGAAACATTTAGTGTAGTTTATGAATAATATTAATGAGTGTTTATAGTGTAATAATGCATATTTGTTTCAATAGAGTAAGAAATGAACCAATATATATTTTAATGGTTAAATGAGTTATTTTAGGAAAATAAATGTGGACTAAAATATATTATGGAGTGCAATTAAAAATTTGTAAAAAAATGGGAAGTTCCCTTTAACTGGGCTTACTTTTCAGTAATAATTGAGAAGGGAACTGCACTAAAACTTTTATTTCCCCATAAAATAGGGATTTAGATTTCTAGATAAATTATTTGGTAATATATTAAAGGAATTTATAATATTTATATAAAAATAAATAATAGTTACATTGGGGTAACGAGAGAGAAAGCCTAACCCAAAGGAAAAACTGGATGTTCAGAAAAATATCATTTCTTACATATGAAACTGTTCCGTACATGATCTTAACATCCTTGAAAATATGATTAAGTCAATTAATTAATCAATTAATTAAATATAATAAATTTATTTTATATATTATAGTTTTATTAAGTTTATTTATGTAGATTTTTATGGGTTGTGATATTCAACATCTTCATTTGATATCATTGGACTCCTAGGTTATCAAGATCATTCTACCTTTATACATGAATGGAAAATCATGTAAAAGGAGAATATTTTTTGAAAAATAAAATTATATGTTATCAATTAACATACATAATACTAATGTTTTATATAATTACATTGTTAAATTTGGGTGATGACGAATAATTTGATAAGATGTCAGTGACAATCATTAGGATTATTTTAACTGTTTTTTGGACCACCACAAAGTAGTTTTGTTTTATTAATTAATATTATGTATATAAAATGGTTCTAGAAAATTAAATATTTATTAATTCATATATTAAAATCTATTTTAAACATTAATTTTATTAATGTTTCTTCTTATTGTTGGTAATGTAAATTGAAAACATCATTGTCCTTGACTGTAATAAATTAAAACATCACTAACGATGATTTCATTTATAGTAAAAAAATGGGACAGGAAGAGATATTATAGTGAATTATTCTATTAAAATTATAAAATTTCAGTATATATAAAATAATAGAGTTTTCATTCCACATGTAAAAGTGTATGCGAAGAAATAATAAGAAAGGAAAAGAAATTGAAATGATATTACACGAAAATAAAGGCGGGGTTTACAAACAGAATTTCTCTTGCTTGAGAACCATCGTAGGGGATGGGTTTTTGTTCTTCTATAAATAAAAAGGTATTATGTACATGGACTATATACTTGGGAATATTATTTTCTAGAATTTTTAAAATGATAAAAGATTTAAATGTGAAAGGAGATGGGGTGGTATTTATAGAGGAGGACATGGATGTTCTCCCATTATTTTATTCATTGGTTTTTTATATTGAATCAATGATATGAATAGTGTAAATTATTATTACTAAATATAGAAAATAATTCATGTTATTTTTATCCAATGATAACTACCATCATCCATGACTCAATCAGGACCTATAAGATCATTTATTTCCATATATAGTAAATTAATGTATTTCACAATTCATAAAAATTCAACTATTTTAGAAAAAACAAAGAAAACCACTAGAACAATATTTATATGTGTATAAATCAAAAATGGAATCCATTTTTTGAAAATAAATTTAAGGATATGATAATTTTAAATTTTAATTAATAATCATTAAATTGGAAAATACAGATTTTATTATTTTAACTAATTTAATAAAATGTTGAAAAATTAAATAATGTATCAAAAAATTATCATATAATAATAAAAAAATATTAATTTATCAAACCTATTTTATGAAATTAAATTTTTTAATCATTATATTTTTATTTAATTTTCTATAAATATTTATGTTCTTCAAAAATACCATATTTTAATTTATCATTTTCAAATCATTTATATACTTATACTATGGTATAATTATGTCATATTTTCAATTTTAAGATACCTAAATTCTTCTAATATAATCATTTGTAAGATTAATATTATATTGGCCGGTTTACTATTCATTAGGGTTATATTACTATTCTATATGTCATGTTACTATTAAATTGTTATAGGTTCCTTATCATCCATAAATACTTCTTATTTCAATGTTTCATTCATTTATAATGTATAGATCATGTTACCTTTGTGATTTTATAACGTTTATACTATATGAAATAATTATAATAAGATTATTTTTATTGATAAAATTTAGATTCATTTCTTTCCTCCTCCCTTATGAAATTTAGTTTTACGTTCTATGTTGAAAACCAGTTAGGGTAATCCTCCATCATCACTTCATACGGTTCCCAAGTTGCCTCTCTTTTACATTTGTTTCCACCATAGTACTTTGTCTAAGTGAGTAGTCTTTTTGAATAGAAAATTATTTTCATAATCCCTGATCATCACTAGAATGTCCTTATAAGAGGGATTATTCTCTAACTGTACCAACTATTAATTCAATGCATGTGAGGGATCTATTATGTACTTCATCAAAAAGGATACATGGAATACATCATATACTTGAGACATGGTTGTTGTAAGTGCTCGTCGATAGTTAATATGAAAAACTTGATCAAGAATACTGAAGGGGATGATATATATGGGATATATCTTTCTTTTCATTCAAAATATCATTATCGTAGTTGCTGGATACATGTAGAAGAAAAACTGTAAACCTGACCATAATCTCATGGTCTCATCAACGACTATATTCTCAACACTTCTATCGACTTTGGAAATTCTTGATGTTATAGTGAATGGTTTTCACCTTATCGACCATTTCATCAACCATTTCAGGTGCTAATTGCTTCCGTTAACTGAATTAATCCTCTCATGCTGGTTTTATTTATCTTTTCCCACAAAGGGATTTATTTAAACCCATCTCGATGCTCATGTGGAATTTTTTTTGTAAGTGAACTTTACAAGAAGTAGATGTTGGTACCATAATCCATTAATGACTATAAAACAAGATTTCAAAAGTTATTCTACTATATAAATAGTCTATTTATATTTTCCTTCAGTTTTTGGTTGATAAGAAGTATTAAATTTCAGCATAGTCTTTAGAGAATTTTGATGATACTTCCAAAACATGGAAGAAAATCATAGAACTCTAACACATACAATTGATATTGTTCATTCATGCAGCCATAAAACTTCCTTTATCTATTTTTGTATATTTTTATCATGTGAGAAGTCCCCTTGAATTATATTAAAGTGAGTTGTATTTGTAAGATGATCCCTAACAACCCATAAAGCAATGTTTACTCAAGATGTCTTCAGATGTATGAGAAAAAGTCTATGGTGGTGTTTTTCTATTACTATGTTGGTATGGGTAATGGATTGATTATCCCATTTGATATTTTTATCTTAATTATTCTCTTGTTAAAATACATGGAAATTTGATGTATATTCATTGAACTCCATTTTAATATTTTTGTACCAATAGTTCTCTATGAAATATTGTTCAACACTATGCTCCCTCAGTGAATAGTGAAGGTTGATCGATTTCTATAATTCAAGAGAACATTAATTATCTATGGAAAGGATCGTACAGATTATCATGAACCAAATATTGCGATTCCATCGTGATCATTCATTAAATCAAAGGATTTCCCATTTATTATAGATTACAACCATTTAGTAATTTCCACATCAATCATTTGAGTATCCTTTTTTACTCCAAAACAGATGGTTGTGAAATCATTTGAGAAAGAATTGATGATGTTCCTTCAACAATGATTTCTAAGTCTATCCTTTATAGGTCTAAGAATATATTATCCTTCTCTATTTTTATCTTTCATAAAGATATGGGATCCATTCTACTTAGATAATCTTCCGCCTTATTTTCTATACCATGATGGTAGTTGATTGAATATTCATAATATTTGATGCGTTCTAACCATATATGATGATTTATATTAATCTATCATAGTGTGAATATATATTTTAGACTATTATGATCAGTATATATCTCACACTCCCCCCCCCCGTTGATTTAATTCCACCATATTTTGAATGAAAATAAAATAGCATCTCACTCTAGGTTTTTCATGGGGTAGTTTTTCGAATTAATTTTCATCATCCTTGAGGAATTAGATATCAAATTATCACATTTTCATCAGTACACATCATAAGTGATTTATTGAAGAATCATTATACACCAAAAAGAGTTCCCAATTATCAGTAGTGTGATCACTAATGCTGTGATAAGACTCTTTTCCAACCCTTATTAGCAATATTCACTTTCACTAGTCCATATATTATTTTATTCATTCTGAATCATCCTGGTTAGTGGGTTTGATAGTAATGATATGATATTCAAAAATCACATGTAATACTTTTCAATAACCTGGTAACGGAGTATTTTTTATTCATATGTAGGCCCATGACACTCTTTGATTGCCTTTATCTTAGAAGGGTCTACAAATTTCACTTTGACGGTGATTACATAACCCAATAATGATAATTACTCCATCCAAAACACACACATACTATACATTTCATAATGTTTTGACATTCAAAAATTCATTAACATAATGATCAAATTCCCTTGGTAGTCCTCTTTTCTCTTGGTGTATATCATAATATTGTTAGTAAAGACAACAAAAAAACTACTGAGGTAATAAATAATGACTCTATTCATTAAAACATAAAACTATCTGAAGAATTATTTATTTTAATGGAATCACTTTGAACTCATAGTTTATATACTATGTTGAAAGGAAGTACTAGGATTATCTTCCTTGACAAACTGTAAATTTGGATATCCCGACCAAAGGTTAACAATAGAGAAATAACTTGCCCCATGTTACTAATAAAACAAGTCATACATTAGTGGAAGGGGATACACGTTGTTTATCATGTTTTTTTTCTAATATTTCATTAATCAATATACTAGAACATTCATCCATCCATCAGCTTAACAAAATGTGAAGGTGCACACCATCATGATGAATTCAGTCATATGAAACCCTTATCTAAATTCTTATGTAACCCATTCTTCATTTCATCCAGGTCAATGTTGGACATTCTAAAACATGTATTTGATATAGTTAGAGATATAGGAAAGAGTTTAATTTATAAATGAACCAATGGATTAGGGGACAACCAAAAAATATTCTAGGAACCCATCAATGCAATCCCTCATGATGTGCAAGTTTTCAAGCATGATTCTCTCTTTTATCTCATCGATTCAAGCAAAATATTTTTTCTCATAAGGGTATAATATGAGAAATTGATACATTGATTTTAAATAGATTCAAATTACTCCTATCAAAAGAACATAATATGATGAATCCTTGATATTTGAATAGTTATATACCTTTCTCGGCAGTTCATGATGGATATGTACAATGATAGCCAATCCATGCATAATATACAATCAAACTCCACAAAATTAAGTAATACAATATTTTCAGGGATGTTAAGTCCACAAAAATTAATAGAAGAGTATTTATATACATTACATGAAATAATTTCTCCCTTTTTTGTCAATTATAACACAAACCTCCCTATTTTGAGGTGGGGTTTGAAATTCCTACAAAACATAAAAGATATGAATGAATGCCTAGATCCAGAATCAAATAGTAATTTCACTATTCTTGAATTAATATCCAGTGTAACTATCACCACATTATTAATGGGGTCCACCTTAGTATTAGTGTTATTATATGCCTTTAATGATGCCTTGGAGGTTTTTTTTCATTTTCTCTAACAACCCTTATCTTAGGGAACTAGATTTCATAATTCCCACATTCTTCACCCATGAATCAATGTAGAATAGGAAGTGTGTTGATCTAAACCATCATTTAATATTCCAAATTTGTGGTAATATTTATATTCCTTCAATATTTATTATCCCCATTAACTGTCTTCCCCATTTGAAGCATCTCTTGGTTCCCTTTTAGCAGTTTTTAGGATGTTTTTTCGCACACATTGGCACATTGGATGTCAGGTCTTTTTTCTATCCTAGGATTCATCTAATGATCCACCCATATAAAACACCATTTTCTATTTTTTTCTATAGGCCCATGATACCACTAAGATTCTTTGATCTCCATTTCAACATTATGGGCACACCAGAGAGGATCCTTGTACCTGTTAATGTCTCGAATCACCAACACCTTTCATATACACAGTTTTAGTATTCTTGAAAAGTGATCCACATTGAATTTAGTGTTCATGAATAATCCTGAGGTGTATATTGAATACCTTGTGATTTTCCCCTAAAATTATCCAATAGACTCATCATCCATTTTATTTAGTCCAAAAAACTCCATTTCCATCTAAAGATGGAGGGGTCATGGAAAATATTTATTGTTAAATATTTTATAGAAATATTCATATTCCAGGGTTTCAATTTTTGCCTTGGAAATTTTGTTTCTAATAATTGTTTTCTACTATTCATATACCCCATCAAAACTATATATTTTTAGAACAAATTTCACTTCATATGAGAAAATGGGTATAGGGAATATTTTATCAATAGATTTAATCCATTTTTCTATGAGGGGATCAAGAGATACACTAACCATCAGATGATGTTTCCACATCATTGATTGGTCATAAGATTTTTATTTTTTATAATAAATAGGGTGTTCCACATGATTAATTTTATTATTCAAATCCTCACCCATTTTATCAAGCACTTCCATGATGTTTTGAGCACCCATTCGCAACCTGTTTGGCACATCATTGGAAAAATCATCACATTGCCTATCACATTGATTTCTAGAATGGGTTCTTCTATTTCCCTCCACAAACTATGAAAAATAATGTATAGTCAAGATTATTTAATACTTATCTATTATCAATATAAAATGACAAAATAGAACACAAAAGGATAAACATAAAAATTAATGTATATCCTAAATTATGATACCCTAATTTTCAATCTAGGTTATCCATGGTGGTAGAGTTATCTATAGGGTTCTTACTAATCTTCTCTAGTATTAATCTCAAAAAACAACTAGACCGTACCTCTAATACCAACTATTGATACCCTACCATTTTACCCATGTCGGTACATGATATTAGTTATAATTAACCATCACATCAGACCAAGGATTTTATAATCTAGTATCATTGGAAGATATGGTATATAAATTTGAAACATAAAACAAAATTAGAAAAATTCATTTATTTATTATAAATAATTATATCCTAATATCCATTTATCACTTATATCTGCATAGGATAATTAGAGGAATACACAAACACAAGATTGAGCGACAAATAACTGTAAGGGGAAAATTCATATGAAGAAAACATAAAATTTGGTTTAGAAGGCATAACATGATAACATATAAGGAATGAGATATAAATAAAAATAAGAAATAATAAAATTTATATAATGGTGACATATACTCATATTAACATAGAAATGTTGAAACAATGATTAACATGACATAAAGATGAGTCAAGTCTTACTACCACTTCTATATCACATGGTGCACAAAGTCCCATAACGGACTCAGGTTAAATCGCTAGCCCAACATGATGTCTCTTGAGAGTAATCATAACCTAATGAATTGCAGTGCGATCGTGGTGCACCCATCATAACATGCTCATGCATATGTGTTACACATAATTAATCAATCATAATGGTTTCCAATGGAATGAATTGGGTATCATAACTATGTAATAATGAATAAAAATGGGAATCTCATAATTATTGCCATGAGTGAATGAATATAAATCATACATGGGCATTCATAAGGGAAATTATGTGTATATCCTGATAATTTATGTCTAATTTTTGTGAATACATATAAAATTGTATTTCATAGGGATTAGAAATGAAACATTTTAGTGCAGTTTATGAAAAATATTAAAGACCAAAAAAAGTGTAAAAGGAAATATTTTATTCCACAAAACAAAAAACATACCATGATATTATTTTATGATGAAATTATATATTAATTAATAATATTGTTGGATTAAAATAGATTACAAAGTGCACATAAAATTGTTAATAAAACGCGAAGTTCCATTTAACCGGGCTTACTTTTCGGGAAGAATTGAGATGGAAATTTTTTTAGAACATGTATGTCCCCATTAAATATAAGTGTAGAGATATTGATACATGTGTTTGGAATATATAAACATAATTTAAAATAATTATTCAATAATAATTATGATTTATATTTTTTTATATGGAGAAAAAGTGAATCCCGAAAGAAAAAATGGATATTTGGAATGAATCCCTTACCTGATGTCTGAAACAGTTCTGCACTTGATCATAATATCATTGATAATTAAATTTAATACACTAATTAAGAAAATCAGATCATTTTATACATGTATTTGAGTTACTATAGTTTTATATATTTAATTTATGTACTTTTTTATGGGTTATGACATTCAATTTTATCATTCATGAACCTTGGTTTCCTTGGTTTTCATGATCGACTGTATACATGTATGAAAAATACTTTAAAATGAGAATGGATGTGAAAAATAGATTATAAATGTTACTAATAAAAAAATATATGATTAACGTTTTATATGATAAGTTTTCTAATTTTTGGGTGACGGTGGACCATTAGATAAGATGTTAGTGATAATCGTTTCGATTATATGAGCAGTTTTTCAACCATAAAAAATTAGCATGTTTTATTAATCAATATTATTAATATAAAATTATAATAAAACAATAAATATTATATAATACATATATTATATTCATTTTTAACCACAAGTATGGGTTTATGATCAGTCTTTTAAAAGGTAACTGAAATTGAAAACTTCATCATCTTTGAATGCAATAATTATCACATTAGAGACGATGTTTTCATTTTTAGAACAAAATGAGTGGGGAAGAGAAATAATGATGAATTACTCCATAAAAATGTTAAAATTATATATATATATGATATTTTAGTTTTAATTTCACTTTTATAAGGTTAGGTGAGGATAGAATAAAAAAATAATAAAATTTAAAAGAAATTAAAATAAAACAAAGTAGGGTTTTACTAGTTGAATTTGTTCTTTACACGAACCTTATTAGGGATGGAGTTTGGTATTTTATGAAGAAAAAGGGATACTATAAATGGGGGGGATACACGGGAAGATTATGGGGAAAATTTTGGACAAGGCTCAAATCCTTAATGGTGTGAAGAGAAGGGGGGTGATGGGTTAAATTTATATAGGAGGAGAGGGGTGTTTTCAAATTAATTTATTAATTAAATTAATATTTTTTTCTAAAAAATATGAAAACTGTAGATTATTATAACTAAATATTGTAACTAATGGATTTAATATTTATAATAATCTCACTTGATTCATCCATGACACAAATATGATAAAAAAATTAATTTATGTACTAATATTGTAAATTACGATATTTCTTTTCTCACAAAAATTCAACTATTTTTGAAAAATACCAAAAATTCACTGTAACTATATTTCAACAAGTAGAATTAAAAAATGGACTCTTTTTTAAGAAAATAGTTTTTTATATGATAAATTTAATTTGTAATTAATATTATCATTTACTTCAAAAATAATTATTTTAAAAATAAAATTGATATTATAAAATTTTGAAAAATTTATTATGATCTCATAAAATTGTATTATAAATAGAATAAAAAAATAATAATTTCAGAATTTATTTGATAAAGAAATATCTTTTTCTCATCATCATATTAATATTTTAATTTTAAATAAAAATTTATGTTCTATAGAAATAAAAAAATTTAATTTATCATCTCAAAAACATTTATTTACTAGTACTATGATATAATTTTTTTCAAATTTTAATATTTTAGTTGCCTAAAATTTTATTATACATTCATTGGTTAGTTTAATATTCTATTTTCTGGTCTACTATTCATAACAGTCATATTACTATTCCAATGGTCAAATTACTATTCCATTGGTATATGTTTTTTATCTTATAGAAATAAATATTCTTTCATTCAGTAAATATTTATAAATATTTTATATTTTTCTATAAGTGATTTTATGTGGTTTATGAAATATTAAATACCTAAAAGAAGGAAATTTTAATTGATTAATTTTGGGTAATTACCAAACTATCCCAAAAATCATTGAGGAGGTAAAAATAAAACCATCAAATCCTCATACATCTTGGGATGGTTTAGTATAAATATATAAAGAACATGGGCTCATAAAACATAAAACAAATCAAATTATGGTCTGAGGATACTACTTATACTAGACATAGCCTCTCATGGTAATATGTCTCAACTCACCCAATAGGGTCTGATAATTCTTTAAGAGATGTTGTGATTTGTGGTCATTGATTCTACCTTAATTCAACCCCCTCTTATTAAACTCATTCCTAAAGTCCCACCACCACCCAAACCATAAGTTCAAGTCAAAAACTACTCAAGACCACAAGACGCATGGATTATATACCTCGGGACTATCCTAAACAGACGTGTCATATACTTCATTTATTTCCAAGGACAAGTCCCAAATGATTCCCACAAACTACACTGAGTTCCCCAATCATATATCCCATGGGATATCTCTCATTCCATCACTCCTAAGAAACCACTATCCAGCTCATATACTGAGTCCTAAATAATTTTAACACTCTATGATCACATCATGCCCCACCTTCATCCTCGTGAAGGAATTCCTCATCACATGTAAGACACAATCTAATATTACACATTTCCACCAAATAGGCTATCTCTTGTACATTCCCAATATCCCTATAAACTCAACCAACGATATCCTAGATATTGAATCACATTTCAAGACCAACCATATCTCTCTTGTTGGTTCAACTCATCCCCCATCCCCTCATTGAATAGTTTTTTGGTAAATCATTCATTCTCTTGTGTGATTAAAAATGATTTGTACCATTATAGGATTCCTACTACCATAAAATCCCATCTATGTAGAACACTATTGGCCCATATTCCCCATTCCCAAATATTATTCTATTACATGAATGAACCCTCATAGATTTAATTTTTATATTGTTTTCAACATTATGTTCCACCAACTAAAAAGATGTAGTCGAGCCTCCATCATTTTCCATCAAGGCATGTCTATGACAACCAAGCCTTATCCACTCTCTCAAGAACATATATGATGTCCTAAAGAGCATATAATTAATTATTAATAGATATTTATAAATTAAACTTTTAAATATATATATTTATAATGAATAAAAACTAATTGAGAATCATTCTCTGATTAGAATCACGAGTAATGAGGTGCTGCCAACTTCTGATGAACCCCCCCATAATAATATGTTCAAAAGAAATTATTGATACGACTGAACTAGTAGAATTTTTTTTAACATGAATAATTTGAATCCATATGAAATATCACTCCAAATAATATTTCACTAAACCTATTTCAAATAGAATGATGAATGAGTTTTATGTCATCTTATTAACAAGATAACCAAAATCCCCATCCATTTGGATTGATTCCTTCATGATCTGGAATAATCGACTCAAAATACAAAAATATAATAATGTGAAAACTAGTGGTGATGAAAAAATAGAAGATAATAGGGTAGTAGGGGTAAAATAACATTATATCCAAATGAAATATCACATGAAAAAACTCAAATGGTGGGGTTAAATGAGAAGGAATGGTTGAACCATCAGATGTCCCATGAGATGACTCCTTGGGAAAAAGAAACTGTTGGGTGGATCCCCACATTAAATTAAAAATAAATCATTATAAATGCCGTTTAGAATGTGAAAAAGTGGTTCCTTCTATTAACTATTCATATAGAAGATCCATGGTTATATGTCAGTGAACAACACTACAAAACCTTTTTTTCTTTCATGAACACATTGTATCAGGTTCCCTATATATCTTGACTACTCCATCCATCCTCCAAAACATTTTTAAACACTACATGGAATCAAGTGACCCCTAAAGGATGGCCATAACCATGTTTTAATAATTTCTCACCCTTTTTATCCCTAAATTTATCTCAACAAAAACCTTATATAATCTAGAAATTCAAACTCTTGAAAACATAATTAGCAAAAACTAATAGGGTTTTAAAAAGAGATCAATATATTTCTTCTCATCCTTAAGAATCAAAGGTAATTCTAAGGCCAAATCTCGAAAAAATATTATATTCTTCATTATAATATAAACCTTCCAAGTCATTTTCCAAAATACCAAATATTCTTCCACTATGCGACACTAAATACAACACACACTCTTTTCAATAAGATAATCCACCCACTATCTTCCAATTAGAACACTAGTGTGGTACTCACCTCACACATATACTCTATCACATATTAGGGTCTTTAAAAATTTCATCTTTTGGATTATAGTTTACCACAAGAAGTCACTATATTACATGGTTTTTTAATAATCCGTTTTCTCTCCACCATATAAAACCCTAACTAAAAGAACACTTTAAGTAGTCCACAAAAAAATATCCATATCCCACATGGTTATCTTGAGATGGATCCCCTATATTAATGTCTCCAATCACACTAGATCTCCCATTATACCTCCTTTGGACGAATCATACAAAAAATTCTTGGATACACATGTTAATGACTTCTCAAAATAATACAAGACTTTGTTCCTATATTATCCAATTATGTTCCCCACACATAGTACCCCTATGAAATCCCATTCTATAGTTCACTTCGTTTCCTTTATCCTAAAAATTTTAATTCCAATGGAACTATCAATAAGTATCTTCCCATGAATCACACCTTGATCTATGTTATAGAATGAGGTTGAAAAAATATAATCACTTGATAAAATGGGGTTTCACCCCCTAATCCACACAATGAAATTATCTCTCTAACTAAACCACGTCATAAAACAATTTCACCCCTAATCCTTTTGATGAATTATGTTTCACATCACAAATCACCCTTAAATCAAACAAAACAACACTGGTCCTGATTCCAACACACCGAATCCAAAAACACATGATCCAAATATCAAATCTAGGAATACCAAATAATAAGATATCCATTAATTTAAACATAAAATGGTACCCATGTTTCACCTCAACTATCCACCAACAAATATCTCCACTTATATGAAACTTTTTCCATGAGGACAATTCACTCAAGAATGATACAACACTCTCTACCTATTATCTCATAACTAAAGACCAAAAAACCATTAACTATATCCCAAAATAAATATATTACCATATGAAATGACAAGATATTTATTTCATAATAACACCAAATAATTAATTCAATACACCAACAACATCCAAAATCTAGTTCATATAGAATGATATCCCCAATATTCCCAATCCACATGCAACATGGTTTACATCCACCATTATCCAAGGATGTGACCTGAACCATATGGACTCACTTATACCAATCCCTAGGAACTCACCTCAACCAGTATATTAACTCATGTGTTTCACTCATCCAAACTGACACTCAACATCCATCATATCAAACCCATACACCATGACACCCAAGGATCCGGGATAAGGAATCCACTCTGGTCATCCAAGAAACGATACAAAAATTCATCACCACTGCCACCTATCATTGTTGGAACTGAAAACATAGAGGAAAAATATGGGTTGTGTATTTAAAAAATTTTACATTCAAATGATGTAACTATGACATCACTAGAAAAGTGTATCCCCAGTGATGGCATGAGCATCTCTTGTGAAATATTTTTAAAAAAACTAAATAATAAATTAACATTTTTATTTGAAGATGCCCTCATAATCAATACCATGATATTTATTATGTCTCCAAGGATCCATATATAATTACATATATATAATGAACATTCACTTTGAATGTAATTGGGAACATCAATAATCAATTTTCAGGTGCTAGGACAATGATTCGACGGTGACTTCAACACCATAGAGATAACAACAATGATTATCTAACTGTACAAGAATTATACCTCAGAAAAAATCAATGAATTTAATGGATCTCTCCCTTGGAATATATAAAAGAGATAGAATATCTCAAAAACATGTTTTGAATAGTAAACCATGATAAAGACTCTCTTTCTTTATATAGTCACATTCTAAAGTACACAAAAAAATGTTCCCAACCCTGGTATATTTTTCACCTTCTTTAAATGACATATTATAATAATATTTCTAGAACAGACATATCATTTATATATTTATCACTTTATTGTAACATAATAAATATATTACTTGATAAAATAGATATATCAACACGACATGTCATTCTTGATAAAATTAAATTTGACTTAAATATTAAAATAATATGCATTGTATAATATTTTCCCATGTATTTACATTAACACGTTGAAATAATTTCATTATATAAATTTAATTCCAATTATTCAAAATTCATTAATATGTCTTTATTTATTTAATTGTAATGAAATATCCATGGACATGTCCATGGCCCCTATGTGGGGCCCACCACGTCCTAAAACTCTATTCATCAGAATATGTAAAACATTTGAATATACTTAGTGTCTTACACTCTAGAACATTATCTCGAATGTAGTTACTACTATTCAGTGACTAGGATTTGAGTCAAGAAACACATCGAGGCCCCTAAATAGATTTTTAAGGGTCTTAGAAATGGAAAAACATTATATTAATGCACACCATCCAATATAATATATTTGTATTCATATCTCAAAAAAAAGTATTAATTAATTATTTTTTCATCCCTTAATTTTTTATTATCCTTTGACCTCACTAGATTGAATATAATTCTTATACCATAGTGATGGATTTAATGTATGTGATAATAAATATCTCTTAATTTTTTCCAAATTTTATTTTTTAGTACCTTGTTAGTATATGTACTTTTCACAAGGTCTTGGAAACTATTAGATCCAAATCAGTAGATCTTGTTTCCCAGAATATCCATTTCCTCATTATCTTAATATCTATAGTGATACATTCGTTTTGGTATGAACTAACAATATTTCAAATAATTTTTTTTACATTTTATAGAGATCATATTTTTCATAGAACACTATTCCATTCCCACTAACCTCTTGTAGACACATGTAAAAAATTCATTCCAAAAGAAAATTATATTTTATAGTTTGTTACATAAATACAAAAATGTATTTCAATAACATTATCCACTATATGTAATTTTATGATTTTATCCATCCTTTATGGTAGTGTCATATATAAAAAATACAATATTGGTGGTCATAACATCCGATTTCTAATAAAATGATCATATAAAGTATACATGATATAGAGTTTCAATAATATTTAAGGATAATGACATAGTGTTACCAGTATAACTTTTTTGGTACAGTTCTTGTACCACCCTTGTATAGTATCACATTAATTACAACAACATAATTCAAATAACCATCACATGTATATTAATAAAAAGAATTCATTGTTGAGTTTTAATTTTTCATGTCTTCCAGAGCTTGTTTCCATTTAATACATAATTATTGGATCCATTTTTATCAATGAATAATGTATCACTGACTACAATGAATTTAAAACTATTACTATATGGGTTTCCTTGCTATTTAGTATATGTCTCTAGAACAATCCATTTACACATTCACTTTTGGATCTTATTACTATTCCAACGACTTGGACTTCTCATGCATTGGATAAATCCAAGTCAATATTTCTCCAACTATATCAGATATTGATGTTCAACCTTATTTAAAAATATTGTATAAATGTTGAGTATAAATTTTTAATCATATTATTTTCTATAATATCCATAAAAACATTCAGATAATTAAATTAGATGCAATTTTTTTTCTTAATGCTTGTTTTTTTAAATACATGTAAAAAACAATGAATCTAAACACATGGTATTATTACAAACTGGATTTATATCATATTATTACTCATATGATATCCATTTATCATTATATTTTTCATATGGTAAAGGAATTAAAATTCTACTTGTGGGTCATTTTATGAAAAAATGGATGTATCTACAATGAATATGAATATAAACATTGATTTTCCCATTACATACATCATGACAAAGATGTTTAAAAATATATTTACATTTCATAATTTCCCTGTTTTATTTTTATTCATATTTTTTTATGTAACACACTACATAGATCCATCTTAAAATATTTCTAGATTTCATGTTTATATGAAAATTTTCAAATTGGAATTAATCCTCAATATAATATATGAATCAATGATGGTTTATTCTAGATATTCTCTAGAACAATGGCTCTAGGATAATAATCTACTGTCATGATTCATATTGAATACTTCATTTTTTACATTACGTAAAATTATTAAATGAATCTCTTGAATTATATAAAGCTGCCTATAAATATCATAGGAATAGTTTATGTTATTTACTAAATAGATTGGAAAATATTTGTTGTGTATAATTATTTTCCTAGGATTCTTTATCCAAAAACTGATTGGGAAAAATATTCAATAATACATAAGTTATTTAACTCCAAATATCCTAAATACCATATTAGTATTACCCATTACAACATCATTTATTTTAACTATATAATGTGTTATCTTTCCATGATGGGGTGTTAGAGTCTTATATATATATATTCATGAATTATTTCCACTCATTCAAGCATTAAAAAAAATATTTTGGGGATGCAACACTTTATAAAATACATTTCAAAACATGAATATTATATCCTTATGTCAAAAATAAATAGAAAATAAATGTTATCTAATACTTATTTATTTATTTACTAGAAGCCATGTAATATTGGAAATTAATATTTTTCACTTCTCATCGCTTATATAGGAATAACCCTTTCTTAACTTCTTATACAATTTACAATACATATTGTTACATTTTTTTACATGGTAACTATATTTAAATAAAAATATGTAATATTAATATTTCATTGAACAACCTAGAAGCATCCTTATATATATTGATGAATATTTTAGAAGAAGAATCCACTTATGGATTCTTCAATCTAGTTCATAGAATTTAATCATCCATAGTATCATCTCATAACATGAGAAGTGTATAACCTCTGGTATGATGCCTTTAATATTTTTTGAAGGATTTTACGATGGTAAGTTTCAAAACATTCATACTA
The DNA here is from genome assembly GCA_963277665.1 of Viscum album. Lineage (NCBI taxonomy): Eukaryota > Viridiplantae > Streptophyta > Magnoliopsida > Santalales > Viscaceae > Viscum > Viscum album. The sequence continues at coordinate 284,150,001 of OY728164.1, read as the reverse complement.
TTTCCTAATTCAACTATTATATCAAGTTTTCTCAACCTAATAATTAATGCTTAATAATTTTTTATGTTCATATCTAATTAGATAACATTATCAAATGTTAACGACGAGTAATTATCCATGCTACTTGTTTTTGTATCCTTAAAATAAAATTGTTAATATGGGAGAAAATGATATAATAAAGTGATATATTGAAATATTGTGATCCATATTTCAATTTATATATATCCACAATAAACATCACCTTATTCATATCATGCTTTGATGTATCGTTATATGATTCTTTGAGATGGGAAAAAATTATATATCAATCCATTTCCCATTTATGATTCATCAAATCATTGTATATAGATGATATAACTATGATCAAAATATTAAATTCACCATATATTATTGTCGTGTTGGCTTCTTTTACACCCTCACTTTCTATAGTTTCATTATATGTATTAGGGACTCGAGCACCCAAAATTTACTATATCATAGTACAATGAACAAGTATTGTCCAACCCTTTGAATACTCATTCCAAATTAGAGATGTTTTTTTCAAACAATAATCATAATATATATATGGTATTAATTTTTTTTCTAATGAAAACAAAATAATATTAGTACTTTTATCACCAAAACCAATTCAAAATTACTGATTAAATAAATAAATGTATCTATTTATTTAATAGAACCCTAGTATTCATCACTAATAGATTAGGAATATCTATATAATATAGTATTTTATTAGAAAGGTTCCCTAAACCATTTCCTTATATTAAAATATATGGATACACCACTATATAAAGAGTTTAAGGGTAGGTTTCTAATTGGAAAACCACATTTACTCAAGGATCCTTTAATGGTTTAGTGATGTCCAAAAATCTTGAAATAAAAACCTTGAATTATTAAACTCCTAGCATGTAAATATCAAACAAGATATATATAAATAATTTATTTATTTCATCTTTTGTTATGTAAAATGATCATTCTCATAAAAACTTATCAGTTGTATAAGGTACTCTAACCTATGACTGATGAGAACCCCATAGACCTAGTTTTCATCAAATTCGAACAATGGAAGGTATTATGATAGAATATTTCATTATGGGTTTTTAAATTATTTATTGATGAATGAAATCATTTTCTATTAAATACGTCTACAATATGAGATTTCACTCACAACATTCTATATATTAAATAGAAATAATTTCTTCACATTAAAGTTTGATTTAATTTATCCATTATTTTTATCTATTTATTTTATCGTATATTCCTAAAAACTCAAAATAATAACTACAATCATTGGAAAAATTAAATAAATTACATGAAAAATATTCATATATATTATTGGTAGATTCAATTATTCTCAACGGATTGTATGTTTCCCTATATGTAATGTATCTGAGTTATGTATAACACGTAATACATCATACTCCCCATCTCAATGTGTCACCATCTCATTGGGAACTTATCATTGTATTAGTGTAGTCTATATCTTAATTTGTCTATTTCATAATAAACAATTACTTGCACCCACCTGATGGAATCACAGTAGTTCATTATAGAGAGAAATAAATTTTATCTAGAAACACATTCCATAATATACAATGATGTGTATAGACTATGTTCATGCTCTCTATATAATTAAATAATTTGAATCATCACAGCCATCACACACAACTCTATAAATAAATAAATAAATTTACTTTGAGACACATGTTAGTGGTTATTTCCAAAGACCATATGATACGAAATATTTAAATGTGTATTTAAAAATTAAATTTTCTATAAATTGTATATTGAGGGAAATAAATGTATTGCTTATTTCATTTTAATTAAAATTATCTCTCAGATCTAGTTTTTAAACTTTTAACTCAAAATTATATCTTATTTAGAAAAAATTATATATATATATATATATATTAGAAAAATGTAACTTATTTTTAAATATATGTACATATATAACATTTTTTTATTTATCCACCCATAGTAATGAAAATTCCTTAAAGGTATACCAAGTTTGTATAAGAAAATGAAGGTCGGTAATGACCCTCCCTGACCAATCATGTGTCGGGAAACACCGACCATGATTTTTTCGGGTCTAGAAGGAACCATTAGACAAATTATTAATCATAATTATCTACATGATGCTACTATTATTGGTTTTCTAGTGGTATGGAGCCCGCAAAAGAATTTGTTCAGTCCTTGGATGGTCCAACAACAATGAGGAGGCTCATGATATACTTGTTTTGAGAAGGGGTCCAACTTGATTAGACTAGGATGAGTATAAAAATGGATTTATAGGAGGCTTATCCCATATTGTTCATGAAAATTGTTGGAGTGGCCTTTGGTGGACTAGATAAGCACCCTTAGATGGGTGGCACTTAATTAGAAGAAAGTGAGATAACGTTGAGTGTGGTGTGATGAGGTTGTGATGGCATGTGACAAAAATCAAGAAAGTCCCACATGGATAAAATCAATGCTAGTGGTCTTGGATGAGGAAACATGGGGTGGATGATGTGGTGGGGAGGAGTGACGATGAAAATCATTGTAGAAACTACATGATTGGTTGGGGAATGTTAGATTATGAGATTGGTTTTAAGGGAGAGGGATGTGGGTAGGTAGTGAGGGATATGTTGGTTGCTGGAAACAGTGGCCAAATATAGAATAACCTTTCCCATATCATTATCTTTTCTTTTTTCCAGCCTCCACTCCCTTACCTTTCATTATTATATTTTTATGGACTTTTATAAATTCTATTATCTCCTATAACTTTTAAAAAATACTATTTTGTCCCATTTTTTAAAACATTCAATCATATGTTATGCATTTAAAATATTAAAAAAAAATAAATATAAATAAAATTATTATAATAAAAAATAATATTACTACTATTGTGAATTTCAACCCTCTAGAAAGAACTATTTTTGAAACCTAAAAACATTGACAGAATACATGAGTTTTCCTTAATTTTCCTCTTTATAATTACATTTATTAATAATAACATACACACACAGACACACACACACACAGATATATATACATATATATAAGTAAATTTTTAAATATGTAATAATATGAGTTATATACGAGTTAAATATTTTGATGAATGAATCATTAATGACTGGTGCTAGATTGAAATATTGTTTGGGGGGTTGGGACTGTTATGATTCCATCTAAATTAATTTATTATAAATTTAATTTTTCGTGGACATTAATTATTCTGTTTCACTATGATACCAGTTTTCAGAATTAGGTTTTGCTATATAAATATAATGGATTTGTATTAAAAAATGTTCACCAATGACTGACCAAATTACATCATCACATGTGAATCACATTCATATTTAATACTTTATGATCATACATGAAAAACTATAAACCTATACATTTAATCTTAAATTACCTATTTTGATCTGAATGTACACTTTAAATTCACTCATCTCTAGAAAACCCTATTCGAAGGATCCCTTAGTGAATCCCTATCAATTTTACACACAAAATATGATTGTTTATAGGAACATCATTTATCAAATCGTGGAATGTTATAATGTATATTTGTTGATGAATTCAACATCTTGATTACCACCACTTTAACGATCCGTTGATTTAGGAGTAAGAACTCCGTTTAAATCTCAAATCATATGCATCTCTCTCTATGTAGTGGGGGTGGATAGAGATACTATCATCAAACATGTAGTGAATAGTTATCCATGTGATATCCAATCATCCTTTATAATAAAATTTCTTGGTAATTGTATATTTTTGGATGTATCCATGGCCCCATTGTGGGCCATGCCATGTCCTAATATATTACTTATTCGAATAGGATTGACTGTTGAATTTTTGTAACATGTGACACTAGAGGACCTTATATTAATATAATTTCATACAATATATATATTATGAGTGTAGTATATAAACATATCAAGGGCCCATAATAGATATGGAATTTCTATAATAATGACATCCGTCCTATGAAAACCTAACTTGTAATCTAATCTATTTTTCTCAATTCCTTATGAAGAAGAAAATAAACATAGATTCCTAATTATTAATTGAATTATTATTAATTGCACTCAATAGATAGACCTAAATTATTCTACAATGACCATGTTTTTCATAAAGGTAATACTAGCCTAGTCAACTTCGTATAGGATATTACATTCTTTTGGAAGCAATAAATTATTTCATGGTTATTCACTCTGTTTTATAACAACAATGATGTACCCAACACCAGATACCTCACAAAAATATTTATTACATACATATTTTATGTGTCTCAAATTACATGATAAAATCGTACACATATTTAATTATCTCAAGTCAGGATGCACTTATATACTTTCACATTTCAGAATAACTGATTAAATATAAAACATATAGTTATCATCTTGGTGTGACAATCCTCATGATCTCATCTACTTGATAATACCAAATGTGAAATTCAAGAGAAAAGTCTCAATGCTTATGAGCCCATAGTACCAAATAATAACACATTAAATATATCTAATTAATATGATGTATTTTCACGATATGAAATATATTTATGATTAATTTCATAGTATCTTTTGGCTTTCAATATAGGTTTTGAAATGAGATAACCTTTTGATACGACAAATAATCCTTGTCCATTACCATATATATATTTGATAAAGAAAAATAAACACGATTATGGAAATAATTTAACATGACTAAAAAAATGTATACATGAAATGATAATAAAAAATTATTGTTCTGGTTAGCCCTAGGGAACCTACTATTTTGATTTTCGTCACCTAGTAAACCCTCCCATTTAACAGAAATCGGACAACGAGACCTTTTCCTGAACAATTTCAAATGGAATCCTACAAGATCCATTCATCGATTAGAAATAGATCTGAGATCAAAACATACGCATAGTTTGATTTCCATTTTAATTCCTAAAAATCACTTCTAAAAATCACTCCCTTGTTCTAATAAAGTGTGATCCAACAAGAACCCTCTCATAATTTTCTATCATTTGTCTAACATAATCTAAACTAAACCAAATTGAAACACACTCCCATGTAACCCCATCCCATTATTTGACTCACACTCTAATGAGTAACATAAAATTTGAATTAGTCTAATGTGTATAACATACGTAACATGTTAACTGTGTAAGTCAGTCTCACCTAAGAGCACACCATATCTCACTTAGAAAGGCTAGATAAATAAAAAACCATTTCACATGTATCATATCAATAACCATGTGTATCCACCCACACTCCAACAAACAAAAAGTATGATATTCCCAAACCATGTTCTATACATCTGACTAATCCCTCTAGAAAACCATCCTCAATAAAAGAAATTATATATTAGTTTAACATATGAAAATGATAAGGAATTTGGAATGATTTAATCTAAAAAAGGTTTCTATATACCAACCTGGTGTCATAAAGTAGATTTACACATATATGAAATAAGAGAAAACACCATATATTTTTTCATTGAGGTTGTGAAAAACCAAACTCGTATAGTGGAACCCCATCATGGGTTTTCATTTTCATTTTAATTTATATTTTCCCTCTTAACAACTCTTAGGAATTATAATCCCTCATCAAGGAATCAAATGGGGATCAAATTCCAATAGTAACCCACAATGGATCACTATATATCTTGTGTTGTGATTAATTCATTTCAATCACTATAGCACCTCCCTCTATTTTTTCCAAAAGACCAATATTCAGAATAAATTATTCAATGAACTAGATGGATATAATTCCATAAATGATTTATAAGTCAGAAAATAATATATTTTCTTATCAATAAATTTAAATTTCAAATACACAAATTTAAATCCATATCGAAACACATATTTCATGTTAATATTCTATTCCTACAATGATGGATATACATGGACTCTCTCGATTGGGATAAGAGCCACCAACTACCATTTATCATAAATCCACAACACTGTGTGTGTCACCCAATGTAAAATCATAACATTTGAACATAAAAAATCAAGAACACTTATCCAATTAAATAGAAACATAGATATCCTTGTAGAAATAGTGTTCATGTTAAACCATTATGATATCTATTAAGAGATTTGAATCATTCTTGGACCACCAATATACCATTTATCCAAATCATTAGTAAAACATGACCCTAAGACCAATTTATAACACCTCGTTCTGGGCCACTCATTAGTTGACATTTTATGAAATCCATGTGGCCTGAGGTGTTCCTCCTTATACGTTAGAGGTTATTTCCTACTAGTGACGACCTAATCCTAATATCGTGGAAATTATAAATTAAATCAATGTTCAAAAAATAATGAGATATGAATAATTATTATAAACATCCAAAATTATGTGAGTACATATAATAATCAATTATAATAACATTTCGTCCACTAGGATGACCAAACTGAGAGAAAAAATAAAAATATTATACATTCTAAATCTCTTGATACTGTTGAGTTTCTCCAATTTGATCCACAAAACATCTCATAATCTAACATGAAATGGATACATATGGTATGTACACACAAAAGTATTCTTGTGTAGGTCATGGAAGAGAAACTATATAGGGTCACACTATGATCCTCTAATATAGTTCTTTATATATGTGTGTATCTATAATGAAAGTAATTAATAAAATATATTGTTTGGTCATAATGACATAACACAACCTCCATAACACTTTATGTGGTACACACATCTATCAGGTCATCGAGTTCTAACTAATACGTTGTATTCCAAACCATACCTTCATAGGAAATATTATTTAAAATGAAAAATTTTATTATACCATCATATTGATGTTTAGAAAAACACATGAAGAGTACCAGTATGGAATCTCTTGAATCAAAAACCCAATTCCTGAATCTAATAGGCACATTCTATTTCCACAAGCCTTGACCCATACCTTCACCCTCAAGGGAGGTCTATCACACATGTCTCACATCGTATCACAAACCAATCCTAGCGGGGTACTTGGACCCATTATAAACCAGAAAATCTCAAATTCATAACACTATCCTGATATATATTTTAAATGATTCTTGAAGACATAAATTAATTAACATGGAATAATCATTACACTAACCCTAGCCTCTAAACAATGGTCACATATCACACAAATATGTCTGTACACACTCTTGAAAGGTCATTAGTACAACAAACCATACTCACACACACTCAATGTATGTACATTAGTCACAGTTAAATCCCCAATGGATACCAGCATTAATATATCCCACTAGTAATACAAGGGATTAGGTCATTTGAGTCTACCCACCATCCCATAAAAAGATCCAACTTAACCAATAAGGTGCATTAATTTCTCAAGATATACCATTATATTTTTTATATATACAACTTTACGTATTTTTTCCCACGGGTGAAATAAAATCATGATATCTCACCTTGACCAGAACCTCAAGATCATGCCTAACCACTCCTTGAACTATAATTTTCCTATTCTAACTACCTAGGTACTTTCATAATCCCATAACTATTAGATAATTTTAGTGTATATCAAATGTGTTTAATGGTTCCTTTGACCCATAATGGGGACTAATATAGAATATCCCATTGAAGATATGTCATCCCATCAGTCATTAGTAACCTCTCTCAATCACATAAACCATGTCTTGGAGGTCTCCTCTCACTCTTATTGCAAATTAATACTCTTATATAACCCTCGGAGGGAGTTCATCTCCACTACAAATAGAAACACAAGTTTCTCCCATATGAAAAACTCAAAGAGGCCTCTTATCTGGTCTACCCAATATCTCACCCCATTGGTGACACAGTCTTCAGTAGATATAGAAATTTTTTATGTTAATAATAGTACTTTTTTTCACTGTAGGAGGCATAAATCCATCTTTTTTTATCTACATTGGTATCCAATGTCCCTAAATCCTATTAAAACATTATAAAGTATTCAATCATGAATACTCTTGAATAAAAAAATATGTGGTGTTTTATTATAGGGGCTAACTATATTGAACAAAGAGATGACCCATCTTATAACTCTACTAAACCTCTTCAAAGCCATCCATCTATGTCCACACACTCAAGTGTCTTTATCATTGTAATAAATTCAAGAACATAATTTTAATCAATTTAAAATTAATAAAACAATTTAAAATTAATTAAACAATTTAATTCAAATAGTTGTAATTCCCAGATATTTTTAAGATTTAATTATCTCATAAGAATTAAGAGCAATGAGGATTGGTGTACAACTGTCACACCCCAAGCCCTAGGTTGCAAAAAATCCAAATTTATTGTCACTCTTTCAATAGTTTTTATATATATGATGACCATAAATCCTATAAAAATTAACATGGTAATGTTTATATGACGAAATTTCTTCCAAAAACATGTAGACAACATATCTAAATGTTATCTACAAAATCATCACACAATACCTTCCATTTTCTATGATTCCATATTTCACTTTTAGTGTCAACACTAAAAACCTAAAATGATTCAAGAGTAAATCCATAGTTAAGAACAAATGGAGTGAGGGGGATAATAGAGGGAGAATACACATGAGAGAATTATGAAATTGAACCATAAATCTACCAAACAACATGAAAATAAAAGTGTGGGTGTTTTAGATATTGGTCCTTCTAGGATTCCACTAAATGGAAAAAAGGTGGGTGGGGGGGTGTTATTCGACATTTTAATTAAAAAACTACCAAAAATACCCCCAGGATGATGACCCCTAACCTTATATCCAAAAAAAAATTCAATAGTAAACCTTATATCATATCATTGACAACAAAAATCATGTTTCACATGCATCGTAATCACTAAAAATTTTATTAGATGCCTTTGTAAACACCTGAAGGATTCTGTTGACGCCCAAGCCAAGTTCGTAATAAAATTATCTGATTCTAAAAACCATTGGAATCCAACATGATTTTCTATTATCAAAATTAATTTTCCTCCATCCCAAAATTGAAAATCCCTCGAAAATTAAATGACCTAAAATACATGGGGAATTAAAACTGTGTTCTTGTATGACTAATTAATAATAATTACTTATGTTTTAATTATTATTTCAATATTTTTTTATATTTTATTATGAATTTAATTATTTATTTTGTCTAATTGGTTTAATAAATTATATTTTTTTCTTTGATATTAATGAACCATGAGTCTATATTTTTTAATGACTCAAATTCCAAATTCTTTCTTTTTAGTATTTTAAAAAATAATGTATATATAATTAAATTAAATTTAGAAATTTGATGTGTGTAATATACATGTACATAATGAAAACCTTGAACCATCAACATATAATGTTGGAAATGAATTTAGAATTTTACAATCAATGATAAAATTGATATTTATTATTTTGTAAAATGAAAATATTAATCACACAAATATATTAATATATTTTGAGTAAATATGTAGTGTTTTAAATTATTTTAATGGTTTTATGAATTTTTATATTGTATATTTTTATTGAATATGATGTATATGGTTGAATTGTTTTGTTTCTATATAATTTCGAATAGTTATTTTTTATTATATTATTATGTATTTTACTTTTGTTATAATCAATGGTGATGAAAACACATTTCTAAAATGTACATAATATTTAGTGACATAATATTTTTAGAAGTATATTTATAACTAATTTAATATTCAATTATGTCCAATAAAATGATAATTATTTTTCATATATTTATTTTGTGATGGTTATCATCACTATTAAATATGAAGTATTTTTATGAAAAAAATGCAATAAAAACCTAAAAATAGTAATAGTTTTTTATGATGGCTAAAAAATAGATATAAAATAAAATAAATCATTACTAAAACTATTTCAATGGATATATCCTTATTATATATAAAAAAAATATGGAAATAATATTATAGTTTTTTATAACATCCTAGAATCCTAAAATGAAAATAATGATGAAACTATTTCCCTTAAATTTTTTAATCCACTTTTGAAACTCACCAAAAATTAAATATTATACACATCCTATTGTAAAATAAATTCTTATTGAATATGAAAATTATCTAATTATTATTTGAAATCATGGATTGAAATTATTTTTTTTCATAAAACAAATGAAATTGAAACTAGTGTGTAATTTAGACTCTATATTGATTCCTTTAATTGATATTAATTTGCGATGGTCTATTCTTGTTGAGTTCAAAAAAAAATCTAGAGACAAATAACAGATATGAAACCCAAATATAAGGATTAATTAATACTATTAATTGTATAACAAATCCAAATAAAACACTTTATCTTTATTGAAATTTTTTTATCCCCATAAGATGTAAAAAATAAAAACACTCAAAAATTGAATTGATTGATAAATAAATAGTAAAAAATAATCAAAATTTATAATTAATAATTGAAATTATATAAAAAGTAAAAAAAATAAAAAAACTATCCTTGGAATTTTCTCTTGTGTAAAAATCCAATATATCTAAATGTAAAAATATACGAGAGGGATAATTTTAAATGAATGACTTTTTCATGATTTAATAACACCATTTATTATATCTAGATCAATATATTATATTTGAAAAAATAACTTATATAAACCGGGGTAAGAATATAAAAATAGTAGTTATATTCCATTTATAAACACTATTGAACCTATAAATGATGTATTTTATAAAAAATTAATAACTATTAACTATAATATTTCATAATTAACTGAGATGGACTACTATAAGAACATTCACTCATCCCATACTGCCACATCCTTAAATGGAATTATCAATTCTTATGGAATGTAAACTAGTTCTTGAACATCATGTTATAAAACATAAACAGGAATTCACCCAAAAAATATAAATTACGAGTTAAAATAAAATAAAATAAAATTTCATTACAGGATGTAATAAAAAAATAATATAATAAAATTTATATATATGAATCTATAAAATATATTAAAATGGAAGTAGAAACAAATATAACACAAATATAAATTAATGAATGACAAATTAGATTACATGATAATACAAATCCTTAGAAACCCACAAACAACTTTAAGAATTATATGTGAGACCTAATGTTTATATCTAAATCCAAAAATACCCCATATATGAAGACTGAAAATAAATCTAATTTGAGCTAAATAAGGCATTTAAAATATTGTTATAAGTAAATATTAGAGTAGGCCAACCCTTGTAGAATCAGTGGCATCAGTTTTAGATTACAACATAAACATTTAATGTTTTAATGAAAAAGGAAACATATAACTTTTACATAATCATGCACATAATGATAATAATCATATCATTGTTATATTAGAACATTGCTTTCCTATTATTTTTAGAATGAAGAATATCACATGGAAAAAGATTTTCCCACACAAAATTTCTTTTTCCAAATATCTTTTCAAATGTGAAATGATAAAATAATATCATAAAAACTATTTTTAAAATTAATCATTAAAACATAACAAGGGAATTAAATTTTCAAATAGTAATACCCAAATAATCTGAAAAACATAGTTGAAATATAACTAACAAATAAAAAAATATATGGTTTTAAAAAACAAAACCCTGATGTTTCAAAACAATTCTTCTTGAATAATATTTTTGAACATCCAAATCACTATGGAAAAAACATTTCATAATAAATGAACAAACCTTTCAATTCACTGATAAAATTGTTTGGTTGAATAAAAAATCAATACAATTTTTTACTTTGTGAAAAAAAGTTCACAAATCCCATTTAGAAGTATTTAATAGAAAAAAATCAATATGGAGAACAATGAATATATCCATCTAGGAACAAAAATAAAAATGTCTCATGATAAGGAGATATGGAAAATGGAATCAAATATTCCAAGAAATAATTCATGATGTGCTTTATATATGAAAAAATATCTATGTCTAGTAAATGATTGTAAAAATGATCTTATAAACATGGGTAGCTCCCAATAAATGTGGTGATTAATTCCGGTATACGTTACTATGGACATTGGTTGGTAATAATGAAATTTTTTAGTCCTAGTAGTCTTATAGAACCAACTAATATCCATCACAACCAAGATCTAAAAATACACCATAGTCCCATCCAATATTATCTATGACTACATGGAAAATATGACCACTTCACTCTATAAAACTAGGGCCATAATTATGTATCACACACAAAACAATTGTATTCATTCAATATTTTTAGCGACTCTCTTCCAAGGAATCCCATAAATTATATAATTAAGGCGTTCAATCAAGAATATGCATAAAACAATCATTATTAAGATTAAATAAATTTTAAAATAAACATTTATTTCAACTCTAACATGAATGAAAAAACTAAAATTTTAATCCACCACATGGTATCCACATATATGAATCACCAAAAATATGATGAAACAAATAAAATGGTGACCTAAAGACGGTCTTTAATCATCCATGAAAACACATTTATTATAGTGTTCTAATTTTGAAACTCTTACAACATTCTTCAAATTTAAATCCAAATAATACTATTTCATAACCCATATTAATCCACTCTAGAGGAAATTTTTTAAAAATATTCACTAATACCTAGTTGGGAACTCAAAATATCATTAAGACCGCAATAGAAAATTTTCATTACACCAAATTATTTTGTAATTTAACTGATATAGGTCAACATAATAAATTTAATAAAAAAAATATCACATTTAATAGTTGAAAACACTTCATATATTATTCTGAATAATCATGTGATACAAAATTCACATATAAGTTTATACTGACACCACATACTACCTCAAATAACTCAAACTAAATGAAAATAAAATGTTGAGTTTTAAAAAACACAAGGAATGAAACCAATTCAATGAAAAAGGTTAATGAAATTTATAAATCATCATTTTACACTAATGGGATAAATGTATTTATAAATTTAATAACGAAACACTTTAAAAAAACATGAATCCAATGAAATTTTATATAATGTGAAATGAATGAAACAACTACCATTTTCCAAATATGAAACTATATAATTTTTTTTCCTTTGATGGATAGGTCAAAAATATGACAAAATCAGTCATTTTAAATCCTAATATAACGAAAAACCTCATGAATAAAGAAACTCTGACCCTAATTGATATAAAATCTTCAAGGGGGAAAGGGTTATATATGAAATGAAAAAAGAGAAATGGTTAGAGAATACAACACTAATTAACCCAAATCCAATGAAAATGGTCATGAAGTAGATGAAAGGAGGGTAGGATGCTCTATTAAAAGGTCATTGATCCATTTGAAACATAAAGAGGAGAAATGGAGGGTTAGAGTTTTAAAATATACCATGAGTAATTTAAAAAATAAATTATTTTTTTAATGTGGGTTGGTTGTATGGCTTCACCAAAAAATTTCAATCTATGCATGAACTGTGTGGGAGTTAATTCTTTGTCAAATCCTCATTTCAAGGCTACATTAGAAGAATCTATATGTTTTGTCATTCCATGACTGAATAATTCCAAATTTAAGTTCTAAATTGTAGACCCACATCTTAATCATTTCACATGATATCTTATAACAATGTTCATGTCACACGCTAGTGGAATTACTCCGCAAATGACTCTCATGGTATCCCCAAGTCAGACCATGGTTTTAAAATAACTATATAAGTACTGTGCAGACCAACCATGAACATTAATTATTAAAAAAATGTAGTTTTTTAAGAGTAACTGTATGATTTCCTCTAATCTATTTCTACAAACAATTTATTGCTTGAAGAACTATAGAAACATAAAAATATAAACATTAGTACTCTAAAACATATACTTATCCATAAGTAGAAACTGATTTATATCTGATAAAATAAATTCAATAGGGAAACAAAGACAATTTATAGGTTTACACACCATTTAGAACTGATCTAAAATTTTGGAATAATAATCAAAATCATTTATATAATATTAGGGGATGTCGATGAATATCATCACTCCAAAAATCTAAAAAACAGGAAATAAAACTCGTAAAACATCAAAATTAGAAAAATACATGGCTCAAAACCACTAAAAAGTAACTATTACATAAACCATAAAAATTGATCAAATGTATATATCATCAAATCCACTGAATTACTAAACCACATAGCACAACAACATGGACCATTTATCAAAAAAAAATGTCTATACTTGGGTTGAAATATTTAATATATCCAAAAAATAGATCCACTTCAAATGAATATGTTCCCAAGATAATTATAAAGGAAGAATATAACCCATGGGGTCCTAAGGTTTTTTCAGAATCAAACAATACAATCAATCACCCATGAACAAACCATAGGTGCTCCCCATGTTCAAACCAATAATCCCAAACAATAACCATGTCGTACACCATCTACATGAATCCTAAACATCACTAGGCAAGATTCATTATTATCCCTAAACCAAACATCACTTTTAAAGAGGTAACAAAAAATACTCAATGATAACGCTATCTACAAAATACATTGGAAGAAAACTACTCTAAACTCACCAGGAATAAATTCAAAAATGGATTCCCATGTAAATGAGAAATAACCATGCATCCGAAGAAAACATAAAATGATGATAACCATATCATACTCAACATCTCGAAGAGAAGTAAGCCTCAAATATTCCGCAATCCATCAAAGGTTCATTGGTATATTCCAATTAACACATACGATTCCAATGGAAACTCATTAAATTATCATGGCTTGAATAATTCCATGACACAACACTATATGTAAAAGACTACATATGAGTCTAAATTTGGTTCTTGAGAATTTTCAAAACCATATGAAGAAAAAGGACCCCAGAAAAATCTTTTTATCTTTTAAACCAGACATTCTAAATGTCTTTAAGTAAATAACATGAGATATAAACAAAAAAGTCAAATATAAATTATAATATTAATAAATAAAAAAACTATCCTTATAATTACTCTTTGAAATATTTTAATATCCATAGATTAAAGTCCCAATAGATTCACTCAAAATAATGTCACCATATTCTTTTCCCTACATTTATTAAAATCCAAATAATAAACTATTTTAAAATTTCAAACCAAGGAAAGAAACTCACATTTGATAATTCTAAATAATTCCAAAACTAATTTCAATTAAATAGAAAAATATTATTAAAATAATCCACCATTTTTATTTTCATTATTAAAAGTAAAATATTTGTTTTAAATTGATTTCTAATTACTAACACCATTTAATGAAATTGATTGCATAAAATACCAAATAAAATGTAGGATATATTTTTAAAAATTGATCTCTAATAATAATATTATATCCCATTTTGTAAAATATTTCTCTTTATGAAAAATTTCCTCAATAGTTTATATATTTTTAAAATAAAACGTTTAAATGATTATAAAAACAATCACACATTACGTATCGTATACATGGCCTATTTTCATTTTAGAACACCCATAACTATTATAATACTCAACTACTTTCCAAAATAAGAAATAAATTTAACATTTCTAAAATTTTAATGAAAATATATCTATTTTTTTTCAAATAAGCCATATTTCATTGTTTATAAATAAATAATTATTCTAAAAAAGTATTTTTCATATAGAAAAACATCATTCAAATCACATATAAAATATCAATAACAATGGAATAACACAAGATCATCTAAAAATTAAATTCCACTCATGTAAATACATCAAAACACAGACATTAAAACTTTTCTTGTTTCCTTATCTACAATAATAAATCTAAACAAACATTTATATAAATATAACTAATAATTATAAAGTGGAACCTTTCATGTCATGGCCACCTTGATGAATGATACATTCCAATAAATTGATGGTTCATAAATGATACCTGAATCAATATCATGTTTTCCTTAGGGATTTCATAGTACAATTAGATAACTTATATCCTTTATTTATTTATTTTTCATCATAAATCACGGCATACATCCCCTGGGAAACTTATTCCATAATAATTTTGATCATGTAACCACTACTATTATAATAAAATCATAATAACACAATAATTTAATCAAAAATATTTTGTAAAATTGCAAATACCGACTACACATGGAAAATTATTGTTCAATGTGAGATAATTATAACAAAATATTCCCACACCTTTATTATGAGTCCTTTTATCTTTTTCTGGTGACTTATAACCCCAAAATTGACATGGGGTATAATCCAAAATCAAGGCCCCACAAAAAAATTAACTAATAACACATATAATGAATTAGCTAGAACTGTTTTCTGAACTAGAACCCCACCAAACCAAAAACTAGCCAGAGAGGATTTAATATTCCCATCGGGCATGAAATAATTTCCTATGAATCACTGAACAATCCTTGTGAATAATTTCACACTCAAAAATAAATACAAATCACAATAGAAAATATCATTAGTAAACCTAAAAAATAAGGGATATTAAATAAGAAACACTCAATTAAAATTTAAAATTGAATCTATTTAAGATTATAGGTAAAATATATTTACAAATAAATCCGAAAAAAAATTAAAAAAGTTAAATTTTCTAATACAACAAGCCCATTCTAGGAAGAATCACCAAACTATTCTGAGGAGCCTTAACATGACAAGAGTCCACCATATTAACACACATATGTCCCTTAGATTATGAATTTGGATGAATTGAATTATTATTGACCTAAAACTATAAAATAAATTCATAAGATAAATATTGTAGTTGATGAAACCTCACTGAATCTATGACATCACATTCTAATTACATCAATATATTTCTTGTTTCAAATGAAAAAGAGAAATATAATTTTTTCAAAAGATTTTACTGGAAGTAAAAAACCACATCATTGTTTCATTATAATATTATTTTTGTAATAATATTTAAATGAAATTAATCTCCAAATAACAATTTTTCTAAATATAATTTATTCTTTAATTAAAATGAATCCATTGAAATTATCCACACAAATTGAAATAATGAAGTGAGGATTCTCCCTTGGTGGGTGCATTAAGAATTTGAAGAAATGATATGACAATGTTAGGATTGGATTATTAATATATAATGTTTGGAAAAGTTGATCAATATAATTTTT
Organism: Viscum album; assembly: GCA_963277665.1. Lineage (NCBI taxonomy): Eukaryota > Viridiplantae > Streptophyta > Magnoliopsida > Santalales > Viscaceae > Viscum > Viscum album. The sequence goes on along the minus strand of OY728164.1, from coordinate 284,133,023 downwards.
AGGAATTTTTATTTGTAAAATGGTTTGACCACACAACATTTCATGCTTCGTCACATGTTATACATTCCAATTTCCCTTTCATTTAAAAAAACATTAAAAACCTTCCCAACATTAAATTTTAAAATTTTTATGAATCCTAAGTGTTTTATAATATTTTTCGTATTAAATATACATTTTTAATGAATGTAGGAATGATTTATATATATATTGAATAAGAACATTTTTTATTTTCAATATGATCTATCGAACTGAAAGTGAATCTGAATCATCAGATTGAAAATTTTTATAAACAATGGTTAGACTCATGGTATATTCATTAGAATACCCAAAGTCATTTCCATCTGAATAAAAATAGTTTTCATCTACCATATTAACTATTCCTCAGTTCATTATATTGAAAACAATTAAATAGTCCATCAGACTATACAATTTTTATAATTGGATTAGTTGGAATTATTTCTATCAAATGATTCTTTTAAAGAATTGTAGTTTTTTTAAACAAAAAAATCAGGTGGATGAATTATTATAATATGTTGTGTAATTAAAATTTGCGTCCATTTCAACCAAATTAAAATGTAAAACTACTATTCCAATTGGTGGAATTACAATAATTTGTAGTTCATTCAAGGAGATGGTAGCTGGTGCATTTTCAACTCAATAGATGTGATATTTTTCTCTACCTAAACATATCATTCTAATGCTTTGTAATTTTATAGAGTGTTTTAAAAATAATTTAAGTGAGGGTTGAAAATTCCTCATAACATTTTTATTTTTTACTCTATTCATCTAATCATGGTTTAGATCAATGGATTCAAAGGACAGAAATACCAGTTAATCAGATATTTAGATCTTGGGATTTCTTAGCTTGTACGATATATTAATTCATAACATTGTACTGAGGGCTGAAAATGTATTGGATGATATTGATGTTATTATCATTATATTAAGGGATTTTTTAGGTGTAAGTACCCACCTATACAAATATGTTTAAGACAATTGATATCTTATGTTAGAATTTTTTACATCTATAACCCATATGGTCAAATAAGAAAATTATTTTATAAACATTCTTCTCAATATTAATTCATTATATGATATTGTATTACATGTTTTTTCAACTTTATATTTCACTATTAATTTAAATTAAAATTTTAATCTTTACATTTGTTCTAATATATGTTTTATCAGACTTTATATAAGATAGATAACAACTCTGATATATCATAAAATTTATGAATTCTATTTTTATTCTCTATTCATCAAAAAAATTTTGATACCAACCTTGTTAAATAAAGATATTTTATATTTTTTGTTATTTTAAATTGTTAAAGTAAAATTCTACCCCCTCTTTTAGCCATCATATACTCTTATGATCCAAAAATTGGAATTATAGAAGCTTATTCTACTATACATGTTTATTATTTATTTTATTTAATTTTGTAAGTTGATTTATTTTGGTATGATATACAAGTTAGTTGTATTATTTTACAATAATTTTCTTTAAAACTACTATATTATATAAGATGATATTTAGGAATGTTCTTACTCAATAAAATAAAAAGCTAAGTAGACAAATTATTTTTTTATGGAAATGGATATTAATGCTTGAGAGACTTAATGAATTTTTTTTAACAAATACTAGTGTAGATAAAATTGTGATTGTAACTAGAAATTACATCATTTTAGATAAGTATGTTACCTCTTTTACAAATCAATAAAAAATTAAATATCAATTGAAATAATGTTTTACAAATACACATTGGTATTCAATGACCATAAATTTCTATAGTGAAATTTCATCATGTGAAGTGAAAAACAATATGGGGAAGATGTTATATGTAATACACTTTGGAACATCTAATGTCATCGATACGTGGAGAGCTTTGCTAGGATATGATTATCAGTATTTTTATTTATTTCCTAAAGTGTTCATAGATATGATGCACTACATATGATAACAATTAAAAAGATATTACATCCTTTTAAACATAATTAACTTTCATAAAATGTTCTAGTTGATAAAATTATTCAATTTTTTTAAAATGAATTGTAATCTAATTGAATAGATTTATAAGACCCAATAAGGATTAGAAATTGTATACTATATGATATCACTGGAACACTTATGCAATATGATGGAAGACTGAAAATTGTTGTAGAAAAGTTAAAAAGATAAAATGTTTAGTTTATTTTTCAACTACATCAAATATTCATATTAAAGAACAATATTCTAGGAATGTGGTGAAGTATAGTAAAAATAAGAAATTAATTGTTGAATCTGGTACTAGTTCATCGAAAGTTACTTGAAATGGTATGAATTATCATTATAAAAGTATGAACAATATTTTTTGGAAGAATGTTAATTATCATAGATTATTGAAGAGCCACAATGATAAAATTTATAAGAAATAATATTTTAACATTATTTGTTAGGATTGTAAGATGGTACGAAATTTCATGGTATATTTTTCTAAGATGGAAGGAAAAAAATTAAAAAATTAATTTTTATTTGAATTTTGACATGTATTATAAAAAAATTACCAGTATAATAGATTCAGACTCTTGGAGTGTTTGTAGAGGAGATAACACTTTTGATAATGCTCCAAATAATGAAATTTTCAAATATAGAATGATTCCATTTTTTAAGACACTAAAGGTGAAAGTATGTCTCATGGATATGGTAACTACTGCTGAACAAATTAGTAATCATAATTTTAATAAAATCTATCCAAAAAGAAATGATGAGAATAATTCTACATATTTTGATTATGAATTATCTATACTAAATGGGAAAATACATTATGTATTTTTTATGAAATTTGTACATTTTTAGATATACTTATGAATGAAAGGTGTAAAATTTCTAAAAAAAAATTTAAATTTCTAATAAAAATTGAAAGTGAATATTCATGAATTTCTATAGTTACAATTGCGATATCAGATATTTCAAAATATCTTGATAAATATTTTTTAGAAAAATATACCATTTCAAATGATCTTCAGAAATCAATTTTTTTAGAAAACTTGTTTATAATGTGAGATTGTTAAATTTGGTTCAAACACAAACAATACTAAGGGTACAAAATTGTTGTTAAAAAAAATGAGGTTTTTAATTTGACTAAAATTTTGTTTGTGTTTACCTCTAGAAAAAAAATATTTTATAAAATATAAAAAAAGTCATCGTATAAATACATCTTTGGATTTTGTTTTAAAAATAGGAAACCTATTATTAATAATAAAATACTTTGTTTCAAAGAGTGATCTATTTTTTACAAACTTTCATGGTGGTGGACATTGGGAAAAAAATTTCTAATAATTATTTTTATTCTAGAATTCGTAAGAAATATATTTCAAGAGAGTCATCATTTTCTCGACCTAGCAAGGTTAGAAAAATGTGGAAACCAAAAAACATACTTTGAGATGATTCCATTCAAAATAATGTTTAGGTTCCAAAAACTAATTTTTTTTGTTAGTAGGAAAATAATGAATGTTACAAGTATAAATATTTTATGTCCATGGATAGTGGGTTCTCTAGATATATGATGGAAAACAATGCAGTAGGATATTCATAAAGATAATCGCTGAAATGTCACATTCAGGAAAAATATTGAAGGAGAATTTATTAATAAAAGTAACATTTTTATTCTTATAAAATTATTAATTTGAAATGTTTTATATGTTATAATACTTATAAAAATACTTATTAGAATAATATAATGATTTAATGATGGTTATATGTTGAAATTTAGGAAGGATAAATAAACTATTCATTGTTCTAAAATTTATTTTCTTTGTTCCAATAATAAATATGATAATGTTTACACAATAAAAATAAAGGATCTTATGAGCCAAGATATATAATGACATAGTGAAATTGAAGATAAATCTTGATTATGAAATAGAATATTAAGAAACTATAATCATATATTTTTATATATATTTCCTATGAGAATATTAATTAAGGTTTTTTTTGTAGATAATGTATAATACATATAAATTCTGATATACATTAAAAATTATTGAGAAACAAAAGTCTAAAATTAATTCTTTTTGTGACGTATAAACTTATTATTCCCCTCAGTTAGTCCACATTGACTTATTTTGTCCTAAAGTATCTATAATTATTTTTGGAAAATATTATGTGTGTGTTTTAGTTTATTAATACACTAGATATAATGGGTATATTTTCCACCAACGAAATCCAAATACATTAGTTGTACTAAACTGTTTCTAGATAGAGTTATAAATAAAAAAAATCCCCATGATAAATATATGAAGTGATCATGGTGGATAATTTGTTAATTTTTATTTTGAAACATTTTTTATAAAAAAATGTATTATACATAACTATTCATGACCTATACTCAACAACCAGAAGACATCGTTTAAAGAATAAATAGAATTCATCAATAGATTACCAGAACCATGCTGAGGGAATACTTAGTTTATAATAATTTCATGGATGAAGTAGTTAGTAATACTAATTATCCATTAAATATATTTTTAATATGAACTTCAATTTTTAAAAATCCTTTTTAGTTATTAACTAGATGGAAACCGGAACATTAATACTTCAATTTTTTGCTTGAAAAGTATTCATTCTTAATTATAAAGATAAAAAACAAACGTTTTCACCAAAAAAAATATTAAGGGAAATTTATATTTTATACAAAATTATTAGGGAATATATTATTTTTCATAAAATTCATATACTTTTGTGAAATCATTAGATGTTATCTTGATGAAACTCATCTTTTTTTTTCTAAAAAACATTATCCTAAAACAATAGATTTAATTTTAGAAACATATTTTCAACCTATGTTAGAATGTTATTCTCAAGAGAAAGAAACTGAAGAATATTTTTAAAATGAATAAAATACGAATATTTGAAACCTATTACAAAATTTAGAGTTTAATAAACCCAATAATATAGTCGTTTCATAAGAATAGTTATAGTGATAATATAATATGTCATACAGATAAACCATTTAGAACTACCAGTTTATTGATAAATAAAATTTAATGTATATAATTTTTATATCAATTGAATCATAGGACTCATAATGAGGCAGTAGGTGATGAGGATTGGATAAAAGTAACGCAATATGAACTCAACGAGAATGAAAAGAACTACATTTGGACCTTGATAAAAAAAACTAATAACACTTATATAATTAGAGTAAAATGGGAATATCTTCATAAGTGTGATGGAAAAGGAACAATAATTATAAATAATTATTGGCTTGTTTCTAAGGGTTATTACTAATAGTGGGGAATATGTTATGAATAATTATATGAATTGAATCTATTTATACACTTATATATTTTTCAAAATTTATAAATTTCAATCTATTTTAAATTGATCTGAATTGGGTTTTTCTTAATGTATAATTATATGAGGATGTTTATAGAGAACCAATCATGGTTTTGAAAATAAAAAACATCTAGAAATTATTTTTGAACATACTATTAAAATTTATAGATATAAAGAATCACTTAAAGCCTTGTAAGATTGGTAAAATGCTTTTTGTTACAAATATATTTTTTATGGGAGATATAAGAAAAATTATTTTTATAAAATAAGTTTATAAAAATACATTTTTATTCCATTATCATCATATCAACTCAAAATTAATTAATATTTTCATTTTCATATCTTATGATGTATGAGTTTGAAACTGGTATTATGTGTGTGTTTTAATAATTTTTAGTTTTGAAAATATCATAAAATTTTAAATTACATTAATGTATAAATATAAGTATATAAAATATCTTCTTAATATATTCAGATACAAACACAGTAATGTGTTAATGCTCATATAAAAACATCAAATACATTAGACACATATGATGCTGGGAAATAAGTTGACCAAACTAATTAATATGTATGATTCGAAGTTTACATTACATTAAAAAGTGTCTGCCATATTAAATTTTTATTATATTGTTGTGTTTATGATATCTAGAAAATAAATAGGTGTCCCAATATAATGATGTAAAATTAATTTTTCTTTAACATAATGTATGTATTGATTATTTGTTTGTTTTACTCTTATGGTAAGGATTTTTAGTTTACATGTTTTTTTTAATACAGGCATTGGTGAATTTAAAATATATAATTAAGGTAATTATAGAATAACTCATTTCATAGGTTAATATTTAGATTCATGATCTTCCATGAAACAACAATTAGTAGATACTCAACTATTAAAGTTAAATATGTGGAAGGTTGAATTTTTATGCCCAACTTTTTTGGACGCAACACACAATTACTGAATTTAGAATGATTATTTATAAAAGTTAAATACTTGTTTATAACCAAGTGTGTCTTACTTACATAAATAAATATAATATAACTCATGAATAAAGAACATATTTATAAGAAACCATTTCATTTGGGATCGCACGGAAATGAATTATCATGTTTCCATTCCTCAGAACACAAGAACAACCAGCTAATAGTTTTATTAATCCTATATTTTGTGATAGATTTGATTATATATAGAAATTATTAATATCTAATGAGTATTAATATATAATGATTATTTATGAATATCCTTAAAGTAATGAACTCCTTTTCAAAGGGGGGGTATATATATCTTGTTTCTCAAAAAACATTTTTTCGTTCTAAAATTTAGTTTTCTATGTCTTCATGTTTTATAAATCCATTAATTTTTTACAAAAAAAAATTACTTATAAATTTTTACTCTTTTATAAATATAATTATTATATTAAATTATTTTTGAGATAAAATCTTAATAAAATATCCTCAATATAGATTTTTTCAAAATATCCAAGAATCAAATTTATAAAAAACAAATTTTGGATTAAATATTATTATAGACACAAAAATTGTTCAAAAAGTGATCCAAAAAATATGGTAGTTATATATTTTATAGTATTAATTTCATATTTTATAATACAGGAATAACAAGTTACTATATACAACATTCACTCCTAAATTCAATTTCATCACTAATACATATTCTTCATAATTTATTTTTTTTCTAAATTATTGTTCACATTAATTTTTTTATTTTTTTACATTTTATATTAGTATTAAAAAATTCAATTTTAAATAAATGTAATTGTTTATGTAGTCATATATTATATTTTTCTGATTAGTAGTGTTATTTAAAAAAATTAGTTTTTAGAATAGTATTTAAATCCATCATGGAATAATTTTTTTCATTTGTCTAATAAGAAATTTTAGCATGTGTTGTGGCATATTATTTATTCAGGTGGAATTAGTAAATTAATTTTCCCAAAGGTAATTCATAATATAGATGTTGATTTAGAAATTCATGTATTAATACTATTATACTTTTTTATAAAATTATATTACCTTTCATGTTTGTGAGATTTTATTTGGAAAACGATGACTTTTGAAAAGAATTATCCGAAACAGTATGTGATTATTTTTCATTAGTATAATTCAAAAAAAATAAACAAATTTAATTTAGTTAAGTATTTATATTGAAATATATTTATCGACTTGTAAAAAAGATTCTGATATTTTTTTAGTTCCCATGGAAGGTGAATCATATCTCTCTCCACAAGAACTTCGTGAGAAGCATGATACTTTTGGTAAGTCAAAGGCCGAAGCATATATATTTACCTTCTATAAAATAGATTGAAAATTATCTCATCTCAATCTAGAAAATATTTGGGCTACCTTCTGGATACTTGTCTAATTAATATTGATATAGGGATACTGGGTGACTTTTAATGTCCTCAACATGTTTGAATTATATTTTTTGTCTAACATAAGGAAAATCATTATTGTAAGGATTGTGTTTATCTCTATAGAATCTGTTAAGATGGAAACTGTAAATTAAATAATCTTAATGATTCATTGTTTCTATAAATATATGTTATTGAACTTCATAGAGTTTGTTAGGTCATTAATTATTTGTATGATATGATAAATAATTTTCTATCATTAGGGAAGAAACTATAGAAAGGAAGAAAATTGTTTTTTAGTATGAGTAGCTGATTTTTTTTTGAAAAAATCGAGAAGAATACATCTGATGATGAATCGTTCAAAGGAAAAGTGATATAGAATGAATAGTGGGTGGCTGAGTCCTTACCTCCTAATTTCCAGAAGAAGAAAATGACTATATATAATGAAATATTTATGAGGAACTTGGATCATAAAAACCATAAGAAACATGGGGATCCTATTTTCAGTCAAGATGTGGAAGAAACCTTAGCAATAAAGATCCAATCAACAAATGTTTTTATTGAGGTAGAAAAAAGTGGAAATATATGGTAATAGCCTCTATGGAAAGGATGATTGGGAGAATATTCAATTGTGAAGAAAGTGATTCAAAAAATCAACTAATTTCAATACCAAATGCTTTTGTGGTTCAAAAAATTCTTGAATCATGAAAAAATCATGATGCCTATTAATTTTTCATTGAAACATCAGTAGTTTTAATATTTCTTTCAATATTTTGTGACAAAACTAAATTAAATAGAACTGTGGTTGAGTCTTAATTTGAATCCTTATATGAAATGTCAATTCACGTATCAACATTATAATCTATTACAAAATCCATTGAGAAGGATATAAGAATTTAGAAATGAAGGTTGGTAAATGAATTCTATAAACATAAAGATAGTCGGAATAAAAACAAAAAGTATAAGAGTAAAAAGTCTTATAAGAACAAGGAGTTGAAAGAGAATATGAAATAAATAAATTGGAAATTTTTTCACCGTTATCCTAAACATCTATCATGATGTCATCTATGTCAGATAATGATATTATATTAAATGTTTCAATGGATGAAAAATCATTATTAAAACACGTAGAGGATCTTCAAAATTCAAACACAAGATATTTGAAAAATTAAGTCATTAAAAATGTAATTGAAATTTTAAATTTTTTGGAGCAATAATAAATGAAGAAAAAAACATATCATATGTTATATATTATAATCCTCATATTTCAAATATATTTTCTGTTTCACCATAACCTCGATCCAATGAAGAATAAAATTATATTGATTTCACATTCCATACATAGAAAAAAATAACCAACTTTAAATCATGTCTTCATAATAACGAATAAAGTGTTAGAAAATTTAGAATACTACGAATGAAAAATTTGATTCACTCACATTGTAGATATAATCTTATATTTTGAATGAGACAAATACAAAAATTCCTAGATAAATCAAAGGAACACAATTAGTGATATAATAATATGGTTATGTGGTCAAAAAATGTTTTTTATGATATAAAATATCATGATTATAAAATTGTGTAAGCTAATAAAATATCATTTTTATTGATGATTCATTCATAAATTTATCATCAGATGTATTATATAGAGTAATGATTTCTTAAATATATTGAAACATTGAAGATTCTAAAAACTAATAAATAAAATTATTGAAATAATAAATTCAGAAGTTGAAAGTGGTGAAAATTATTTTCTTTCAATCAAATAATATTTTCTTAGGTTGTTGTTGGATAATAAAAATAGTAATGAATTGATTATCTCTACGAATGAAGAGAATTTGAGTCATCTAGTCATAAGGGATATGATTTTAAATCCTTAAAAATCAGTTTTATAAGACATGAATGACCATGATGATGTGAAAAAACTGAAGGCAAACTTCATGAATTTATCTAAAAAATGATGAAAAATTTATCATTGAACTCATATTGTATATTTGAATCAATCTTTTTTTTAATGAAATCACAATAAAGTTTTGTACCCCAATTAATTTTTATATGATTTTTTTAAAATCTCAATTTGATGAATTTTAAATTTTTTATCTTTGGTGAAAAATTATTAAAACATAATTATTCTATATATTTTATTCTTATAATTATAAAACATATAAAACCTTTTAACTTCTATTTTGAAAATTATAATTTGTTATTATTTTTGTTAAAATAAAATGAGTAGTCTCTAAAGGGATTTTTTTAAAGGGGAAACATTTATACAATGTTTGAGTAATCCATTGTAGATTATTGAATAAGAGGGATAATGTGAAGTATTTTATCTTATTACATAATGATTTTTGAACATATTGATATCATCAACTCAGGGGGAGTCATGATAGTATAATATAAAGGAGTTCTTCAAACTATCTCATTAAAAGAACAATTGGTTATAGGTTTTTCATATTCAATATATTTTCATTTAATGTATTGTGAATTGTGCGTTCAAAAAAGAAAGAGATTGTTTAGATGAATGAAATAATTTCCACCTTTCCATTCCTTTGTTTTGAGAATCACAAAATCTTTAAACACACACTTAATATTCTATATTACTAACATTATACATCCCAAATATTTAATGACATTTTTTACAATAAATATATTATTCTACCAAATGAATGAATAATTATAATATATAATGAATATAAACTTTTTATTATTCTATATAACCCATTAGACTATTGGTGTTTGAGATACATTAGTTTAACCAGTGCTTGGATCAGTTGTTATATTAGTGTTCTGTCTATCATGATGAGTGATGTCACAATAATTGAGAATACAATAGTTCTGACCCATCAAATTATACTTTTTTCAGTTCAATGGATTGAAATATAATAAAATATTCTATCTAACTATAAGATGATTATAATCGAAGTAATTGGAAATTTTTCAATCTGAAATAATAATATATATCATTGTAATGGTTCTAAACAAAATTACATCATATTGACATGATTTTTAGAGATGTAAAGTTAATAATATCCAAGTTCGATGTGACAAACTCCATGAATCTTGAAAATATGACTTTTGGAATAATGATTATAAATTGGAGTTCCTTCATGTAGATAGCGAGTGATTCTTTTCAACATAACAGGTCTAAGATTTCCACTTAAAAATATCTTATTTCTTTTATTTTTAATTTCATGGTGATTTCAAGATATAAGGAATTTAAGTGAGGATTTTATATTCCAAAGATAATTTATCATTTGTATTCTCTTTATTCGAGCATGGTTTAGATTGAGGGATTCCAGGGATAGTAAGATAGGTGAATATGATCTTTGTATATATGGATTCCATGTTTAGAAAGAAATAGATGTCCTCTTCATCCTACTAAGGGTTTCTAGGGGACTAGAATACATGTTCATTCTAATCAATGTATATGGGATTTCCTGGTCATATTATATATACATTTAATGTAAGGACTAAATCATTGGATATCTTAAGTCTGGATTTTTTTTACTTCGTTAACTATTATGTTTAAAGAGTACAAATCTTTTATAATGCATTCAGTTCATTATTAATTCATCATAAGATTTTGTTATACTTTTTTCTAAAGGGTTTTAATCTTTTATTATTTTATAATAGAAAGTTAGTTTTTTACATATATTTCTAATAATATTTTGATTGGACTGTCTATAAGATGGATAACAAAATTGATTGGTTGGTTTATATTTGTATCTGATATAGATACTCTGATCATTGGATGATTCCTGAGTTTGATATTTTCTTACTAAAGTTGATTCATATTTTTTTATTAAAATATTACATACTATTCATACCCTCTTGTATCAATTTTATACTCTTATAATATAACATTCCAAACCATGCACCTACTATAGGGGATCCATTACCTTGTCCAACCCACCTCCCTGAACTACAAATATGGAATTCATACATTTTAACTAGCTATGAACTAATCATTAAAACGAACACTATAATATTGTATACATATTTCATAGTTCTATAGAAAAGGATTCGTTAACCATGGGAAAATTGTGTTTCAATAGATTTTCTCCCCAAGGGAATTTCATAGTTTCTTATAGGATTGACATAGTTTAGACTGAATCATGAACTACATATAGATCTTATCTTGTGTGAAGAACCAAATGAATATGAATGGAAACTATGTTAGGGTAACCACACCATTTCCTCAAATGGGGGCTTTAAAAATGTGCCCACATGGACAAAATATGACAATGTTAAAATTTATACTATAGTTATCTGTAAAATACTTTTTTTATAGAAATGGTAAAATAAGTCAAGAAAAACTATATAACAGAATAGAGGGTTGTCTATACATCTAGCATATATCCTATATAAAACACACTGTATAGATTATTTGATAAATATATACAACATAACATGCATGATAATATTTCAACAGTTCCCTATTAAAAATTCCATAAAAACTATTTTGAACTAGACCCAACATCTAAAATTCTAATCCACCTATACCATTAACAAATTAACATCTTAAAAATTACACATAAAAAAATATAGTCAATATCTTAATGTAATTCAATCATATATTATAGGAAATCAATTGAGAATCTAAAATTATCATTTTACAAATATGTTAGGTGGATACGTTATAAAATTTGATTGAATACAAATATCGTCAAACTATAATAATAATAAGATACTATACTTACATGCCCCTTTTTAATCATATCCTATTTAATAAACATATATTACATAATTATATCATTTAATCTGGGGTAGTAATCATTGGTTAGAATGAATTAAAATAACCATGATATATTATATTATTCTCTCATGGAGTACTATATTTATAAATCAAAATATAAATATACCTATAACCTACCAAATGGTTTATAGTAATCCTCATCATCCTAGATTAATATTTTTTTGTTATTTTTTCTATAATTTATTGATTTAACTAACGAAATACACATTTAGAAAAAATTATTCAGTGTAAAAAAAGGAAAAGTACTGAAAATGTGAATATTTGTTTTCTATGATATCGATAAAGGAATGTTAAAAATCCTTGTTAATTTTATGGAGAAGAATATAATATTTAGTTTGGAAATTTTAGTGATTTAAATGGATATATCAATGTGGGAAGTTGTTTATGTTTTCCTTTGGATTGGTCGGTCTATTGAATTTTATTTATTATTTTGTTTATAAGTTAGTTATATATTTATGTATTATATTATAGTTGTGTCTGATCGATAGAAAATGTACATTTAGACATTTTTTTTAGAATATATATCTGTAGATTGTTGTTTTTGATTCTTTATAGCTCTGAAAAACATTAATTGGTACATAGGTTTATAGTTTTGGGAATATTTTTTATATGTTTTGGTCATACCGGTTCTATAGATAAATTATTGATTAAGATAGATTAATTATAACAGAGTAAATAGTACTTCAAACATCATACTATTATCCCTTGGTGTTTATGTCATCCTTTGGTGGTTAGGATGTTTTTATGACTTCTTAGAGAAGCCCATTTTAGGATAATGAAATATCTGAGGTGTTTGGTTAAAATTTTTCATGGGGAATGTATATAGTTATTGGTTTTGGTACTTTCCATATGATATAACTATCTACAAATTTATTGTATGCTATAAATATGCATGGATAATATAATGTTAGTATAATATTGAGTAACTACAAGATTCTGAGTTTAAATTTGGATTATATTTTGATTAGTACTATGTCTTTTGAGTCTAATTTAGTGTTAGTAATTCTTTGTTGGTTCTAATCATTGCACTAAAACATATTTTATTCTTGTGTGTTCTTATTTAAAGTGAATTATTTGATCTAATTATAGATATATATTTTTTTATTCAATAAACAGTGTTCTAAAATACTTAATTATTTTTCATCAAACTAATATAAAAAAATTCATTCAGTCATTTTATTTATGTTATCCCTTTTATTATCGTCTGGACTATTTTTCTCATACCAAGGTTTAATTTATAAATTTGATGTGATTTTGGATTTTGATTCTATGCTTATATAAAAATTATAAATTGAAATAAAAGATAAATTGGTAGGAGATTTATCCTTAATCTTATTCTCTACACATAATTTAGTATGGTTTCCATTATTAGAAATTTATTCAATATGATTATCTATCTAAATTTAAAATATCCCACCGGAACAAATACATACACATTTGAATCGGAATGATTACAAAGATCCAATTCTAAGACCTATCATTGATACTTAATTCCTATGGTGGAATAAAAAATTTAAAAAAAATTAGTATAGTTTGAATCTAGACATGATCCGAAATATTTTGATGTTGTGTCATAAATTCAATTTTATCACCCTAATGTTTTTGGGTAATGTTAGTATATTCATTTTAACATCAACTATTTGTATCTAAATACATCATCTATAATCCTAAAATCCCAATACACAAGATATTTTTTGATATAATAAAACATAAAATATTCCAATATTTCATATGTTATATTTTTATCCATGATTCTCCAAGTCATAACCATTTCGAATAGCTTATAATATCACTTTTTAATCATAAAAAAGTATAAACATGTCAAATTTCACTGTATATTTCATGGGACTATGCTTCTTCATTATCACAAAACAATACAAAAATATCATAACAATTATAAAGGTGTATATGTCATATCTTCTTTAATTAATACACACTACAATATCAAAAACATACTCAGACAAACTCAGACCAGATCAACCATATTGTCGTCTTAATATTGTTATCATAGAATGAATTTCCACATTTATTTTATAATATTTCCATTAGGTGTTGGGGATAATCATACTATATTCTACCAAATTATTCTAATGAAATTATAATTTAAATTTTTATTTATATACTCAATTAAAAAATCCACATTAAAACTTATACTTATATCTCATATTAATCTTTGTTTCTATAAACAATCTCTTACTCATTGTAGTCCTTGTTGTTTATCAAAACCTATGACTTTCCATGAAATTCATTGAATAGGGATAAATAAAATATTATTCTTGAGATGATTTTTATCATTAAACTCTAATGTTTTAATGTGTATATAATAATGAATGATAACATTAAATTTTTTTTATCAAATCATGGTAAAATTTTTACATCACCAATTTTTAATTATATTAATGACATTAGATAAAATTTAAAAAAACACACCCACACACATATACAATATCTAATCCAACCAAATAATTTTATATGATTACATTAAATTAAAATACATTTTATTCATTTATTGATTTTTTCATATAATATGCTACTCCAATTCTATTATCATATGGATAAAAAAATTTATTCATCTGATTTATATTTTTTATTGATCAAAATTAAATTATATTCTGTAAAACGTTTTTTAAGAGTTTTATGTCAAAATAATATAAAATTACAGTTTAACTGAAAAATTAACAATTTATTAAAACTAAGATATAAAAACACAAGATAAATTACTTTTTGAAATCATAGAATTGGATAATGTGTTACAGGGATGAAGAAAAATACTAGTGAAGACATTTAAGGCATGAACATCAAATACTTTTGGAATTCCAATGATGTTAGAAGATACAAAGATTTGATGCTGCAGTAATTGAATGGTGACTTAATTAAAAATCATCATTATTCTAAAATTATACTTGTTGAATGAGAATTCTAATATTTTATTCAAATGTAAAAATATTTAAACATATTTTTAAATCATAAATATCAACCATTAGTTGCCTAAATCCATATTTTTTTATTTTAAATTGACACTTTTAAGGGAACATTTGAACCCGAATACAACCACATGATCTCACATTTTCCACACCCACAAAAGACCACAACAAACACATTCAAAGACCACTATTCAGAACTCAAAATCCAAAAAACCAAAACAACCTCCATTCATCACCTCATCCCTTGAGTCACACGCCCCACAAGATACACGACCGATCAACCATCACCCTCCGCCCACGAAAATAGCCCTCGAACACCTCACCGCCATCGAACACCTGGACACCATCATCACCTCACCGGCTTCAATCGCATCAACACCTACCACATACACCATCTCACCATATCTGAACACAACCATTCCGTCGATGGTCGAAACGTTGTCACTACCATCCTACCAACGTTTCCCATCTAGACTCAGAGCCCAAAAAAACCTTGAAGGCTACCATACATCTCTACATTAGAGAGAATGGTGGAATCTAGATCCAGAGCAGAGAACATATCAGGCATATGAAGAAGGTGAAAATACTGGAACCTCTGGAGACCATCAAAGACCATCGACCCACCGTAAACCCTTTACATTGTCTTTCAAACATTACCACACTAGAAATATATAACACCAAAACAAAAAACACAAACATCACCTAACGAGCATCAAACACCGATTTAAGCCACACCTGGAGCACCAACAGGTGTCGATACTCACATCTCAAGGCCTTAACGAACCACCACTCTAGGTCCAACATGGAAAGGTGCAAGGGATTTTGAGGCCAAATTAGATCATTGAGCGACTGTGGACTCGAAATATCCAGCATCAATGAAGCAGCAAAAAACCAGTAATAGATTGAACAGAAAACAAGCCAAATTTGGTAGCGCCAAGAAACTGATAGACCACTAATCCTCATAACCCAAATCCACGTCGTTTACGCTTCTCATGCTCCGACCAGGTGATCCTTAAAGGAACATGAGGACAAAGAAAGGATTGTGCAGTCGATGGCTTCCACAGGAAGCATCCTTCGATAATAATACCAAAAGAAATGCATAACAAAATCCACAGCATCGAGCACCAAAATATAGAGGGTGAAAACCATGTGAAGAAGGAACCACCATAGTGGAGGAGAAGAAATATTCATCGCCATTGGATAGTGCCTCAGAATCCATATGAGGGAAGACGATAGGGGAGAGGGGATGCAAGAGATTTAGGATCCTTTTTCCACTATTATCAGGTTCGTTACACAATTAGTTATATGGTTCATTTTACCAACAATAAAATATGATGATGATATGATTAGGTTATCATGATGATGTATAATCATTGAAATTTGAAAATGAAAATTCATTAGCTATATTTTTTCAAAAATAACATCACCTTTCAATTTCCATTTTCCATATACAAGAATTCAGTATGGGATATTAATATTTCCAAAAATGGTTGAAACCATAAATTTTCATGATAGAATTCATGTCAGAGAAAACTGGATAGTAGGATAATTATAAAAAGTGATTCCATATTGATGGAAATAGTTAATAAAAAGTGATCAAAAAATATCATACATTATATATAATGATTATATTTTTCAAAATTATAATTCTTAACGTTGTATATAAGTATATAGAGAGTTCTATTTGAGGGAAGGAATGTAGATATATACTATATAATGCTATAATTATAATCATGATATAAATAAGAGAAAATGCATCAAGAAACCTCACACAACTCATCCTTATAATGAAATTTAATGCAAATGACTTATATTGTTGTTGTTATTAACATTCTATTCATTCCCTGTGGTTGTAAATATTTAAAATTAATATCAAATATCTATAAAAATCCACATATATATTCAATACATTACTCCATCCTATGTTCTAAAAAATATGAAACTAAATGGATAAATACTTTTCTAGTTTATATCATTCAATGTATAAAAATTTGTAATAAGGAAAAGAACATTTACTAGTACTTTAACATATAATTCTATTGGATATAGAATTAATATTTTATTCAAATATGGGAAGTACGTATAACAATTACAAATTTCTTAAATTCATATGATCATCTAAAAATATATAATTAAATGTGAGAAGTTTCTAAGTATAAGAAATTATTTTATGGATAAATTTTTTATATGGGGATTTATTATCCTTACAATATTTAACATTTTATTTTCATTGTATTTAACATATTATTACTGAATATAATTATGCATTTATCTATAGAATATATGGTTACTGTAATTATATATGATTTATTGGCCATGAATATGAACAAAGAGTGAGATTGAAGTATTGACTCATAATCCTAGAGAGAATCTATCAATTCTCATTTATTTCATTTTTTTATCAATTTTTATGATTGATCCAAATATGTTATAAATATTATAGGGACCAAATTAATTTAAATTTAATTTAATATTGTAGACACTCATTTTCTTGTTATCATACAAAATTATTTTGTTTATATTTTTATTTATCATTATTTTGCCTTTCCTATAATTGTTTTATATAAATAATTTAATTTATTAATTGATGAGTGAAATTTAATTTTAGGTTTTTGCGTGTGATTTTCTATACCCTCTCTAAATGGACACCAAATGTTAAGTCAAAAGTATTTTTTTATTTTTATGTATTTTGTTTTGAAAATAAAAATTCTTATTATAATCATTTCTAAAATAAAGGACATAATTTGAATAATGTTTCTATATTAATCATACTGACTTTTTCAATCATACAGACTCTGTCTATCATATTAACTCTGTCAATTGTACTGACTCTATCAATCTTGCTGACTCTATCACTCGTACTGACTCGGTCAATCGTACTGACTCAATCAATCATACTGACTTTATCAATCATACTGACCATGTCAACCATACAGACTCTGTCAATAATACTGACACTGACAATTGTACTGACTCTATAAATCGTAATGACTCTGTCAGTCATACTGACTCTATCCATCGTACCAACTATTGTGCATCATACACACTTTTCATAATATCAATACATTGCACTATGTAATATTAAATAATACTGATGTTTTACTTTTATGACATTCATGTTTTTATTCTTTTATCAAACCACATGTCTTATATCAATAATACTCATGGTTATCATTTTTATATATCTTTTGTTTTAACCAAAAAAATGTTATGGAGTTAGCAAAAAATTAATCAAAATGATGTGGTGTTTTATCTTTCAATATGATTGTTATAATGTTAGGTTTCCAAGCCACTCTGAGTTTTATGGAGAAATATGACTATTGGAGGAAATATGTCCTTTGAACCTAAGGCCCATAAATAAGAGGTCATTTGAAGCTGAGAAAATAACTAATAGAGACTTTTATCAAAAAACAATTTTGTCAAGTTCATGAGAGAGATGACGTGACTTCTCTCTTGCTTCGTACACAGTCCTTGGAATTACAAAACGTGAATGAATTGTTCTTAGATTTTGTATTTCAGTAAGTGATTTGTTTTTTTTTCTACGACTGATCAGGTGATAATAATCGAGGGATTCTCGGGAAAGGCAGACAGTGCAACCAAACTTCGTATCGAGGGATTTCAAGTGTTTTAAAGACAGATGTATCGATTAACTATAAAATTGTTTGCCTATAGGGATAACAAGACAGACGTTCCCATCATCATGTCGAGGGCTTAGCAAGGTGGTGGTAAGACATAACTTTTATCATTGTATAAGGATACCCTTCTCTTTGGGATAAAATAATTATAATACTTTTACTTTATAATTATATTTATTTTAGAAAAAGAATTGTACTGTTTCCCATTTATTTTCATATTTATTTTAATTGTAATTATTTCAATTAAAATTCTTTTGATACATATTTTATGAATAGATTATATATGCTACATGGAATGAACTTTTTCCTTTGTATTACATTGATAATTGAATTCAATTGGATTGAAATTGGTTTACATTACTTATAGTATTACATCATATCATGTCATATCTATGAGAATCATGACCATTGTGGTCAATCGTATTCACTGTGAGTTTTATTAGATTAAGATCTCTGAAACTATTTTCATTCATAGTGTTTAAATAAACTATTTTTAAAAATACAATTGACCCCTATTCTATTTTTCCATATAATCTATATATACATCTATATTATGATAAAAATATTGGTATCAAAGGAGGTTTCCACTGATTTGTATTAAATTATTTATCTTTTAAAAAATACAATTGTATTGTTATTACCAATTCATATTTATAACTATATACTACACTAATATGTGGTGTGGAAAACTATTGTTTTATTAGATGTTAGGAATGAATATTGGATCAAATGAGAATACACATCCAACTAGACCACCTATTTCTTATGGGAATAATTATGAGTACCAGATAGATAGAATGAAGACATTTGTTATTAATACTAGAGTAGACAATTTTATAATACTTACTTGAGGTTACAAAATCCCAATCAAAGAAGTCTGTACCTTCACGAATCAAAAGAAGCAAGAATATCAACTGAATTACAAGGTACAAAATTCTTTTTTATTCTATATGTCCATGAATATATATAACTAGATATAATATTGTGAATTAGCCAATTGTATATGGAATAAATTGGATGTCACACATTGTTGTAAATCAAAATTTATAGAAACAAGAAGAGAAATACTTTGAACAGAATATCATTGGTTTCTTTTTCTTTATGGAGAACAAATATGTAAGGTGAGAAATTTATTTATGACAATCGTCAATAGTTTACAATATATGGTTGAAAAGGGTCTTGATGATTAAGAACTTGTAAACAAGATTATCGATGTAATTCCAAAGGAAAGGGAATAAAAAAGGATATGTATTGGTGAAAATAGAAATGTTAGTCAAATAACTCTTGATGATTTATTTGGAACTCTTCTTCATCATGAGAAAAAATTGAAAAGTGGTTCTGATTTCAATAAGAATAAGAATTGAAATGGAATTGTATATTTTACTACTACATCCAAAGATAAGACACTAGAAATAGTGGTAAGATCCAATGTAATGAAAGCTGTTGAATCTGAATGAAGTGATAGAGAACAATCTGAGAATGAGTTATCCAGTCATGCTCGATGGATGGACAAGATTGTGGGAAAGAAATACATTCAATACAGGGTTACAAATAATGAAAGTAAAGACAAGAAAGAAACAAAATTAACTTATTATGAATGAAATTGAGCATGTTATATTAGGCTTGATTGTCCTTTGCTTAAATGAAAAGATATGAAGGATAAATATTCTGAGAGAAACAAGAAAAAGTATTACAAGTCAATGACAATAAAAGTCATGATAGAAAATGATACTTGGAGTGCAAGTGGTGGTGATTCATTTGTTGATTATTTATAATATAATTCTTTTAGAAAAATATATTTTTGTCCAATAGATAGACTACTTATTGAAAATCATTATTTCATGAATAAGGTACTCAATGCTGAATCTCTTACAAATGTTTTTTTAATGGAAATTACCCTAATGAGAAACATTATTACTCTATAGACAAATAATCTTCCTCAGCATAAACAAATTTAACTACATTTGAAGAAGTATCTAGATTTTTTAAATTTCATGAGATTGAAAATTCCAAAATAAAGAAAAATCTTGATAAAGCCAATTCTAGAATAACTGTTCTTATAAAAGAAAAATTATATCTTTTAATGGATCTTGATAACAATACTTTTGAATTTAAAATTATTTAAAAAATCCTTAAGGATGATATTTCAAGAAAAATAAACTTTATAAAGATTGTAAAAATATAATTTCTGATTAATATATTTTAGTGGCTAGCTCTAGTTCTAAAAATAATGATTATGAGGACAAAAACATGGTTATTAAACACAAGTCAGAAATATCCTGCAACATCCGAGAAAAATAAAGAATTTTACTTATTCATATTTATTAATATTTTTGAATTAATAAATAATTTTATTTTAATGGATATTCTATATTTGATGGCACACCTGACATTCAAAAATGTATTTCCTTGAAGACTTATGTTGCACCCAATGCATAGTCATACTGAAAAATAATATATTTTAGTATTTTAAATGGTAGATAAGGCCAAGAAATTGTAATGGAGGGAATTAATAGAACAAACTACAATATGATTATACATGTTAGTTAAATGTTTTTACATTTATCCAATAAAAGATAGAGGCTTAAAATGTGAATGAATAAAATTTTATACATAAATAATCTAATATTCTTTAAAAGGTCGATTTACCACCATTTAATGGAGAACCCTATTTAAATCTAATTTATGTCAATTTTATATGTTCTATTTTACAAAATAAAAATCTTCTTTAGAATCGGGACCTCAGAATTATCTTTACGTTGATTTTTCATATTTTGCTTATAATCTTCATTTATTTAATGAATAGTGAAAAATAGATTATTTTAATTCAAAACAGCTATTTAATATAATTTATTTAAATGGTAAAATTATATTTTAAATGGTTTTATTGTGTAATTATATTATATTTTCACTATTTAATTCAATTTGATTCATTAAAAGTAATTTCACATTGAAATAGGGCATAAACAAGTGTCAATCTTTTTATAATTATTATTTTTTAAAAACATGTTTTTTTGTTTTCACAATGAGAATTAATTTTAAATTAATAAATGAAATATCTATGTTTTAAATTTTGTGAAATTGAAATCATTTTTGAAATTGGAATTTAAAATATATCTGAGGCTGATTTTTTTGAATTTGTCTAAAAACCACAAATTTGGGATGAATAGTGAAAACAATGAGTTGTTATTAAAAAACAAACTTTTCTATTTAAATGAAATTTTACCGCTTCTGAGAAATAAATTTCAAAAATATAACATAAATTGTTTTTATTAGTATGTAAAAATTAGTTCAATATGATGAAAATAATTTTTTTGAATAGTAACTTTTGACTTTTATTTACGGTGCTTAAAGGTAAATAGGGTAATTCAAGGTAAAAAATATTATAGTAATATTAAATTACATTAACCCTTGTTTTAATAATAATCGATAAATAATGGATGACCAAGAAAATCATTGGGTAAGAATTTCGGCCTTTAAAATTGATTTGGATTTGATAATGAAATTAATAACTTTTTATTAAAAGTGTAAAAAAATATCATAAACATGTATTATTTTGCTAAAAAAATATTAATGCGGGTTTATATAATTGATATATTTAATTATAAATATTCATTAGAAAGATAAAAATATTTTTTTACATCATGGTATTTTTTTATAATTTGTTCATATTAAATAAATAAAATTATTTATAACACAATAATGACGTAGTGTTTACCTCATTAGTGAATGATTATCATAAATAAGAATATAATATTTAAAACTATATCTAAAACTTATCCAATTATCATTAGATTATTTTATATTCAAACATGAGTTATTTTATCTGTTACATTAATATGTTTTGGACCTTTAGAAACCAAAAAATATTATATAATATAATAATATTTGCAAACATTCATAATGAGACCCTCCTTCCCCATATAAAAATCTCTAACCTCTAACCCATTATTGACACCTCTGAGGCCCCTTGGCTAATCCAAAATCTGCCAAAATAATCTTTCATGATCCCTCACTTCCACATAGAAGCCTTACCATAAGCAGAAGGCACCTCAAGAAGTCTTTTTTGGTTCAAACCAAAGGGAGATACCTGAAGTAAAGGTAACATCTTCTCTTAAATTCTTTAATTTTATTTTAGTTCTCCAAACCCCTAAAATAATTTTATTCAATTCATTAATAGAAACACTAGTAACCTTAATATAATAGGGTTTTCTTATGATATTTATTGAAACAAAACTTTGACACAGCTCTGTCTAATGGGTAAAGAACATACTTTTTCTATGGACGACAAACTACTGCCTCACAAAACAATGATTGTTCAATCTTCTCATACCACCTCTAATAGAGGAAATTATGATGGAAATATATTTAAATGTGATATATATTAAATTTATATAGTGTATAAAATTTATTAATTTAAATTTATAGAATAACTTTATGGTTTCCATAATTGGTAAACACGATGATTTCATTTGAGGTTGTGCAGACTACAGCCCCCTCAAAGTGATTTGAGTCGTTCATGCCATTCATGGAACATTAAAGCATGTATTTGATGAAATTATATATTATATTTTACTGGAATTATAATATAACTATTTATCATTTTGTTTTCAATCAATAAAATACGAAATAGAAATGAATGGAGCGTTCATGCGTACGTATGGGTTACAGTCTCCATGAACAGTGCATTTCATTTCTTATCTCCATATGTTATGTAATATTATAAATTCATACATATAATGGAAATATATGATATATATGATATCTAAATAAATAATATAATTCATTAGATAGTGGACTTTGGACCACATGAACAAATTGTAAGTATAAGTATTTCTTTTTTGACTCAAGTACCAAATATCGACAAAACGACCATTATTAACATAAATAATTTCATAATGTTTATAACAAGTTAAAAAGATATATAAAATGAATAATAAAGGTTAAAGAAGTCATTAATCAAGTAGAAATTAATTTTATTTTTTTATTCCGAAGATTAAAGAACAAAGGGTTCAATTCGAACTAGAGGTAAGGGGTTTATTATCTCACATTTAATTTCCTGAGATATCCATTATTCGACACTTATTTGTTCCATGTAGTGAATTGTTTCCTGCCATTTGATATATGTTATCATGATTATTTTTATATTTATGATATTATGTTATTTATTAGGTTTCTATTAGCTTTTTCTCAAACGACTACATTGGTTACAACGTTGTATGGTGTTTTCATCGAACTTTTTATTCCCATGAGATTCATGTATATTTTCCATTATTTTATTTTCTGTAGAGTATGTACTTACCATTATTATATTAATTGTGTAATATAAATTAATTAATGGGTATTAACATCTTCATTGTATAACCCTTCTTTAATGTTCCCTAGGTTTCATATGTTACCAAATCGGTAAGGGAACCTTTCTCCCTCCTTTTCTAGTCAAAGACTTCATTAATGTTATTTTTCAATGATCAAATGTTGGGATATGTTATTATATATAATTATTGATGTAAATGTTATGTCCATTTGATGAGATACCCTTTTCCCTCTCATCCACTCATTATTTTAATTTTAAAGCGACGCCGTGAGGCTATCGAATTTTTGTAAGGTAACTTCTTAACCCAATTTTGATTCTATATTTTAAACTACTACTTCTTGATCATGTCATGATATGAATATCTGTGAATGAAATATGATTGTTTTATACTTAATATCCATTTATATTATGTGTATTATTATTTTTCACACATACTTATTTCATTGATTTGTCTTTAATCAAAGGATATGATCTTTGCAAGGGACATTGTCTCAATTTACATTCTATCGAGACTTATTTATTGGTATACACCAATACACTTATATATATTAAATATAATTCCCTTCTACATATTATATCTTCAATATTCTTATTCTCATGATATTACAAGCTTTGATTAATGGTATTCCTCAATTATTTTTATTCAAGAATCTATCTTTTGGTTAGAAAATATTTAACTAAAAAATAATATTAAATGATTTAATGAATTAATCTTCTAAATCATTCTCATTAATTTCCATGCTTTAAAAAAGGTTTTAATGATTTATTTATATAGACATGAATGATTTGAAATTAAAATATTCAAAGTGGTATGGGACACATTGATTCACAAACATCTTTATTAAATGGTTTAAATGGTTTTGAAAAATGGATCGATAAACCATTGATTATGTAAATAACTTGAAATGATATATTCTTATTGAAATATGGAAATGTTATCTTTACTTTATGATTTTTTTATGTGTTATGAAAATTTTATGGTTATTGGTTATTGTTTAGGTATATGGGTGGTTTGGTGATAAACCAAGGGTAGGTGAGCCTGAGATAGCCCTCTAATGCATTGGGAAACAAGACAGAGTTAAAAGTTAATGTTTCTCCTAATAAATTTAATGAATATACTATGGTGGGTATTCCAAAGATAACTCCCTATGTAGCTATGAAATATAAAATCTATATCTGTTATGTATGCCATAAATTACCTTTATGATTTATGATTTTTGTGTGTTATTCATAAATATAATGATTTCATAAGGAATGTTATGATTGAAAATAGTGGCTTCATTGATTTTTATTTATTGATGAGATAATGTTTTCTTTATTTATTTTATTACCCTTAATGAGATTTTTATGGTCATCCCTAGTTTTGAAAAAAAAATCACAGGACATAAAGTTGAATAAGGTCAAGGATGGGATCATGGAAAAGTCAAGCTATCTAAAACATTGAACAAGACAAGTTTCATTTTTTAAGAGTTTTTTTAAGAAAAAAATGCTAATTGAGCAGAAGTGTCTACTTTTTAATTTTTTAGATATAATAGTTATGTCCTCATTCTATAATTCTAGAAATATGAAAAGATCCTCAATGTGAATGATTCACATAATTCAATATTATGAAATGTTTATGGCTGAGTCCTTACAGTTGGTATCAGATTTTGGTTTAGATATCTTTTCAGGTTAGTGTCTTAATTGAGCATAAGTGACATAACCATAATGGTTATCATATTAGAATGAGTCATGGTTATTTTAGAGGTGGTAAATGTTTATTAAATTTTTGGGGTGGAAAATTAAAGGAATTAGATAAACATTGAGGATCAAATATGTTATAGTTATTTTTGAGGAATTTTTATTTTTTTGGAATGTTATGAAATTGAACTATTTTTGGAAAAGGACAACACTCAGACAATTTGACAACCTGTCACGTTGGACAAACTTTTGGGAATATAACCCACAAACAATGTGAGATTGTGATTTATCGCCTACCACATAACTATGTGATGTCCCCAGTTTGAATGAGTAATTCATTTTAGTTAAATTGTAATATGGGTCAAGAATATGTATATTTGGGATATTATGTTTTATAAAATTAAAATCCATAGTATAGGAAAATGAATTGATGATTAAGTGATAAATGTTATTTTTGGAAGATATTCTCTCTTTTTGGAACACTATATGATTAAGGAAGATAGAATACTATGAGATTTAATTTGTGGAGTAATGGTTGAAATATTATTTTGAAACAATATTTGTTTTTCTGTGAATAGAATTTTATTTGGGTTATTTATGGAAATTATTAACCTATCATTGAGAATATGTGATTCGGTTAACTACACATCAACGTGAGACTTTAAGAGTAGTCAACATTTTTGGAGAAAAATGTTATGATTTACTATAGAATACTATGTGATTAAATCCTTCTATGTTTTGCATTTTAATCATTATTTGGATTATTTTGAATAATTTGAAGGACAATTGTATATTTAATGGTCAGTCTTGAACTCAGTGTAATTTTTGTTGATTTTCGGAGATTAAGAGTAGTATTTCATTTTATAAAGGATTATCCTTTTGGGTATTATATGATATCATACTAACCAATTTTGGTTTGGGATAATATATAAAGATATGGGAAATATATGGTTCATATTTTGTGGATGATTTTATTCTCTAGAAGTTTATCCTAACACTTTTTATGTGTCCATGTCATCTTGAATACACATAGTTTGGAGAAAATATTATTTTGTTGTAGAAATTTTGAAAATGATGAAAGTCTACATGTTTAATAAGTATGTTTCCATATGTTCTTATTGAATGTCATTAATAAATCCTCCAACATTATGAAAAGGAATGTAAAACAATTTTTTTTCATTTAATTTTCCTATTAGGAAACCAATGACTGTTTAACCCATAAAAAATTTTGTTGGTTTCTTGTTGTTAACTTTCTCTTAATCATTTTTCTATCACTCTCCATGCAATATTGACACTTATTTTCTCCTTTATACCCATGTTTTCATGGAATCCATGAATGGGTTATCTCCAATGACATTTTTACATATATTAAATTATTTTAAATTGATATTTTTAATTAATTTACTCTTTCTGATGTGGGACTTTCAATGATGTTTCCAAGAGAAATTTTAAAATTGCAAGGACAAAATTTTCAAAATGGGAAAGGATGTAACATCACAAGAAAATAAAGAATACGAAATTTTCATATTTATTAATATATTTGAATTAAATATTAATTTTATTTTAAATGCGGTGATATATTCAATGGCGTACCTAACTTCCAAAAATGTGTTTCTCTAAATTCTTATTCTTTGCACACAACGCTGAGTAATACTGAAAAATAAAAGTATATTATTATTTTAAATGGTATTTAATGCTTAGACATTGTAATGAGGGTAATGAACACAACTAAATGCAGTATGATTATACATTTTAGTTAAATGTTTTTTCAATTATCTAATAAATGATAGAGTCTTAAAATGTTAATGAATATAATTTTAAGCATAATTACTCTAATTTTCTTTAAAATATAGATTTACTGCCTTTTGATTGAGAACCATTTTAAATATAGTTTTTGTCCCATTTATATGTTATATTTGAAAAATTAAAATTATTCATTAGAATAGAGATATCAAATTTTACATGGGGTAAATTTTTGGTATTAATCTGATAAAGTTCATTTTTAATGAATAGTGAAAAATTATGCATTTTAATTCAAAACCACATTTTAATCTAATTATTTGTTAGGTTATATTTTTAAATTGTTTTTATGTTTATATAGATTATATTTTTACCATTTAATCATGTTTTGGTCATTAGAAGTAATTTCACATTGAAATTGAACATCAAAAAGTGCCAATCATTTGATAATTTTTTTCTTAAAAACACGCTTTTTGTTTTGACAACATGAATTAATTTTAAATTAATTAATTCAAATTATATGTTTTGAATTTGGTTAAATAAACATCATTTTTTATTTCAGAATATCAAATATATATTATGCTGAGTTTTTTGTATTTTTCTAAATACCTTCAATTTTTGAGGAATAGTGAAATCACATAGTAGTTGTTAAAAGACGACTTTTTCATTTAAATTAAATTTACCACTCTTGTGAATTAAATATAAAAAATCCAACATACATGGTTGTTATCATTTTGTAAAACGTGGTTCAATAAAAGAATTTTTTTTATGAATAGTATCTTTTTACTTTTAGTTACATTGGTCAAAGGTAAATAGGTTAATTCAAGGTAAAAAAAATATTATAATAATATAAAATTACCTTAACACCTGTCTTATCATTATTGGATGAATAATTACCGACCATAAAAATACATGGGTAATAATTTTTTCCTTTTAATACCATTTGGGTAAGATTATGACATTAATAACTTTTTATTTAATGTAAAAATAGAAATATCATACACAAGTATTGTTTAGCTAAAAAAATTTATTCGTGGGTTATATAATTGATATATTTGACAGTAAATATTAATTAGAAATATAAAAATATTTCCTAAATCATGGTATTTTATTTATGATTTTAATACATCAAAAAAATATATTTATGACACAATAATGATGTTGTGTTTAACTCATTATTGAATGATTTTAATAAATAAGATTATAAAAATTTAAATTATATCCAAAACCATTCCAATTATTATTGAATAATTTAATTTTTAACATGATTTATCCTATATTTGACATTAATATGTTTTGGAAATTTAGAAACCAAAAATAATTATATAATAAAATAATATTTTCAAACATCCATAAAGAGCCCTTCCTCCTCTATATAAAAAAGATATCATCTCTAACCCATTAATAACACTTCTAAAGCACCTTGATTCATCCAAAATCTTCCCAAATAATCTATCAAGATTCATATCTTCCACCTAGAATCCATTCCATGGTATAAGTCACTTCATGAATTCCTTTTGGTTCAAACCAATAGGATTTACCCGAATTAAAGGTAACTTCTTCTCTTAAATTATTTACTTTTATTTTACTTCTCCAAAAGCATAAAATCATTTTATTCCATTATTTTATAACAAAGATAGTATCCTTAATACAATAGGTTGTTTTTATTATAATTACTCAAGATACACTTACACATACCTTCGTCTAATGGGTAAATAACATATTGTTTCTGTGGACAACGAACTACTGCCTCACAAAACGATTATTGTTCAGTCTTCCCCTACCACCTATTATAGTGGCCATTATGATGGAAATATATTTATATGTGATATATATTATATTTATTATTTCTATATAATTATTTTTTTCATTTATATCATACCTTTATGGCTTCCATAATTGGTAAATGGGATAATTTCATTTGAGGAAGTGTGGACTACCGCCCCTCAAAGTGATATGACATGTTCCTTCCATTTTTGGAATGTATAAATTATGGATTTGATGAAATTATATATTTTATTATAATTTAATTATAATATGCATATTTATCATTTTGTTTCCATTCCATTAAATATGAAATAGAAATGAAATTAGCGTTCATGCGTACGTACGGCTTACAGTCTCCATAAACGGTGAATTTCATTTCTTATCTCCAAATGTTATGTAATATAATAAATACATGAATATAATGGATATATATGATATATATTATATCTAAATAATGAATATAATTAGATAGATAATGTCATTTTGACAACATGAACAACCTGTAATTATAAGAAGGTTATTTTTAACTCAAGTACCAAATATCGACAAAACGTCCATTATTTACCTAACTGATTTCATAATGCTTATAACATGGTAATAAGTGATATAAAAGGAATAATAAACTTGTAAAATGTTTTTTATCAAGTAGAAATTATCTTTGTTTTATTATTTAGGATATTAAAGAACGAACGGGTCAAGTCGGACATGAGGTAAGGTGTTTGTTATCTCACTTTTAATTTCCTGATATTTCCATAGTTAGCCACTTATTTATTTCATGTGGTGTATTGTGTTCATATATTTGATATATATTATAAAGGTTATATTAATATTCATGGTATTATATGATCCATTTTTTGGTTATTAACTTTTGGTCATATGACTTGATTGATTACAATGTGGAAAGTGGTTTAACCTCACTTTTTATTCCAATGAGATTCATGTTATATTTTCCTATATTTTCTTTTGTATGGTGTATTTAATTCACATTATTTTATTCATTTTATAATATAATTTAATTTATGGGTATTTACATCTTCATTGTATGACCCTTATTTAATGTGGCAAATGTTTCATAAGTTGCCAAATCGGTATGGGAACCCTTCACCCTCCTCTTCTAATCATATAATACTTTTATGTTATCTTTAAATTATCAAATGTTTGGATATGTTATTCTATATCCTTATTGTTTTAAATTTTATGTCCATGTAATGAGAGTAGTTTTTCTCTCTCATCGATAATTTTTTGTAGTTTTAAAGAGAGGTTGTTAGGTGGTCGAATTTCTGTAAGTGAACTTCTTAACCCATTTTCCATTCTTTAGGTTAAACTTATACTTCATGATTATTTCATGATATGTCTATTTGTGAATTAAATAGGATTTTTTTAACTTTTAATATCCTTTTCTATTGGTTTTATTATTATTTTTTCCCATAATAATGTCATTGATTGGTCTTTAGTCTAAGGATACGATTTTTTCAAGCGACTTTTTCTCAATTTACAATCCATTGAGACTTATTTTTTGATATACACGAATTCACATTTATATGGTGTATATAGTTTTATTTGACATATTATATCATTAATATTCATATTCTTATGATATTTTAAACTTTGATTAATAATATTCCTCAATTATATTTATTTAAGTTTCTCTCTTCTAGTTAGGAACTCTTTAACTAAAATATCATTTTAAATGTTTTAATTATTTATTCTTCTAAATATTTCTCGTTAATGTCAATTTTCTAAAAATGTTATTAATTATTTAATTATATATACCTTAATTTTTTGAAATTAAAAGCTTCAAAGTGGTATGGGGCACTTTAATTCCAAAATATCATTATTAAATGTTTTAAATGGTTTTGGAAAATGTTTTCATGAATCATAGATTATGTCAATATTTGGAAATGATATATTGTGATTACAAAATTGAAACATTATCTTTTCTTTATGATTTATTATTTTTTATGAATAGGTAATGGTTATTGGGAATTGGTTACATATATGGTTGTTTCTGTGATAATCCTCAGGTGGGTGATCTTGAGATAGCTCTTCAATTCATTGGGTAACATGGTAGATGTAATCATTACCATTTCTACTAAGTGATTTATGGAATTTATTGTTATGGGTATTTCAAACGTAACTCCCTACATAGCTGTGAAAGCTACAATGTATGTATTTTATGTATTCAATAAGTTACCTTTATGATTTATTATTTCTGTGTGTTATTTATAAATCTTATAATTTCATAAGAAATGTTATGATTGAAAAGTATGGTTTCATTAATTCTTTTTATTGAAAAGATAATGTTTTCTTTCCTTATTTTATAACACTTACTGAGATTTTTATTCTCATCCCATGTATTGATATTTTTATCACATGACATAAGGATGAATAGGGTCAAGGATGGGATCATGGAAAAGTCATGTTACCTGAAACATGGAACTATAAAAGATTCTTTTTTAAGAGTTTTTATTTTAAGAAAAAAATTGACACTGATCGAAATTTTCTACTTTATAATTTTTTAGATATAATAGTTGTGGACTAATTATCTAAAGATCTAAACATGAAAATATCCTCAATGTAAATTATTCACTTAATAAAATATTATATAATGTTTAACGTTAGATCCTTATTATTGGTATCAGAGGTCGGTTTAGATAACAATAGAGGTTAGGGTGTTATTTAAGAAAAAGTGATATAACCATAATGGTTAGAATATTATAAAGATTCATAGTTATTTTAGAAGTGGTAATTGGTTATTATAATTTTGGGTTCCAGATAAATGGTATTAGATGACCTTTAAGGATAAAATATGTTCTGGTTATTTTTTAGGAAATGTT
The DNA here is from genome assembly GCA_963277665.1 of Viscum album. Lineage (NCBI taxonomy): Eukaryota > Viridiplantae > Streptophyta > Magnoliopsida > Santalales > Viscaceae > Viscum > Viscum album. The sequence goes on along the minus strand of OY728164.1, from coordinate 284,100,684 downwards.
ATGAAATTGTATTGTTTTCCAAAAAAGACACCACACAGACCGTGTCAAAACCCAACGCGTTGGACAAAGTTGTGGGAATTGAACCGAAAACCAAGTTGTGTTTGGGATTTTTTTCCTTCTACTGGACTATGTGAAGTCCATGGTTAGTATGCCAAATTATTTAAGTTAAAAGATTTTATGGATAAAAATAAGTATATTTTGGATCTTATGTTTTATCAAATAGGCATCCTTAGTATTGGAAATTGATTCGATGATTATGTGATAAATGTTATTTTGGAAGACATTATCTTTTTTGGGAACACTATATGCTTATGCAATATATAACACTATGTGATTTAATTTGTGGAGTAATGTTTTAAATATTCTTTTGGAAGAATCTATGTTTATATTGTGGACATAAGGTGATTTTGGTTATTTATGGAAATGATTAAACTATCATCAAGAATATGTGATTAGGTTAGTTACACTTCAGTATAATAATTTCTAATTAGTCAAAGTTTTTGTAGATAAATATTAAGGTTTATTGTAGAGAACTATGTGATTAAATCCTTCTGTGCTTGGGGTTTCAATATTTGTTTGGATTATTTTGAAGAATTTTAAGGATTATTGTTTATTGAATTGTATTTCATGAATATTGGGTAATTTTTGTTGAATTAAGGATATTAAGAGTAGTATTTCTTTTAATATATGATTATCCTTTTTTAACACTCAAAGATTTCATAGTACGATATATTTTCAATGTAATCCAATAACTTGCACTACACGCAACTCTGAGTTCTAGCGCACCATGACTTACCAAACTAGGTGTTGAAAAGTAGTTATGAATATTAAAAACATAATTTTAAACTTTATATAATCCTTATAATTTTAGAATCAATATTATGAGTTTATTAGACATAATGTAAGAATAAATTCAATTTTTTCAAATAAAAGATATATTTTACAAAATAAATGCAATTTTACGACCTTTTAATGGACAAAACCTTTTAAATCCAATTTTTGAAACTATTATACATACAATTTGACAAAATAAACTTCCTTTTTAGAATCAGGACATAAGAGTTTAGTTTCAATAAATTTTTGGTGTTTTTCAGATAACATTCACATTTGGGTGAATAATGAAAAATACTATATTTTAACAGAAAAATTTTTTTTTATTAAAAATAATTTATTGTGTTAAATTATACATCTAAATGGTTTGGAAGTATAAATATATTACATTTTTACCATTTAATCCAATTATTTTCATTGTATGTAATTTTACTTTGAAATTGAACATAAACAAGTTTCAATCTTTTGTTAGTTATTATTTCTTAAAAAATGCGTTTTTATGTTTTGACAACATGAATTATTTGTAAATTAATATATGCATATTCTATGTTTTTTATTTTGTATAATAGACATAGTTTTTGAATTTATAACATCAAGATTATCTGAGGGTGAATTTTTGGTATTTTTCTGAAAACATTCAATTTTTGATGAATAGTAAAAAACAATGAGTTATTGTTCAAAACCAACTTGTTATTTAAATATTTATTTAATTTATTAAAATTTATTTTTGTTAAAAATAGATATATTATACCTATATAATTCAATGTGATTTATTGGAGTTAGTTTAAAATAATTTTAGATATATAAAAATTTTATTGTACTTTTTACCATCTTTTACCCACCTCTTAGGAGCATTTTAAAATTTACATATAACATAATTTTATCACTTCAAAGAGTTTAATTTAGAAAAAAAATAGGCATGATTAGTATCAGTATGTAAAATTTTGTGCAATAAGGTAAAAATAATTTTTGATGAATAAAAACGTTTGACTTTTATTTACCACAGTTAAGAGTAACAAGGTAATTAATGGTAAAAATGACATTATTATTACCCTAACACATGTCCTAAATCTATTGGATAACAATAATTCGACCCAAAACAACCTTAGGTATAAACTATGATCATTTAGGTCCACTTGGATTTGATTAGGACATTTATTATTATTTAAATCAAAGAAGAGTTAAAATTGTTAAATTCATCATTTAATAACTAACCCATTTTTAATATAGAGATACACATAAGATAAATTCTAAAATAAATATTCATTAGAAATATATAAATATTTTCTACATAATTTTATATCATTTATAATTTTTATACATTAAATTTTTAAATTTATTTATGACACAATGATGATGCAATAGTTACCTAATTAATGAAATATTAAAATATTTGATATTATAAATATCCAAATAAATGTAATTTAAGACTTTTTATGAATTAAACTAATTTTATAGGTTAATATAACATTTTAGGGTTTCTTATATGAATTTTACTCGAAGTAATAGTGCTGTTATGAATTTATAAAAAAACAAAAAACCAAATAGTGTCAAAATGGACATAAAAGAGTTTTTAAAATAAATATTATAGTATAAATTGATATTCTATTACCCAAAATGTAAGGTTTGACCAAAATACGTATATAATGACATTTTTATAATTAATGAACCATTAGGGGTGCACTTGGAAGTATATATTATGTTTATTAACCATATAATATAAAAATACAAAGAGACATGATAAATGTCTAACTATTTAACTAGGAGTTCAATATAAAAGATATGGTTAATATAGGGACATAAAGCTATCTAAAACCTATTGTCTGAGTGGTTCTAGACCCATCCCCACCTTATCCCTTATATTATATGGGTTTTAGCCATTAGAAAACGAATATGATTTTATTATAAAATAATATTTCTAGCTATTCCTAAGGTTCCCCTCACCCCTCTTATAAAAGGGTTCTCCACCTTCCCTCACATTCACGCCATCAATGCCTTTTTGGTCGGCCAAAATCTACCCAATTAATCTCTAAACTATTCTCCCTTCAAACTAGAGGCGTTACATTTTTCATAAATCCAACCAATGGTTCCCTTTTGATCAAATCAAAAGGAAGAACCCAAAGAAGAGGTAAATATTTCATCTCCTCTTTCAAGTTCCTTTCTTCTTCCCCTTATTCTTTCTTTGTTGTTTCCATTATAAAATAATAACTCCAGTATCTTCTATATACTGTGATGTTGTTATAAATATGGTACATCCATATTCATTATTTTATCCATCCTCTGAATGACATGTCACCATACTTGGGTACGTACGACTTATCGTCTCCACGTCGTGGTGTAATTGTTATTCAATACATTATTATTTGGATGGGTATAATAAAGATGTATAATTGATGTAAATAAAAAATATAACATGATAATGATTCTTTATATATGATATACCATCCAATTATATATTAGTTTAATATCAAAATAATGATATTGTTGCTCGTGCGTACATACAGATATTCGTCTCCCCGAACACGATGATATTCATTCCCCATCGTAATCCATTCAAAATTAATTTTCATTAGATGATTAAAAATAATGTTTAAAGAAATAATATAATTCTAAATATGAATATGGTACATCCTATCCATAAAAATCATTAGTTATGTAACAATGTATATAATGTAAAAAGAATCAGTTAACATATGCAATGACGATAATACTAAGATATTATTAACAAAGAAATGTTAGAAGGTCATATATGATATCATATTAATTTATATGATTCTAGTATAATTTAATAACAATTATTTCACCATTTTATAGGATGATAACCTACACTCGACAAAGTAAAAGTAAAAGGTAAGTGTTAATTGCACAATATCATTATTATCCGAGGTTGTTTCTATGTAAGTATGTACTAGGACATATTTATTATCCATGTCCATGTTTCATAAAAGTGTTTTCAAATGTATTCTTTTACTATAATTTTTACTAAAAAATAATTTTAAATGTTTTAAATATTTATTCTTCAAAATCATTTTCATTAATGTCCACGTTTTCAAAATGGGTTTTAACGATTTATTTATATGAACATGAATGTTTCAAAAATGAGAATTCCTTTAAAAAGTTTCAAAGTGGTATGGGAAAATTTTATTCAAAAATGTCTTTAAATGTCTTCCTATCTTAATTGTGTGACTTTTAATTATTTTCATGAAAAATGGATATTTCCATCGAAGAGTTTTACAAATTATTTTCATCTATGTCAACAGCCTTTGATTGATTTTATGCTTATTTGAAGTTGATTTATTATGATTCAAAACTACCTTAATGGTATAAAGATAAAGTATTTACATTTTGTATGCTAGTTTTAATACAAATATTTATGTTATGTTTAAACCTTTTCATATTAAAAATTAATTGGACTTAGTAAGGGATGTTTAGAGCCTTCTATAGCTCCTCTATTCATCGGTATGTCTTATGAGACAAACCTATGTCTTGGCATATGGCCTTGAAATAACCGTATTTGTAGTCTTGGCACAAGGCCTTTTCTATGGGGGTATGAAAGTCTGGCATTATGCATTCCATCATTATGAATGGGTCTATTGATATTGCATGAGATTATTCGACTAATACATCATCCATGTGAATAAGTAAATGGAATTATTTGATTTTATCTTTTTCATATTATTCTGAAGATCAGTATTAAAAGGATTTTTTTATTATTAACACTCCCTTAAATGTTTATGCTTATTTATGAATGCATCAGCTATATTGTTTTCCATACTCAACATCTGATCTCACCCCTTTATATATTTTATATTTCACAGGATGTGAAGAATTATATTATGAATAACCTGCAGGGATAGACAATGGGATCTCAGTGTTGTATATGGAAACAATGTTGTTGTAGTTTTCAATTTTATGATATAATTTAAACCTTATGAATGTATATATTACTTCCAAGGATACTAAACAAATCAGTCTTTTGAGACTTGATCTTTTGGAATCATTCCCATGATACTTAATAATGCATCTACTCTGTGCTTCTAGGGTTAGGGAGTTATAGTTGGAATCAAATGAAGTTTATTACGGACCTTTGAAATTATATTTAGATAAACTCTCATTAGAGCACATAGAACTAAGATATGCATTGATGAATAGTATCAAATAACTTCCTTGAATTTTGGTATTGTATAGAATTTTTGAGTTTTCCAACCAATACATCCCTGTCTGGATATGAGGAGGTTGAGGAGGCTATAGAATACGTGTACCTAGAGGTAAACCCCGAAAAAATGATTTGAGCTAGACTCGAATGGGAACTGGTGCACGAAAATGGGCCTTACTGGACTCTTGGTTACAAATACTTCTGGGGGATATGCTTAGGATTATAGTCATTTTTTTACAAACCATTTTGAAGCGTTTATGAGTATATACCTCATAAAAAAATGTTTTTATGATTATGGATTATATCCATAAACTGTTCAATTAATGTTAGGTATTTTACATGTTTGGAATTATTCCATACAATCATAAACTGACCTAGTGTTTTCCATTGTATAGAAATGGCCCCCAATAGATGGAATGTGAACTCCATCAATATGTATGATCGAATGAGTAAGAAGGATCATATATTTGATGGTATTAAGCCAAAATTTAGAAGGGAAATAGTCTCCCATGTATTCTCAACATATGTAGAAATAATATCATGCGTTAATAAGATAAGTAAAGAATTATGTGAGTCCTATGGCTTTGAAAGGAAGCAAGAGAATAAAATGATGGTTTAGGGAAAGATGTATAAAGGGGAGAGAGGAAAGAAGGATTTTCTGTTATGTGATAAATGTGGAAAAGAATAAATTTGGTAATTGATGGAAGAGAATGGTAGTTTGTTATAAGTGTGGAGAAAAATGACACCAAGTATGTGATTTCAAGGGTGAGAAAAATGTATCAAATGTACAATGTTTCATCAGCAAGGAGTTGAGACACTACACGAATCAATGCCCTAATCATCATAGTATACCCCCAAATGTTTCTATTGGATAAGAATTATGTTATGATAATACTGAAGATAAATAGGAATGATTAAGAGTTTTTATGTTGTTATTAAAGTATTGTGTCATTTTGAGTGTTGTATCTATGATGTACTGGTTATATGAATTATGGAAATAAATAAGGATTGTACTATAATACTATTTCATTGTATATTTGAGATTATATGGTCCTGATACTATGGTAGTAATTTTGGAATAAGAGATGTTTGATTTGGATAAATTATATTGGATATTCTTGACTACCTTGGAACTGATTATTGGTTTGTATATTCATTCATTGTTGGAGTTTACAACATTTTTGGATATAAGGAGTTTATAAAGTATTCTTGTAATGAATAATTGAGCACAAAAGTAATGAATATAGTTTTATGGTAATTCAGTGTGTTACCATGTTTTAAAAGAATACATGATGAAGGTATTCACATGTTATTACGTGGAAAAAATGGATCCTTTTTCTGATTAACATCCTTATAAATTTTGGATTGTGAGTTTGGATAATGGTATTTTGGATAACTATAAAGGTTGGAATGGATTAAGTTAAACATTGTATAGTATTGTTTAAGGTTAAAACATTTCTTAAGAATATATTTGGAATATTATAATACTATAGTTTTAGAAAAAGGACAACACTTAGACTGTGTCACAATCTGTCATGTCAAACAAAGCTGTGAGAATCGAACCCACAACCATAGTGAGATTGGGATTTATCGCCCACCAATGGACTATGTGATGTCCTTGGATTGTATAATCCTGATTTTTAAAGGGTCTGATAGTTTAATTAAAAATTAATTATTTTTGGAACCCTATACGATTAGGATAAATAGAATATTTTTTCAAATCTTTTAGAGTGAAAGATGAGTTTGTGGTAAGAATTAGTTGAATGATGAAACTCTACTTGTCATGTATATATATATATATATAAATTTTTTTCCTCTGATTTTATGGGTAAATAAATTCTTAAAATGTAAGTAAGGTATCTTATAACCATAAATGTGTTATCTAAATTCCTTGTATTTTGTTGAACCGATGGTATTTCAAATCATCATAGATTGATAGATTTGAGGCCCTCAATTTTACACTTCTTTGTGATTGATGACCTAAATAGATCCAGATAAATATTTATGTTTTTCCTCGAATTATGTGTCTCCAATTTCCACCAATTTTGTTTTCATCGATATCATAATTTGGGGGTGACCCTTTCATTTTTCTTTTCCTCTTATTAAGACAAAATATTATTCACCCAATTTCCGATGTGTGTTTTCCCACATAAGTAATATCTATTTTCACCCTTTTATTTTTGAGAAAAAATTAAAAATGTGAGGACACAATTTATTAAAGGAGGGAATAATGTAACACCCCATGATTTCATAGAACATTATTTCTTCAAAGTAATCCAATAACTTGCATTTCACGCAACACCGAGTTCTAGCGCACCATGAATTACAAAACATGCCGTTCAAAAGTGGCTATGAATAGTATTATCTGAATTTGGAACTTTATATAATCCTTATAATTATAGAATCTATATTATGTGTTTCTTAGACATAATTTAAGAACAAATTCATTTTTTTCAAATAAAAAAAGTACTTTTCAAAAAAAATGCAATTTTACCCCCTTTGAAAGGCAAACCATTTTTAAATCCAATATTTGAAACTTTTATATATTAAATTTGAAAAAATAAATTTCTAATTTAGAATTAGGACATAAGAGTTTGGTTTCAATAAATTTTTGGTGTTTTTCTGATAACATTCATATTTGGGTTAATAGTGAAAAATACTATATTTTAATTGAAAACAATTTTTTAATCAAAATAATTTACAGTGTTAAATTATAAATATTAATTGTTTGGAAGTATAAATAGATTATATTTTTACCATTTAATCCATTACTAGTCATTGTATGTAATTTCACTTAAGAAAAATGGTGTTCAATAAGATAAAAAAATTATCGGTGAATATTAACTTTTGAATTTTATTTACCACAGTTAAAAGTAAATAGGGTAATTAATGGTAAAAAAGATATTATTATTACCCTAACACATGTCTTAAATCTATTGTATAAGTTTAATTCGACCCAAAACAACCTTAGGAATAAAATATTATTCTTTTGGTCCACAAGGATAAGATTATGACATTTATTATTATTTAAATCAAAGAAGAGTTAAAAGTGTTAAATTAAACGTTTAATAACTAATCCATTTTTAATATAGGGTTACACATGAGATAAATTTTACTATAAATATTCATTATAAATATAAAGATATTTCCTACATAATTTTATTTTATTTATATTTTTTAGACATTATATAACAAAATTTATTTTTGACACAATGATGATGCAGTAATTACCTAATTAATGAAATATTAAAATATTAAATATTATAAATATCAAAATAAATATAATTTGATAATCTATATGAATTTCAATAACTTTCTTGGATAATATGTCATTTTAGGGTTGCATAGATAATTTTTTTTGAAGTAATAATGTTGTTATGAATTTAGTAAAAACAAAATACCAAATAGTGTAAAAAATGACATAAAAGAGTTTTTAAGAAAATATTATATTATTATTTGATATTCTATTACTAAAAATATAAGGGTTAGAAAAAATACTTATATAATGATAGCTGTATCATTAATGAACCACTTGGGGTTCTTTAGGAAGTATTTATTATGTTTATTAGCTATATAATATAAAAATATAAAGAGTAATGGTAAATGTCAAACTATTTAACGTAGAGTTAAATCTAAAAGATATGGATAATATATGAACCAATCCTGTCTAAAACCTATTGGTTAAGTAGTTTTCGACCCATCCCCACCTTAGCCTTTAAATAATTTATTTTTGATCCATTAGAATCTTATAATTATATTATTAAAAATAATATTTCTTGTTTTTCATAAGGTTCCCCTCATCCCTCTTATAAAAGGGAACCCCCCTTCCCTTGAATTCACACCCACAAATCCTTTTGGATTGGCCATACTCTACCCAAAAACCCTCTCAACTCTACTCCCTTCATTCTAGAGGCATTTCTTTTGTCACGAAGCCAACCTTAGGATCCCTTTTGATAAAATCAAAAGGAAGAACCCGAAGAAGAGGTAAATATTTCCTCACATCTTTCAAGTTCCTTTCTTCTTCCACTTCCTCTTTTTTGTTGTTTCCATTATAAAATAATAACTCCATTATCTTATATACACTATGATTTTATTATAAATATGGTACAACTATATTCATTATTCTATCCATCCTTTGAATTACATGTCAACATACATGTGTACGTACAGCTTACCGTCTCCACGATGTGGTGTAATTGTTATTCAATATGTTATTATTTGGATGGGTATAATAATGATGTATAATTGATTTAAATAATAAATATAACATGATAATGATCCAATATATATACGATATACAATCTAATTATGAATTATTTTAATATCAAAAGAATGATATTTTTTCTCGTGTGTACGTATAGTTTACCGTCTCCATGAACACGATGAGATTAATTCCCCATTTTAATCCATTCAAGACTAATTTTCAATAGATTATTAAAAATAATGTTTAAAGACTTAATATAATCATGAATATGAATAAGATACATCCTATCCATAACAAACAGTACTTATGCAAAAAATCATATAAACGAAAATGAATCAGTTAACACCCCAAAATGACGATAATACTAAGATATTATTAACAAATCATGTTAAAAGATAATATATGGTATAATATTAATGTATATGATTCTAGTATAATTTAATAAAAATTATTTCACCATTATATAAGAGGTTAACCTACCCTCTTCCAATAAAAAGTAAAAGTTAAGGGTAAATTCTTCAATTTCATTATTATCCAAGGTTGTTTTTATGTAAGTATCTACTGGGACATATTTATTATCCATGTCCATGTTTAATAAAAGAGTTTTCAAAGGGAATCTTTTACGGTACCTTTTACTAAAAAATTATTTTAAATGATTTAAATATTTATTCTTCTAAATCATTTACATTAATGTCCATGTTTTCAAAATTGGTTTGTAAGGATTTATTTATATGGACATGAATTTTTTAAAAATGTTAATTAATTTCAAAAGTTTCAAAGTGGTATGAGACACTTTGATTCAAAAAAAGTCTTTAAATGTATTCCTTTCTAAATTGTGTGACTTTTAATTGTTTTCATGAAAACGGGATATTTCTCTCAAAGAGTTCTACATATCATTTTCATCTATGTCAATAACCTTTGATTGATTTTATGCTTCTTTGATGTTGATTTTTTATTATAAAAAACTTCCATATTGTACTAAAGGTTTTGTGATTTGTTTGATTATGGATGTGTTATTTTTATACCATTCATGTTATATGAATAATGTATTGACATTTCATATTCTAGTTTTAATATGAATATTTATGTCATGTTTAAACCATTTCATATGATGAATGCATTGGACTTAGTAAGTGATCGGTGGAGCCTACTATATCTCCTCGATGCATCAGTAGTTATTGGGCTTCAAACTAGTGTCTTGGTATAAGGCCTTGGTAGAATCTTAATTTTAGTCTTGGCACAATGCCTTGAATATGTGGGTATGAAAGTTTGGAATTATTTATTCCATAATTTTGAAGGTGGATATTTATATTGAATGTGATTTTTATACTAGTAGAATATCCATGTGAATATGTAAATGGAATTATTTGAATTTATCTTTCCCAAATTATGCTGAAGTTCAAGTTTAAAAGTATTTTGTTTTAGTCTTATACATTTCCTTACATTTTGATCCTTATTTAAGATAGATTCTTCAATATTGTTATCCTTACTGAGCAACTGAGGTCACCCCATTCTATATTTTATTTTTCCCAGGATGCGATGAAGTATATTATGACTGACCTCCATGGATTGTCAATGAGATCTCAGTGATGTATAGGGAAACAATATTGTTTTATTTTTCCATTTTATGATTTAATTTAAACTATATGAATGTATCTATCAATTCCAAGGATACTAAACTATTCTCTATTTTGAGGCTTGATCTTTTGTGATCATGACAATGATACATAATAATGCATCGACTCTAGGATTTTTGGTTCAGGGCATTACACTTTTGGGGATTATCAAATCTTATACTAACCAATTTTGTTCTTGGATAATGTAAAAATGTAGGGGAAATATATGGTTCATATTTTTTGGATCAATTTATTCTCTAGATTTTTATTCTATCACTTTTTATGTGACCAAGGCATCTTGAATACCCATCGTTTGACAAAAAGATGAGTTTTTGGTAAAAAATTTGTAAATGATGAAAGTTAACATGCCAAGTAAGTATGTTTCCATTTTTTCTTATTCAATATCATAAATAGAAACTCCAAATATATTAGATGGAACAGAAAACAAAAATGTTGTCCATTTACATTTTCTACTAGGAAACTAATGATAATTTTACCCATCACAAATTTGTTTCTTTCTTGTGGTTATCTTTCTCTTAATCCAGTTTTCTATCTCTCTACATAAGAAATTAACACTTAGTTTCTTCTCCGTATCCATGTTTTCAGAGAATCCAAGTTTGGGTTATCTCATACGACGTTTGTACTTATCTGTATTTCTTTTAATTTGATAGTTTTATTTATTTATTTTTTCTGATGTGGGACTTCCAATGATGATTCCAAGCACAATATTAAAATTACGATGGGTAAATTTTCAAAAGGGGGGAAGGATGTAACATCAAGAGAAAATAAATAATCTGAAATTTCCATATATATTAAAAATATTTAATTAAATATTAATTTTAATTTATAGGCAATTCTATATTTAATGGCATACCTGATACACAACAATGGTTTTCTCTAAAGTCTAGTGTTTTGCACACAATGTTGAGTAATACAGAAAAATTATATTATATTATTATTTTAAATAGAATTTAACACCAAGATGTTGTATTGGAAGGAATGAAAATAACTAACTACAGTATTATTATTCATGTTAGTTAAATGTAATTACATTTATCAAATAAAAGTTAGAGTCTTAAAATTCCAATGAATCTAATTTTAATCATAAATTATCTAATATTTATTAAATTTAATATTTATCACCATTTGATGTTGAAACCTCTTTAAATATTTTTTTGTTTACTTATATATGTTTTATTTTAAAAATTAAAAATTTTCTTTAAAATCGGGACATTAAAATTGACTTTAGGCAAATTTTTGGTATTTTCTAATAAAGTTCATTTTTTAATAAATAGGGAAAAATACTGCATTTTAATTCAAAACCATATTTTAATATAATTTATTTATACTTTTAGATAATCTTTTTAAATGATTATAAATTTTAATTATATTTTATTTTAACAATTTAATCAAATTTTGGTCATTGGATGTAATTTCACGTTGAAATTTGACATAAACAAGTGTCAATATTTTGATATTTATTTTTTCCTAAATAATCACATTTGGATTTGACAACTAAAATTTATATTAAATTAATTAATTCAACTTATATGTTTTGATTTTGGGAAAATATATATCATTTTTTAATTTGGAATATCAAATATAGATGATGCTGAATTTTTGGTATTTTTCTGAAAACCATCAATTATGATGAATTGTTAAAACACAAAGTAGTTATAAACCAAATTTTTTCCTTTAAATTAAATTTTACCACATCTATTAATTTATTTTCAATAATCCTACATAAATGGTTATTATCAGTAAGTAAAATTTGGTTCAAAAAAATGATTTTTTTGTGAATAGTACCTTTTGACTTTTATTGACCACGGTTAATGGAAAAATATAGTAATTCAGGGTAAAACATATTATAATAAAATAAAGTTACCTCAACACATGTCCTAAACTTATTTAATATATAATGTCCAACCAAGAAAATCCTTAGGAAATACAATTGTCTTGTGGAAGCCATTTGGGTAAGATAATGACATTACTAACTTTTTATTTAAAGTAAAAATAAAAATTTCATTCACATGTTTTGTTTTTATAAAACAATTTTAATGTGGGGTTATATAATTTATAAATTTTAATATAAATATTAATTATAAATAAAAAATATTTCTTATTTCATGTTGTTTTATTTATAATTTTTAGACCTCAAATATATAAAATTATTTATGACACAATAATGATGTCGTGTTTAACGCATTAATGAATGATTTAAATAAGTCATATAATAAAAATTAAAAAAATATCCAACAACAGTCCAATTCTTATTGGATAATTTTTTTGATCAATATCCATCCTATATTTGAATTTAATAAGTTTTTTCCCTTCATAAACTGAAAATAATTATATGATAAAATAATATTTTCATACTTTCCAAAAGAGCCCCACTTCCGCCATATAAAAAGCCCCCACCTCTAACCCATTAGTCATAGCTCTAAAGCCCCTTGGTTCATCGAATATCAACCCAAATAATCTATGAAGGTATATCTCTTCATCCTAGAATCCTTACCTTGGTAGAAGGCACTTCGATAAGTTCTTTTTGTTCAAACCAAAACGAGTTCACTGAATTAAAGGTAATGTCTTATCTTAAATTATATTATTTTATTTTAATATTCCAAAAACCTAAAATATTTTTATTCCTTTATTTTATAACAAAACTATTATCTTTAATATACTAGGTTGTTTTAAGATAATTATTAGAAATACAATTACACACACCTCCGTCTCATGGGTAAAGAATATATTGTTTCTGTTGATGACGAACTGCTACCTCACGAAACGATGATTGTTTAGCGTCATCCAACCACCTCTTATAGTGGACATTATTATGGAATTGTATTTATATGTGATATATATTATATTTTTTTATACTTATGTATTTTTAATTTATATCATACCTAATGGGTAAACACGATAATTTCAATTGTGGAAGTGTGGACTACCACCCCCTAAAAGTGATATGAAACGTTCATTCCATTTGGGGAATGTATAAAGGATGGAGTTAATGAAATTATATATGATATTATATAGGAATTATAATAAACCTATTTATCATTATGTTTTAATTCTATTAAATATGAAATAGAAATGAATGTAGCGTTCATTCATACGTACGACTTACCGTCTCCATGAACAGTGCATTTCATTTCTTATCTCCAAAATGTTGTGTAATATTATAAATACATACATATAAAGGATATATATGATATATATGTTATCTAAATCATAAATATCATTCTGGATATAGTGGAAATTTTACAACATGAACAACATTTAATTATAAGATGTTCATTTTTGACTCGAGTACCAAATATCGACAAAACAACCCTAACTAACTTAAATGATTATATAATGTTTATATCATTGAAATAAGTTATATAAAAGGTATAAAAAACATGAAAAATGTTTCTAATAAATGTTATGTTAACTTTAGTTTATTATTCAAGAGTTTAAAGAATGAACGGGTCAAGTCGGACATGAGGTAAAGGGTTTATTATCTCACTTTTAATTCCATGAGATTTCCATTCATCGTCACTTATTTATTGTATGTGATGTATTGTGTACTTCCATTTGATATATATTATCATGATTCTATTTATATTGATGGTATTCTAGGATTCATTTGGTGGTTGTTAACCTTTGGTCATATGACTCGATTGATTACAACATGGTAAGGGGTTTTCATCTCACTTTTTATTCCCATGAGATTCATGAAATATTCGCCCCTATTTTATTTTGTGTAGTGTATTTACTGTCCATTATTGTATTAATTGTGTAATATAATTTAATTTATGGGGTTTTACATCTCCATTTTATGACCCTTCATTAATGTTTCATGTGTTTCAAATGTTACAAATTTTGTAAGGGAACCTTTCACCCTCCTCTTCTAGTCAATGACTTATTTTATGTTATTATTCAATTATCAAATGTTGGGATATGTTCTTATATATACTTAATTTTTTAAATTTTATGTCCATTTTAGGAGATAACTTTTTCTCTATCATCACATATTTTTTTGAATTTTAACGTGACGCTCTTAGGCTGTCAAATTTCTATTAGCGAACTATTTATCACAATTTCCATAGATTGAGTTAAACTTCTTATTCATGATTATGTCATGATATGAATATAATTGAATAAATTTTGATTATTTTTTATATAATATACATTTATATTGGTTATATTTTTATTTTTCACACATAATTAAGTCATTGCATTGTCTTTATTATAAGGATATGATCTTTGCAAGGGACTTTGTCTCAATTTACATTCCATTGAGACTTATTTATTGTTATACACACATTAAATTTTGTATGGTGCATATACTACCCTTTGAAATATTATATCAAAAATATTATTATTATCATGATATTATAAGTTTTGATTAATTTTATATACCAATTATTTGTATTCAAGTGTATCTCTTTTGGTTAAGAACTCTTTAACAAAAATATCATTTTAAATGTTTTAAATATTTAGCCATATATATATTTCTCATTAATGTACTTGTATCAAAATTGGTTTAATATATTTATTTATATAGACATGAATGTTTTTAAATTAAATGATTCAAAATGGTATGTGAAAATTTGATTCCAAAATATCTTTATTAAATGTTTAAAATGGTTTTGAAAAATGTTTTGATAATGCACTAATTAGGTCAATATCGTTAAATTATTTATTCTCATTCTAACAAGGAAATGTTATATTTCCTTTATGATTTTTTATGTGTTATAAATATTTTATGGTTATTGGGAATTGTTTTCATATATGGGTGGTTATATGATAATCTTAAGGAAGGTGAGCCCGAGATAACTCTCTAATGCATTAGGTAACGTGACAGTGGTAATCATTAATGTTTCTCCTAAGAGAGTTAGGTAATATACTGTGATGGGTATTAAAAACATAACACTCTATGTAGCTATGAAAGATTCTCATAGGACTTAAAGATGTATAGGGTTAAAGAAGGCATCAAAGAAAAGTCATGCTTTCTAAAACATGGAACATGACAAGTTTAATTTTTTAAGAGTTTTTATTTTATGAAAAATTTTAAACTCTGCAGAAGTGTATAATCTGTATTTTTTGTTATGTAATAGTTATGTCTTAATTATCTAATGTTCAATACCTGAATAGATCCACAATGTTAATTATTCACATAATTTATGATTATGTAATGGTTAAAGTTAGGTCATATATATTCTCTTTAATGAAGTTCCTGTCAACTTTTTCCTTGGGAAAGGAAACATTTGACAAGATGTATTCTCAAATTCAACTTTTAAGGAATAATTCTAGATTTGGTTATACTCATTATAAACCAGTCTTTCGTTATATCTATTTTGTTCCTTAAACTACCCCATTCTGTAATAAATGTCAATACAGTGGACATAGGGAAATAAATTTTTCTATTAATAGAACTCAATCATAAGATTTTCTTAATGCTCATTTTTTTAAAAAAAATATAGATACCCAAAATTAATTTATCTAATATTTCTGGATATAAACTAGTTTAGGTTCTAAAAAACTTATAGTTTCATATTCAGGAAAATTAGAAGTGTAACAACAACAAAAAAATTTGGTACATGGATAGTGGTTGTTCTTGACACATAACTGGTAACAGATATTTCATGGAAAATATTATCGAAACATATGGTGGAACAGTTACCTTCATAGACAATGATCAAGGGAATATTTTTTATATAAGTAATATTGTTTTCCTTGCACAGTCCTCTTTAATTGGGAAGAAAATTATTCATTATCTTGTTGTTTTACATATTTTATATCATCTTTTTTTGACAATTTTTTTTGTTTTGACAATCTGTTATTTTGTTTTGAAATTCTTTTTTTCGTTGATATTCAATTTATTATTTTCACGTTCTATTTTTTTGTCTATCTATTTATTGTTTTCACATTCTATTTATGGTTTTGTCATTTTTTTATTGATTAGAAATAATGTTTTTGTATTTACATTCTGCTTTTGTTTTCTCATTATGTTTTTTACATTCAATTTTTTTTACATTCTCTTTATTATTTTGACATTCTGTTTATTTTTTTACATTCTATTTTTTGTTTTGACATTCTATTTTTGTTTTGACATTCTATTACTTTTTTGACATTCTTTTTCTTGTTTTGACATTCTATTCATTGTTATGACGTTAGGTTTTTCTTTTGAAATTGTGTATAATGTTTTGACATTATATTTATGGTTTTAAAATTCTATTTTCTTTTGACATTCTATTTTTGTTTTGAAATTTTTTTATTGTTTTGACATTATGTTTATTTTTTTGACATTATGAATGTTATTTTTAAATAAATTTTTTATTTTAACTTTCTATTAATTTTTTTGACATTCAGTTTTTTTGGTTTTGACATTCTGTTTTTTGGTTTATTTTTTTGACCCATTGATTTATATCGGGTTAACAACCTATGGTAATGAATTTTTATTCCATCAGCTTGGTAACCTATAGTAATGAATTTGTTTTCCATCAGCTTGAAAACATAGGGTAATGAATTTTTTTCCTTTGGCATGAGAACCTATGGTAATGAATTTGTTTTCCATCATATTTACAACCTACTGTAATGACATTGTTTTGCATCAGTTGGAAAACCTATGGTAATGAATTTTTTTTCTATCATCTTGAAAACCTATGGTAATGACATTATTTTACATCATCTTGACAGCCTATGGTAATGACTTTGTTTTCCATCAGCTTGAAAGCCTATGGTAATAACATTCTTTTCCATCATCTTGAAAACCTATGGTAATGAATTTGTTTTCCATCGGCTTGAAAACATATGTTAATGACTTTGTTTTCCATCAGTTTGACAACATATAGTAAAGAATTTGTTTTACATCGGATTGAAAACTAATTGTATTCACATTATTTGTCCACAGTTTGACATTTGATTTTATTTTATTTTCATTACTTTAAAAATTAATTTATTGTATTTTATTGTGTTTTTACTTTCATAATATGATGTAACAAAAAACTTACTTGAAATCTCTAAAAGGAACAATTTTTTAACTCTTTTCTTTTATTTTTTTATTTCTCATTTTTAATCTTTTTTTATTCTTCAATGTTGTATTATTTTCTTCTAATATCAACCATATATGACCAATGGTTTCCAAAATTCTCATTTAAATAGAGGAACTCCATCCTCAAACCCAGACCAATTCTTTATGTTTCCCGATGATGCTCTGATTCCCTTCTTTAAACTCAAAACTGATTTCTTCATAGAAAGCTTCAGTACTTTCCGGTCAGAATATTCAAAGGTATCATCTTATATAGATGAAGTAGTTTTTTTTAAGAAACAAACCACAATTTTGACTCAAGAAAATAAGATTATGAAATAATGAATTGATACACTTGAAGAAGTGATCCTAATTCAAGAAGTGACTATAAAAAATTAGGATCCACTTTTTCCGACCAATAAGAGCTTCCCAAATCCCAAGGGGATTATATCTCGAAGTACAAGAAATAAATTGATAAATGAAGGTCCTTCTCCATGAGTTTATCAGTAATGAAAAATATAGAGAAAACAAATGAATGATTTTCTATATCATTTTTTCTTGATTGACATTTCGAATTATATAGACTTTTGACAGTTCAATGAGTTTTATGTTTTAATTTCCATTTTCATGATTTTTGGTTTCTCTCTAACCTTTTCAAGAAAAAAATGACTACCCCATTATTTTTGTAAATCACCAAGGAGGAGAATGTATTATAAAACGGAAGAATACTTCACAATTGAGGGGAATTGTTAATGTTTTAATCAAATGTAATACATCTATATGAAGGAAAATCTACATGAATAAAATCCTTAAGAAGGTATATAACTTAGGGAGAGTTAGATGTATTCATTTCTTCTTTCATAAAAGTTGACATAACTCAGAGGAAGTTAAGTATTTCATTCATTTTTTACTTTGTGTTTTGTGCTTTCTAAAAAGGGGGATATTGTTAAGTCAAAAGTCTTCTTTTGACTCTTAAGTCATTTGTTTTGGAAATACCAAATCACTTTATAATCATTTCTCAAATAAAGAACATTCTTTGAATAAAATTTCTATGTTAATCATATAGACTCTTTAAATCATAATAACTCTATCTATCATACTAACTCTATCAATCGTATTGACTCTGTCAATCATACTGATTCTATCAATTGTACTGACTATATCAATCGTACTGACACTTTCAATCATACTAAATCTATCAATCATATTGACTCTATTAGTCATACTAACTCTATCAGTCATACAGAATCTATCAATTATACAAACTCTGTACATCATAATTACTCTGTTAATCATACTGAATCTTTATATCCTATTGACTATTGTTCATCATACTCAATTTTCATCATATCAATTCATTTTTCCTTATATAATATTAAATAGTACTCATGTTTTAATTTTATCACATGAATGATTTATTTCAATTATCAAAATAGATGTTTTATATCAATCGTACTCATGTTTATCATTTTCATATATATTTTGTTTTAACCAAAATGATTTCTTGGAGTTAGTTATAAACTATTCAGAATGATGTCGTGTGTTCAAATACAATGTTTTTAAACTTACAATTCACCCCCGTCTTGTATCATGCCATATAATATAAATATACATCTATATTATGATCCAACACCTACATGAGATAATAGTGATGTACGTCAATGAAAAAACTATTAATATTTTGCACAACTCTAATCTAGTCAAATAATTTTATTTACAATCTAGTAAATAAAATATCTCCCATGAAATATTCTAACACTTATACAATTTTTTTATCATAAGACTGTCTCTGAGATTCATTCAAATTTACTAAATAATATTTTTGAAACCTGTTTTTCATGTATATTGTTCTAAAAAATATTATTCAAATGAAAACATATTTTTTCCTTCAACATTTTTTAGAAATCACAATTGATTACCAAAAACTACCGAGAAAAGAATTTATTTTCTCTATATGTTTAACACTTTTAATTATCATTTTATTAAATTATTAAATCTCTGAGAAGAAGATAATTTCATTTACTCTTGAAGAAGTTTAATATCTTGATTTAAATATACTTATTTGTATTAATATAATCCTTTATTAGAGGTGTTGTTGAAAATGGTTTCATCATTTTACTATAATTATATAATATATTTTTTTATCTGTTTTTGGAATATATATTAGATAAATTATATTTTTAATGTTGACAAGCCACCTAAATCCTCAGTTAAAGAATAGAATAATCAGACATATTCTTATGTATATACTGAATAATTTTTTTCCTTCAAATTTAATTTATATTTCCTAAAAAACATTTATTTAGTGGGAAACCAAAAAAATAAAGAAAAAAATTACTACATAAAATTTAAAATGAAAATTCCAAAATATTATAAATTGTTATTATAATATTTTCCCTTTGGACCCCATATAGTCTCTAGTCGAATATATTTTACTCCTCTCCGGGTCCATACGAATGAAATCCTTAAAATGTGATTCAATATTTTACAAGATCTTGGAATACGCATACAAATATCGGTACACATGATTTTTTAAATGATTCAAATTCGTATCTTAAGTGGATTTTTTTCTTGATATTCATTCTTGGAATAATCTCACTATACTAAACCTTGAAAAATTCATCCTTTGAAATGTGATTGGTAATTCCATTTTACTTCATATCTTACTTTGAGTGCATGATCACATACAAGACTAAGGCATGTGATTCTTCTTCTTCATGAATACATAATATACTACATCCTTTTGTAAACAAATATTGATCACACAATGCCTAGAATGTTGCTTCCTAGACCTTTTTCTGTCTGTAGTTAACTTCATTCTTAGAATATCATGTTCATTTTTGGTAAAATCACGTATCACATTTCATTTGCTTTTCTATATTTCCTTATTATTTAAACAATATGATGAATCACTATAATATTTCTAGGATTATCAATATCCTTATTGGGTAACATGCCTTTGTTATTAGACTCAATAACATAACCTGTTTAACCTTTTACCATTGATTTTTGTTTTCCTAGAATATTCCATGTATTTAATTTTTTTATTATATTTCTAACTATATACCCACTGGAATATGACCCCCACCCTTCATTAAATTTTTATAACCTCAAAAAATATTTTATTATTCTTGTATTAGTTCCACATAGTGTGCATATTTCTAGAAGGAACATATGTTTTTCCCCTATATCTAAAGAAGAATATTCTATATGAGATTCCTTATTTCCAAATAAATCCAAGGATGTTCACTCTTCCTCCTAGATATTATCCTAGAACTACCACATATTCTTCTTAGTTAATATCATTTTGAATCCGTAATTATCTATTTCACCTTGATATAGAAATTTAAAAATTTATAGAGTTTAATTTTTGAATAAGATCTCTGAATGGAATTTAGGTTAAAACATTTACCTTTATAGACTTGTTTATTCGGATTGGTAACTCCTATCATGTTCTAATTTATTGTCTATATATTAAGATATAGATAATTCAGTTCTAAATAAATTTATGCTCTCCGTGATTCAACCATTGATAGAATATTTCTTATTGATTGAATATAGGACTCGACTAAAACATATTAATGGAAATAATTATTAAGAGTTAAAGAGAACTGATGAAATAATCCAGCCTATAGATTTTATTTAATTTTTACTTATTTATGTTCAATATTGGATACATTGAAAACAATCTTTATAAATTCGGGAACACTTATTAGACCGAACACTATATCTATTAAAACTGAATCAATTCTATGAGGAAACCCCTTCTTCCATAACTTCTAAATAATCAATAATTCAAGATAATGATGTTCTTATTAGATAAATTAATGGAATCCCAATAGAAATTAAATTAATGGAATCTGGGAAATATATTTTATTTTCTTTAATTATTCTCATAATAACATCCTACATATGAATAAATATTGAGAAAGGATAAATGTGATGAGTTCTCTATAAACTCTTTATATGTAGAGGAAATGTATTTCATTAGATGTTAAGATGAAAACCGAATATATAGAAAGATATATTTACTTTTATAAAAAAAAATATGTTAAAATATATTGAATGAGGAACTATTTATAAACATTCAAATGATTTAAACTTTTAGGAAGATAATAATTTACCAAACGAATCATCAGAATTTCTATCCACCATATAATGAAGTAAAAAACATTTATTATTTATGACCTCAATGTTTAATAGTTATAATCATGATTGTAATCCATGCCAAAAAATTATAAATGAAATAAATTTTAAACTATCAAAAAATATGATTTAGCACATTTGGAAATACAATTTGTTTCTACTCAACATAAAACAATCCACACTGATCATGTTTTAATATCTCGAAAAGAAATATTCATTGGATACATATCTATAAGAAAACCTAATTTAACGATAAAAAATGATTCAATAGTATATTGTAATAATTTTATAATATAATGAATATTCTAGATATATATATATATTTATATATATTAGGGTAATAAATTATACATAATTTTTGTAGTGAAAAATAAGGATTCATATATTATAAAATAAATAAATATAATTTATACATAAAAATATATGAATAAAACAACATTTTTAGTATAGAAATAAAAATATATGTTTATTTTCATACTTATGTACATGTTAATTAAAATTTGTAATAAATTCATGGACCAAAAAATATTTTTCCTATAATGAAATATAAAAAATGTTGTGTAAAGTGAAAAACTGCAAGGTGGATTTATATAAATGGGAGTAAGTCACTCCCAGCATATCGGTTTCACTAGATTTTGAACAATCTAGAGGGGTATTCATAAAGATTATTTGATCATCTCAATTATATAGTTATTTGACAATGCATCTGCGACTTGATTTTCCACTCTATCAACATGTGAAACCATGATATTATGTTGTTTCACATGTTTCAGGAATTGAATACAAAAAGGCATTACTCACCAAGGGATATATATATAGTCCTTGTTTTGAGGGAT
Source organism: Viscum album (assembly GCA_963277665.1). Lineage (NCBI taxonomy): Eukaryota > Viridiplantae > Streptophyta > Magnoliopsida > Santalales > Viscaceae > Viscum > Viscum album. The sequence goes on along the minus strand of OY728164.1, from coordinate 284,077,880 downwards.
TTAATATTGAGTTCTGAACCTGATTCAATCAATAGTATATTTCTATTTTTGTGGATCTCATATTTGATGGAATATATGATGGCCAAAATTTCAACCTCGTAAGAATGTACAATCCTAGTGAAATTAAAAAAAACTCACCTGAAAAAACCATGACATGTATGGAATACACCTCCACATCCTGATAATCATTGAATTATTGAGGTGACTCTAAAAAACCTTCACATCAATGTATGAATAGAGATAAGCGATCCAAAAAATTTATATCACCAATAATGGCTTCCTAGGTATTCATGCTACACCAAGAATCCTTTATATATTTATGTTAGTGCATGTATCATGCATAGTCTCTACCTACAGTTTTTCAGCAGCTTGCTCGTATAGATGGATAACATGTATACCCTCACCTATATCTGGTGTCATGCTATCAAAAAGATTAGAGTTGCAGGACAACAAAATTAATGAATATTTGGAGGTATAGTCAACTATATAATGGTTTTGAATTGTACCACTATGGCCAATCTAGCAGATGTAGAGAAGGATCCCATGGTCATGCATGTATGAATGTAAATAAATTCCAAATATGCACCCAACATACCTATACATCATCTGAGCTCAATAAAACTCTGCCAATAGATGAATAGTGTTATCTTCAGGCATTATATATAGGTGAAATGAAGTTAAAATATGTTTCCTAGTTATTTTTAGTTGATTATGAGTATGAAATATGTGTTTTGAAATTTTTCATTGTACGCTGAACCTTGTAGGCTATATAGAGGGAACCATAAAAATGAGGATCCATTATGGTGTTGGATTGGAGCCATCAAACAAAATCATATATTGTTTCCTATCATTGGAACAATTATTCACCTTGGGCCTCCAAATTTTGGTATCGAGATCTATGAAATTATAGGATTGAATTTCCATTCTATAATATACTGATATCACTTAAGAAAAGTTAATTATTGATAGAAGTTAGTAAATATAAATCTCATCCATTTTTTGTTTTATATACCATGTACTAAGATATATCTCTTTCCATGGATTCCTCTAACAAGTCAATGTGTAATGCTTTCTCAAAGGACACATTGAATTTTTCATAATGACAATGATGGAGTTATTAATGGATGACCATAATGATGATTCATTATATGACCGATGTCCATTCTGTAACCTCAATTTTTACCAATGTGATATGAAATCAATACAGGTATCATAACATACCAGTATATTCTATGAGAAATTTTTAATGAGACAATCATTGAATTCTCTGAGATCCTTGATTCCAAGTCCCCAACTCTAAATAGGTTACATAGATTCCTTCTAGGTAACATCTATTACACTGAATTATTACACTAATCCTATCTATAAAAAATCCCTTATCGTAAATTTAAAATCATTAATTAGATTACTAAGATATTTTTAGAGATAAAAGGTCCACACCAACATAGAGGTGAGTATTGGATAAACAAGCCACATCTTTATAGAATGTGACATAGATTTCCCCTTCAATTGAGTCAATTGATTAATTATTATAGTGAATATACCCCTAAAATGTTTTCTCTTAACCTTTCCGTATAATATTGTAACAATAACTTAATTAAAGGGAATATATCCCCTCATAACTCCATGAGTTATGGTAAACTTGTTTTCCATTCCAACGGTGATTCCCTTGAAAAAAACAATCAATGATTTCTCATATCTATCGGCTTGACCAACCACTTCTTCATAGTGTGATAAAATAAATTTTATAACATGAATGGTTGTCGTTGAGGATTTTCCAAAAAAGGAGGACATGATTATCTTATAGGATTTTTGATGAGGTTCAAGTATCCCCAATAGTATAAATTTTTTTGTAGTGGCCAATCTAAGAGGGTTCTGTGCTGCATCTACTTAAGTAATTCTCAGTGATTAAAAATAAGAGGCCTGAGAGGGTATCTTGTTTCCTAACACACATGGTGTAATGAAAGTAGTTCCAGGGAACTCTATTAATTAAAACAAATATCCTTGAGGAGCTATGTATTTATTGATTAGTTTAATGAAGGAATATGGGAACCCATATTTTTTATGAAACTAAAGAGACATATCCATTTAAGTGTGTCGAAGGGAAAATTACCATGATTGAATTTTGTTATCATGATGTGCACTCTCTCTCAGTAGGAAAGTAGATTTTTCCAATGTTACTCCCATGGAAAATCCTAATAGGGTATGCGGGATGTGCATGTTCATAATCCCACAAAATCTAGTCATAAAAATAAAAATATAAATTTGAGGAATGGTATTCAAAAGATCCAATGGGCTAAAATACTTAATATCAATTTCATTATCCTAATTTGGTATCAAGGAAAGAAAATCCCAGTTTATCCATTAGGGTAAAGAGGAATAGCTGAAGAATTATCTCTCTCTAATGGCCATGCCATCCTGTAGAATGTCCACATAAAACTTGAATAATTTATTAGTGAATCCATTTAGGCATTCCATAGATTCTATGTTGAGAGATAATATGTCTACAATTATATTTTCCTTTGAGTGTACCACAAATGATCATGATTTTTTGACTCATGTATGTAATAAATAATTTTCCCATCGTTTGATGGAGATCTACAAAACTTAATTAAGATATAACTCATTTAGGTAATCCATAATAGTATTAGAAATTTCATTCTCTAAGGTGTGGATTTTTCTATTGATCTAATGTCATTTAAACCTAAATTAACCGTATATTCATTATATAATTTGTGAAATAACATTATGTTCCTATAACCATGTTTGAGACATTTTACAATCAACAAATTACATTCCATTATTTCCTTCAAAGTTATAAGGACTTCCTCCTATTATGAGGCCTCAATTACGTCCCTAGAAGGTGTATATTGGTGTTGATTCCTATACTGGAAACATGAAAGGTTTCCTATAGTATTTTTTTTTATTCAAAGCAATGTTGGAGATTGACTTCTTATTCCAATATTTGAAGAAATATCAAAAACATACTATGATTCTTCATAGGTCCTTCAAGAGGTTTATATTACCAAGGTTACATGTTAATTACTTAGGATACAGGTATAATATAACACCCGCTATTAAACCAGAAGGGGATATGCATTAAAATTAAAACAGGATAGTGAATCATAACAATGAGAGGGATTGATCTAAATGATGTATTGTGAGGGTAAATCTAAAACCCAATAAGCCTCACTCAAATCATCTATTTGGACAATACATTTTTCTAAAATTCTTGGTTTCCTTCAATTCAAAGAATACATATTCCAGGAAACTTTTTCTCAAATAATTGGGAACTCAGCCAGCTGACAATAGTAAAAATAGGAGGATAATTTGTTTGAGGGTACACTTTTTAAATTCAATACAATATTTTCATCAGGTCTCATAATAGTAATGAAATGACTAACAAGAACCCATTTAGAGAATGTTGAGCTGTAAAAGATCTCAAGCTCACTTCAAAGATATCATATCTTAATATATGAAATGGTGGAATATAAAAAGGATGCAAATATATTATGGACTTGATAACTGAAGTGAACTGAGATTTGTTTGTGGTTATTTAACACATGATAAGATCTGAATGCAATTTAGCCTGAGTACCCATAAATGGTCTATATTAATGATGTGTTGATTTTGGGAGACTAAATTAGGCCCAAGTGAAGTCCACATAAAGGAATTACATCTCTCAAATAACATCATATGTTTTTGAATTCCAATAATAATGTGTATATATGCCTTTATGTAATTTATATTGACCTTGTACATAAGGGTATTCCCTAACCTCAAAAAATTATAGTAAATGATCCCCTTTTTTCAATGTTTTGGCTCCTTGTGAGGGGATTTCCTATATTTTCTCATATCTCATGGCCATAATTCATTCTTATACTTCCCCTATTATTTACACCTCTTAGAGGATTTATAACCTCATGCTTTCGGCAATTATCAACTATCTTATCATCCCTCAAATATTTAGCAGCCTTATCCACTTCCACAAGATTGATAGGTTGAATTTCATTTGGATCATTTATATATATTGCATCATCATACTAGAAGGTTTCACTTAGAGGGGTACATTTATTATTGGATTGAAGTTCCCCAAGGATATTCCCATCCTTAGAGTTCTTTTAGGCAGCTTTGGAGGTGGGAAATAATGAGGAGGGGTCTTATTCTGTTCTATCATTAGCAACCAGGCCAAAATTCCAACACATATTCATCTCAAGTGGAAGGTATGGTCTCAATGACTATGTTTTTTCTTCCATTATTTCCTTAGGTAGTGGCAGTAGTGTTTGGTGTCCATCTTAATATGAGGAATCTAGTCTTCCATGAAGAGGTACCTCAATTTGAGCCTCTATGCTATTAGTAATTTGTGATGAGCGTCATGCTCTTAATCAAAAGAAACTATGATCTCTTTCTAAATTGGTTAATGCCTCACTGTGGTGGACTATTTGGGGACTATCAAAGAACAATCATCCACTTTGACCATCTATTTTAGGTGGATTAGTTATATATCTATCAATATATCCTTCACAGATCAATGTTGATTTTTGGAACCCTTCATCTATTGGGATATGCTGAGTTCCAATTTTATCATCCATAGTCATGTCCATTCATTGGAGGGTCCAAGAATGTTTCTTGAATCAGTTGGTGAATAATTTCTATTACCTTTACTATTTATATAATGTATTTCATCATGCCCCATGGACATTCAAAAAGTGAATTTTCCCCTCATACATTCACATAGTAGGTTACCAAAGAATATTAATCCCATACAAAACTTCATCTTTCTCTCATTCTAGGATTCAATGGTCATTCTATCATTCAATGTTTATAAAACCATTTCTTCCACTAAGATCCTAGAAATGAAATCTTCAACTATGATCCTTTCATAATGCATAAATAATTAGGTTATCTATTTCTTTATCCACAAGAGTTGTAATTCTAATAGAAGTGTTGATGTTAAATAAATTGAAAGTGTGCCAATACAACCAATTAAACATGAAAATATGGATCCATATATGATAATAGCTATCTAAAAACATTTTAAGGATCAAAATTCTATTCCCATTCATGAATACTTGGGAAATAATGTTTCATGTAAATGTGTCCTAGAATCTACACTATTCGATTTCTCTTATACGAGAGGAAAATCATGTGATAAAACCCCCATGCCATTAATATTTTTTACACTACTCAAAACCACAGTAATATGTATTCTCATTAGTGAGATCATAAAATTTCTATATTCATTCCCTTTTGGGATTTAGGAACTAAACCATAATAGAAGTTTGACATAATTTGTCACATTATTCGATTACCTCTTGGTTAGGTGCTATATGGAAAATTGATTCCTTCCCTATAACTCTTCTATGATAGTAAGATCCAACATCTAAGAAAGAGGGGCCATAGGATGACTTAAAAACATGAAGGAAAATCTTCTTGGAATCAATATATCCATATTGAGAACAAAAAAATTTATTATCCATATTTATTGGGGAGAAAATCTATATATGGCCAATGTTGGACACTAGTTATTTTTTGGTTTTGTTTTTTAAATATATTTATATGTTTATGAAAGAAGTTATTTTGAGAAGGGTTTAAGGAATGATGAAAATTATGTATTTTATTTCATAATCAGATTTAGCATTCTGAAAAAAAATTGGTTGCAGTATTTGAATATCAGATACATTATTCTTCAAAAACCAGATCCTATATTCTTTGAAAATATGATCTATCATTATATAAAAAGTGTATCATGTATTTTGATGAAATAAAATATAACATTATAAAAAAAATAAGATCCATAATTCTACAAAAAATAGATCCATAATTCTACAAAAACCTGATACCACATTTTTCAAATATCAGATCCATCATTATGAGAATATTGGATCCAGCATTTTCAAAAAACTGGATCCAGAATCTAGAATCTTTGCATTGAGAAAATCAGACTAAAAATCATAATGAAAATGTTTGTTCAGAGTCATAATGGCTCCAATTATATATGATGATTCTTTGGTTTTTTATATTTCTAATAAATAATAAGTATGTAGTGAATGTTATCATACAATATTTATGAAGGAAGAGGTGAGTAAAAAAAATATTTTCTTAATATTTCTGAAGAAAAAGATGCTTCTCAAGAAAATAATCTTACTTAAGAAGTATATCTAAATCATGAAAAATATCTTAATCAATAAAATGATCATATTCAAGGAATATATCTTTCTCACAATAAAGATCTTACTAAAGAAAAATATCAAACTCAAGAAAAATATCTAACTAAAGAATAATTTTGGATATACAAATTCTTCCTACTAAATAAAAACAATGGACCCAAGAAAAGGTTCTTACTCATGAAAAAGATCTTAATCCAGAAAAAGGTCATACACAATAAAACTCTCAGACTGAAGAAAAATGTCTTACTTAAAAGAATTTTGGACTAAATAAATGTATATTATTAAAGAAAAATATCACACTCAAGAATAATATATTACTCTAGAAAACAATCTTGCTGAAGAAAAAGATCTTACTCAAGTTAATGTTTGGACTCAAGAAACGGTTCTTACTAAAGAAGAATTTTTTACTCATGAAAATGTTATTACTCAAGAAAAAGATATTACTCAAGAAAAAGATCTTTAAAAAGATCATAATTAAACTATTATTCTTAATTAAGAAAATTTTCAACATCATGAAAAGTTTATTACTAATGAAATGGATCATAATCAAGAAAATGTTTTTTACTCACGAAAAATGTTAGACTAGATTAAATATTCTTACTAAAGAAAATTTTTAGACTCAATGAAAATAATATTATTCAACAAAAAGTTAAAATGTAAGGAAAAGTTCAAGAAAATTTTATTCAAAAAAGTTTTTTCACTAAAGAAGTCAATATATTTTTAATAAATCAAGAATAATTGTATATTCCAAAAGAAATTTAATAATTCATATATAGATCATATATTTAAAGATAATTGAATATTTTTGAAATTCTGTTGAGAAGGAAATGATTTCAAAACCCCACATAAAACATTTTTTAGGTCCCTATAGATGGAGATATGAGTTAATTTTTAAATGTGATGAAAAAATATTCACATGATCCACCATGATATTTACAGAACATGTATTGAGTATCGAACCCAACGTTGTGTCTTCTTTTGAAGCTTAAAAATAATCATCTAATAAAGGCCATTGATTAGAGTTCCATCAGACACATGAATCCAGACCTGTCGATTGAGTTCATACTCAATTGAAAAAGGAATAGTAAAAGAAGCATCAAACCAGAATGACCAACATCGAGATGAAGATCCAGATTAGGATTATTAGAATGATCTATAATGATAATATTTTTCGGACTGAGTTTCTGAAGACTATTCAAGACCCACATATTCCTTAAGTGAATTCATAAATTTCTAGAATAAGGCAAACATGTTAATATTGATTTGGATTACTTTTGGAGGAAGTGTACACTTTTTACGTGGATATGAAAAGAAGAAGAAAGTGAAATTTGTAAATATTGATTCTTAATCATTGATGGAAAGGAATAATTTTGGAAGTGGATGATGGAAAAGATAGTTTGGTGAATAAACAACTATAGAAGGAACGTTGTTTTAAGGATTGTAGAATTTTTCTTTGCTTTTCCCTTTTTATTCTGGAAAGAAGATAGTGAATGAATGCATATTTGTGGGATAATCCAACATAGAAATGAGTATGTATTTTGACAAAATCATGTAAATATCATGTGTTTCATTGTCTTTATTATTTTCATATTATGTGTGAGGTTTTCAGTTATATTTGAGTTGGCTATAACTCTAACATGTTTCAAAGGATATGAATTATTTTTATGAAGTTACGAAACATTCCTATAAAAGAAAGAGTAACCAATGATTCACCACCCCCGAATGGTCTTGATTTTACTTGGGAACTACAATTGATATCATATGTAGGTACCCTATAAAGGATCCATCTCAGGAATCCAAAATTTATATTACATTAATATTAAGGGGATTCTTATTTTCAATGAAAAGAACTATAATATTTGGAAGCATAATATTCTTCCATAACTTATGTCTCCTAGTTATGATGTTTAAGAAGTTACTAAAGAAGGATTTCTTCTTCGTATATAGAATACACATCTTACTACCACTAATAATAAAAATATTGAGAATGATGGATGTGAAAAAATGTTTTACTCTAATCACTTAATGAAAGTGAGTTTCATATAGTAATGGTATTTGTAACTGAAAATGGTAATATAAATAAGATAAAAAAACATTTACGAATGAAATATAAATGTGATGATGGAAAAGTTATAAGTCTATATAATAATGTATATAGATAAAAAATTGGTTGTGTAAGAATCTGTTGGTGACTTCTCTACATGGTTAAATAATATTGATAGCACCATAAGATGTATTGCTGATAAATTATAAGACACAAATACTGTTGAAATTATATTTAGAATTATTACCGATGTATTTGATGTCAAGGATTCTACTTCTAAAGATAGTGATCCTGAAACTCAATCTCTAGATGATATTTAGAATTATTGCTGATATTTTTTTTTTCACTTATGTTATGAGAAGACAAAATTTTGGGAGAAATAAATAAAATTTTGATCAAGAAATGGATTTCCAATCATTGTTAAAATGAAAAAACAATGACAATGATTTTAATAAATAATCAAGGGATTTATAAATTAATGAGGTAGCTAAATTTTTCAACACAATTGTTTCCCTCCTTTTATTGAATAACAATAATGGAAATGTAAAAGTAAAACACTCAAATGTGGGAATTGTGAAGGGAATGGATATATTGCACATAATTTTTCTAGGATAAATTTTAGAGAATTTAATTTTGAATATGACAATGAGAAACCTCAGAAATAATTGTAGATGAAACTTAAGGAAATATTTCCTTATGACTAAAAGAATAAAAGTTATCTAAGTAGAAGAATAAATAATGATTCCACACCTTATGATGGATCTTTAAACTAATTCAAACTTATTGATCAAGATATAAATGAGAGTAAATCATATACCAATGATGTGATGAACAAAATTAAATGTATTCTAAAAATGGATCTATAGAATGAAATTGAGGAGAATAATTAACTCAATAAAGAAATAAATAATGAGAAGTAAGATATTGAAATAATAGTATTTCAAATATATGAACATGAAGTAAAACTAATGGGATACGTAGAAAATTCATCTATAAAATAGAATCTCATAAACATAGAATCTACCATCTTTTATGAAAGTAACCGAAAAAATATGAAGATAGTTGAATCTGAAAATAACATTGATGTTTTGAAAAGAAAGACAAATGAGAAATATGAATTGTTTTTAGAAGCCTAATAAATGATTATTTCTACACAATGTGAGATAATAAATATGCGAGAAAAGATCACCAAGGAAATTGATGATAAAGGATAAACATATAATGAATGTGAAAATAATGGATTAAAAAAGCTGGTGTATGATAAAATTTCTTTCACCAAGAAAGAAATGAATCCTTCATGAAAGTATCCTCCAATGAAATGTTTTCTATGATTTAGGAAGATTAAACAACAACCATTTTTTGATCAAGTTCACACTCAATATAAAAGGACATTATTTAGAGGTTATTATTGGTGTTGTGGAATTTCTGAACACATAGCTTTTTCATGTTGGTAATTCATGTGTTCACGTAGAAATAGGTACGAATTACGGGGGAGATATAATGATAAAAGAAGATAAAATGTTCCTCAAAATTATGTTGAACAGAAAAAGGAAAATTGAAATATGGTAAATGATGTGTTTTCTATGAGGGATGAATATGATATGAAATTTTAGAAAACAACGATGACTCCAAAATGAAATAGTTATTAGTTATTTGTAAAGAACAAGTTGATACAGAAAGAATGTTATAGGAATAAAAAAATCATCTAGAGAAATAGATAAAAAATGGTCTTTGATGATGTAAGAAATGTTGATAAAAAGGTATCAATTGATTGTGGGTTGAAAATTCATAAAATATGTAAGAGATGTGAGAATGAAGAGAATGTTACTAAATATCACTTTATTATCCTACCATAACAAGAATAAGGGATGAAAGAGTTGATACAAAATATATATTTCAAAACAGCTAATAAAAAAGTGAAGAAGATTATAATATTATCAGAAGAGAGTAAAAATGAAAATAAACTTTTTATAAAATCTATGAATGGTGATCAAGAGGAAGAAAAAACATCCAATGAAAAATCCATAAAGAATATGAAAACTAAAAGAATTAGAGAAGACTCTTAGTAAAAAATTCATTTTGATAAGCCATGAGGACCATCATTATTCCTAGATATTTGTACTTTTAATAAAATGTATAAAGTTGTTGAATTAAAGAATATAATATTGGAGAGTCTCTTATCATTCTTGAAAAATAATATATTGAGGTTACTATTATTTTTTCAATGTTTTTTTATACACCTAAACATTTGGATATGTTTCTTTAGATGGGTACAATTTTATTCATAAATAATTAATTTTTAAAAATTTCATAAAAAATAAGAATGTTGTAGGAAACAAGAAATGATATTACATGAATTTTATGTAATGGAAAGCATTAATAACCTTGATTATACACCCATTTTGTCTACACTAGGATCTTCCATGTTGACATAGAGTTGTTTAGTGAAAGTTCCTATGTAAAGAAACTCATTTAACAATTAGGTTATTCTGATGATTGGATTCATGATTTTAGATAAAAGTTCCCATCTTTTGAAATGAGAAATTTATCAATAAGTAAATACTTTATCATGAAACCATTAAATTTTATTGTCAATAAGGGGAGAGAACATTTTCTGGGTGGGAGGAAAATTAACCAGGGAGTGTCATGGAATAGGGGTAGAATATAAAAAAATATATGTAGAAAAAACGTGAGAATAGAAAAAAATTCCACTTTTTATTTTAAAGAGGTTAAGTGTAGGTAATGACATAGTTATTTTCAACAAACACAAAAGGGAAAATTGTTTTACCCGAATTTAGTTTTGGTTGAATTTTATTTCTATAGATAAATATATTGATTAAATAATTTATGTTGAGAAGGATGTGAGGAATGATGAAAATAAGAAATAATATTTTAATATAAGATCCAACATTATACAAACATTTAATCCAACATTATGTGAAAATCGAATCCAACATTTATTGTAAATCAAATATACTATTCTGAGAAAATTTGATCCACCATTTTAAAATAATTTGGTCAAGCATTCTATGAAAACTAGTTCTAGTATTCTCCGATAAATTAATAAAAAATTCTATGAAAATAAGATCATGAATTATATAAAAATTACATCCATCTTTCCGGGAAAATAATATCCAGCACTTTCAGAAAATTAGATCTAATAAATAGGGTCCTTGTATTAAGGAAATTATTTTCATAAATCATAATTAGGATGATGTTTTAGTGTCAAAATGACTCCAATTGAAGTTGTTTATTCAATGGTTCTGTTTATTTCTCAAAAATGAAAAGTATTAATTCAAACATATGATACTATATTTATGAAGGAAAAAGATTGGAAAGAAAATATGTTGTTGAACTTGAGTAAAAAAAGTTCTTACTTAAAAAAATGATCTTGTTCATGAAAAGTATCTTACTGATGAAGAAGATCATATTCAAAAAATAAATAGTACTCAAGAAAGGGATCTTACTCAAGAAGAATATCCTACTCATGAGAAATCATTACTCAATGAAAAGATATTACTCAAGAAAAAAAATATTACTCATGTAAATGTTTTGACTCTATAAAAGCATCCCACAGAAGAAAAATTATCTTACTTAAGAAAATGATCTTACTCATAAAAATTTTTAGACTGAAGACAAAATTTTTACTCATGAAAATTTCAAACTCAAAAAAGTATCTAATTCAAAAAATATCTTACTCAAGGGAAGTATCACACCCAAGAATAAGATTTTACTCAACAATAATATCATACTGAAGAAAAATAACTTACAAATGAAAAACATCATACTAATGAAATTTCTAGGACTCAAGAAAATATTATTACTAAAGAAAAAATTCAAACTAATGTAAATATTTTTACATAAGAAAAATATCTTAATTAAGTAAAAGTTTAGACTCAAGAAATGATTCTTATTCAAGAATAAGTTTACAATTGATAAAAGTTTCTTAGTGATAAAATGATCATACCCAAGAAAATGTTTAGACTCATGAAAAATTTTCTTAATGAAGAAAAATATCAGACTCAAGAAATGTTCCTTACTCAAGGAAAAGTTCATACTCATAGAGAATTTCATAATTAAAGATGTTTTTATACTCAGGAAATTGATCATACTTAGGAAAACATTTTTCATGAAATTTTGAAGCATTAAAGAAGGAATATAATGTTCTAAAAATCAAAAAGAATTAATGATTCGAAAATGAGTTGAATAATTCTAAAATAGATCTATAATTTATGTAGAATTAAATATTATGGAAATATCTTTTAGAGGGAAATGGTTTTTAGAACCCTGCCTAAACAATTTTTGTGGTCCCTGTTATAAGGCCCTGACCTTAAACATTACTTAATATTGAATTAAATGAATAATTCACATTGAGGAAATTTTCAGGTTTATAGTTTTAGAGAATTAGGACATAACTATTACATCTCAAAAGATTACAAAGTATACACTTCTACTAAGATTCCATAAAATAAAAACTCTTAAAAAGAAACATGTCTAGTTCCATGTTTTATATATCATGACTTTCCCTTGATCCCATCCTTGACCCTATTCCACATTAAGTCCCGTGAAAAACATTTCAAAAAAATAATTGGGGTGAGCATAAAAAGCACAGTATGGGATACACAAAGAATGAAAACTATTAGTTTTTCAAACATCAAGTAAACCATGTATAAATTTATGAAAGTCATACCTTCACCTTCATGAAGTAGTAAAAACTCATTACTGAATAAAATATCATTACTTACCTTTTTGTAACCAAAGTATTACCACAAAACCCATATAAAGATCACATAACACATAAAGGTAACTTGGGACATAAACATACTTAAGTGGAATAACCATACGGTCGACTTCCACACATATCACTTAATGGAATAGCCATACGGCCAACTTCCATACAAACTTAATGGAATATCCATACAGCCGACTTCAATACCCAATACATTAGAGGTTATAACGTAACCATCCATCCTGGTATTCACGGCACCACCCGTCATATGGTTTATCACGTAACCACCCGTCAAATTTCCAAGTACCAATATAAAATCATAAAACATAAAACCAATATAAAGGAATGATAACATTTCCCCATTTCAATCAAAATATATCATTTAAATATATTGACATAATAGAATACTTTATCAAAACCGTTTTCAATACCAAAATACATAAAAGAGTATATGGTATTTATTTTATTTTAAAAACATTACGGCTTGTTGAGGAAGCCAAAGACCAAATAATACTCGCGGCGGCGGAAAAGGTCGTTGTCACCACGTACGTTAAAAAACAAATTCCTTTTTGTCGTTTAGTAAAATGCTTCGTAGAAAAAGATTCCTTCTATATAAAAGTAAAAGTAAAAGGGGTTTATACACCGTATAAAAGAAAGTTGTGTATAAAACAAAATATGCCTCAATGAAAGGAGATTGAGACGAAGTCCCTTACCTTGGGTCTGAGTTGACTCGATCATTCATTAAATTCCTGAATAATAAACATAAGTTAATTTCTACTTTCTTAAGAACCTTTTTCAAGTTCATTATTCCTTTTATATCACTTATTACTATGTCATGAACACTATGTAATTATTTAAGTTATTAATAGTCGTTTTAACGATCATTGGTACTTGAGTCAAAAATATGTTCTTTATAATTACAAGTTGTTCATGTATCCATTATATACAGAGTTATACTCATGATGTAGATATCATATATATCATATATATCCAGTATATAAATGCATTTATAATATTACATAATCATTTAGAGGTAAGAAATGAATTGCACCTTTCATGGAGACGGTAAGTCGTACGTACGCATGAACGCTACTTTCATTTCTTTGTCATATTAATGGAATTAAAACTAAATGAGAGGTTTGTATATTATAATTCCAGAATTATATTCATCATTTAGATGTATCATTAATCATATATATCCATAATATACCTGTAATTTTAATAGTACATTACATTTGGGGATAAGAAATGAAATGCACCGTTCATGGAGACGGTAAGCCGTACGTACGCATGAACGCTACTTTCATTTCTATCTCATAAATTAATGGAAAGAAATAATAATGATATAGAGGTATATTATAATTCCAGTATAAAATAATATATAATAACTTTATATCCATCCTTTATATGTCCCACATATGGCATTAACGAATCAAATCACTTTGAGGGGGCGGTAGTCCGCAATTCCTTAAATGAAGATATCGCTTTTACCCATAATTGAAACCATAAAGGTATGCCCAAAATGAAAAATAGAGAAGCATAAGGAAAACATAAACATATTATATATCATAAATAAATATAGTGTCATCTTAATGGCCACCTTTTAAGGTGTTAAAATAATGTTGAATATTCATCGTTTCGGGAGGCCGAAATTCGCCATCCATGGAAACTTTATGTTCTTTAACCATTATATGTAGGTGTGTGTAAGTGTAGATCGAATCCTTCTTATAAAAACATCCTTGTATATTGATGATACTAGAGTTGTTAGAAAATAAATGAATAAAACGAGTATAGGGGGTTGGAAAATCAAAATAATATAAAAGGACTCAAGTGAAGACATTACCTTAGAATCGGGTAACTCCCTTTGGTTTGAGCTCAAAGGCTTCCTTGGGAAGACTTCTGCCCAAAGTGAGGCTTCAAGGAGTAAGAGAGGGAAGTGGAGAGACAATATGGACAGGAGTTGGCTGAGCCAAAGGCTTTGGGAGTGTGGGTAAGGTGGTAGAGGTGGGGGCCTTTTATAGGAGGAGAGGAGGGGCACTCTTGGAATGTAAGAAAGTGTTACATTATTTTAGAATGCATTTAGGATTTTAATGGTCCCAATTTGATGTTTTTCAAGGATAAGGTGATAAGGGTTCTAAATATAACCATACAATAGGTTTTGGACATGTTTCGGTCATAGATTTTACATTATCTTTTCATTTTATTTAAATCCTTTATTAATGAGGTAATTGTTTCATCATCATGATGTCATAAATAATTTAATATACTTAATGTCTAAAAATTATAAGAAAAATATCATGATGTAGGAAATATTTTTATATTTCTAATTAATATTTATAGTCAAAAATCTGACTTGTATAACCCCATGTAAAAATTGTTTTAGTAAAACATCTCATGTTTGTGTCATTTTTACTTTAACATTTAATAAAAAGTTATTTATGTAATTTCCCAACCAATGTGGCTCCATGGGGTCCCCAAGTTGACCCATGGATTTTCTTGGTCTTCCATGACACATACAATGAGGGTAGGACATGTTTCAAGCTCATCTCATTTTATTCAAACATTATTTTTACTTTAAACTACACTAATTACCTCTAATCGCGATTAAGAACTTAAAAGTTACTATTCACCAAAAAATTATTTTAATCTCATTGAACCACATTTTACTTCTTAATGAAAACCATGTATTTCGGATTTTTGAAAATCAAATTACAGAAGTGACAAAGTTTCATTTAAACGAAAAATTAGTTTTTTAACTACCACTTAGTGGTTTCACTATTCATCAAAAATTGAAGTTTTTCAGAAAGATACCAAAACTTCACCCTAAGCTATATTTGATATTCTGAATTAAAAAATGTTGTCTATTTTACAAAATTCCAAACATATAAGTTTCATTAATTAATTTAATAATTAATTCCTGCTGTCAGAGCAAATAGCGTGTTTTTATAAAACAATAAGTATCAAAAGATTGACACTAGTTTAAGTCTGATTTCAAAGTGAAATTAATTCCAATGACCACTATTGGATTTAATGGTAAAAATATATTATAATTTCACTTTAAAACCAATTCAAAAGATAATCTAATCATATAAATAAATTAGATTAAAAAGAGGTTTTAAATTAAAATACAACATTTTACAGTATTCATTAAAAAATGAACTTTATCGGGAAAATACCAAAAATTTACACTAAGTAAATTTTGATGCCCCAATTCTAAAAAAGAGTTATATTTGGTCCAATATAATAAATATGAGTGATCAAAACCATATTTAATGACGGTTCGCCATCAAAAGGTGATAAGTGAACCTTTAGTGAAAATTAGGGTATAAATGCCTAAAATTGAATTCCTTCCATATTATAAGCCTTTATCTTTTATTGGATAAATGTAAAAACATTTAAAAAACATATATAATCATATTTTAGTTATTTCTATCCATTCCCTCCAATACAACGGCTATGCTTTAATTACCATTTAAAATAATACTATTATATTACTAGTGTGCAATGTAAGTTTTCAAAGAAACTCATCGTTGTGTATCGAGTATGAAATCGAACAAAGCAACCCCTTTAAAGTAAAATTAATATTTAATTCGTAAATATTAATAAATATGAAAATTCTTTATTCTTCATTATTTACCTAGGATGTTACATCATTCCCCCCTTTTGGGAATTGCGTCCTCGCAATTTTATTCACTTATCAAAATAAGTGGGGGTATTTATACTTCATAGAATTTTCAGATTCCCACGTTGCATCTTCAACCATATGGTTTTTCCAAAAAACCTTTAACTGGTGAATTACATTATTTCGCAACACTTTCTCTCTTTGTTCAAGAATCTGGACTGGTTGTTCTTCATAAGATAGGTTCTCTTCCAGCTGAACTACCTCTGGACTCAAAACATGAGATGGATCTGGCATATACTTCCTCAATATTGAAACATGAAAAACATTGTGTACCTGAGATAAAATTGGAGGTAAATCCACTCTGTAAGCAACTGATGCAACTCCCTCTAGAATTTCATATAGTCCAATGAACCTTGGACTCAGCTTCCCATTCTTACTAAATCTCATCACACTTTTCCATGGAGAAACCTTGGAAAAACATGATCACCTACCTCGAAAGATAGATCCTTCCTCCCGTTATCTGCATAACTCTTCTGCCTGCTTTGAGCTGTTCTCATGTGTTTCTGAATCAACTGAACTTTTTCTACCATCTCTTCTACCAATTATGGTCCCATCAGCTTCCTTTCACCCACTTCATCCCAAAATGCTGGAGTTCGAAACCTCTTCCCATATAATGCCTCAAATGGTGCCATCTGTATACTGGAATAAAAACTGTTATTATAAGAAAACTCCACCAAAGAAAGATTTTGGTCCCAACTTCCCTGATAATCCATCAAACAAGCTCGTAGCATATCCTCCAAGGTCTGAATTGTTCGTTCTGACTGCCCATCTGATTGAGGATGAAAAGCTGTACTAAAATTTAATTCAGTACCCAACGACTTCTGAAGGCCTTTCCAAAAGTTAGAAGTAAACCTAGTATCACGGTCAGATACAATGGAGAGTGGAAATCCATGTAACCTGACTATCACTTTAAGATACAAACGGGAAAGTTGATCTAGGGAAAAATTATCTCGTATAGGAAGGAAATGAGTAGATTTAGTCAAGCGATCAAAAATAACCTAGATTGCATTATTACCTCGAGATGTCTTCGGTAATCCCACAAAAAAGTCCATGGATATGTTTTCCCATTTCCACTCTGGCACTGGAAAAGGATTTAGCATCCCTTTCGGTAACTGCCACTCTGCTTTAACCTGCTGACAAGTCAAACACTTCATAGAAAAATCAGCAATATCTCTTTTCATTCCATCCCACCAGTAATACTCCCGCAGATCTCTGTACATCTTAGTACTGCCAGGATGAACTGAAAACATGGAACTATGAGCCTCACATAACAACTCATCCTTCAACTGTGAATCACAAGGCACACATAATCTCTTCCCAAACCTCAAAACACAATCATTATCAATGTTGAATTCAGGAAAATTACTTTCTGAACCAGCTCTACCTTTTTCTGTAACTCACTGTCTTGCTTCTATGCTTCCTTGATTATGTCTGATAGAGAAGATTTCACTGATACCTGAAACAAAATAGAAGAACATCCTACACCAACAACTTCTATGACAAAGTTCATCAAATCCTTAACCAAAGGATCACATTCCAAATGCAACATTACTAATGAAGCATTACTTATTCGACTCAAAGCATCAGCCACTTTATTTGCTTTTCCCAGATGGTAATGAATTGTACAATCATAATCCTTGATTAATTCAAGCCATCTCCTCTGTCTCATGTTCAATTATTTCTGAGTGAATATATACTTTAAACTTTTGTGATCAATACATATTTCACACTTTACACCATACAAATGATGCCTCCAAATTTTTAAAGCAAAAACAACAGCAGCTAATTCCAAATCATGTGTATGGTAATTTACCTCATGATTTTTCAACTGACATGAAGCATAAGCAATTACCTGATCATTCTGCATAAGGACACAACCACGTCCCTTCAACGAAGCATCATTGTATATAACAAACTCACCATTCCTGGAAGGATGTTCCAAAACTGGAGCATTCACCAATCTTCTTTTCAACTCCTGAAAACAATCATCAAATTGTTTTGTCCAGATAAACTTAACACCCTTCCGAGTTAGCTTAGTCATTGGACTAGAAAACCGGGAAAAAATTTCAAAAAACCTTCGGTAGTAACCTACCAAACCAAGAAAACTACGGATCTCGGTTACATTTGTGGGTCTTGGCCATTCTTCAACAACTTTTGTTTTAGCAGGATCAACAGTTATGCCATATTTTGAAACAATGTGACCCAGGAAGGAAATTTGTTGTAACCAAAACTCACACTTGCTGAATTTTCCATATAGTTTATTTTCTTTTAAGGTTTGCAAGATAACCCTTAAATGACTTTCATGCTCCTCTTTACTTTTATAAAACACCAAAATATCATCAATGAATACAACCACAAACTTATCCAAGAACTCATGGAAAATTATATTCATAAGGTCCATGAATACAGCAGGTGCATTTGTTAACCCAAAAGGCATAACTACAAATTCATAATGGCCATATCTAGTATAGAACGCAGTCTTTGGAATGTATGCTTCTTTTACTTTCAACTGATGGTACCCCGACCTCAAGTCAATCTTCGAAAAAATACCAAGCTCTCTGGAGCTGATCAAACAAATCATCGATATGAGGCAAAGTATACTTGTTCTTAATAGTAATATTATTCAAGGCTCTATAATCAATGAAAAGTCTCATTGATCCATCTTTCTTTTTAACAAACAAGACAGGAGAACCCCATGGTGATGTGCTAGGTCGAATGAAACCTTTATCTAATAACACATACAATTGTTTCATTAACTCTAAAAGTTCAACTTGAGCCATTCGATAAGGGTGTTTTGAAATTGTCTTAGAATCAAGAACTAAGTCAAAAGTAAATTCAACTTCTCGATCATGAATAATACGAGGCAACTCATCAAAAAAACATCAAGATACTCATTTACCACTGGCACATCATTAATCTGAACAGTTCATTTACTTTCTGTAATATATGAAAGGTAACATTCATTTCCATCTTTTACTAGTTTCACAACTTCCTGATATGTTATCAAAAGCAAGGGTTCATTCTTGTACACAAATTGAAAAACATTCTGAAAATAAACCATTTTAGCTATGCAGTCATTCTTAACATGATAAACAGAAATCCAATCCATGCCCAAAAAAACATCAAACTCTACTAGAGTCAAAACAATAAGGTTTGCTGGTAGATTCTTTCTACACACAAGGATAGGAAGGTTATTATAATTCCTTTTTGTCACAACATTCCCTCCGGGTGTTTTTACCATAAGATCAAGATTCATATCTTGAGATGGAATTTCCAATTTACTAGAAAACTTCTCAGAAATGAAAGAGTGTGTAGACCCTCAATCAAACAAAACACTGGCATAATCAGAACAAACAAACAGTATACCTGGTACTACTTCTTTCGATGGCCCAACATCTGATGAAGTTGTTGAAAAAGATTTCACCACCCCTTTCTGCTTGTAGTCTGGCTGGTTTCCCCTAGTTGAGTTCTTAGTTAGACACTCATTTGCATGATGACCCATTTCATTACACTTAAAACATCTTACTGCTGGCTTTTCATTGCCTGCTTGATCATCTTCCTTACAGTTACGAGCAATATGACCAAACTTACCACACCGAAAGCACTTACCAAACATGGATAAACATTCTCCAGGATTCATTTTACCACCCTTCTCATAGGATGGAAATTTGGTTTTATTACCTCCTTTCTTCTTTGATGAATTCTTCCCCTTTGCCTGCCAACCGGACCTCTTATTCAGTTGTTTGTCATAGAACACCTGATCATCGACAAACACCATTTCCACCTTATCCACACATCGAACAAGTTTTTCATAACTTATGAAATCACTAGAAGCTAAATCCCTTCGATAATTTGGCTTTAACCAAGAGTAAAAATGGTTTATTTTACTATCAAGATCTCGTATGATGTTTGGAGCATACCTTGCCAATCTAGTGAACTTTTCTTCGAAAGTAGCCACTGAATCATCCTCCTACCTCAACTCTAGGAATTGTTTTTCCATCCTAATACGAACGCCTTAGGAAAATATTTCTCAAGAAACATACCTTTGAATTTTTCCCAGTGAAGATCATCAATCTCATCACTATCCAAGATATTTGTCACCATCGACCACCACTGATCAGCTTCACCTTCAAAACGGTAAATATCAAGACTAACCTTTTGATGTTTTGAACACCACATGACATCAAAAATCTTCTCTAGTGATTTAATCCACCCTTCAGCTTGAACGGGGTCAGATGATCCTCCGAATGATGGGGGATGTTTCCTCATGAAATTTTCCACCACTGAAATGTTCCTTTGCGGTTGATCTGGCTGATCTCGTGCATGGATACAACCACCACTTATAGCCTGAGTCAACTGTGCCATCACTGCAACAAACTGTTCAGTTCCAATTCTGACCATCTCAGGTTGCTGATTTGGAAGGTTTTCTTCCTCCTGATGTCGTCCCAACATAGCTGATTTGTTTCCTCTATGGAAAACCATTCTGAACAAAGAAATATCTTAGGCGAAGCAACATGGTAATCTTTAAATGCTAAATCATTTCAATCATACCATAAATTAACTTATAATTTAACAATTTTCTAACTCCTAAATTTGTCTAAACCGACCTTTGATACCAACTGTAAGGCCCCGACCTTAAACATTACTTAATATTGAATTAAATGAATAATTCACATTGAGGATCTTTTCAGGATTAGAGTTTTAGAGAATTAGGACATAACTATTACATCTCAAAAGATTACAAAGTAGACACTTCTACTAATATTCCATAAAATAAAAACTCTTAAAAAGAAACATGTCTAGTTTCATGTTTTATATAGCATGAATTTCCCTTGGTCCCATCCTTGACCCTATTCCACATTATGTCCTGTGAAAAACATTTCAAAAAAAACCTGTGGTGAGCATAAAAAGCTCAGTATGGGATACACAATGAATGAAAACTGTTAGATTTTCAAACATCAATTAAACCATGTATAAATTTATCAATGTAATACCTTCACCTTCATGAAGTAGTAAAAACTCTTCACTGAATAAAATATCATTACTTACCTTTTTGTAACCAAAGGATTACCATAAAACCCATAGAAAGAACACATAACATATAAAGGTAACTTGGGACATAAACATACTTAAGTGGAATAACCATACAGTCGACTTCCACACATATCACTTAAAGAATATCCATACGACCAACTTCCATACATACTTAATGGAATATCCATATGGCTGACTTCCATACATACTTAATGGAATATCCATATGGCCGACTTCCATACCCAATGCATTGGAGGTTATAACATAACCACCCGTCCTGGTATTCATGGCACCACCCGTCATATGGTGTATCACGTAACCACATGTCAAATGTCTAAGTACCAATATAAAATCATAAAACATAAAACCAATTTAAAGGAATGATAATATTTCCACATTTCAGTCACAATATATCATTTAAATATATTGACATAATAGAATCCTTTATCAAAACCGTTTTCAATACCAAAATACATAAAAGAGTATATGTTATTTATTTTATTTTAAAAACATTACGGCTTGTTGAGGAATACAAAGACCAAATATGTAACACCCCAAGCTTCTACGGTACGCTTCTCTTTGAATAATGTGATAACGTGTGTTGTACGCAACACCGAGTTCTAACACACCATAACTAATCAAACTAGCCGTTATGAATAGTAATACCTACTTTTTGAAATTATATATATATTATATTTGAAAATGGACTTCATTTTTGGATTCGGAATATCGAATTTAGCCTAAGGTGAAATTTTGGTACATTTCGGATAACTTTCATATTTTGATGAATAGTGAAAATTACTAAGTTTTAATTAAAAACAACTTTTTTAATCAAAATAATTAATAGTGATAAATTATGAATTTGAGTGGTTTTAAAGTATATTTAGAATATATTTTTACCATTTAATATAATGTTGGTCAATGGACATAATTTTACAATTAAACCGAACATAAACGAGTGTCAATCTTTTGGTAGTTATTATCTCTTAAAAACACGCTTTTTGTTTTGACAGCAGGAATTAATTTTAAATTAATTTCTGCCACTTATGTGTTTTGAATTTAGGAAAATGGATTCCATATTTGGAATCAGTATGTTCAAATTGTGTAAATAGGTAACTTTTTTTTTTAGACATTTTGAATAATTACTGCGGTAAATATTTTATTTACCATGGTTAAGGGTAAATCCGGTAAATAAGGGTTAAAAAATAATATTATAATAATACTAAATTACCCTAAAACGTTTCTTAACCCTATTGGTTGATACATGGTCGACAATGGGAATCTTTGGGTCTATTTTGGGACCCCATGGATCCACTTGTAAGTGATAATGACACTTTATTTTAATTAAGTTAAAATTAATACAAAAATGACACAAGCATATATCTTTTAGAAAAACAATTGTTACGTAGGGTTATTTATGTTGGATTTTAGATTATAAATATTAATTAGAAAGCTAAAGATATTTTCTACGTAATGATATTTTATTTATAATTTTTAGACATTAAATAATTTATTTTATTTACGACACAATGATGATGCAGTAATTACAATAATAGTGAAAAATTAAAATAATTGATATTATAAATAACCAAATAAATATAATATGAAACTTTTAATGAATTAAACTAATTTTCTAGGATAATATGATATATTAGGATTAATTTAATTGACTTTTTTCGATGTAATCAATCTGTTATGAGTTTCAAAAAAATCAACTATTGAATAGTGTCAAAATTGACATAAAAGAGTTCTTAAAACAAATATTATATTCTTAATTGATATTAAATTCCTAAAAATATAAGGTTCGGCCAAGAGACTTATATCATGATAGTTCCATCATTAATGTACCACTTGGGGGTCGCTTGTATGTATATAGTACGTTTATTAACCATATTATATAAAAATACAAAGAGACATTGTAAAAGTGAAACTAATTAACTTAGAGTTAATACTTAAAGATAAGGTTAATATAAGTACCCAAACCTGTCTAAATTCTATTGTTTGAGTGGTTTTCGACCTATCCCCACCTTAACCTTTGAATAATAAGCTTTTGAGCCATTAGAAACCGAATATGAATTTATTATAAATTAATATTTCTAGCTTTTCCAAAGGTGCCCCTCACCCCTCTTATAAAAGGGCACTCCTCCTTCTCATTTCTTCACACCTTCAAAGCCTTTTGGTTCGGCCAAACTCTGCCCAAATACTCTCCCAACATCCCTCACTACAACCTAGAGGCCTTAGTTTGATCAGAAAGACAACCTAAAGAGCCCTTTTGATCAAATCAAAAGGAAGAACCCGAAGAAGAGGTAATGATTTCACCACCCTTCTCCAAGTTCATTTCTTCTTCCACTTCTTCTTCCTTTGTTCTTACCATTATAAAATAATAACTCCAGTATCTCACATATACTGTGATGTTATTATAAATATTTTACAACCATATTCAGTATTCTATCCACCCTTTGAATAACATGTCACCATACGTGCGTACGCACGGACTACCGTCTCCACGTCGTGGTGTAATTGTTATTCAATATAATATTATTTGGATGGGTATAATAATGATGTGTAAATCATGTAAATAATAAATATAACATGTTAATGATTCTGTATATATGATATACCATCCATTTATATATTATTTTAATATCAAAAGAATGATATTGTCGCTCGTACGTACGTACGGACTACCGTCTCCACGAACGCGATGAGATTCATTCTCCATCGTATCCATTCAAGTATAATTATCATTTGATGATTTAAAAATGATGTTTAAGGAATAGATATCATTCTGGATATGAATAAGATACAACAACCATGGATTATGTAACAAAACATATAAAAGAAAATGAGTAAGTTAACTCCCGAAACGACGATAATTCTAAGATATTATTAACAAATCAATATTAAAAGATCATATATGATATCATATTATTATATATGATTTTTGTATAATTTAATGACAACTATTTCACCATTATACAGGAGGTTAACCTACCCCAACCAAGGAAAAGTACAAGGTAAGGATTTATTTCGCAATCTCTTCATTATCCGGGATTGTTTATACATAATTATCTATTGGGACCATGTTATCATCCACGTCCATGTTTCTTCAAAATGTATTTCAAAACATTTTTAATATTTAAAAGAATATGGGTTAAATTCATTTATACCCTTGTTTTACTTTTATAAGAGGTTTATAAGGGAATCTTTCCGTCGTTTTCCAAACAAGGTGCTTTTTAACCTTTTCGATAGAATTAAGGTAAGAATGTTTTTTTTAACTTATACGGCGGGTGAGGCTATTTTCCACCATTATAAAATCTTCAAAGCTTCCCTTACAAGCTTATAAGAATATTTTCAAAGAAAATGTTTTATTTTATATGGATCTTAAATTATTTCAAAATAAAAGGAGATATTTCTTTAAAAAGAATTTTGATTTCATCTATGTCAACATCCTTTGATGGATTTTAAGATTATTTGAAGTTGATTTATTATGATACAAAACTTCTATATTGTATTGAAGGTTTTGTGATATGTTTGACTGTGGATGTGCTATTTTTATACCATTCATAGTTTATGGTGAAAGTATTGACATTTCATATGCTAGTTTTAATATGAATGTTTATGTTATGTTTAAACCTTTTCATATGGGAATGCATTGGACTTAATATGTGACGGGTGGAGCTCGCTATAGCTCCTCGATGCATCGGTAGGTCTCATGAGACAAACTAGTGTCTTGGCACAAGGCCTTGACAAAATCTTATTTGTAGTCTTGGCACGAGGCCTTGGCTATGTGGTTATGATAGTCTGACATTATGCATTCCATCAATATGAAAGTGGTTATTGATTTTTGCATGTGATTATTCGATTAGTAGAATATCCATGTGAATAAGTAAATGGCATTATTTCATTTTATTTATGCCATACATGTTGAAAGTTCATATTTAAAAGGCTTTTGTTTTAGTTATACATTGCCTTAAATGTTTATTCTTATTTATGAAAGTTTCTGCTATATTGTTATCCTTACTGGGCATTTGAGCTCACCCCTTTTCTATGTTTTATTTTTCCCAGGATGTGAAGAAGTAAGTTATGAATGACCTGCAGGGATTTTATGAGGGGTTAATAGTGTGGATTGTGTAAAAATTATGTTGTTGTAGTAGTTTTTCATTTTATGATGTAATGTAAAACTTATGAATATATCTAGTGTTTCCAAGGCTACTAAACCAATCGGTCTTTCGAGATTTGATCTTCCTTGTGATCATGCCAATGTTATGTAATAATGCACCGACTCTGGGTAACTGGGGTCAGGGCGTTACAGTTGGTATCAGAGGAAGTTTAGTACAAACCTTGGAAGCTAGATTTAGATAAACTCTGATTAGAGCACGTAGACCTAAGATGAACTTTGAGGATTAGTATAGAAGAACTTCCTAGAATTTTGGTATTGTAGAGATTTTGTGAGTTTTCCAAGCAATACATCCCTGTCTGGATACGAGCAGGTAGAGGCGGCTCTGGCACAGATGTACCTAGGGGTAAAACCCGAAAACACCGCTTTGAGCTATACTCGAACAGGAACTGGTGCACGACAACGGGCCTTGCTGCACTCTTGGTTATGACACTCCCGGGGGATTTGCTTAGGATAACTCTCATTTTCTTTACAAATCATTTTGAAGGGATTATGAGTATATACATTCTCAAAGAAAACATTCTTATGATTATGGATTATATCCATAAATAGTTCAATTTATGTTAAGTGTTTTATAAGTATGGGATTATGTAATTTGATTCATAAATTGATCTAGTTTATGCCATTGTTTAGAAATGGCGCCTAGTGGAAGAAATGGAAACTGTATCAATGAACGCACTCCATGTAGGGATTGCCCTCCTACTCAAGATAATTATAGTGGGGCTGGTGATGAAACTGGTGCTGATCAGCTAATCACCATACTGGGACAACTTACTCAGGTTATGAATAATAACCTTACCCGTATGGAGCACCCTGATCCGCAACTTGGAGGATCAATGTTAGATCGATTCATGAGGCAACAACCACCAACGTTCAATGGGAATACAAATCCATTAGTAGCTGAGCAATGGATATTTTCCCTAGAGAAAATATTTCTGGCTTTGGGGAGCAGTGAAAGGGAAAAAGTTATCATGGCAGTTTACCGCCTCACTGGAGATGCTGATCAATGGTGGTCATTGATTCAAAATACGAAGGAAGATGATGAAGTATCAAATATGGAATGGAGGGAGTTCAAAGATCTTTTTTTTGAAAAATACTTCCCTCGCGACCATCGAGCAGATATGGAAAGGCAATTTCTGAGTCTGAGACAAAAGGAGGATGAGAATGTCACAAAGTATGAGGCTAACTTTACAAGGTTAGCGAGGTACGCTGGTGATTATATTCGTAACCCAAGAAGTAAGATTGATCGTTTCTTTGATGGGTTAAAACCATTTCTCCGTCGAGCGTTAGTCTCACAATCCTTTTCATCGTACGAAGACATTGTCTCATGTGCTATCAAGACCGAAAAGGAATTCTCTAAGTCTTATGACTTTAAAGAAAAGCAAGAGAAGAAGAGACCTGCTGATCAATCTGGGAATGGAAATAAGGGGAAGAAGGGAAAGGTTGAATATCCATCTTGTGGTAAATGCGGGAAGAAACATCCTGGTACTTGCTTGAAGGGAATGGGAGTCTGTTACAAGTGTGGTGAAAAAGGCCACCAAGCTCATGATTGCAAGGGGAAGAAGGAAGCTACCAATGTTCAGTGCTATAATTGCAGGGAGATGGGGCATTATGCAAATGCATGTCCTAAGCGTCAGGAGAACTTACCTCAGAAAAGGCCAAGGGATCAAGGCCAGGCTTATGCTATCACTACTGCTGAGGTAGAATCTCCGAAAGACGTGGTGGCAGGTAATTTAATGGTTTCCTCAAGTTTAGCAAATGCATTATTTGATTCTGGATCATTGCATTGTTTCATATCTTCCCAGTTTGCTAAGAAAATTAGATATTTCCAATTTGATTTAATAAGGGAGTTGTCAGTTAAAACTCATAAGGGAAGTATCGTTGCAACAAAGTTTTGTGAATCAGTCCCCATTAGAGCACATAAATTTTCTTTATCTGCTGATTTCATCGTCATACCTATGATTGAGTTTGATATAATCCTCGGTATGGACTGGCTTTCAGACTATGATGCGATGATTTATTGTAAGAAGAAAGAGGTTACGATTCTTGATGATAATGATAAGGAGCACCTTATTTTTAGAGCAGAATCGTCACCACCTAATTCTTATTTAGATCCACCCCCAGTAGCTCAACTTAATTCAATTATTGGGGAGGAAGAGAATGAAATAACTGTCGGTGAGGAAAGGAATGTTCAAATAGAGGATGTACCTGTTGTGAAAGAATTTGTAGATGTATTTCCGAAAGATTTACCTGGACATCCTCCAGAACGAGAAGTTGAGTTTTCTATTGATTTGATTCCTGGATCAAGGCCTATATCGAAGACCCCTTATAGAATGGCCACTGTAGAGTTAGTCGAACTAAAGAAACAACTAGAGGAATTGAGTAATAAGGTATTTATTCGCCCTAGTGTTTCTCCATGGGGAGCCCCTGTTCTTTTTGTTAAAAAGAAAGATGGATCTATGAGGTTATGTATCGACTACAGGGAGATCAATGCTATAACGATAAAGAACAAGTATCCCCTACCTCGTATTGATGATTTATTTGACCAACTGCATGGAGCTCAATACTTTTCAAAGATTGACCTTCGATCTGGATACCATCAGTTGTGTGTGAAGAAGGAAGACATTCCGAAAACAGCATTTCGAACCAGGTACGGGCATTACGAGTTTACTGTAATTCCGTTTGGATTGACTAATTCACCCTCTTTATTCATGGATCTAATGAATAGAGTTTTCAAGGAGTATCGCGATGAATTTGTGGTGGTATTTATTGATGATATCTTGGTATACTCCAAAACCTACGAAAATCATGAAAATCACTTGCGCATTATCTTGAAGACTCTGAGGAGGCATGAATTATATGGGAAGTTTAGCAAGTGTGAATTCTGGCTTCAGGAGATTTCTTTTCTTGGCCATATTGTCTCTAAAGATGGAATCTCTGTTGATCCTTCTAAGACCAAGGCAATCCAGGAATGGCCAGCACCTACGAGTATAACTGAGGTACGTAGTTTTATTGGTTTGGCAGGTTATTATCGACGTTTCGTCCAGAATTTTTCCCGATTGGTTATCCCATTAACGAAGCTCACACGTAAAGGGGTTAAATTTGATTGGACAAAAGAGTTTGAAGAATGTTTCGAAGAACTGAAGAGAAGATTAGTCAATGATCCTATATTGACTCTACCATCGGGGAATGATGGGTTCGTTATTTATAGTGATGCATCGAAGAAAGGACTTGGATGTGTCCTTATGTAGAATGATAGAGTTATTGCCTATGCATCACGACAGTTGAAAATTCATGAACAAAACTATCCTACTCATGATCTCGAGTTAGCAGCAGTGATCTTTGCTTTGAAGATATGGAGGCACTACCTCTATGGTGAAAAATGTGAGATTTATACTGATCACAAGAGTTTGAAGTATATTTTCTCACAAAAAGAACTCAACATGAGGCAAAGGAGATGGCTTGAATTACTCAAGGATTATGATTGTACGATACACTACCACCCAGGGAAGGCAAACAAGGTGGCAGATGCTTTGAGTAGAAAAAACCATGGAGTTTTGAACAATATGAGAAGTGAAAGGGATCCAATTTTCATGGATCTAGTGAAGATGGACATGGGAATAACCAGGGAAGGTGAAACATCAATGCTTTTTCAAATGGTTTCCGAACCATCTTTACTAGAAAGGATTAAGAGTTCTCAGACCGATGATGAAGAATTCCAAAAGAAGATTAAAGCTGTGAATGATGGGAGATTGAGAGACTTTGTGTATGAAGATGGAATTTTGAAATTCGGGAAAAGACTTTGTGTTCCCAATATACCTGATCTAAAAAGGGAATTGCTGGATGATGCTCATAGTTCCAATTTCTCTATACACCCTAGGAGCACCAAAATGTATAGAGATTTGAAGGAACATTTTTGGTGGGACAACATGAAGAGGGAGATTTCTGATTTTGTGTCAAGATGTATGGTTTGTCAACAAGTGAAAGCTGGAAGGCAACAGCCTGGAGGAGTCATGCAACCTCTTCCCATACCGGAGTGGAAATGGGACAATGTTACAATGGACTTTGTCATGGGGCTACCAAATAATCCTAGAAGGAACGATGCAATATGGGTTATTGTTGATCGTCTTACCAAGACAACACATTTTCTTGCTATAAGAGAAGATCTACCCCTGGAACGTCTAGCAAGACTATATATTAATGAAGTTGTGAGACTTCATGGAGTACCCGTATCGATTGTTTCTGATCGTGATCCCCGTTTTACTTCAAGATTCTGGAAAAGTCTTCAGAAATCCCAGGATACTGAACTTCATTTGAGCACTGCTTACCACCCTCAGACAGACGGACAATCAGAACGGACTATTCAAACCTTAGAAGACATGTTGAGATCTTGCTCACTTGACTTTCAGGGTATGTGGGATCAATATTTACCTTTGGTAGAAGTTTCCTATAATAATAGCTTCCATTCGAGTATTCAGATGGCACCGTATGAAGCGTTATACGGAAAGAGATGTCGTACACCAACCTGTTGGGATGACATTGGTGAAAGAAAACTTGTAGGCCCAGAACTGGTGGAGGAAACGGTGGAAAAGGTGAAAGTAATCCAAAATCACATCAAAGCAGCTCAAAGTAGGCAGAAGAGCTATGCCGATAATCGAAGGAAGGATTTGGAATTTCAAGTCGGTGATCATGTTTTTCTGAAGGTATCTCCGCGGAAGGGAGTCATACGTTTTGGTAAGAAAGGTAAATTGAGTCCCAGGTACATCGGACCTTTCGAAATTCTAGAACGAATTGGGGTTGTAGCTTACCGATTGGCAATGCCGCCAAGTCTCTCCAAAGTTCACGATGTGTTCCACGTATCACTATTGAGGAAATACATGCCTGATCCGACGCATGTACTCACCTATGAGGAATTAGAACTGGAACCCGATCTGTCTTATTGCAAAGAGCCCGTCAAGATTCTTGATACGAGAGAACAAGTGCTGAGAAACCGGACGACGCGTCTGGTAAAAGTTTTGTGGAGAAACCATAAGATGGAAGAGGCAACGTGGGAACCCGAGGAACTTATGATGAAGAACCACCCGAGTCTTTTTATGCATTAATACCCTAGAAATTACGAGGACGCAATTATTTTAAGGAGGGGAGAATGTAACACCCCAAGCTTCTATGGTACGCTTCTCTGTGAATAATGTGATATCGTGTGTTGTACGCAACACCGAGTTCTAACACACCATAACTAATCAAACTAGCTGTTATGAATAGTAATACCTACTTTTTGAAATTATATATATTTTATATTTGAAAATGGACTTCATTTTTGGATTCGGAATATTGAATTTATCCTAAGGTGAAATTTTGGTACATTTCGGATAACTTTCATATTTTGATGAATAGTGAAAATTACTAAGTTTTAATTAAAAACAACTTTTTTAATCAAAATAATTAATAGTGATAAATTATGAATTTGAGTGGTATTAAAGTATATTTAGAATATATTTTTACCATTTAATATAATGTTGGTCATTGGACATAATTTTACAATTAAACCGAACATAAACAAGTGTCAATCTTTTGATAGTTATTATCTCTTAAAAACACGCTTTTTGTTTTGACAACGGGAATTAATTTTAAATTAATTTCTGCCACTTCTATGTTATGAATTTAGGAAAATGGATTCCATATTTGGAATCAGGATGTTCAAATTGTGTAAATAGGTAACTTTTATTTTTAGACATTTTGAATAATTACTGCGGTAAATATTTTATTTACCATGGTTAAGGGTAAATCCGGTAAATAAGGGTTAAAAAATAATATTATAATAATACTAAATTACCCTAAAACGTGTCTTAACCCTATTGGTTGATACATGGTCGACCATGGGAATCTTTGGGTCTATTTTGGGACCCCATGGATCCACTTGTAAGTGATAATGACACTTTATTTAAATTAAGTTTAAATGAATACAAAAATGACACAAGCATATATCTTTTAGAAAAACAATTGTTTGATAGGGTTATATATGTTGGATATTAGATTATAAATATTCATTAGAAAGATATAAAGATTTCATACATAATTATATTTTATTTAAAATTTTTAGACATTAAATAATTTTTTTTATTTATGACACAATGATGATGCAGTAATTACTATAATAGTGAAAAATTAAAATAATTGATATTATAAATAACCAAATAAATATAATATGAAACTTTTAATGAATTAAACTAATTTTTTAGGATAATATGATATATTAGGATGGATGTAATTGACTTTGTTCGAAGTAATCAATCTGTTATGAGTTTCACAAAAATCAACTATTGAATAGTGTCAAAATTGACATAAAAGAGTTCTTAAAACAAATATTATATTCTTAATTGATATTAAATTCCTAAAAATCTAAGGTTCGGCCAAGAGACTTATATCATGATAGGTCCATAATTAATGTACCACTTGGGGGTCGCTTGGATGTATATAGTAATTTTATTAACCATATTATATAAAAATACAAAGAGACATTGTAAAAGTGAAACTAATTAACTTAGAGTTAATACTTAAAGATAAGGTTAATATAAGTACCCAAACCTGTCTAAATTCTATTGGTTGAGTGGTTTTCGACCTATCCCCACCTTAACCATTGAATAATAAGCTTTGGAGCCATTAGAAACCGAATATGAATTTATTATAAATTAATATTTCTAGCTTTTCCAAAGGTGCCCCTCACCCCTCTTATAAAAGGGCACTCCTCCTTCTCATTTCTTCACACCTTAAAAGCCTTTTGGTTCGGCCAAACTCTGCCCAAATACTCTCCCAACATCCCTCACTACAACCTAGAAGCCTTAGTTTGATCAGAAAGCCAACCTAAGGAGCCCTTTTGATCAAATCAAAAGGAAGAACCCGAAGAAGAGGTAATGATTTCACCACCCTTCTCCAAGTTCATTTCTTCTTCCACTTCTTCTTCCTTTATTCTTACCATTCTAAAATAATAAATCCAGTATCTCACATATAATGTGATGTTATTATAAATATGGTACAACCATTTTCAGTATTCTATCCACCCTTTGAATAACATGTCACCATACGTGCGTACGCACGGACTACCGTCTCCATGTCGTGGTGTAATTGTTATTCAATATAATATTATTTGGATGGGTATAATAATGATGTGTAACTCATGTAAATAATAAATATAACATGTTAATGATTCTGTATATATATGATATACCATCCATTTATATATTATTTTAATATCAAAAGAATGATATTGTCGCTCGTACGTACGTACAGACTACCGTCTCCACGAACGCGATGAGATTCATTCTCCATCGTATCCATTCCAGTATAATTATCATTTGATGATTTAAAAATGATGTTTAAGGACTATATATCATTCTGGATATGAATAAGATACAAAAAACATGGCTTATGTAACAAAACATATAAAAGAAAATGAGTAAGTTAACTCCCGAAACGACGATAATTCTAAGATATTATTAACAAATCAATGTTAAAAGATCATATATGATATCATATTATTATATATGATTCTTGTATAATTTAATAACAACTATTTAACCATTATACAGGAGGTTAACCAACCCCAACCAAGGAAAAGTACAAGGTAAGGATTTATTTCGCAATCTCTTCATTATCCGGGATTGTTTATACATAATTATCTACTCGGACCATGTTATCATCCACGTCCATGTTTCTTCAAAATGTATTTCAAAACATTTTTAATATTTAAAATAAATTGGGTTAAATTCATTTATACCCTTGTTTGACTTTTATAAGAGGTTTATAAGGGAATCTTTCCGTCGTTTTCCAAACAAGGTGCTTTTTAACCTTTTCGACAGAATTAAGGTAAAAATGTTTTTTTTAACTTATACGGCAGGTGCGGCTATTTTCCACCATTATAAAATATTCAAAGATTCCCTTACAAGCTTATAAGAATATTTTCAAAGAAAATGTTTTATTTTATATGGATCTTAAATTATTTCAAAATAAAAGGAGATATTTCTTTAAAAAGAATTTTGATTTCATCTATGTCAACATCCTTTGATGGATTTTAAGATTATTTGAAGTTGATATATTATGATACAAAACTTCTATATTGTATTGAAGGTTTTGTGATATGTTTGACTGTGGATGTGCTATTTTTATACCATTCATAGTTTATGGTGAAAGTATTGACATTTCATATGCTAGTTTTAATATGAATGTTTATGTTATGTTTAAACCTTTTCATATGGGAATGCATTGGACTTAATATGTAACGGATGGAGCCCGCTATAGCTCCTCGATGCATCGGTAGGTCTCATGAGACAAACTAGTGTCTTGGCACAAGGCCTTGACAAAATCTTATTTGTAGTCTTGGCACGAGGCCTTGGCTATGTGGTTATGATAGTCTCGGATTATGCATTCCATTGTTATGAAAGTGGTTATTGATTTTTTCATGTGATTATTCGATTAGTAGAATATCCATGTGAATAAGTAAATGGCATTATTTCATTTTATTTATGCCATACATGTTGAAAGTTCATATTTAAAAGTCTTTTGTTTTAGTTATACATTGCCTTAAATGTTTATTCTTATTTATGAAAGTTTCCGCTATATTGTTATCCTTACTGGGCATTTGAGCTCACCCCTTTTCTATGTTTTATTTTTCCCAGGATGTGAAGAAGTAAGTTATGAATGACCTGCAGGGATTTTATGAGGGGTTAATAGTGTGGATTGTGGAAACATTATGTTGTTGTAGTAGTTTTTCATTTTATGATGTAATGTAAAACTTATGAATATATCTAGTGTTTCCAAGGCTACTAAACCAATCGGTCTTTCGAGATTTGATCTTTCTTGTGATCATGCCAATGTTATGTAATAATGCACCGACTCTGGGTAACTGGGGTCGGGGCGTTACAAAATAATACTCGTGGCGGCGGAAAAGGTCGTTGTCACCACGTATGTTAAAAAACACATTCCTTTTTGTTGTTTAGTAAAACGCTTCGTAGAAAAAGATTCCTTTTGTATAAAAGTAATTTTCAAAGGGTTTTATACACCATATAAAATAATGTTGTGTAAAAAACAAAATATGCCTCAATGAAAGGAGATTGAGATGAAGTCCCTTACCTCGGGTTCGACTTGACTCGATCGTTCATTAACGTCCTGAATAATAAACATAAGTTAATTTCTACTTTCTTAAGAACCTTTTTCAAGTTCATTATTCATTTTATATCACTTATTACCATGTCATGAACACTATGTATTTATTTAACTTATTAACGGTCGTTTTAACGATCATTGGTACCTGAGTCAAAAATATGTTCTTTATAATTACAAGTTCATCATGTATCCATTATATCCAGAGTTATACACATGATGTAGATATAATATATATCATATATATCCAGTATATAAATGAATTTATAATATTACATAATCATTTAGAGGTAAGAAATGAAATGCACCGTTCATGGAGATGGTAAGCCTTACGTACGCATGAACGCTACTTTCATTTCTTTGTCATATTAATGGAATTAAAACTAAATGAGAGGTATGTATATTTTAATTTCAGTATTATATTCATCATTTATATGTATCATTAATCATATATATCCATTATATACATGTACTTTTAATAGTACATTACATTTGGGGATAAGAAATGAAATGCACCGTTCATGGAGAAGGTAATCCGTACGTACGCATGAATGCTACTTTCATTTCTATTTCATACTTTAATGGAAACAAATAATAATTATATAGAGGTATTTTATAATTCCAGTATAACATCATATATAATAACTTTAAATCCATCCTTTATGCGTCCCACATATGGCATTAACGAATCAAATCACTTTGATGGGGCGGTAGTCTGCACTTCCTTAAATGAAGATATCGCGTTTACCCATAATTGAAACCATAAAGGTATGCCCAAAATGAAAAATACAAAAGATTAAAAAAAACATAAAAATATTATATATCATCTATAAATATAGTGTCATCTTAATGGCCACCTTTGAAGGTGTTAAAAGAATGTTGAACAATCATCGTTTCGGGAGGCCGAAATTCGTCATCCACGGAAATAGTATGTTCTTTAACCATTATATGTAGGTGTGTGTAAGTTTAGATCGAATCATTCTTATAAAAACATCCTAGTATATTTATGATACTGGAGTTGTTACAAAATAAATGAATAAAAAGAGTTTACGGGGTTGGAGAAGCAAAATAATACAAAAGGACTCAAGTGAAGACATTACCTTAAAATCGGGTAACTCCCTTTGGTTTGAGCTCAAAGGCTTCCTTGGGAATACTTCTGCCCAAAGTGAGGCTTCAAGGAGTAAGAGAGGAAAGTGGAGAGACAAAATGGGCAGGTTTTGGTCGATCCAAAGGCTTTGGGTGTGTGGTAAGGAGGTAGAGGTGGGGGCCTTTTATAAGAGGAGAGGAGGGGCACTCTTGGAAGGTAAGAAAATGTTACATTATTTTACAATGCGTTTCGGATTTTAATGGTCCCACTTTTATGTGTTTCGAGGATAAGGTCATAAGGGTTCTAAATATACCCATCCAATAGGTTTTGGACATGTGTAGGTCATAGATTTTACATTATCTTTTCATTTTATTTAAATCCTTTATTAATGAGGTAATCGTTTCATCATTATGATGTCATAAATAATTTAATATATTTATGTCTAAAAATTATAAAAAAATTTAATTATCTAGGAAATCTTTTTATATTTCCAATGAATATTTATAGTCAAAAATATTACTTGCATAACCCCATGTAAAAATTGTTTTAGTAAAACATCTCATGTTTGTGTCATTTTTACTTTAACATTTAATAAAAAGTTATTTATGTCATTTCCCAACCAAAGTGGCTTCATGGGGTCCCCAAGTTGACCCATGGATTTTCTTGGTCGGCCATGACACATCCAATGAGGGTAGGACATGTGTCAAGCTGATCTCATTTTATTAAAAAATTATTTTTACCTTAAACTACACTAATTACCTCTAATCGCGATTAGGAACTTAAAAGTTACTATTCACCAAAAAATTATTTTAATCTCATTGAACCACATTTTACTTCATAATGACAACCATGTATGTCGGATTTTTGAAAATCAAATCACATAAGTGAGAAATTTTCATTTAAACGAAAAATCAGTTTCTTTAACTACCACTTAGTGGTTTCACTATTCATCAAAAATTGAAGTTTTTCAGAAAGATACCAAAACTTCACCCTAAGCTATATTTGATATTCTGAATTCAAAAATGATGTCTATTTTAAAAAATTCAAAACATATAAGTTGCATTAATTAATTTAATAATTAATTCCCACTGTTAGAGCAAATAGCGTGTTTTTATGAAACAATAAGTATCAAAAGATTGACACTAGTTTAAGTCCGATTTCAAAGTGAAATTAATTCCAATGACCACTATTGGATTTAATGGTAAAAATATATTCTAATTTCACTTTAAAACCAATTCAAAAGATAATCTAATCATATAAATAAATTATATTAAAAAGAGGTTTTGAAATAAAATACAACATTTTACACTATTCATTAAAAAATGAACTTTATCGAAAAAATACCAAAAATTTACACATAGTAAATTTTGATGTCCCGATTCTAAAAAAGAGTTATATTTGGTCCAATAGAATGTATACGAGTGATCAAAACCATATTTAATGACGGTTTTCCATCAAAAGGTGATAAGTGAACCTTTAGTGAAAATTAGGGTATAAATGCATAAAATTGAATTCTTTCCGTATTTTACGCCTTTATCTTTTATTGGATAAGTGTAAAAACACTTAAAAAACATATATAATCATATTTTAGTTATTTCTATCCATTAACACCAATAAAACGTCTACATGTTAACTACCATTTAAAATAATATTATTATATTACCAGTGTGCAACGTACGTTTTCA
The DNA here is from genome assembly GCA_963277665.1 of Viscum album. Classification (NCBI taxonomy): domain Eukaryota; kingdom Viridiplantae; phylum Streptophyta; class Magnoliopsida; order Santalales; family Viscaceae; genus Viscum; species Viscum album. The sequence continues at coordinate 284,040,113 of OY728164.1, read as the reverse complement.
AAGAAACTCATCGTTGCGTATTGAGTAAGGAATCGAACATAGCAACCCCATTAAAGTAAAATTAATATTTAATTCATAAATATTAATAAATATGAAAATTATTTATTCTTCATTATTACCTGGGATGTTACACCTATAAAAGGAGATATGTTTTATTTTGTAAAAGTGACAAAAAATTATTCATGTGATCAAACTCTAAAATATGTGGAACTTGTAATGTCTATCCAACAAAAAATTGTGTTTTAGGTTGAAGTAGAGGTAGGTTCATATAAGAAAGTTCATCGGGCCGAGTTCCCTCAGAAAAAAAATCAGTTGTCTATTGACTTTATACTCAAATGAAGGAGCATTAGTAGAAGAAGAATCAGACTTATCTATCCACCATTAGACTGTTGATCCAGACTGGAAAGATCAGACTGATCTATACTGAGATTTTTTTTCAGACTGAGGTTCTAGAAGAATATTCAAGAACGAAATATTTTATAAGTGAATTTTTGATGATCTTGGTGAAGGTACACATGTAAATTTGAATTCACCTTACTTTTGGATGATGTGAAGACATTATGAAGTGGATCAGAAAAGAAAAATAAAGTGAATATTGAAACTATAGATTCTTACTAATTATTGAAAAGGATTATTTTGGGAAGTGGTTACTGAAAATGAAATTTTTGTTTTAGAAAAAACTATAACAGGAATGTTACTACATGATTTGTAGAGGTTTTCTTATCTTGTAGCTTTTTATTCTAGAATGAATATAGTGAAGAATCCTTGTTGGTGGGACTATCCAACATAGAGTGGATTAGGCCTTTGTACGAAACCATGTAAATATTGTCTGTTTCCTTCTCTTTATATGTTTTCAAATAAAAGTTTATATTGTGAGTTATCTTTGGGTGGATTATACCTCTAACATGTATTATAGGTTATTAATGTTTCTGTAAATAAGTTAAGAAATTTCTTATAAAAGAAAAATGAACCACTCATTCACCCCTATTAGGTATCTTCATCCTACTTGGGAACTAAAACCTACATTATCACGTTTATTGTTTTATAAGATCTATTCATTAGGGTAGGATCATTATGTATGTTGTAATCCATTTAATAATAATGAAACTATAATAAATGTGGTAAAATAAATCACCTCAATATTATCACCACTAGTTATATTTGAAAAAATACAACAACAATGATACTACCTATACTTAACACTTAAACACTGATAATTGAATTCGATGACAATATCATGTGTTTCCATTAATTTTATATGTATTAATATGTTTTTTATGTGTTTTTATCAAGCATTCTATGCTTATAAATGTAAATATCCCCCATTAGATAAATATTTCACTTATAGTTATTTTTTCCCTGATTTTATAAAATCATTTTCATATGAATCTCAGTACATTTCACATTAAATAATTATTTAATTTTAATTTTAAATATAATATAATCATTATTAATTATTTTAATGTAGTGAAAAAAAATATTTTCCCTCTTTTGTTATGTTTTTTTGAAACAATTTTTTATCATTTTGAACATTTAATTGGTTATAGATATTTTGATCTACTCCCTCCAAAATCAGTGTCGTCACTATGTCTCGACCTTGTGATCATCTTTTAAATAAATAATTATCCATAAAAATTGTATTTATTCACAAAAAACTATTGAAAATTAAATAGTTTTCTAACATGAAACTCACATATCTGAAAGTTAATTTAAGATAGGGATAGGTAATTAACTGTATTATTTTATTAAAATAGGAGAAATATGGAAGAATAGAATAGTAGAAAAGGATTTTGGAATAAATGTAATATGTATAATATGTTATTAACTTTTTATTTACATTTTATTATGTATTTTCATGTAGAAATATTATTTTTGTATTTGGAGTTTCTATAATCATATACTAAATATTTAAAATAGACATATCTTTTCATATATGAAAAAATATTATATTTTTAAAAATTTATATATAATGAGATAATTTGAAAATAACAATGATATTGGGGACTGAAAAATATAAAATAAGGTTATAAAAAAATCTTCACGTACTTGAAAAAAATAATAATCAAGACCCCACACATGATCTGATATTTTGAAATACTAATGTCCTAATTAAAAATTAAAATTATTGAAGTAATATAGTGGTGTTCAAGATTTAAATTTTCATCAGATTATCTAGTAACAATATTAATTGTCCAATATCTATCAAATGGGTCTATTTTTCATATACCATTTGTTGTTATTTCAATAATTAATATAATAAAATTAATTCAATATTTCATATAGTTATGTTCCCCCTAAAATAATTTCATATTTATTTATTGAGGGGATTTTTTATTTTAAGTAATTTTAAATAATAATCCTCTCAACATATTAATATTCAATTTTATTACAAGTTACTCCTTTATATATTATAAAATTTTATTAATTGTTTATCTTCTTTATTCAATAAATATGTTTGTCAGTGGATAAACTATTCTCCATAGTGAATATTTTATTCATGAAAGGCATAGATTTTTCACTTGTCAATTTCAGAAATCTATCTATTATTTTAATGGTGGGAAATCACAATTTCTTTTCAATAGGGGGAGTTTTTCTCCCTCTACCCATCTTTTTCCCATTCGCAATAGTAATGTGGGAAATTTCAAAATTAAATCCTTCAAAAAGGGGGATATTATGATTATAAATAAAAATTAAATATAAACATTTCAATATTAACACTCAATATTTGTATCCCCTCTCTATAGTAACTAAAAATTACCAACATAAAGAAATGTAAAAAAGTTAAAAGTAATTTTATAAGTTAATGATGCTATAATTTGATAAAAATACATAGTTAAATCTATAGATTTTTTATTCACATAAAAAATGAAATTTAAAATTTAATTACACATCAATTATATTATTGATGGATTTTTGTTGTCTCAGGATCATATTTCATGTATATTATCTATCCCTTATAATCTAAATTAACGAATAATATAATTTATATGATATAAAATTGATTGATAATTTATATCCTTTCTTTTATAATAATTGTTTGATAAATTTTATGATCATTAAAAAATTATTATTGTGTAACATCATGTATTAGAATGTCTATATTTCATTCATAAAATTTCATGAACTATAATTTATTGGAATGAAAATATATGATAAGGGAAATGTCGATGTAATAAATTTAATCATTTACTCCTAGATAACCCCACCACTTTAATGTGTGTCTTTATTATGTAAAATTTCTTTTTTAAAATTTCATTGAATCAATATGCCTGGATTAGAAGAATAATAACTATGGGTTCAAAGATAAGATAAAATGTGTGTATTTATTGAAGGTATTTTCATTCCATTGGATGGAAAACAATTCAACACCATGAAATGTGTTGGGAATTGGTCAAGAATAACCTTTTATAATGGTTGGTCCATTTCTATTACCAGTTATAAGAGGGAGTATATTTAAATGGTGTAGTATATCATGTTCCAAATTTATTGTTATCAGAAAAGGGGAGATATTAGTTTAATATAAAATCATGATCATCATTAAATGATAGAACAAGTGTTATCAAATTAGTTTTTATATATATACCACAAGTCTTGATATATATCATACACCATTTATTTAATCATTATTTTATAATGTATTTTGATCATCAAAATGAGAATAATGTTTAGATATTCTATGAATATTGTAATTCAAAAACATGGAATTAAGGTGTTTTAATGTTTATAATATAACTATATATTTCATAACATGAATAATAATTTTTTATATTATAATAATAAAATGGTACTTTAATAGTAAAATAGACTATGAAATAAGACTAGGAAGTTTTAGAATTAGCAATGTAAATTACCAGACTCAAGTCTCTTAGAGTTGGTTGTTAATTTATTACATTGGCACCAGATACATGGAATCACATCCCAAAGGAAAAAATAGTTCATTATTTTTGTTAAACTAGGTACAAACATGGAACTCATTTCACATTTTAAAACATTAAATACATAACATGTTTTCTCTGAGGAAAAAATTATTCTTAAAATTACATCCCTGCATATCAATCAAAAAATACTTCATGGAATCCTTCTGAAAATAAAACATATGAAAAGGGTGAGAAAAATTACACATTAATGGTGATAATTAAATAGAATATTTCTTGAATTAATAATCATAACGAATATGGAAAGGTAGATAATTGAATCGCATGTCATTTAGTAAATATACTCATCATAATATGATATAAAAAATGAAAATTAAATAATGACATATAAATTATCACATAATCACTATAAATTCACATGTATACTCCAAATAATAGAGTAATAAAATGTAAATCAATAAATTATCTTATAATGAGGTAATTCATAATTCCATACATATAAAACATATAATCAAGGCCTTCCACAGGGCAATTTAAACGAATTCATAGAAACCTATCTAAAGATGCCAAATAATTTATACCTTGAGATATACTGAAGAATTTTGTGGATATATATAATTATCCACCAACAATCACAAAATAAATTCAATGAATTACTCATATAAAAGTTGTTAGAAACCTCATGTATTAATCATGTTTTAATGATCACAAATCCTATTTCTGTTAATTAATCTCAATTTTAATTACACATCTTTCTAATGATCTTTAAGTCTTATAATGTTAACTACTCTCTTTATTATTTACAAGTCTTATGCATGATCACAAATCTCACTTATATTATCATGCATTTATATTTATCATTCATGTTTTCTTACTCTCTAATGATTAAACTTAATCCATATTCTGCATATTACTATTTAAGTATAAATACAGATATTTTTTTAAGTATGGACACACCGTGAAGGAAACACCGTGACCCAGACACCGTGAAGGACACAGCGTGACCCAGACACCGTGAAGGACACATCGTGACCCAGACACCGTGAAGGACACACTTTGACCCAGACACTGTGAAGGACACACTGTGACCCAGACACCATGAGCTACACACCATGACATGGAGACACCATGAAGCACATACCGTGAATCACTTACCATGAAGCACTTATCATGAACCGCAAACCATGAAGACTTTACCTTGATGAAGATAGCGTTTACATAATCATAGTGACATCATTTCTTAAATTTTTGTCAATATTATTTAAATAAAACTAACGGTCATATTTGATTTTTTAATGAAATTAATGTTATTTAATGATAGTTGTTGGCATGTCAGGAAACAGTATCTCGTACCCATGAAAAGGGAATCATTCATACTTCCAAAACGAGTGGAATATAAATAAGATTGAGAAGCAGTACATGTAATAAGTGTAAGCAGTACATGTGCACAATTGTGACGATACAACAAGAAGAACATACATACGCCCGAGTGAACTGTTCTGAACAAAAAGAACAATCCTGATCAAGTAGGAGATCTCAAGACTTTCAAAGAACTCTCCTGAGTGTAATCCAATACCACTGAGGAACACACAACGAATCGAGAGATAATTTTCACTCTTGTAGAACACAATCTGAATTACGACACTCTGTTTTTCAACAGAAAAACCAGAGGACTAAGAAGCAATTCTACTGAATCCAATGAGTCCAGAGCTGCATTGAAAATCACTAGAACTTTCTAAACTCTTATCTATTCTCTCTAAGTGATTTTTTTATTTACTTTCGAGTAGTGTGGTGTACTATATATATCTCACACACACTGTCTCCTGCACTAAACTGGAGGATATAAAAATCCTCACTCTAAAACTCTTAACTATTTTTTACCCATGTCAACTGTGGAAGAGGTCCTTGTGTGGCATGATCTCTGTTTTGTTTCCCACGAAGAAAAGTGGTAGAGGTCCCTGCTTGGACTGGACAGTTGTGTAAACTGTTGTTAACGCCGATCCAGGGTGTGGATCAAATTTATATAAATTTAAGAGGACTAAGTCTCGGCTTGAGACTGAACCTCTTGTTACATCTCTTATACATCATTAGTTTAATTTTAAAGAATAATACATAAATCTTTTATACTACGCTGCAATTAATTTGAAATTAAAAAATATTTTAAAGCTACATTGATAGTTAAATTAGAAAGTTTTTACACTTATTGTAAATCAGTATGTTAGTTTCATAAGTTAGTTTGATTTTGTGGTAAAATTAAATGAGATCCAATCCATCTTTGAGAAGCTAAGTGAACATTTACAATCTGTATAAATTCACTACAATTTTACTTGTTTTATAAATTGGGGGATTTTAAATAGAAAATATTTTAACAGAAATTTTAATTGGAAGTCAATTCACCCCCTTCTTGAGTATCCACTCTGACCAACATTTGGTATCAGAGGTTATTTTTATTTAAAGATTTTTTTGAAATAATATATTTTCATAGCTGTGATTTTAGTTTCATATTTAAAGATCGTAAATTTCAATTAGTTCTAGATTTTATCTCTTTAATTATACTTTCTAAAATCTAGCTATAGACAATAGACTAGAGGGTGTTGCTACTAACAGACCACCTTTCTTCAATGGTACGAACTATGATCAGTGGAAGCATAAAATAAAAATTCATTTACAAAGCAAGGGTTTTGATATTTGGAATTCTATAGAATCTCAATATAAAATTCCAGAAACCGAATGAACAACTTGAGATGAAACTACAAATACTACCTATAATAATAATTGTAAAGCTATGAATTCCAGGTATTGTGCTTTAGGAGATGAAGTGTTTAACAAAATTTCTTCTTGTAAAACTTCTTTTAAAATTTGGGATACTTTAAGTGTTTCTCATGAAGTAACAACAAATATTAAAGAAATGATATTGAATACATATACTATTAAATATGATAATTTTAAAATTAAAACTAATGAACCTATTTCTAATATGTATCTCAGGTTCAATGAGATAGTCAATAAAAAGAATTCACTCAGTAAAGTTGTTCTAGCAATGGAACAAATTATGAGGATACTGAGATGTTTATAAGACAGATGGAGAGGCACATTTGTTTCAATCAGAGAATCATGTGACATTGCTGCTATACCCGTCAAAGAAATCATTGGTAAGCTTACAATGTATGAGGAAGAACTCAAGGTGAATAATTAGGAAGAGAATGAACCAAAAAAGAAATCATTGGCATTCAAGACTACTTCTTCAAATAAAAAAGACATTGAAAAAGTACCAATACAAACTGATAGTTCAACAAGTGAAATCTTAGACCTTGATAGTGATGATGAAAAGTCTCAGATATCCAGAAGGTTTAATAAATTTTATAGGACGATGAAATATTTCAAAAAATCAAATTACCAAGGAATGTATGACAATAAGGGACATTGGAAGAAGGACTGGAAAAAGCCAGATAAAAGTGATGAAGTTGTTTGCTATGAGTGAAAAAGAAAAGGACACATTAAATTAGACTGTCCAAAGCTAAAATTCTAGAAGAAATATGATTAAAAGGATAGTAAGTACAAGAAAGCTCGGAAGGCTACATGGAGTGCTTCTGAAGAAATCACAAGTGAATCTAAAATGTATGATTTTGAAATGAATCGTTCCAACATGTGTTTCATTTCAAACACATCTGAGGTAACCTCAGATACTTCTGTTTTAAATTTTTATTATTTAGGAGATGATGCAGAATCTGATTTGGATTCTGAAAACATGACTAGTTAGGAATTATTTGAATATTTTAATATACTGGAGGAGACATGAAATGAACTTAATGATAAAGAAAAATCATTAAAGAAACAACATGTTCTCACTACTACTGTTAAAACTGAACTTACTATTGAAAAAGAGAATAATGCTCAACTGTTAAAGGAGAACACTGAACTGAAAATGTCTAATGAGAAACATATAAAGGACTTAGAGAAGTTCAAAAATGTAAAGGATAAACTAACTCAACTGCTAGGAAAGCAAGTGGCCCCAAAATACACTAGTGGAATAGGCTACAAACCAAGATAGAGATAGTTTACTAAGAATAGCTTTATTCCTAAATCTCGACAGAATACTACTAGTTCTAGTTCTGGAAATCCCTATGCTTTAACTAGTTATTCACATAGTTATAAATCAAATACATTTTATCATTAAAAATCTATTGATTCTTTAAATTATATGAGAACCATAAGACAAATTTTGTTACCAAAATCATTGATTGCTAACCTTTCTGGATCCATGAAGGTATGGGTACCAAAATAATACTCTATCTAAAACTATTTTGTAGGAAACCAGCATGAATAGTTCCCACAAAAAGACATGGTATTTGGATAGTGGATGTTCATGAAATATGTCTGGAGATTACTCATGTTTCAAGAGTTTAGTAAATGTTGATGGAGGATATGTCACCATTGGTGATAATTCTAAATGAAAGATCATCATCCTAGGACAAATTGGTAACACTGATTCAGTTTTAATTTATAATGTTTTAATTGTCGATGGACTGAAATATAAGATGTTAAGTATTTTTCAATTATGTGATGATGGTTTTAATGTCATGTTAGAAAATGATTCTTGTAATGTTTTTAAGTATATAAATGTTTTAGTATTTTCTACATTAAGAAATGAAAATGTTTATGATGTTGATCTAAATTCATTAGCTAAACAAAATGTTACCTATTTAAATTCCTTTCATAAAGAGTCATGGTTGTGGCATATGAGATTAGGACACTACAATATACACTCACTTAGGAAAATAAATAGGAACAACTTGGTTAGAGACTTACCCAATATTGAGTTTTCAAATGACAAAGTGTGTAATCCCTGTCAAAAGAGAAAGCAACACAAAATCTCTTTCAAACCAATGAAATAATTCTCAACTTCTCAACCTCTTGTGTTGGTTCACATTGATCTATTAGGACCATCTAGAGTTTCTAGCTTAAATGGGAAGCACTATGTCTATGTCCTAGTTGATGAATTTTCTAGATATACTTGGGTATACTTCTTAGCTCACAAAAGTGAAGCTTGTTCTTATTTTGTTAAATACTCCAATTCTGTAGAAAACCTTAGTGGACTTAAGATTAAAACTATAAGAAGTAATCCCAATCGTGAGTTTGAAAATCATAAATTTGAATCTTATTTCTCACACAATGGATATAGTCATAACTTTTCTGCTCCTATGAGATCTCATCAGAATGGTGTAGTATAAAAAAGAAATAGAACCCTGCAAGAAATTGCATGAACTATGCTTAATGAATATGACCTACCTATTTTCTTTTGGGCTAAAGCTGTGAATATAGCTGGTTATATTATTAATAGAGTCTTAATTAGACCTGTTCTTAATAAGACCCCTTATGAGTTGTGGAATAATATAAAACCTAAAGTCAATAACTATAGAGTCTTTGTTTGCAAAGTCATTATTCCCAATACAAAAAATAATCTTGATAAGTTTGCTTCTAAGAGTGATGAAGGAATCATTTTAGGATATTCATTAACCAGCAAAGCCTATAGAGTTTTCAATAAGATAACCAAGTATGTGGAAGATTCTGTTCACATAAAATTCGATGAAATTGATCCACATTAGTCTAAAACCTCTCTTGAAAATCTCGAAGAAGATTTATCTATTCTAGACCTTAAAGATAATATCAATGAACTTGATATAAAGTCAACCAGCTTTGGACTTGATCCAGAATCTGCTTCAAATGAACCTGAACCTAGAGAAGAACCTCAAATTTATAGTCATGCCTTTACTAGATCAACTATAATTCTAAAGAATCACCCTTTAGATGTTGTTGTATGAAATCTTGATAGAGGGACTCAGACTAGAGCTTCTCTTGGAAATCAGGTTGAACATCAAGCCTTATTATCACATCATGAACCAAAAAACATTTATGATGCTTTTAATTATGAATTTTGGGTGATTTTTATGCAAGAAGAAATCAATCAGTTTGAACGAAATAATGTGTGGAATCATGTTGAAAGACCTAAAGAAACTTTCACCATAGTCTCTAAATCGGTGTTTATAAATAAATTAGATGTGTCTGGAAACATAGTTAGAATCAAAGATTGGATAGTTGCACAAGGATTTAGTCAAGAAGAAGGAATTGACTATGAGGAGACTTTTTCTCCTGTAGCCAGATTAGAAGCTATTAGGATTTTACTTGCTAATGCTGCACATCTAAATTTCAAACTATATCAAATGGATGTCAAGAGTGCATTCTTAAATGGATATATTGGTGAGGATTTTTTTTGTTGAACAACCACTTGGATTTTCAAACCCTCATTTTCCATATCATATTTTCAAATTATCAAAAGCTTTATATGGTTTAAAGCAAGCTCCAAGAGCTTGGTATGATAGATTAAGTACTTTTTTAATTTCTAAAGGTTTTACAAAAGGTATAGATAACCCTACACATTTTATAAAATAAATTTCTAAAGATGTTTTAGTTGTACAAATTTATGTAGATGATATTTTTTTTAGATATTCAAGAAAATCCCTATGTACTCATTTTTCTAAAATAATGCAAAATGAATTTGAAATGAGTTTAATGGGTGAACTCAAATTCATTCTTGGATTTCAAATCTCTCAAAAAGATGATTTAATTATTTTAACTCAAAGTAAATATACTAGAGATCTTTTAAAATGTTTTTGATTGGACAGCACAAAAAGTAGTGACACTCCCATGAGTACCACCTATAAGTTGGATCTTGATGAAGATGGTAAATCTGTTGATCAAACCACTTATAGAGGAATGATTGGAAGTTTACTCTACCAGACTGCTAGTCATCCTGATATTATGTTTAGTGGCTGTATGTGTGCTCATTTTCAAGAAAACCCTAAAGAGTCACATTTAAATGTTGTAAAGAGAATTTTCAAATATCTAAAGCATACTCCCAATTTAGGATTGTTCTATCCCAAAGGACAATCATTTGAACTAGTTAGTTATTCTGATGCTGATTTTACTGGATGTAAGTTAGATAGAAAAAGTTCCTCTAGAACATGTCATCTTTTAGGCATGTCACTAGTATCATGGTGTAATAAGAAACAAAAATTTGTTCTGTTATCTACTGGAAAAGCTGAATACATAGCTACTAGAAGTTGTTGTGCACAAATTTTGTGGATGAAACACACATTACTAGACTATGGGTATCAATTCAGATATGTCCCAATAAATTGTGACAACACAAGTGCTATTAATACTTCTAAGAATATTATTTCTCATTCTAGGACAAAACATATTGATGTAAGACATCACTTTTTGAGAGATCATTATCAAAAAGGTGATATCACTTTGGAATTCATTGGTACTGAATATCAACTTACTGATATATTCACTAAACCATTAAATTCTAAAAGATTAGACTACATCATAAATTATCTTGGTATGATTAATCATAAATAGATATCTTACTGATCTTAATACTCAATAAATTATTGTATTTTACTTTACGGTTTCATGCTCACTATTTTACAGTTACTGTTTCATTGATACGGTCTCACAGTTTAACACCTTGTACTCACGACCTGTCACTTTACTATCTCATCGTGATGACCACCAAATGTCTCAGCGTGATGATTGTTTTTCATCACACTGTAATGCCTACTCTCGGTCTCACCGAGATGATTATTTATAATCTTATTTTAACACGTATCACAGTAATTTTTATTTCACCGCTATTTGATTTCCGGCGTTTTTGTGTTTATGACGTTTGATATTCCCAAATGATAAAACATAAGGGTTTCATTTGATTCCTTACCCGAACACTCTCTTGAAACTTCTCATTCTTGAAAACCTTATCTTCCCTCTCGCCCAAACATTCCGTGGATTCCAAGGATGAAGTGTCCATCTTAACCATCGTCTAAGAAGCGCCGCTCTATGAAACATAAAACGATACCGAGGATAGCTCCCGAAGGTCCTCTAAACCCAAACTTGGTAAGCCATACTGTTGTACCTGAAAAAGAAGTTTTCCCTGAGTGGCTGTTGTCTAGAAATTTGTTAGTTTTGAACGTTTTAAGAGAATAAGGATGGTTTGAACGGTTCTATGGACAAAATAGACTGATTTACCCGAGGATGGTATCTCAATTATACCAATATTTGAAGTTTTCCTTTGATTTTGGAAAAAGTCTTATGGGGACCAGCTAGATCAATGATCAGAAGTGTTCCTTCTCTTCATGGATGTGGGATGCATGCCTAAGAATTCCACATGAAGGATTTTGTGAATACTTCTAGAGAGACCCTCCTCCATCTTCTGAAATCTTCAATCTAGAGAATGCTTTCGAAATCCTGACTGGTAATGGCACTAAGCGATGGGCCATAACTACTGAATTAGATGGGGAGACAAGACTTATTTTCAAATTTGTTCAGAATTTGATTAGTCCAATAAAAGGGTATTTTGATGTAATGAAATATCAGGATGTGTTTCTGATTCACTTGTTGAAGAATGGCCATATGATCAACATATGCAAGTATGTTATTAACCATATCTGTGAGATGATCAAAGTCACTTCCAAATCCACCACCTTATTTTACTCTAGGATGATTTCAGCCATGTTAGTTGCCAAAGGGATGGTTGGACCGAATGAAAAACGTTATAGGACATTGATTTCTGCTTATCCATGCCTATCATCAGAAGGATGACGATAAGATGGAACCCTTGGAAGAAGCAGTGGGTTGAGGATAATGATCAAATCTATAAAAACTATAATCCTGTTGATTATCCAAAAATACCTAAGAATCTATCTGATCCTTGTTTGGAATCAGATGAAGTGGATGAGTATTCAGAAGAAGAAGAAGAAGAAGAAGAAGAAGTAACCACTGAAGTATAACCTAGAGAAGAAGCTGGAAGACCTCCAATGGAAACAGTTCCTTTTGAAAAAGAAAGGGTTGTTGTCCCTACTGTTATCCCTGCTAAAATACCTCAAGGAGAGGAAGTTGGTGTTGGTTTTAGAGAAGATGAAGCTCATTCTTCTAGTGAAGATTTCAATCGAGAAACTCATCCTAATGCAGCAAGAAAATTGGTTTTTCCTGATTCAGAATAGCTAGAAACCATAGAGACAAACCCTATTGAAGGGGATCTCTCTGTTGAGAAAGAAGCAAGTTTGGAAGTTCAACCAGTGGAACAATCTATTCCCAAGATAATTCCCTCTGCTGAAGATAGGATGGCAATTTCCATTCATCTAGAAAGGAAAGAGTTTGCTGAAAATATTAGAGATGATCCTGTGGATCTTGATCATGTTGCTAAGCCTATAGTCTCTTAAATGGAAGCAGAATTTGAGGGGAAGGAATATCAAAACCATGAGATTATTGAAGTTGGATCTGCTGAAGCTTCTCAACCTACTGTCACATATTCTGTGTACACTCGGTATGAGTTCCCAAGCTTTTATGACGTGAATGAGTCACAACATGTGACTACAACTGGAATGGATATTTTTTCTCTATTTCAACTGAAGTCTGTAGCTCATCCAGAACCAGTACCAGAACCAGAGCCTCAATCTGAATCAGAATCTGTTCCTGATGATGACTCTGAACCGCAACCAAAACTTGAACCTCTACCTTTACCTGCACACTTACCCGAACATAACTCCTTTGTGACTAAAGATGATCTGAATGTTTTTGGAGAGACTCTGTTAGCTGGAGTTGAGAAGATCTTATCCCCTCAACCTCGTCCAGTGACTCAACTGAGTCAAGAAGATGCATCAATTATCTTGGAAAATATTATATTGCATATTCAACAAAGGATGATTCGAGAAATTTATGAAGTCAGAGTTGAAAATAATCTTCTCAATGCTGATGTTGAAAACCTAAAAAATATGGTAGAAAACTTGCAGAATGAGTTGTATTTGAGATCAGAGCATGCTCCTGTCTCTGCCCTTTCACCGGTTGCTGCTTCTCCTGAGCCAACTAATTCCACCCTTGCTTAGGAAATAATTTCTCAAATGAATCCATATCTGCTATCTTATGTTGAAATTATTGGAAAAAGACACACCAAGATGCTGGAACGTATGAGGGAGCTTATATAAAATCTGAATAAACTCACAGATGAGTACACTGGATGCCTGCAAAAAGTTCTTAAATAGTTCAAAGTTCTATCTGATGTTGTGAAAGCTTCTCCTGCTTTAGTTCAACCTTCAGTTCCTCTTTTGGATGATTCTTTGATGAGATCCATAATCAAGGAAGAACTTCATAATTCCTTAGGTGTCTTGCATATGTCTTCTTTGTCAGAAGTGGTTAAGAATAGTGATCGAGCATTGGAATTGGTTAGAAATCATTCTATGATAGATAATGATGCTCAACAGGAGATCATTAAGAAAATAGATTTTTATCTCACTCAAGTTTTCTCCAAAATTTATATGATAGTCACTTTAGATATCTTTTGGAAAACCTAAAAATTCCTCCTGTAACTCAAGCTTTTAAAGCTCAAGTTCAGAAACATACCGAGTTCACCAGATTGTTGGACAAAATCATGGGGAATAAGGACAATTTTGAAAAGGCTATGCAATATGGTGGGGAAAAAATTACTGATTTAATCAATCTTCTGAAGCCATATCATCATGTGCAGAGTACTGCTATAGTTTCTCCAGCTACTGTACCCCTTAGACCAGGTATACCTGCCTTAGCCTCAACTACAATGTCAGTCATCCAAGCTCTTTCTCAGATCCGTCCAGCCATTATTGACCAACCACAACCTATATCTTAGACTGCTCCTACTTTGGTTTCTTCTATTTTTGAAGGTCTACCCTTACCCACTTTGTCTACCACATCTATGCCTTCTTCTACTTCAGCACTGGCTCCTGCTGCTGCTAAAGGCAAGGAAAATGTGGATCCCTGTAGTGTCGAGAGACTTTTTTCTTTCCTTTTTATGGGATGTCATTTCTTGTTTCTTGTTTATATTTCTCTTGTATGATCTATTATGAAACATTTTTAATGAAAAATTCGTTGTTTCATTTCATTTTCTCTAATTTTTGATAATCCCAAAAGGGGGAGAAAAACTAAAAGTATCAGTACGATAATGAGATATTCTATGTTTCATTTCATTTATATTTTGACTATACATTTTTTTTGATCATCAAAAAGGAGGATATTTTTGGACACCTCATGTATTAATCATGTTTCAATGATCAAAAATCCTATTACTATTAATTAATCTCAATCTTAATTACACATCTTACTAATGCTCTTCATGTCTTATGATGTAAATTACTATCTTTATTATTTAAAAGTCATATGCATGATCACAAATCTAACTTATATTATCAAGTATTTATATTAATGATTCAAGTTCTCTTAATATCTAATGATTAAACTTAATCCATATTCTGCATATTACTGTTTAAGTATAAATACAAATATTTTTATAAGTATGGACACACCGTGAAGGACACACCGTGACCCAGACACCGTGAAGGACACATTTTGACCCATACACTGTGTAGGACAGACTGTGACCCAGACACCATGAAGAACAGACCATGACCAAGACACCGTGATGGAAACACCGTGACCCAGACACTATGAGCTATACACTGTGACATGGAGACACCGTGAAGCACATACTGTGAAGCACTTACCGTGAAGCACTTACCGTGAACCACATACCGTGAAGACTATACTGTGAATAAGAAACCGTTTACATAATCATTGTGACATTGTTTCTTAACTTTTTTTCAATATTATTTAAATAATATTAATGTTCATATTTGATGTTTTTAATGCAATTAATGTTATTTAATGATAGTTGTTGGTATGCCAGAAAACCGTATCTCGTGCCTAGGAAAAGTGAATCATTCCTACTACCAAAACGAGTGGAATATAAGGGAGATTGAGATGTAGTACATTTAATAAGTGTAAGCAGTACACATACACATGTGTGACGATACAACGAAAAGAACTTACATATGCCTGAGAGCACTGTGCTAAACAAAAATAACAATCCTGATCAAGAAGGAGATAGCAAGACGTTCAAAGAACTCTCGGGAGTGAAATCCAAAACCATTGAAGAACACAAAATGAATCAAGAGATCATTTTCACTCTTGTAGAACACAAGCTGAACTACGACACTCTGTTTTTCAACAGAAAAACTAGAGAAGGAAAAATAAGCAATTCTGCTGAATCCAATGAGTCCAGAGCTGCATTGCTAATCACTAGAGCTTTCTAAACTCTTATCTATTCTCTCTATGTGATTTGTTTATTTACTTTCGAGCATTGTGGTGTACTATGTATATCTCACATACACAATGTCTCCTACACTGAACTAGAGGATATCAAAATCCTTACTCTAAAACTCTTAACTCTTGTTTACCCACGTCAACTGTGGAAGAGGTCCTTGTGTGGCCTAATCTCTATTTTTTTCACGAAGAACAGTGGTAGAGGTCCATGCATGGCCGGGAAAGTTGTGTAAACTGTTGTTATCCCCGATCCAAGGTAAGGATCAAATTTATATATATTTGAAAGGAATATGTCTCGGCTTGAGACTGAACATATTGTTACATCTGTTGTGCATCAATAGTTTATGTTTAAAGTATACTACATATATCTTTTATACTCTGCTCTTATTAATTTGAAATAAAAAACTATTTTAAAGCTACATTGATAGTTAAATTAGCAAGTGATTACACTTATTGTAAATCATTAGGTTAGTTTCAAAAGTTAATTTGATCTTATGGTTAAATTAACTGAGATATAATCAATCTTTGAGAAGCTAAGTAAACATTTAAAATCTGTATAAATTCACTACAGTTTAACATGTTTTATAAATTGCGGGATTTTAAATAGACAATATTTTAACAGAAATTTTAATTGGAACTCAATTCACCCCCTCTTGAGTATCCACTCCGACCAACAAAAGGTGTGAAACATAATCAACATAAATATTTTTATTAAAAAATTCTAAATATTAACATGTAGCTCAATCAAATGTTCATAATCATAAACCATCCTAAACCATAATGTGAACGATATAAAATTTTGAATCCAATGTAAAACTAATCATCAACCATTTAAAAGAACAATAATAATGAACTTAGTTCAATATATCCCCAGTAATCATAAGTATAATATTTTTTTTCTTCGATGAATAGAGATACAATAAAAATGTCATTTAAAATATTCGGAAGGATAATATCCTTAGGACTTTGAAAATAAATTTTAAGAAAATGTTCATAACATTTTTTGAAAATAATTTTATTGGTATAAAATATTTTAAATCATTTAAATGAATATTTAAATTATAAGTTGTCATTACAGGTGAAAATTTCATTCATTCATTACTTGTTAAAAAATATTACTTTTATATTTTTTTTAATTTAAAAATTTGTCTTGTTTTCATAATGATTTGATTATTTATTTAACATTTCAAAATAGGTAAGAATTTCTATATTAAATAATTTTTACATGGATTAAAAAAATTTGAAAACATTTTTACAAAACATGGATTTTAATGAAATTGGATTTTCAACCAAAGTGAGAAATAAAGTCATAATTTCTTAAATATATTTTCTCAATAATTTTAAGTAAAAAAATAAAGGATTCATGGTATATTTATTTGGAAAATGTTGATGGATAGAAATTTTAGAATAAAATAGATATATTTTAATGAATAATTATCATATAATTCCACCAATTGAGTCTTGAAAAAACAATCCCAGATAATTATGAGATTGTGAAATAAACCCTTAAAACATTGGTAACTTCTGAATAATAAGACCCATAGATGAAATAACATTAAATTAAACATTATATTCCATGAATATAAATACATTTACAATATAAAATTCCATATGGGTATTATGTTAACCACATTAAAAAATAAGTGATGAATATGGAGTATGTATCACAGAAGTAAAATTTATTGAAGAAATGATTACCCAGTGTTAAAATTAATTTTTATATATATAAACCACATGTTTTGAATATATCAGTTTATTATAAAAATATTAAAAAATAATATTCATATATCTCATATGATATATGATTTAATAATATTCATTTATCACCCATTTATTAATAAATCATTGTTGAAATCACGGTTTTGATGATAATTGCTTCATTTTTCATTCATGTTTAAATTTGTTTAGTTTAGTCCTTTTAATTTGATCATAATTAAATAATATCAATATTATTGAGTATTATATAAATATGATATTTATTTATTATATATTTATTCATCATTATCTATTTATGTTAGATATACAATATGTATTACACCATTCATAACGATGATAGGCCATGTATATGCATAAATGATGTTTCTATTTGTATAGATAGATAAAATAAATGGAAAATAAATTTTATTTAATCATTAAAATATTAGTATGATGTAAAATATATATCATTTATATTAATAAAATACATCCACATAGTATCTATATAAATTAATATGAAAACCATCTGGCATCGCTACAAAAAGATGGTGGTCCACACATACACAAGAGGGAAGTTATTATTTTTTAACGAATTGGAATGTAAGAAGTTATATTTAATATAATATTTAAAAAAAGTATCATTATATCATAAATATCTTAAATATTAATTATCTTTTCCCATAGTAAATTTCAGTTATATAGTAAATAAAAAAAATCACATCGCTCGTACACACGAGAAAATCTAACATATCCACCACATAATTGATATTAAGTATGAAAATAATATATCATAATTATATGATTTTAATAATTAAGAAATATTGTAAAAAATAAGTAAAATTAATCATCCAAACTTGAATGGTGTGGATGTAAAATGAATTACGTCTGTTCGTTAGGTGGTAGTCCTCTGTACACACGATTGCCATTTCATTTCCCATAAATGGAAGTGGAGATGAATATGGGTTATTAAATAAACATAATAAAAACTCATTATATAATATTTAATTATTTTTTTATATCATAATAGAATTTTTATATGAATTTAGTTGAAGAAGAATTTAAGAAAAATAAGAATCCTTAGACATTTTACCTCTTATTCGGAGTCACTCGTTATGTTTATACCTAAAGCCTTCATAAGACGTATTTAAATCAAAATAAGGCCTCTAGGATTTGTGTAGTGATGTAAGGATGTTATTTGAGAATCTATTTGATGAATAAAATAGTATTTGATGTGTGAATATGGGAGGATATGAGGTTACCATTTATAAACGAGCGAGAGGACACACATGGAATTGTACAAAAAACAATATGATACCCAGGTTTTTCTAATATAAAATGATATTAAAACGGGTAATAAAATGTAATTATATAAACCATCTCTATATATAGAAATAAAGATCTATTTTTACACATTTTGGGTCACCTTTAGCAATTATATTCTTAGTTTAATCTATAGTAAACCAGGTTTTTCAAAAATCACAGTAATTGATTTTTTTTCTACATTCACAATTAATTTCATAAAAAATAATTTGATTTTATTAAATAATATAAATTTATATGACCATAAATATGGAATTCATTATTCAAAAATAAATTCATAATAGTGGCATATTTCAATTTAAAATTATGCTATAGACATGGAAAAGGATCATTTTTCCATAGAGAAAAATATCATAGGTATAGAATATTATCCTATTATAATTTAAAATTAAATTATTTAAAATTATAAAAATTAGTCAAATTATGATATTTATTTTTCTAAATTTAAATTAATTATAATTTAAAATTAAATTTATCTTTTTAAATTATATAAACTAAAAGTTATTTTTCAATAAAATTTTATATTTTCATTATTCATAAAAATATTATGCTACTCAAATAAATATAGAAAATAAAAAAAAAATATATTCTTTATATATAAATTTAAAAAATGATGTTTATTTATTCAAATAAATTTTCTAAAATTTTAAAAATTACGTTTAAATTATGTGTGCGAAATTCGACTAATCCAACTATTAGAAAAAAACAATTTTCCCGAAAGAAGTTTTTTCTTTCAAATGATTGTTATTTTATTTATATTCAATATATATCGATTTAATTTTTCATATACAAGATTAAATAAAATATTGTATATTATTAAGTTATTACTATTTATACCCACCAACTTAAAATGTGGGTTAAAATAGTTATATTTTAATAATGATATTTTAATAAAGAGTCATGTTTTATTCAAAACCTATGTTTTATGTTTGGAAAGATATCAAAGGGAATATATATTTTTAAAAACAATATTATTATAAAGCCTCACGGAGTTACATCATATTTTATTCTTGTTTTTTTTATATATTTTATCTAATATTTTTTTTCTCTTTTATAATTTTTGGGTAAACCATTCTACCCCTCCAAAATAGATTTCTAATATAAATTTTATATTGATCTCAGTAATAATGGATTTTATATTTGAAAATAACATTATTGAAATCCCACTTCATAAAAAGTCTTAAAAAGTCACCCACTCGTTAATAAACTATGAGAAGTATAATGGTTATCTTGAACAATCACATAACTAATATTAGAGGTAAGATAAAATCATTGGTAAATAAAGATATTGATGATGATGAAAATCATAAATAATTATATAGAATGTTTGAGATCATTAAATACAGGTAATTGGGTGATATAGGGAACATTATTGACCAAAAGATCATAATTCTCTAATCGGTGAAAGTGTTGAGTAAGAAGAAATTTCCCCTACTTTTCCACTAACACATATTAGGAATTTACAAAAACCTTTTTTAATATTTTTTTACTATATTTTATATTTCAAAATTGTATTAGTATGTTATTCTAGAAAAAATTACATTATACCGTACATAGAATAATTTCTAAAATATTATGAATATAAACATTCATTGTTGAATATGGTCATTCAGACTGAATGTGTTTATAATAAATAAAACTAACCCATAGAATGCCAAATATTCATGATTATGTCATATCTATTGAAAACAAAAAAGTATTAACCATCAATTTTTCTATGGTACAGATACATCAGACTTTCCTTCATTTAGATCATTGGGTCTACTATCCACAATGAATTCAATCAGAAAATCTAGTTTTTATAATCATAGAATATATATTTGTTCCTTTTATAAAGAATATTATATATCATTTTAATTGTTCTAAATTTAATTACATTAGACATTATGTTATTTCTATGATATCAAGTTCAAGTTGTCGAAGGTTATGGAATCCTTCTTATAAATATGTCCATTGGGTGATCATTTATAAATATCTATCCATTTAAAGAGATGGGATATATTATATTCAAAATTCAGGTCCTCTAGTGTTTTCTCAATTTAAAAATATCATCTCAAAATCAATTTAATTCTTTAGATAGTTTATTTTTTAAAAAATTATTTATTTAATTTTAATTATATTAGAAATATTATTCTTTTGAAATCGCATGTCAAGTTACGGTCAAGATCAAGGGTTTATAAGGATAAAAATATGGTGAATCTAATCTATTGGATCATGGTATTATACGTCTTGAAATAAATGTTCTTATCTTAATAACGAGGGAATATGATGATAAAAATACATATCTTATTATGTTCTTTGTACGATGAAATTTTTACTATTGAAAGGAAAACCATTAGATTTGGAATCAAACTCTAGATAACATTACATAATGATGATGGATTCCTTATTTGTTAAGGATAAAAGGGTTATCTATGATAATATATCTTGTATATTTTTTTTAATAATATATTTATTTCTTGTTTTGTAGAACAACTATTTTTTTATAATGATAAGCTAAAATTATCTTGAATTAAAAAGAAACTACAAGTGTCTGAAGTTGGGATATTTACATTTTTCTTTTTAAAAAAGATTCTAATGATCATTCGAGATGAGAGTGTTGGTTCAACTAATAGCCTCATGAAATTCTTTGTTAGCATGCACATCTTTAAGTGAATTCTCTTCCCAAACGATGGTTGTATTGATGTAGTTCATGGTGTAGAGTTTCTTGAGGGAAGTTCCCATTTGATGGTCAGATTCTAATAAAGATGGATCTGTCTATTCTAGACTTCATGAACCATTGTTGAAGAGACACATTCAAACCAGATGTCATTTATCCCCATTTTATGTGTAGTAGATACGGAATTAATCAGCCCCAAAATCTCTTCTTCAAGGGCCATTGTGATTCTACATGGTCGTAGTGATATAACATGACATCCCCCACAACATCCCTGAAGATGAAGGCATAATTAATAGTTCTTGTTTTCCCTTTGGATTCCCCTAAAGTACTTAATTTATCCCATATAGAAATTGGGGGACACCAATAAACTTCTATTATGTATCTGGGAGGAGGGAAGTGTCTGAGCACCTCTAGTTTCCACAACTCCAAGAGGTCGTTAATGCAGTTACTGAAGAATTATGAAAGGGTCTTTCTCAAATTATTTATAGCAGTGCAGATCTTAGATTGGGTCCCATTATGATTGATAGATGATCCCTTGCGCAGTTCCCTATTCCAGCTCATCCAGTTCACCTGCACCAGCTCAATATATGATGCCTTCAGTAGAAAAAAACATACTTTTACCTGAAGGAGCTCAGAATTGAAGAAATAAAATTCTTGAGTGTACCATCATTTGGAGGCCGCGTCTCAAAAAAGATGAGGAGTGTTTTCCTATGGGATGAGATGGTGTAGAATGTGAGGAAAATGTGATCAAACTCAACTCGATGCTGATGGCATATTAGGTAATGAGAGCATAAGTATGTGTCATTTTTCTAGAGGTTACATTCAAATGATATGATGTTATATGAGATCCTCCAATGAATGGTGAAGTGGGAGGTCGTGATCCTTTTTCTATTTAAGTATAAAATCAAGTTAGTATTGAATTAAGATTGATGTCTGTATAAATATATGGATGCGTGTTTCCAATTTAGAGTTGGTTCCAAAATAATAAAATCCTTATGAGATGAGAATCATAATTAAAGATGATTTCATAAATCTAAATAGAGAGAGTCTTAGGCTTGGAAATTTGTTCTTTTATAGAAATACGAGCATCCAAATTATTACTTGAGGTGTCAATACTATCGATGAGTAGAACATTGATCAAATTATTTATCTATAACATCAGATACAAATTAAAATGATCAATCTATTGATAGTTCCTGAGAATCTTGTGAAAAAATGCCTTAAGCCCTAGCCATGTTGAGGACTCTACTTATCTAGTTATTTCTGCTTTGATCATGATAGAAAACCTAGACCTATGATAACCTAGAGATCATATTACAAGTTAATAAGATTACAAATAATCAAATCTTGAAGGGATTGATTAAAAGGTGCCAAATTATTTGTCCTAAGTCCTCCAGTGTCGTGGGTTTGTAGCAATGTTTCCATGAAATGGTGAGGTAGTTTCTCTCCAAAAAAAATCTACTCCATATGTATTTTCTCTTGAAATATTAGATAGTTTTAATAATTGAAGATGGATACATGTAAACCATGAATGAGTGGACCATTATTGATATAATTACATGCTCAACCAGGCATATTCATCTGGCCATAGATAATGACTTTCCCTTGCATGTTTCCAGAGTTCTCCATTTCCCATTGTTAATAAAATTGAAATGTGAGGCACATGGAATACCCTAAAATAATGGTAATCATTGATATGTGATCGGAAGATACCGCTATCACATTCCTAGTTCATTTAGAACTTTGGTTATCCTTTTTTCTGAGATATTTTTACCAATGAATACAAATGATTATCCCCAAAAGACGTCATGGCCTAAAACACCATCATAATGAAGAATGACCTTCATTATGTTTTTGATGTTACTCCTATCACCATTAAAAAATATGATGAAATAGTCAAAAAATTATGTGTTGTGGGAAACAAGTAAGACAATATTCTATAATGGTTTTATATTCCCTAATAATCCACCATCTACTGGATCCTGCTACGATAATCATCATTGATGGAAAAGATGATAGCTGAGAGGGGATCCCATTTCCTCACACCTCTTAGACATTAAAAATTCCCTTCTAGTGATCCATTAATTATTATATAAATTCACGATGACCAAAGTCTATTTTTTATCTAATATGTGAACTTTTGATTGAAGCCAAAACATATGAGAACATTACATTAGAATCCACAATACATGGTATCAAAGGCCTTCTCTATGTTAATTTTCATGGAAATATTGCTTCCCCTTATTGATTTCCTCATAATATTCATACATTACATGGATATAATAGAGTATTCTCATATGTTTTTCCCTAGAAAATTTCAAATTTATTTCATGAAATCAGCTTGTGTGTGGTATGAGCAAGCCTTTTATCCAAGATTTTGGTAATGATATTGTGGATAGTGTTGAAAAGTATAACAGGTCTGAATTGATTGATGAAAATTCCATACTCTTTCATATGAATGGGAGAAAAGAATTGCGCATTGAATCCTTTGAAGAAAGATCTACCTTTGAAATAATACATGACCATCTCACAAACAACCATTTTTATGTTATCCCAGAAATGTTGAAAAAAGTGGTTGGTAAACCCCTTTTGAACGCATGATCCTTTTTTGATCAGTTTATATATATACTCATTTATTTAAGTCTCGATAGGGGTGGAAGTGAAGAAAAAATTATCTTCCTTTTATGACCATTAGTGGTATAATGACATCTTTCAATACCAATTATTTGGTGAACCATTATATTTTTTATTCATAACATGAGACACCATGAGCAGTGATAGATTTCCTATAATTATGAATGTGCTCACCATCCATCCAAAGGATGAGGAGTTTACTGAAATTTCTTGGGCATTGAAGGGATTTGAATTTTCTTTATTATGTTCACCCTCATTACTCCATTTTATTTTAAAATTATCTCTGATAATTTTACCGTTGATCCAAATACAATGTTTGAGTTTAGATTCCATCTCTTCCTCCGGATCAATGCCACCCGGAATGGTGTTCATGGGGATCTTCTCTTGTAACGACTAAAGAGTGGTCTCCAAAGAATCAATTTCTTCATCATGTTTACTAAAATTTTTCTTCCTCTAATCTTTCATATTAACGTTTTCATTTTTTATTGTGGATACACATTAAAGTGGGTTTCCAAAAACATCATACTTGACCCTAGAATATTTCACGACATTATTACATTCCGAGAGACCAGTAGATGATTTGTTAATTATTAAATCTATTGGATGTTTTCTGTAATTTCGTAGAAGGCTTGCCAATATTTGGTGATGACCAAAATTGTGTTTTGAAAGAGCGACACAAGATAATGATCTCCAGTTTCACAGAAAGGAGTCATTGAGAATAGATTGATAAGTTCTCCAGCCCTGACCCTACCGGGGTGTCTTTTATACATGGTGTACTTAGCACCCATGAGATTGACATTAGAATGATTATCATTATCATTACAAGAATTTAATTATTTTACATAGATTGATCAATTACCATGGTCAAATTTTTATTTTTATGTTGTGAATTATTTAGAATATCTATTGGAATACATATTTTTATAATAGACATTTTTCATAGTGTGACATTGATCCCGATAAATCACACTATAATATAATCATAAATATTTTAATTCATAATCTAATACTTTGATCACCATAAAATACATGAATTCGATCATATAGTACATCAGATAAATATTTTTGATTTGAATTTTTAAACCACAATCCCAACCACTATTGTATACTCTAGTAAAATAATTCAATCCAAAAATTGGTATTAGTTATGTTTTGATAATTCATACATTCTTTGTTTTTTACTTCCACTATATAGTACATGTTTTATAAACCCACTTTTAAAAAATTGATACACACTAATGAGATTGTTTATACAAGAGTTTAATTTTTTGATTTAGGATTCCATAGATGACTGTTGGTACCCTTGAAAATACAAATCCAATAATTTCATGTATCTTTTATGGTGATAACCAAGATTACTAGAGGGATCAAATGATGAATTTTTTTTATTAACACAGGTGTTGATGATTTTTTTGGTGATCAGTGGAAATTACTATATTTTTGATAAGAATTATACTACATTAAATAATAATGAGATGATAGAATATTAACTCAATTATAGAGTATTTAATAATCTTTTAGGATATATTAATAGATGTTTGAAAAATAATATTTAATATTGTTAAGAAACTGTTGGAATTTGGAGGATATTAGTTGTTACAGATTTCGGAACTTCTAAATTTCTTGAAACAAGAATTGATACTAACACTTCATATTTTAATGCCATTGATTTTATACCTGGGGAGAAATGTTCAAAGATACACTAATTGATTGTGATTATTATAAATTGTTTACAATTTATTATAAAGAAATTACTTGAAGATAGTATTCTTGTAGAAAAAATTATAGAGATATTCATTAATGTGTGGGAATCCTAGAGAACTTCCTTTGATGACACAAGGATGATTATTAATTGAAATCTTGATGATCTTATTTTTCCTCTCATTAAATATAGAAAAAGAATAAATAGAGACACTAAAATGGAAATAAAAAATTGAGTATTTTATTTTCCAACACCATCTAGTATTCCTACTAAAGAACAATAAAATGAGAGAGTTGTAAAATATTTAATGAAGTAGAAGGTTATTATTGAGTCTGATTCTAGTTTATCAAAATAATCTAAATAACTAGATTGTTAATATTTCTAGAATTATGTAAACATTGTGGGAAATATATGATTTCTATATAGATACAAATCGGGTCATAAAGATAATTTTGAGAAGAATTATTTTGGAGGATACTTGTTATTAATGTTATAAAACTAGAAACATTTGAACTGATTATACTATGTTGAATATATATAGAAGTGATTTTTTTTATTATGTTATAATTTCCCAAAACGAGTTATAATTCTATAGGAAATAATTTTTTAAAGGCTTTTGATAGATTGAGTACCATTGGTGAAGATAATTCCTTATAAAGTTCATCATCCAAGAATAATTCTATGCAGAGGTATGTTGGACTTTTTGTTGAAATATTGTTGGTATGAAAACTTTTAATGGATATTTACATATTGTTGAGTCCCTTAATAATATATCATTAAATGAAAACTATCATGTTGAAAAACAATAAACATCATATGATAATGAATCTTCCTCGTCATTAAGTGATAATATTTTTCAATGTTCGATGGAATTTTCTAAGTTTGCAAAACATTTTCAAAATAAATATTATTAAATTTATATATAAAAATGATAAAAAAAGATACTAATGAAATATCAGATATTTGTAATTATAAAACAATTAAATAATATTATTTTTAAAAAGATAAGGACAAATAAATTTTGATAAGAAATATTAAAAAATGATTTTTATAAAAATTTATTTAGTATAATTTCTAACCAGAAAAAAAATTAGTTGTCAAAATAATATATGAAAAAACCAATTTGAATTAAATTTTATCTATTTTTACCATGGGAATATAATACATATGAATATTTTACAATCAAATTATACCTCACAGTAATAATTATAGAATGGGTTATATAAAAAGATACATGTTTTTAGTAACATTTAATTTTTTCTTAAAAGTGATCTATTATAAAAAAAAGCCAAGGTGAAGGAAATTTGATGAATTTTTTTTTCTTTTAATAGTGTAAAATTCCTGCGATTTAAAAAATATTATTTTCTCAAAGAAAGTAGATTTTTTTTATTAATAAATTTCTGTGAAATGAGGCCTCCACATTTTTTCCCTAATATTACTAAACCATAGAAGGATTGGGTTCTAAAAAACTAATCTCATTGTTTTCAGCAAATGAAATATAGTCCAAGTAATAAAATATTTGTTACATGGAAAGTGGTTTCTCCATGCATATGATTAGAAATAAGTATCTATTTAAAATAATTATTATGATGAATAACGTCCAATTAAACTCTGAAGATGTTGATTGAGGATAAATCATTAGTTTAGGTAGAATTATTCTTCATGGAAAATCATAAATTTAAAATCTTTTATTTAGTGTTGGGATTAAGAAAAATATTATAAGAATATGTCAATTATATGATAACAATTATCTTATGAAATTTAAAAATGAAAAATGTACAGTATATAACTGAAAACCTAGATTTATTATTTCATCCAATAGACATGATAATGTTTACACACAAAACATATAAGGCCTTTAGAGTCAGGACATACCATGCCTTAGTAGAATGAATGATCAATCATGGCAATAATATCTAAGTTTAAGACACTATAAAATTATAAACATAGCTGTGTTGGCCAACAAGGGACTTTTTAAAGATCATATATAACTTATGTTTGATACATTAAAATTTTATTACCATTTTTAATTAGGTATGAATCATAATTCAAATTTTAAATATATCTGTAATGTTCTAACTTTTTATTCTTTTCAGTTAGTGCACATGAACTAATTTAGTCCTACAACAATAATAACTATTTGTGAAAAATATTGTATATATGTCATAGTATATGATAATATATAATACAAATGATATTTTTTCATGGAAGAAAATATGAATCCTTTAGTTGTTTAAATTTTTTTTATCCAATGTTAAAAAATTTAAAACCATTCATTGGGGTAATTTTTGATAAATTGTAAATTATAATTATAAAACATTTTTTTGAGAAAGGTATTCCACATAAACATTAAACAAAAAAACTACAAAAATAGGGTGTTTTATATAATAAATAGTTTTCTTATGATATTTCTTGTATTGTGATGAATGAGTACTCAGTGGATCAAATTTTATTAGCTAATTTGGAAAGTATTTTTGGTAATACTATAAATCCAATTTTAATTAGAAATTTTATTTTTAAAACACATTTATTTTTTTGTGGGCATGTAAAAAACCAAAAGAAACATCCAATAATTTATATAGACAAAAACTATTGGTAATAAATACAAAAGATAATATACAATAATTTTCTCCAAAATATATTGAAGGAATAATTTAAGGTTATTCCATAAATAGTGAGTCTTATATAATTTTTAACAAAAATAGCTCATACTGTTGATCAAATAGTGCTTGTTTTGTTTTATGAAACCAATCATTTTTATTAATGAACTCCAATAAAATTCTTTAAATATAATTTCTAAAACCAATTTTGAAGCATTATTAGAAAATAATTGTCATTAAGAAATAACTCATGAATATTTATCTCATGATATTTTTTAGAACTATTCTCACTGTATAATGGATGAATATATTTTGGAAAATCGATGAATTCAATTATTTCATAGGAACCTCTCAACTGGTAATTTCATTTGTGATGTAGATCAACCAGTTAGGACTAGATGTTCGTTGAGAAATGAAATTGATCATCTATCATTTTTAACTAAATTTGAAACATAGAATCCTGATGAGGATTTATTATTGGATTTATTAATTTCAAACTATTTCCAGTGGATATGAAGTCCATTTTTCGTAATGGATATGTTTAAGAAAAAGTTTGTATTAAATAAATAACTAGTTGTTTAATACAAAACATCTAGAAAATTTTTTTATACTTTTCATAGAACATTTAGGATATAAACAATTCCATAATTATTTTTATGGTAATTTAACATGGTTTGTGATACATCAAAATATTTTTACGAGAGTTATAGATCAAACACTTTTTATAAAATACGTAAAAAAAATTAAGATTATAAAAATTTATGTTGATGAAATAATTTCCAGTTCAACTCAATATAATTTAAATTATTCTTTACCAGATATTTTGAAAAAGGAATTTGAAATGATTATAATGGTTGAGTCTAATTCTTCATTTTCAAATATCTCAAAAAATAGAAGGTTATTTCAGACCAAAAAATAAGTATATAAAATATTCACTTATGAAATTTAAGCATTAAATCACTATGTGTATGTGTACTATTTTTTGTACCTCCGATAAAATAGATCATGATGATGTTGGAAAACCAAAAAAAATCAAAAATCTTTTAGATGTTTGACTGGAATGATACATTACTTAATAGATTATCATATATATTTACTGTTTTTAGAGTTATTGCGTGCTATATATCAATATAATACAAAATAATACAATCCTATATTAGTAAAAAAAATTCTTAATAGATAAATGGATTTACGATTATTCTATTCCCATTAAAATTATTTTTAACTAAAAAATATTTTATATGTGGAATTTGGTGGTTGTAGAATGTATAGAAAAAGTATATCCTAAACATGGAATTTCATAGGAGACACTTTAGTTTATTGGTCTTCTAAGAAACAATATTAAGTAGCACTTTCCACTACTAAAGTTGAATATTTGGTAGTTGGGTATTGTATGCATAAGTGTTGTAGATGGAACACACACAAATTGACTGTGTCATATGATTTACTAAATCTCAAATTTTTCAAAATAACATAATAGCCATTGCCCTATTTAAAAAACATCACCATACCACTCTGGTGACAAAATAAAATATATTAAACATAATTTCTATTGGGATTACACATATAGTGGTGATATAATTTTATAATTCATCTGAACTGAAAAACAATTGCAGATATTTTAACAAACCCATTTAGTTCTAAAAGATTTGAATACATTAAATAGAAGCTAGGAATGATCAATTTTAATTTATTATTAACAACTACTTATTTTTTACCTATATCCTTAAATTAAAATACTCTTTTTAATATGGGGAGTATATTTTTTTTTAAAAAAAATGTATGTTTTCATAATATTTAATTTGTTTTTAAAATATTTGGCCTTCATACATACTTTTTCAGACATAAACGTTTTTACAACATTTTCAGAGTGACTTTTTTAGAAACAATTTTGGACACAAAATGATTTATAAAAACATTACATAAAATATTTTTAAATGAATGCCATCATATTAAGTTTTTATTTTTATACTATCGTAATCAATTTTTTATAAAACTATCAAAATAAGATTCTTTATAAAAATATCATAATATTATTTTTTTACATATAAAAGATAGATGAAGAGGTTTTTATACTAATTAATATTTATACTATAAAAGGTACTATTCTTTTAGTTTCTTTTAATATATCCTTGACATTAGATAATACATGTTGTTTCTTTAGTATTATTATAGATTTAATAAATCATAGATTATTTGAAACATAACAGTTTCTATAATCAGATTTATTTTCAATCAATTGAATGTTTTTTAAAAACATTAAAAGTTATAAATTTCATTTAAAAATTCTTCAATTAAATCATGGACATTAGATTATCTCATTATATGGATGGGAAATATATGTGTAGAGAAACTTGATTGAGATTTATATTTTCATTATCATGAAATTTTTAAATAGTTTGACACATCTAATGAGTTTTTAAATGAATATTGTAAGGAACTATTTTCATTCACAATGATTTAATAGAAATATATGAATTCAAACAAAAGTTTTACTGATTTGGTAGGTTTCATTTATGGATATAAATCTTATCTACCATAACACAACATACCAGAAAAAACAAGTTTATTTTTTAATGACTATGGTATAAGCTTCATTATTGAAATGTTTATAGAAGGATAGAATGGTGTTTCCTTTATCTCTAGACACTAGGGTTGTATCGTTCAGAGTATATAGATATTTAATTCCTGGTAAGGGTAATATAGAAAAACTTAAGGTACTATACATTTGGGTCTTGTATATCTTGATGAGAATGAGGCATGTGAATCTTGTTAAGATTGTTTTCATTATTGTAGAATCTAACTTGAATAAATCAATTAAGTAAAAGAAAATAAGGTTTCTTTCTGTCATTAACAAGAATCATATGAAGGTAATTAAACTCTTCAATGTATGGAATCAAACATACCATATTCAAGAAAAAAAGTCATAGTATTAGTGAAGATACTATTTAAGTACTAAAAATTGTCTTTGATTCTATGCCAAAAAAGATTATTGATAATAGTGATGGTACTATGTTCGAGGGTCAACTATATAAGATAGTTTAGGAGGTAATGTTGAAAATAAAATTTGTATTTTCCCTACCAGAGAAGATAAAAAAGAATGAAAATAAAATTCCAAATGATGTTTTCAAAAAACTCATTGCACATACAAAAATAATGAGATCATGATTTTTGAATTGATCTATCTATACAAATGGATTTGGGAATAAAAACTACATATATGATAAAAAAGTGGGTCAATGAAATAACCAAAATAACATATTAGAATAAGAGAATGTATGAAAAAGTTCATTAAAAGATTTATTGAGATATTTTGAAAATCAGAATTTACTAGTATCTCATTCTGATCAATTATTTCCAATTAAGGAGATTGTTTTCCATGAATATTCATCTATTCTGTCAGTTGTCAATGATGTGGATGATACGGGAAAATGGGATGAAATTATTGAATAATTGGTTATAGGGAAAGATAAAAATTTTATTATAATAAATAAGAATCACTCATTAGAATGGTAGGAAAAGGATATCTCAATAAAGAATGGAAATTAGAAATAGATTTTGAGTAAGTATGAGCTAAAGAAGAAGAAGAATAAAAAATGATTAATAAGAAAAAGGTGAAAAAGATAAAGAAAAAAATGAAGAATATGGAATTAGAAGGTGAATAAGAAGGAGAAAATGATAAAGAGAAAACCAAGATAGATAAAGGGTCAAAAGAGAATAAATCATCAGAATCAGTTTTATCATAGTAGTGTCGGAAGTCGATTAAACATCAGTTGTTTTATTTCTATTTTTGATTTCGGGTTTTAATTGAAATCTATAATTGTGAGGTAAAAATAAGGTTTTCTGCATTTTTTTAAAAAAATTGATGCTGAAAAGGATGTTGGGCATAGTTTTTTGAAGTGGTTTTTATAAAAACACAATCCAAAAATCAAGCCCAGTCTTGTTTTCAAGGATAATTTATTAGAGAAACCAACAACAAAACAAGTTTTCAGCATCAGTTTTAATAAAAAACAATTCCGAAATTATTTTCAAAGAAAATTTAGAATATTTCACAACCAAAATAATCATAATAACTATAATAGAATAACAAAATACAGTAATCAAACAAAATGTGTTATTGACTATTAATCAATAAAAATTTAAATTATTTTTTTCTAGTTATTCAAAAAATTATCTATGCATTTCTATTATCAAGTAGAATTAAAAAACACATACATGATATTTACAACATGATCATTATTGTTCTTTTAAAGAATTTATTTTATATCATTATGTTCAAAAACATATTACAATAAAATAATTTTTTTTAAAACATGTTACTCTAAAAATTTAATATTATTCATATAAATTACAACATGGATACCTTAAATTGTAATTATACTAAGAAAGTAGTTCATAAACATTTATTGAAGATGGGTAGGTTGATTTTTTGGATAATACTGGTCATCATTGACGTTCTATAATAAAATTGAGTGAAATTAAAATAAAAAATTGAACACTATGATAGAAAATATAAATATTCAATATATCAAATGTTTTCAAATTCAGTTTTTACACCAGTTAAGATTATCTCATACATGAAATTTAGAACATAATAACCACGTCCAAATATTTTAGTTGATAATGATTCCACAGTTAGGAAACAATATTTTGAAAACAAAAGCCAACACACACACACATATATATATATCAAAAAATCAGAGTAATATCTAATATAAAAAATAATTATTGTTACTCCAACATATTGGATTCAATTTGGTTTCTTTATCTACATGTGTTCTTTGTTAAATTTCATCCATGAACGACATTTTCATATATATATAAACGAATTGTACATGTAAAAAATTATATTTAAACAGAATGATCTTATAAAAAACAAAAACATACCTTTTTAATTTGATTGGAATTCTATGATGCACACCCCTTGATAAAGGGAAACCCCAATATAAGGTGAATTCACTTGGAAAAAATACACCTAACATCTAATGACTCCTAAAACACAAAACGATCACAATTAATAACATTATAATAATCATTAGTTCATAATTTTTTTTTCTATTATTAATGATCTCTAAATAGAAAAACCCAACACCCAATCTCAATTTGGGATAAAATCTCACATATATATGTAACTCTATTAGTGTTATTCATATATTTCACATCCGTGTAAATTTATTATTGATCTACAAAACCAAACTTTTTTTTCATTATGTATAAAAATGTAGATACATAATTTAAAAAGTAATATGGTTAGTCACATTTAACCATGTTGAATTAATGAAATAAAAATTGAAAAATTAATTTTCTAACATGGAAAACAATTGTAACACATTCACACCAAGATATTAAAAATAAAATAGATGTATAATATTTTATCTGAGATATATCAATATATAGTCTCTTTATAATATAGTAGACATCATCATAAATTTATAAATATTATCCGTGGAAGAAGAAGCCTGAGATAACAAATATATCCCTTCATGGAAATCAAAAGTATTTATAGTAAATTATTAAGGAAAGCCTTTATATCATTTGTGAAATTTCATTTTCATTTAGATAATCCTATATAATAAAAATTACATACAACATTATAATTAATTTTCAATTATATGTGCTAAATATTAAAAAAACTCATATATTATATGAAATATAATGAAGAAGACGAGCTGACCTAAATAAAATATAACCCAAACAATAACCAACTATTGTACACTCCTTGGTAAGAAATTGTAGTAGATAATAATGACCAATTATATCAATTTCTAATACTCTAACCTGACCCATCTACATAGACTGGCGAAGAACAGAATCCCCTATAAAATGAATGAGTCTAAATGATACAATATGTATATAAGGGTCTCAAATATAAAAATCATAGTATTTGGTTTGGTCTATTCTAGGAGGTGGAAGTACAAATTATGTAGGCTGGGAAGTGTAGTCCGGCTGCAATATCTATAGAGGCTGAACAACCGACTGAGAAGTATGGGATGGCTAGGAAGGTTGCATAGACTCTTACTATTATATCTAGTGTTCTAATAAATCATAATGCACGACTAATTGAGAATGATCAACCATATATTGTTTAATATATTTTATCTTGATTTATGATGATCATATTTCTGGGTCTCTTGATTTCTTACATTGATGAACAAAAACATTCCGAATACTATCACCCACCCAACATCCTCTAACACGACTAGGGTATTATTTCTTTCATAATGTAGTGGGTAAGATGTCCATACTACCCCCATGGATAAACATTCCATATGTCTCTTGCTACTGAATTTAATACTCAAATTAAAAAAGAAAATGTTTTATTATTGTTTAGAAATTATTAAATTGAAAATTTCATGACAAAGAATTAATATTTACTTAATATTTTTTAGATAATTCCTTAACATCCCTTTTTGATACTTCTCAGTTTTTTTCTACTCTCTGCTTTCCATTTTTCATAAATAATGGGGGGAGATGGAGGAATGAACTGGACCTCATTAGAACCACTGCTGGAGTGAGCTCTAAGTGATACAAACCTTTCCTCAGTCATTTTTCTCCAAAAAATGATACCCACCACTTGAAAAAGATTAAAAGTATTCATTCTGAAAATTGATGTCTTGATGGGATTTCCAGGAGGAATGTTATGCAAAAAAGTAAAAAAATATGCAAATGGGTACATATATATGAAACCTTATAGGATAATATAATTATAATTCCATAATAACATTATTAAGTAAGATAAAAACAAATCTCTTCCACATATTTTTATCTATAGACCTATACATGAAAAATGTAGTTTAATTTTTCCTTCTTCCAAAAACATAATTTTTTTCAACATCATTTTAAAATCTCTGCATCTAATAACTTCAAAAGTAAGAAATATCTTCTTAATTTATTATGTTTAATAAAAAATAAATTTCATCTATAATTCACTGAAATAAAAATTATTCATCTAAAATATATCATCTTTGAAAAATATGAAAAAACAAATCAATTGATATATTATATCATTAAATCATCTTAAGGATGATATTCTTTCATATTGTTGATGGCCTTCTAATCATGATATAATGTCATAACCCTACAACAACTCTGCATGGACATATAGCGGATAAATGTTTTACATTTGGTCATGTTTCACTATTATTACCATCAAATGTAATATGAAATCTCTCATCTACATTAGATAGTGATATTTTTGGTAAACATGTAATGCCATTTTTACCAACATGAGAACGTGATTTCATAAAATTAAATGAATAAGATTCCACCAATTATGTCTCATCAGTAGTACTACAATTAGTTTTTTAAAATAAATGTAATTTATATTAAATAATAATATTAATGGATATTTAATAAAATGGAAAACTAAAAATACCTCAGTATATACTTATATGTTTCTAAATTAGTATCATTCATTGAAATAGAAAATTGTAATGAAATATTTGTTGACCTATATATTATTATCTAACTAAATAATTCGAAAACAAGAAAACAAAAATATGTTAGTTAAAGGGGAACTGTAGTATTTGTAAAAAAAATTATTTTATGCTTCTTAACCAAAATATATTAAAGGTAAACTATTGAATATATACATTAAATATAAAATGATGAAAGCAATAATAAAAATAAATATCAAATAGTTATTAAATAATATCGTTTTTACACATGTACATTTCAAAAAATGAAAATTAAAATTAAATAGTTACCAGAATAATTTGTAGGGTAATTTTATTTTTTCTTATATCCCATCAGCATGATTATTTAGTACTGCATGCACTATGTCTTCCTTATAGACATTGTTATCTGGAAATAATACTATAGATGAAGAAGTTTCATATAAATCAGTAGCATCTTCATCCTCATCATAATCATCTATATAATACTAATGGATTCCTTTTCCTAGCAAAATGATGGAACACGAATCATTTGTTGGATCAATGCCCTAAAATATTTGTTTTTCATGTGTGTCCATGATAAATGGATCCTTTTTCAACTATTGTTTTTTCAAATAAACAAGATTAAACCCATATTCATCATGTTTGACAACATTATTACTTGCAAACCAATTACACATAAAAACATGAATCTATATTTAATATAAACAATTTTTCAAATTTCTTCAAGAACTCCACAATATGGTGTTGACATAGAAATTGTGTTTTTATCTTTGGAAGTTGAAAAATGTCATTTTTTGCGAAGACCATTACCCCACCAATACTGGAAAAATTGATTTTTGTGACGGGCTATTTGAGACGAGATTAATTCCTGGGGAAAATAGGCCATCCAAGATATTTTTTGCAATGGGGGGTTCTTCCCATCTCAAATAATTGTTTATTTGCGATGGGATTTGGGGTCACGTTGCAAAAAGTTTGGTGGGGTTTATATTCCAAACCATGGGAAGGTTATTTGAGTCAAGGGATTCCCTAGTCACAAATAGTGTGTCAGTCGGAGGGTATTTGCGATGGGACACGTTGCATATACCCGACCACGATAAATCGGTTTTTGCGACGTGATGTTTTCTCGTCGCAAAAGGTATGTCGATAGGTACCTTTTGCGACGGGTCCCGTCGCAAATACTCTTTTAATCGCCGATTTTAATTAATGCTCGCAAAGGTTTTTACGATGGGTCTCTTCGCAAAAAATACTATTTATGATGGGTATCTCATCGCAAATAGTCTTGTCACACCTAATCCAACCTATATATACCCCCATCTATTTTTTCAAATCCTCATCTCACTTCTCCCTCTCTCTCTCTCTCGAAATCTATTTGTAGAGGGAAAATTGGTGAGTTTTTTTCACGATAGACTTATGAAGTCGTCTACGTTATTATGAGATCATGTTTAAAGGTATTTATATTTTATTTAATTTAGTATTTATTTTATTTTTTATGTTAATTATAATTATTTTTGATTAGATATAATTAAATTAGATTTAAATTTTTTATTATCAGTATTTATTTGTAATAATAAGTCGAAATTATTAGTAATAATTTTTAATAATTAGTAATAAATAGGAATAATTAGTAATAAATAGGAATAATTAGTAATAAATAAGAATAATTAGTAATAAAATGGAAAAATTATTAATAATTAGAAAAAAATAAGAATAATCATAATAAATATGTATAATTAAGAATAATTAGGAATAATTAGTAAAAAATAGCAATAAATATGAATAATTAGCAATAAATAGTAATAATTAGGAATAAATAGGATTAATTAGAAATAAATAGGATTAAATAGAAAAAAATTGGAATATTAGAAATAAATAGGAATAATTAAGAATCACTAGAAATAAATAGGAATAATTAGGAATAAATAATAATAATTAGTAATTAATAGGAATAATTAGGAATAAGTAGTAATAAATAGAAAAAATTTGTAATAAATATGAATAATTAGTTATAAATTGGAATAATTAGCAATAAATAAATATTTTAAGTAATAAATTGGAATAATTAGTAATAAATAGTAATTCTTAATAATAATTAGGAATAAATATTAATAAATAAAAATAATTCTCTAATAAATAGGAACAATTAGTAATAAATATGAATAATTAGTAATAAATAAGAGTAAATAGTAATAAATAGGAATAATTAGTAATAAATAGTAATAAAAAGTAATAATTAGTAATAATTAGGATTAAATAGTAATAAATATAAATAAATAGTAATAAATAGTAATAAATATGAATAAATAGTAATAAAGAAGAATAAATTGAAATAAAATACTATAATTACGAATAAATAAAAATAAATATGAATAAACAAGAATAAATACCAATAAATAAGAATAAATATGAATTAATAGCAATAAATAAAAATAATTAGCCATAATTAGCAATAATTAGCAATATATAGAAATAATTAACAATAATTAGGAATAAATAGAAATAATTAAGAATAATTTGTAATAATAAGAATAATTAGGAATAATTAGTCATAAATAAGAATAAATTAGATGAATTGGTTATAAATAGGAATAAATAGGAACAAATATGAATAATTAAGAATATATAGGAATAAATAAGATTAATGAGTAATAATTAGTAATAATTAGTACTCTTTATTAATATTTTTTAATATTTACTAATATTTTGTGATATTTAGTAATATTTAGTTATATATAGTTATATGTAGTAATATTTAGTAATAATTAGTCATATTTAATAATATTTAGTAATAATTAGAAAAAATTAGTGATAATTAGTAACAATTAATAAAAATTTGTAATAATTTGTAATAATTAGTAAGAATTAGTAATAATTTGTAATAATTTTAAATAATTGGTAATAATTGGTAATAATTAGTAATAATTATTAATAATTGGTAATAATTAGTAATAATTAGTAATAATTCATAATAATTAGTAATAATTCGTAATAACTAGAAATAATTATAAATAAATAGTAATAATTACTAATAAATAGTAATAATTATTAATAATTATTAATAATTATTAATAAATTGTACTAAATAGTAATAAATAGTGATAAATTGAAATAAATAGTAATAAATAGTAATAAATATGAATAAATAATAATAACAAGAAATATTTAAGAATTAATAGGAATAATTAGAAATAATTAGAAATAATTTGGAATAGTTAGGAATAATTAGTAATAATTACTAATAATTATTAATAAATAGTTATAAATAGTACTAAATAATATAAAATAGTAATAAATATTAAAAATTAGTAATAAATAGTAATAATTTGTAGAAATAAGTAATAATTAGTAATAATTAGGAATAATTAGAAGTAATTTTTTGAGAGGATCACATTACAGAGACACTAAAGTTGACTTTTGTGGCATTCTGGAATTATTATTGAGATGTGTTATCTATGACATAATTACATAATGATTTTAAATATTGGTGCTTGGATACTATGAGAGGTTTGTGTCTTCATCAGACTCAGGGAATATTCGATATTAAATATAAAGTTCTACTTATAGAAAATGAAATATTTTAATGGCTCAATAGGCACATCAAATATATTATGAAAAGTATTGTGCTACTTCTGGAGACCTGAGTGATTTGTAGGGCATAATAAAAATGAAATCTCATGAAAATCAGTTTACTCAAACTGATTGTGGTTCCACTGAAGTCGAAGGAATTGAAATTTTTTAAGAGACTACTCAAAATCCATATTTTTCACAAAGAGACATGAATATCATTGATGATACCCCACAATTAATGGTCGACGATGAAATAGATGTTAATGATGTTACAAATGAATTAGAAATGACAAGATATGGTTAAACTGAAACTCATATGGGTATTTATGATGCCGAGGAGGAATATGAAGACATTGACATTGCTAGATATTATGATAATGATGAAGGTGAACATTAACACAGTAAAATGATGGTTATAATCATAACTAATAAATATCTATACATAATAGGTATTATCAACTATCTACTAACAATAATAATTTTGTGTTTCAGATGGACCCTGATCTATTTCTTGAGTTATAGGAGGCTGAGTTACCTTTGGATGAGGGGGATTTGGAATCATCTCACCCTTATCCTACTAACAGTTTTGGGGGTACATGGAGGGCACAGTCTTAAACGACTGATGATTCTTGACCTTATTCCTAAGTGACATCCACGTCTTGGCTTTGATCCATGCACACAAAGGCATAGTAAGATATATATTTTAGTTATCTTTCATTAATTTATTTATATATATAATAATCATTTGATTATTATTTTTTTTCACAGTTTTTCTCATGTAGCTGTTGGACAGATGAGCTCTATCTTGCGCAATTATATTTCTGAGCCAAGGATCACATGGGAACATGTTCTCATTGATGTGCAGCAAGATATGATCAATCATTGGCATGTATGTAAATAAATAATGTTTATTTTGAAATTTATTTTATTAATAACATGATAATATAAATTATTTTTAGGGTTTATGGTATCCCATCAATGATTGAATGCATGAAGGTATCCACGTGGCATGGGAGGAGTTTATGGATAACAATTTCAGTGAGTTTTTTCACAATTTAATAAGGACGACCATTAAGAAAGTAGGAGTGAAAGATTTTGATAAGTCATATAGAGCCTATATACAAGAGAACATTTAATCAAACATTTGAGATGGATTATTTTTACACTTGTTTGTGATTGTTTAATGAGGAGGTCTTAAGTGGGTCCGTAGAACTGAGGGAGACAAGTGGTGACGCATCGAGCTAGTTGTCATACATTTATTACGCATAGAGAGCATCTGGTAAGTATATTTTTTAAATATTTTATATAACATTAAGTATAAACTGTTTATTTTATATTTTTATAGGCATTCGAGCATCCTGATATTACGTAGTAGGACATTTATAAAAGGATGTATAGTGATCCAGCCACTAGAAAGATTATAGGTGATCGCCAGCATCATATTTTGGTTAGTATTATTTTATCAGTTTGAAAATTAACTATATATAATATTTTCACAATTTTTATTTCAAATTATAATTGAAGGAGTGATATAAGGCTGTGACTTCTTAGACATAGGCCGAGATTTAGAATGAGGAAACTGATTAGACCAGTGCCTCCATTTCGATGAGGCGACATGGATGCAGGTGACTCAGTATGGCTTTGAGAAGGGCCAAGTAGTTTGTATATGATCTAATATGACTCCTGGTACTTATTATGGTACTGTTAAGATGTTATCATCTAGCTCAAGCTGAGCTTGTGGAGAGGCATCATCTTCTTCCTCATAGTATCAGGAGCAGTTTCATACTCAGGCTGAGATTATATAGATTTTCCAGAAGCACCATAAAGAGATGTGTTAGTAGCAGCAACAACAACAACAGCATCATGATGAAGAGATGCATCGATGGCAGCAGTAGGAGGACGATAAGATAGAGTACATGCATCATCTGACTCGTAATTTTGGGATAGAGTTCCCCCCACCATCTCCTACAGCTCCTCCACCTCCTCCAGATGATGACCCCCAGTGATTTTTTTTTTGCTAAAAACAATCGAATTCATGATTTCTTGAAATATGAAATATTTTCGGTTTCTACATATTATATTGGTGTGAATACTGTATAATTTTGTATATTTTATTATTTATTTTTACTATTATATTTTTTAATGTTTGTTTATATTACTATTCATAACAATATTTTATGATTTTTAATATATTTTTTTGAATATGGTGATTCTTAATATTTTTTATTATTTTAATAATATTAATATTATTTTTTGATTAATCATAATTTTATAAAATATATTTTATTTAGTATTATATTTCTTAAAGTTTGTTTATTTTAATAATTATATTAATAATAATTTATTATGAATTTTTTATTTCGTTGAGAATGTTGATAATTTTTATATATATAATTTTTAATAATATTAATATTATTTTTTCATTAATTATAATTTTATTAAATATTTTTATTGTTTGTTATTTGCAACGGGATCTATTGCGATGGGATCCCGTCATAAATAGTATAAATATATATATTTTCAAATACTATTTACGACGACACCAAGGGCTCGTCGCAAATAGTATTTGTGACCGACCCATAGAAATTTTTTTTATTTAAATATAATGTATATAATCAGAGACTTATTTGATATGGGCCCATCGCAAAAAAGATTTTTTATAAATAATGTATATAATAAAAGTCTTATTTGAAACAAAGAAGTTCCCCATTGCCAAAAAAAATGTATGTGCAACACCTTTTTCTACAACGGGCTATTTACGACGGGACCTCGTCTCTATAGATTATTTGCGAGAGGATCCCATCGAAAATAGCCCATTGAAAATATCACAAATTCTAGTAGTACAAAATTTTTAATGGTACACGTGTCATCCAGTTTTTTGTGTAAAATGTTTACCCATTAATAACAAAACCAGAGCGTGTGATCATATTATGAAATGCTCCCCCTTCCAACCACTTCAATTTTTCTGATACAGATATATATTTCATGAATTTCTCTTTAATCCATAAAAAAATGTCTTTTTTATGTTTAGTCATCATCCCATTTTCACTTATTTATGTATATTGTTACATTAATTTTGAAATACAGAATGATAAATTTGATTGAACCTAATCTGTGTTGTTTATAATGGATAAATGATCATACATCACTTCATCACATGGAATTATGATTACCTTTATTCATTGAATCCCTCTATGTTCAATATCAACTATCATATTTCGAGATATAGGGAGACCAATAAGCTTCACTTCATAAAATTAATCATTACAGAACTCAATCACCTTTTACGATACATATTTTTGAACAATATTAGCCTCTAGTTGATAATGATTTTTAATATATCCCTCCTAAATTTTAATATATCTTTCAAAATCACACATCCATAATAAATAAATAGGCCCACATATTCCTATCTCATGGACCAAATGAATAACTAGATGAAACATTATATCATAAAATGTAGGTGGGAAATTCATTTATATTTAAATAATAATAATATATTATTTATTCTATAACACATCCATCAAAATTTGATCAACAAAATTACTTCTATTTGATTTTAAAAAATTTCAAAACTTGATGAAAGTATTTATGGAGGATATTAGTAATATACAACAAAGTGAGACTAGTATATGTTTTTTAATGAATACATGAAAATAATTTGATTTCATACCTATTAATTTACAATCTATCCATGAAATTAAACTCATCACATTTTAGGAATAAACCCTGGGTACTTTAATACCTTGAATTCTTTGAAAAAAAATCATATTTTCAATATTTCATAATGTCTGAAACTTTGGAGGTAAATAAGTTTTGTTTTCTTACATAGTGGGTGCTAACTCCAAATATATTCTCATTGATATCAAGTCCAATATAGCATGTGATACATATTATTTTCATTCCTTTTATGCCTAAAAATATTCCAATAAATCCTACACATATTTTATTTTCTCAACATGCATAACATTGATGTTATGATTTATCTCTAAAAATATCTAATATGGAAGTCTGAAACTGATTACTGATTTCATCCAAATATTTTATTGAATAACATAATATAATTGCTTTAAAAATGTCAATTCAATATTTTCACCATGTTATAATATAATCCAAATTAAAATTATCAAGGGGGAGGTTATATTCTTATAAAATGGTAAATTATTTTTTCAATCTACGATAAAGATTATCAATTTTTAAAAATATTCAATATACAATATACACACTATTTATTTATTTCTGCAATCGATAATATAAAGTCTCGTCTTCACAAATTAGACATAATTTATTTCCTTTAACACTATA
This sequence comes from Viscum album, assembly GCA_963277665.1. NCBI lineage: Eukaryota > Viridiplantae > Streptophyta > Magnoliopsida > Santalales > Viscaceae > Viscum > Viscum album. The sequence goes on along the minus strand of OY728164.1, from coordinate 283,996,173 downwards.
TCTAGATTTGTTTCGTCATAAAATAATTTTTTATAGTGAACATTATCCGAGAATGCAAAAGAAAACACTATTTCTTATATGAATTGATAACATTAACACCTACATACAATATTAGATTCATGTCATCAATAAAAGCTGAAAGATACACATCATATCATTTCCTTGCTATTCTGGTCTAAAAATCACAAATATAATTATAACATGTTCTTTGCATATATTGATGTGAGGAAAAATTGTAAACTACCAAAAAAATAAGACATCAACTATGTTTTCTACTTTGGCTCCGATACGGATTCATTCCATTAGTACACAATCCCGTTTTTAGATTTCAATCTTCACATAAAAGATCAAGAACTCGTATATAAAATATCATGCACTATGGTGAATCAACAGGGTGACATAAGTTTCTATCAGAGATGAACTAATAATTTTTTTCATCTTAACCTTTTTGCAACAATTGAATTTAAAAATAGATGCTTCAAAAATGAAATTTTAGGAAGGTACCAAATTGATTTAGCCTGAGAATTGGTTCAGGAACCAATAAAAGAAATCATGGTTGAATTATAATAATTTTATAAAAACATTATTTGTTGGTATCATTAGAAATTAAAAAAATTATTTTTTAGGGGGTTTGATGACAGTACCGGAGACAGAATCTACTTTTAATTTTTCATCTATCTTATAGTGTGATGTCTATCATGTATAAAATATGGATAAATATTCATATTCTTTCATATACAACAAAAAATCATTTCGGAAAGCATTTAACTTTTTATGACCCAATCTCAATGGGTATAATAATGTTTTCACCTCATAATAGAAATATGGAAGCCTATTTATTTCTGTACGCATCACGTTCCAAATATCATGTAAGTTGGATAAAAATTTATCAACCCACCCATTATATTATTTAAAGCTAACTAATTACAAAGTTACTGATAACCCTATATATTTACTTCATCCTGGGAATTATAGTTTCATAGAATATGCATAAAATCATTCAAAAATTTATCTTTTTAAATGGTTAAAACACCTCAATCTTGAAATAAATCTTCAATAGGATCCTCTACCTCATTATGAATAACATTATCGACATAATACATTGAATTTTTAGTTTTTTCACTAATCTAGATTTGACATGTATAATTATGAATAAAAACATGACAAATGAGATGATCCTTTATTTCTACGGTGTTTATCATTATCTTATTTAAACACTTCACTCATAGACATAAAATAAAATCAACATCTTGAAATTTCTTTTATGAAATTACAATAATTCATAAAGTCATTCATTATATTCACTAGTGGTTCATTGTAAATTTTCCAATTAACACCCATTCAATACCTCATATCACAATATTTTCAGCGAATATTTTGAAACATATATACATTTAAAAATAAATGCACATAAATTTAAATTAAAAAACGTATAATGAAAATGATTGGTAATCAAATTATAATGTCTTGTTTCTCACAACATCGTCAATAGGTAATACCACATACCATGAGTTATACCATATGCCTCTATACTATATAAATTTAAAAATATAAAATCAATTTCATAGAAAACAATAATTAAATCAATAATATATAATTTATTTATATTTTTTATATCACATTATGAAATTACATCCAAATTTGAATATCATTTCAATTATCAAATAACATTGTCAAATGTTTTTTTACCATATAAATATATAAAATAACATTAACCACCCATAAAAAATTACCATAATAATATTTATAATGTCACATGATCATTTCAACATTAGATTCAAACTATTAATATCATCAGTATTAAGAAATTATCAAAAAACTGAAATTCTACTTCAAATCACATGATTTTGGTGAATTTATTCAACTACCACTAGTTTTAAATTTTTTCTATCATAAATTCATTTAAATTCATCACTACCATCATCTGAAAAATATTCACTTATCCTTTGTTATCATTTATATTTAAATAGTATGTTTATCCAAATCCTTTTCTAGAATATCATAATAATAGATAATGTTAAACCACTTTATGGTAAAAATTTTAATCAAAAAATTAATCAATATTAAAAAAAACATCACAATGTCAAAACAACAATATGAAAGAAATATATTTTCATATAATTTCTAAAAAACACAAAAAAAATATATATCATCATTACTATTATATAATTTTATTAAATAGAAAATTTATAGAAATAAAAAATCATTACAAACTACATATTTAAATAAGTGTCAACTGTATACAAATATTTAAAAAAATAACTCAACAATGGTACTAAATTATAATTATCTTTTCATAGAAATTAGAACAAACATAAAAAATTATGATTACATGATGAAAAATGGATAACTAATTTTATCATTATCGATGAAACTTGTTTGATGAACAAATACTGATGGAGCATACAAAAATGTATGTAGAAATGAACAATAAAAGAACAAATAAAGAGAATCAAACCGCATATGATGGATGGTCGTAAAAGTTTTTAAATAGTGAAATACAACAGTTGATGATGAAATAAATATATAGAATGATGAATTGAACCACATAACACAAAAAACTATAAAATATTGAAAAAAATAGCAAACAATGCACGTTTGGATCACCAGGTAGCTGATGTTGGGTTTGCCGTGAGTGAGAGAGGGTTTCATCATTTATAAACAATGATTTTTTACTAATCCCATATGATTTTAAAATACTGTTTATGTTTTATTAATAGGAAAACAAATTCTGAATTATTATTTTTATGTTATGGCATCGGTTTTACGAAAATCTAATATTGATTTTTTTAATTATTGAGTATTTTTTAGTTAAAACTGATGGCATTTTTTATTTACAATATTTATTTTTTAGAATAAATGACACCATATATGAACCATCGATCTATTTTTCCTATTTTATTTTAAAAACCAACCATAAAAAAAATTGGTTTTGTTTTATTTTAAAACTAATGTAAAAAAAATCATGCAACTAACTTTGGCATCTATTTATAAAAAAATAAGGCCTTATCTTTAATGTTAATGACACTACATCTAGTAGTATTATCATCAAAATGACTTTAATAGTTTAATAAGTTTCAAAACGTGAAAGTTTCTTAACAAAAATCATCTTAAGAGATTACAAAATTATTATCATAGGGAGAAAAAAATTCATCCTAATTGAAATAATAAGAACAATAATAATAACATAAACAATATTATGAGAAACATGAGTCAAATAATAAAATTGATATTGTAGTATTATTAACTAATAAGACAATTTAAAGGAAAGGAAAAAGAAATGATGAATATATATTGAAACCTAATTTCTAATCATCATGAAAAAATCCTCCAAAAATAATGATTTTGATCATAAGAATATGAGTAACCTATTTTTCAGGAAGGATTTTAATTTATCTAAATACCATTTAAAAGGTTAAATGATATCATTATATATTCTATTTCAAATCTATATGTATTAATCAAATTTATTTATAATATATTTCATGATAAATCAGAGTCATTAAATGTTTTAAATTTATTTTCTATCAATATGGAGGTAGATTTGACTAACTTTCAGGAAAAGTCATGGAATATGATTAGAACACATAGTAAAATGGTAAAGTTGTCAAATAAAGTGGATATTGATATTGGGGTTTTTGATGATAAACTTATTGATGTAAATATGACTTAATTATCCATGAAAAATTCTATTCAAAAGTTACCACTGATGCATTCGATCAAGTGAAGTTCATGGAAGATTTTAGAGACACAATTGATGACTAGAATTAATATGGGAACTTCCTTAAAGAAATATTCACAGTTTACAGTTCAAAAATAGATTTCTCCAAACATGTGAAATTTGTTTGATCCTTATGATGTAAGAGAAAAAAATAGTATTGATTATGTTTTATTTCAGATTGTAAATGTCTAAAATCAATGAGGGATGGAAGTAAAAAATGAATCTTTTGAAACATCATGAAGTGTTAAAAAAATTTGAAGTCCATTATTAAAAAATTTATGAGAAAATAATAAACACATTTATTTTGAACACCCAATGTATTTTTATTAAAAAATAAAATGTTTCCGGAATATTATTATCTTTTCATGAAATACTATATTTGTATTTATTAGAATAATTTTGTAAGTTCTTTTTATTATTTCCTAGATGATTAATTAATTCACATATAATTGTTCTATATATTTTTACTCTTCTAAAATTTCTTGAATATATGGTCACATTAATATTCAATTTAAAATTTAGAAATTGTTAGGAACATTAAGAAACTTATTTTGAAAAAAACAATCCATGGAGATTTGTTTAAGGTGAACTACTCTAAAAATTGTAATATGTTTTGAACAATAAGTATCAAAAAAAATTTTGAGGATTCTTATTTCCAATAAAAGAGAGAAACTAATTTACAGGGTAGAAATATTAATAATTTCAATCATGTTACCATAAATTTATAATTACATGATGATTTATGAAGTTTATATTAGATGTTCATAAAATGAAAAAAAGTGTTTTATGTATTCCATTTTATGTTATTAATTTAGGAACACTTTTTTATGCTTTATATTATTGAGCCACAATATATATATATTAATTTTCCATTTAATTCGTTTTTGAAATCATAAACAGCTTCTAAAAACAATTTTTACTAACAGTTTAATTTCACATGTGGTTTTGATTGTTTTTTGGGGAAATATTCATATTAATTTATATATAAATTTTTATAAAATATTATGAATAAAAACAGTTGTTATTTAATTTGGTCCACGGGACTAGATGTGTTCTGATCAATCGAACTAACCTATGGTCTAACTAGTAGTTAGAGTTATGTCATCTATATAAGACTAAAATAAGAATTGACCATCTCACTAACCATGTCCCGAATAAATGAGACACATAGTCAATCATATCATCATATTGACTACTAATAAAGAATTATATCATATTATCCAATGCATAAAATTATAGTATATTAATTTGTTTCTATCATAAGGAATGTAAAATATAATTGTTATTTTCTTAATAAAAATGACATCAGACATTAATTCATTTGAATGCTATCAACTATAAGATGAATGAGGAAAATTAATCTAATATAGAAATATTATAATTGTTTTATCACCTATAAATCAAATATTATTAGAGAAGTCGACAGTAGATCAAATTCCAAACTCAATTCTTCTAACATTTAATAATTGTGACCATATTATTAAATTTCATTATAATACTTTGTAATATTGAAGTTATGTTGAATCCCCGTATATATATTAATTCACCTAGAAAGACATTTTAGTCAATTTTATGATATGATAATGATTGGTGCAATCAAGGGATTAGAAGATCGTGAATCTGATCCATCATATCATGGGATTCTGAGGCTATGAATCTATAACTCGATCAACATATCAATGGATTTTAATGAGAGGAATACCAAGCATGTCCCAATCATCATATAAATGAATTTCTATTTAGTTTGATACAATCCTTTAAAGTAGGTATAAAACTATGGACACCTTTATTTTTGTATTCTTATTACCTTAAATCATAAGGATACAATTTTGTTTTCTTTTAATGTACCTTATATGTAATTATAAATTTAAATATATATGTGTATTTATTTTCAGTAAATGATATATTTTTATGTTAATAGTTGTTTAAAATTTTATTTAGAATACTCATCATTATAACAATCATTTTTATCAGTGTTAATGTGATACTAATAAAAAATTCTCTTATGTAATCTGAAATTTTTTAATTCTGATTATAATACACTTATTATCATAAATTTAACAAGTAATATCAATATATAAAAAAAGGGATTGTGTATTTATTTAGTTTTAACATTTAAACTAAAATTCAACACGTTTTATACCATAGTAAACTCTTTATAATTAATAGAAAATAAGATCAGTTAATAGAAAATAATGCATTTGGATAAAATTATTTTTCTTAATAATTTTACCATAGAAAGGAATTGTATACTATATATTAATAAAAAAAATATTTACATAATGTATTTTTCATTCATAAAAAAAGTTTCAATTTTTCATGAGATTTATTTAATTCTCGAGTCATCTCTTAATCCATGAAATGACTATCGAAAAATGAATTTTTTATGCATGATCCACTAAAACTCTCATTTTAACTATTCTATTATCCATAAAATATTAACAATATAATCCACATGTATTTAAAAACCCATAATGCAAAGTAACATTTATCCAACATCACAAAATTTTAAACTTCATCAAATCCATTAATAGTTAACCATAAGAATCAACTTGAATATGATTAACCAAATTTAGAAGGAAGTTCAATAAATCCACATTATATTACCCATACAATATAAAGTGTCAAATAACATCACATTACAAATATATAAATTCCTTAATCCCTAGAAACACTTATTAAAAGCAGTCATTATTCTCAGAACATAATAATGGGTTGTGGAATATATTATATAAAGCCTATAATTTGGTAAACTCTATTAAAAAAAAATTAATCACAAACCAAGTTCATGTGGACCAAAACCATGAAATAAACATTTATTTGTTGTTATTATGTCAACATCAAACAACTATTGAGGGTAATACTACATTAATCAGTTTTCCCAAAAAGGTCAACATTTCACATAATCCTATTTCATGTTATTCAATACCATTCTCTATTTTATATAATATAATGAAATAAAAAGTATTATTATAAAATCATTATAAAATTAATAATTCTTATACACATAGTTTCAATGAAAAAATAATTTAATAAAATAATTCTTGAATGAAAAAACACAATAATCATCCGACTAAATTTTTATTCTTTTAACTAGTATTCATCGTTATATTACTTAATACTTATTTTTTTACATATGTAATTTCTATTCACTTTATAATCATCAATATAACCATTACTCATAGAAACTCGATGATTCCCTTATTGAGATTCCAATATAGTATATCAATTGAAATAATTCCTATAATTCACATATTTAAAACATTTGACAATCTATAATAAAATAGGGAGACCATTATTATTATCCATTATCTTAACCTAGAAGTTTGTTTTTCTTAAATAATAACATTCTTTGTGTCCTTATTTTACATACAGAATGTTTTTCCTATTTTATTGATAAACTATTTCTAGGTGTCTTTTTTAACATTATTAGCATGAAAAAACTGATCAATCCTTCTACTATGTTATCCACTATTGAATCTATTAGTATGCACCAAACTTATTTTCATTATTGAGTCTGATATTTGGTAAATTGTAATATTTCTAATCATATATCAGGATAATTGATTTGGAATTATAAAAATATCTTTTACATATTAATAATCCCAATTTGTTTATCATTAACAAATGTTATATAATATTCAATTTAAATCTTGTTACTTCTAGTTACATCAATTAACATAAACCAAAAATCATAGGGTGAGAAAAACTAATCATAGTTGGAAATCACATATGGATAAAGTATCATTTATAGGACACTTATATCATGTCACCCTCTATCAAATCAATAACATCTTAGGATTAATCATGGTTATTTATGTATAACATATACTCTAATAAATAAAAATGGTTTGTAATGAAATTTTGAATTAAACTATGAATATCTTGTAGGAGAATCAGATAAGGTTTTTTGAAAGGACCACTATTGAGGGCCATGTAATGCTCAATTCAATCTTTATATGCCTTTTCATATGGTATTAACCCTATGTAAATCCTTTTTAGTACCATGTCACATTTTAGTATCATAAAATGGTTGTATTTCCTATAAAATATTGTAATATATATTTTAGATAAACATTGGGGTATTATTATACAGTTATTATCAATGTCTATCATCAGTTTAAGTTATTTAACCTATGTTTTCCCAAATCTATTACCTAATGTTTATTCTAAACATCCTCTGATACTAATTGTACAGACCCCAACTATTTTAAACTAGATCCAATGGTTACATCATTACGTTGGCATCATATATTAGTAATAACATCCAAAAAGTGTTGAATAGTTTAATAATTTTGATAAAATATACACATAAATGAATATGAATTTTTAAATTAAAACATAATAGAAAACAAATATTTTTTATGAGAACACCATTATTCATCATAGAATATCACTTTATTTCAATAAAAATTCATCATGGCATCCTGGGGAAAATAAATCATAAGAAAGGTGTGACCTAATATGTTTTGTTGGTTATGCATATAATAGAATATATAATGAATAAATAATCAAAATATAGAATGTTAAATAACAGAATAAAATGCTATTAATAAAATCAGCAGAGCATAATATAGATAAATAAATGACGATCAAATATATATATATATAAATTTTCAGAAAATGAGGAGACGTATACATTGGTTTTAGAACTAAACACATTATAGAATGGAGATCAATAATAGATATCATAATGATGTAATGTATAATTTCATACCATAGAAATATTTTACCATGACATTTTACAAGATAGTATAAGTATATCAGTAGAAACACATCTAATTTTTCTAACTGATTTGTCTCTTGTGGAAATTTAACATATTAAGGGGATATATATAACCATGACCTAGCCATAATATACTAATTAAAATTCATTCCGCTTAATAGATTTATCAAATATATTTAACATAAATATTCATATTGAAAAACTAAAATATGAAATATTAATACTTATTCCAATCAATGAAAACTAATAACAAATCATTTAGAAAAATATGGTGAATATGAGAAAAAATTATCATCCTTAATCAATCTTATCATAAAACATTTAAAGAAGTAATAATAATGGAATCAATAAACTTTTTCCCAAGTGTATCAAAATAGCAATAATTGATTGATTTCATTGATGAATAGAGATACTATAAAAACATCATTAAAAATATTCGTGAGTAAAATATTATTTTCACTTTGAAAATAACCTTATAAAAAACATCAATTTTTTTAAAAATAGTATTGATTGAAAATAAACTTATAATAATTGAAAAATAATACAAATACATTCTTTTTCAAGTCATTTTCGGTAATTAAATGATTCAATTAACATTTTTAGTAAATGAAAAACAATACGTGTTTCAAAAAATACATTAATATTCTAATAAAAAAATTTACAAAATATTAAACATATGTAAAATATCATAAATAAATCAATTGTAAAAGGTAATAAATATATTCTTAAAAACATAGAATTAGATGAATATTTTTTTTTACCAAGAGATAAATAATTTTTTTCATATAAACATTTTCAAAATAAAATTAAGTATCTTATTATGGGAAAATTGTTCGATTACATAAAAATTTTTATGAATAAAGACAAGATAAGAAAACATATAGATTATAAGATATAAATGTAACAAATTTCCCATAATATTGGATTAATTTAAAATAATATTTAATAATTATGAACTTATTAAATAATCCCTTACTAGTTTGATAACATTTTACCAATAATATCCATGGTTAAAATAACATCAAATGATTTCATTTTCATATGTACCCATGAAGTTTTATTCAATTTTACCTAATGTATGGAATGAAATAAAAATAAATATTAATTACTCATTATATTATATCAATTATTTCATATATATCATTTATATTAATCCATAATATCCTTGTTATCATTTATATAAAAATTAAATAAGAAATGGTTTACATTGTTATATGGAGGCGGTTGTCCACATATACACAAAAATAATGTTATTATTTTAAAATAGATTATAATGTTAGAAATTATATGTGGTATTAAAATTTAATGACAATATATATAATTTTTTATTATATTTAACTATAATACTTTTTATATAAAAAGAATAAGAAAAAAGAATCACATCGCTAAATAAGATAGTTGTCTTCCAAACACACGATTGATGTTATCATATCCCCCATTATATTTAAATTAAGAAAGTATTTATAATATCATAATTATAGATACATAATAATTAAAAAAATTCATATTAATATGTAAAATTCAACATTATATATATCCATAAAATGTGGTTTGGGTAGAAAAATTATATCATTTCGTGAGGTGCTACTCCTCCAGAAACATGATCAATAATTTTTTATTTCTGTTGATGGTAGCAGAAAAAGATCCTGGTTATACCATTAACTTATTAAAAATATAAATTTATATTAAAAATTGGTGTTTATACAATTTCTTATGGTAATATATTTTAATGATGGGGAAGAATAAAAAAAATAAATAGAGACGTTTATGAATTTTACCTCTTTTGTGTATATCATCGTTTGGTTTATTCTAAAAAAATATTAAGAGGGATTTCTAATAGAAATAAGTCTAGTGGGATATGGGTAGGGAAGTAAGAATGGGATTTGGGAAGTTATTGGTATAACCAATGGTTTTGGGAAATGTGAATAGGGAATGAGAGGTGGTAGATTTTAATATTTGGGGGAGAGCAGTCAAAAAGATTGTTTGAAATAAAAAAAATACAACCTATTTTCTTATGAAAAACACTCAAAAGTAACAAATTATATATCCTTAGAGGTGAAATTTTGTCAATATGTCCCAAATATTAGTGTTTTTTATGTTTTAGTTCATTCTAATACAAATTTTCTTAGTTTAACCCCTTGGTAAAGCCTTTTTTACCTTCACCACAATAATTTATTTTTTATTATTTTCAAAATTCATATGGTCAAGAACTAAGTTGAACACATTATAAAATATATATGTTTTAATTCCAAATATTGAATATATTTTCTATAATTAAATTCACATATGTGGAATAATTCTATTTAATATTAAATTATAGACGTAATGAATGTGATTTTTTCTTAAAATAGTAAATTCTCATATGTATAAACTATTTTACTAATTAAATTAAATTTTATATTTTTTGTAATGAAATAAATGAGATAAATTAAAATATTACTGATATAATTTACTTGAATATCACTTTAAAATATAATTTATCTTAGTAAATATTTTTAATTAAAAGAATGTTTTCAATAAAAATCATAATATTTTACAATTCAAAAAAATAAATCCTTTTAGAAAATTATAAAAAAATCACCCAACGTTAATTTAGACCAATATATTACAAAAAATTAATATTATTTTTTAAAAGAAATTTTCTAAAAGTTTTAGGACTTACAATAAAATTATATGCGCAATGTTTGACTAAACCGTCATTTTGAAAAATACTATCTTTCAAAAACCATTTCATTATCTTTCAAAATATTTTTATTTTATTTTTAAGAAATATATATCAATTGAATTTATTTTATAAATGTGTAAAGTATATAAATTCTCATATTTTAGTTATTTATAATATTAACATCCACCATTACATCTATGTTATAACATTCATGATTAAATAATACTATTTTAACAGAGTATCAGGTTTCATTCAACTCGTGCATTAAAAGCTGTTGGAGAGATCTAATTAATTTAAAAATAAATATATCATAAATTATAAAGGATTTCTATTCTATTCTAGTATTAATTCTACATGTCATATACACTATCTAATATGATGTTCTTTTTTTAAAATCTCAGAGTACTATAAGCTATTGTATTGGTGTAACATTATATAATTAAATGATATGTTAAATAAATGATGTAATAGTGAAGTGATGAATTAAAAAAATTTAAATTGAACATATGGTTTTAATTCAACAAGGATGGAGAATACAATTAATATATTATGTGTAATATATATAATTACTTCTAAAAAAGTAAACATTTGGTTTTGGATTATGATTCAATTAAGCGAAGTCTAAGGGTAAAATATAATGAGAATTGATTATAAGATCAAAAAAATATGTAATACCAACTGATAAATTTATCTAGATTAAAAATAATTAATTTATATAATGATTAGAATTTTATTTAAAGATCATAGTAACTATTCCATAATTATTAAAAATATAAATTTAATAATTATGTTATTAATTTCTTTGAAATAACATTAAAAAATAAAATTATACATGATGACAAGTCCATCACTAATCATAATGTAATATAAAATTCATGAAATATAACATGATCATTAAATACTACATGTTCAATATAATATGAAAATATATAATTTATTATAGGATAGGGCATATAAACTACAATTATTTTATTGTAGATGATTTTGAGAAAACCCATGTTTCTTATAATAATTATTTATTCTTAATTTTTATATACCAATAACAATATAATGTCCCACGGTGATGTTAGATGAATAAACTATTTTGATGTGACTTAATAAAGGTAAAAATATAGTCTAATATAATTTAAAAATCATGATACATACTTATATTCTCTATTATAATCCCATTTTATGGGAAGTCATTTCTTTCTAATATTTATGGAATTTATATTTATAAGGCCCCATCCTTAATCCTTACTTAATCTTGAGTTATTAAAAGATTACACATTTAGGATCTTCTCAGGTATAGAGTTTTAGAGAATTAGATCATAAAACTTGCATTATATTCCACATTAAAATAAAGTTGTTACATAAAGATAATATTCATTTTTCCCATCAACTGAAACATATTTAAAATAAAACATAGATTTTTTCTTGACACTTACTTGACACTATCATCATATCATGTACCTTTCCCTTGAACTGTGAAACACGTTTCAAAAAAACTTGGGATGAGCATAAAAAGCTCAGTAAGAGATATAAAAATATGGAAAGGAAACATGAGTACATATATAAATAATAATGAAATCATACTTTACCCATAAAACATAATTACATTAACATACCTCATCTAAATTATGAATAAATCATAGAAATTATAAGATATAAAGGTAAATTGAGGCATTCATAACATTCTTACGTAGGGAGTAACCCTCTTGGTTACGTTCGGAATATCCATCACAGTATATTCCCTAAATCTCTTCGGGGAAACCTCTACGTTTAACTCCATCACGTTACCCAATGCATTGGAGAGCTATATCGAGCTCACCCGCCCTTAGTTTATCACGGAACCACCCGTCTTTATAACAATGCCAAATAAGCATAACATAATCGTATCACATAAAACATGCATAAATGAAACATAAAATTTCCACATTTGAATCACAAGATATCAAGACAATACATTGATATAATAAAAACATTATGAAAACCATTTTCAATACCAAAATAAAAGAAACGTAAACCATGGTATTTATTTTTCTTTTAAAAATAATGTATGGCTTGTAGAGGAAGCCAAAACTCGAATAATGGTCACAGCGGTAGAGAAGTCGTTGTCGCCGAATATGCATGACAAAAAAATAACATTTTGTCGTTTAGTAAAATGATTCATATAAAAAATATTCTTTTTGGATAAATGTAAAATTCAAAGGGGTTTATACACCATATAAAATAAGGTTGTGTATAAAACAAAATATGCCTCAATTAATGTAGATTGAGACGAAGTCCCTTACCTCGGGTCTTACTTGACTAGATCGTTCTTTAATCTCCTAAATAATAAACATGAGTTAATTTATACTTGCTTAAGAACCTTTTTAAATTTCATTATTCCTTTTATATCACATATTACCATGTCATGAACACTATGTTATTATTTAAGTTAATAACAGACGTTTTAACGATCATTGGTACTCGAGTCAAAAATAAACTCTTTATAATTACAAGTTGTTCATGTGTTAAAATATCCATTATATCCAGAATTTTATTCATTATGTAGATATCATATATATCATATATATCTAGTACATGCATTCATTTTTAATATTACATAACATTTAGAGGTAAGAAATGAAATGCACCATTCATGGAGACGGTAGGTCGTACGTACGCATGAACGCTGCTTCCAATTCTATTTCATATTTAATGGAATTAAAACATACTGATACATAATAGTATTCTAATTAAAGTATGTTATCATATATAATATCATTAAATATATCCTTTATACGTACCACATATGGTATTAACGAATCAAATCACTTTGAGGGGGCCATAGTCCGCACTTCCTAAAATGAAGATATCGCGTATACCCATAATGGAAGCCATAAAGGTATGCCATAAATGATAAATACATAAGGTTAAGGAAAACATAAACATATTATATATCATATATAAATATAGTGACATCTTAATGAGCATTTTTGAAGGTGTTAGAAGAATATTGAACAATCATCGTTTCGTGAGGCCGAAATTCGCCATCCACGGAAACAGAATGTTCATTAACCATTAGATGTAGGTGTGTGTAAGTGTAGCTCAAATAATTCTTATAAAAACATCCTAGTATATTGAAGATACTGGAGTTTTTACAAAATAAATTAATAAAAAGAGTTTAGCGGGTTGGAGAAGAAAAATAAAACAAAAGGACTCAAGTGAAGACATTACCTTAAAATCGGGTAACTCCCTTTGGTTTGAGCTCAAAGGCTTCTTTGGGAAGAATTCTGACCAAAGTGAGGCTTTTATAAGTTATAGAGGGATTTGGAGAGACAAAATGGGCAGGGGTTGGCCGAGCCAAAGTCTTTGGAAGTGTGGGTAAGGAGGTAGAGGTGGGGGCCATTTATAAGAGGAGAGGAGGGGCACTCTTGGAAGAAATGTTAGTTTATTTTAAATAGAGATTCGTATTTTAAAGGTTACACATTGATATAATTTGAGGATAAGGTGATAAGGGTTCTAAATATACCCATCCAATAGGTTTTTGACAAGTTTAGGTCTTAGATTTTACACTATCTTTTCATTTTATTTAAATCTTTAAATAATGAGGTATTCGAATAATCATCATGATGTCATAAATAATTTAATTTATATAAAGTCTAAAAATTATAAAAAAATACTATGATGTAGTAAATCATTTTAGATTTCTAATGACTACTTATAGTCAAAAATATGACTTGTACAACACCATGTAAAATTTCTTTTAGTAAAACAATAAATGTTTGTGAAATTTTTATTTTGAAATTAAATAAAAAGATATTATTGTTATTTTCCTACCAAAGTGGCTCCATGGGTTCCCCAAGTTGACACAAGGATTTTCTTGGTCTTCCATGACACATTCAATAAGGGTAGGACATGTGTCTAGGTCATTTCATATTATTAAAACATTATTTTTACCTTAAATTACACTAATTACCTCTAATCGCGATTAAAAACATAAAAGTTAATATTCAGAAAAAAATTATTTTAATCCCATTGAACCACGTTTTACATATTAATGACAACTATATATGTCGGATTTTTGAAATTCAAAACACAGAAGTTTTAAAGTTTTATTTAAATGAAAAATCAGTTTTTTAAGTACCACTTAGTGGTTTCATTATTCATCCAAAATAAAAGTTTTTCAGAAAAATACCAAAAATTCACCCGAAGCTATATTTGATATTCCAAATTCAAAAATGATGTCTGTTTTAGAAAATTGAAAACATAGAAGTTTCATTAATTAATTTAATAAGTAATTCCTGCTGTCAAAACAAATAGCGTGTTTTTATGAAACAGAAAGTATCAAAAGATTAAGAGTAGTTTTAGTACGATTTCAAAGTGAAATTAATTCCACGACCACTATTGGATTAAATGGTAAAAATAAATTGGAATTTTACTTTAAGAAAAATTCTAAAGATAATATAATCATATAAATAAATTAGACTAAAAAGAGGTTTTGAATTAAAATACAACATTTTCACTATTCATTAAAAAATGAACTTTATCGGAAAAATAACAAAAATTTACCCAAAGTAAATTTCAATGTCCCAATCATAAAGAATAAGTTTATTTCGACAAATAGGGCTTATAAAATTGTCAAAAGTTTTATTTAAAAATTGTTTTCCATCAAAAGGTCATAAAACAATCTTTTAAAAATATTATTGTATTCCATGCTTAAGATTGGATTTATTCTCATTTTAAGTCTCTAAAAACTATCTAATTAATAAATAGACATAGATAAAAATATATATTATACATTACTTACTTGGGATGTTACATCCTTCTCCCATTTAGATAATTGCATCCCAACAAATTTTTTACGTAACGAATAAGTGAGGGTATTTATCTCTCATAGCATTTTCAGATTTCCATGTTACTTCTTCAACCATATGGTTTTTCCACAAAACCGTTACCTAGTGAATTGCCTTATTTCGCAACACATGCTCTCTTAGTTCAAGAATCTGGACTGGTTTTTCTTTATAAGAGATATTCTCTTCCAACTGAACTACCTCTGGGCTCAAAACATGAGATGGATCTGGCATGTACTTTCTTAACATTGAATCATGAAAAACATTGTGTACCTGAGATAAACTCGGAGGTAATGCCACTTAGTATGAAACGGATCAATCTCTCTCAAGAATTTCATATGGTCCATTGAACCTTGGACTTAGCTTTCCTTTCTTACCAAATCGCATCACACTTTTCCATGGTGAGACTTTGAGAAAAAACATGATCACCTACCTCAAAAGAGAGATCCTTCCTCTTGTTGTTTGCATAACTCTTCTGCCTGCTCTGAGCTATTCTCATGTGTCTCTATATCAGCTGAACTTTTTTTACCAACTTTCTTACCAATTCTAGTCCTATCAACTTCCTTTCACCCACTTCATCCCAGAAATCTAGAGTTCGACACTGCTTCCCATATAACGCCTCAAATGGTGCCATCTGTATACTGGAATGAAAACTGTTATTATATGAAAATTAAACCAAAGAAAGATGTTGGTCCCAACATCCCTGATAATCCATCGAACAAGAACGCAGCATATATTCAAAAGTATGAATTGTTCATTCTGAATTCTCATCTGATTGAGGATGATAAGCTGTACTATAATTTAATTTAGTACCCAATGACTTCTGAAGGACTTTCCAAAAGTTAAAAGTAAACCTGGGATCACGATCATATACAATGGAGAGAGGAACTCCATGTAACCTGACTATCTCTTTAAGATACAAACGGGAAAGTTGATATAGGGAAAAAGTATCTTGTATAGCAATGAAATGAGCACATTTAGTCAAGAGATCAACAATAACCCAGATTGCATTATTACCTCGAGGTGTCTTCGGAAATCCCACAACGAAGTCCATGGTTATGTTTTTCCATTTCCACTCTGGCACTGGTAAAGGATAAAGCATCCCTTTCAGTGACTTCCACTCTGCTTTAACCTGCTGACATGTCAAACACTTCACCGTAAAATCAGCAATATCTCTTTTCATCCCTTTTCATAAGTAATACTCCCGCAGATCTCTGTACATCTTAGTACTGCCAGGATGAACTGAAAACGGTGAACTATGAGCATCATATAAAAACTCTAACTTCAACTGTGAATCACAAGGCACACACAATCTCTTCCCAAATCTCAAAACACAATCATTATCAATGTTGAATTCTGGTAACATACCCTTTTGAACCTCTACCTTTTTCACCAACTCACTGTCTTGCATCTGTGCTTTCATGATTCTGTCTAATAGAGAAGATTTCACTGATACCTAAAACAAAACAGAAGAACATCCTGCACCAAAAACATCTATGCCAAATTTCATCAAATCCTTAACCAAAGGATCATTTTCCAAACGCAACATTGTTAATGAATCATGACTTTTTCAACTCAAAGTATTAACCACTTTATTTTATTTTCCCGGATAGTAATGAATTGTACAATCATAATCCTTGATTAATTCTGGCCATCTGCTCTATCTCATGTTCAATTCTTTATGAGTGAATATATACATTAAACTTTTGTGATCGGTATATATTTCACACTTTACTCCATAAAATTTATGCCTCCAAATTTATAAAGCGAAAACAACAGCAACTAATTCCAAATCATGTGTAGGGTAATTTACCTCATGAGTTTTCAACTGACGTGAAGCATAAGCAATTACCTGATCATTCTGCATTAGGACACAACCATGTCCTTTCAATGAAGCATCATTGTAGATAACAATCTCACCATTCCTGGAAGGTAGTGCCAAAACTAGAGCATTCACCAATCTTCCTTTCAGTTCCTGAAAACAATCATCAAATTATTTTGTCCAGATAAACTTAACAACCTTCCGAGTTAGCTTCTTCATTGGACTAGATAACAGTGAAATATTTCTAACAAACCTTCTATAATAGCCTGCCAAAAAAAGAAAGCTAATAATCTCAGTTACATTTGTGGGTCTTGGCAATTCTTCCACAACCTTTGTTTTTTAAGGTTAAACAGTTATCCCATCTTTCGAAACAATGTAACCAAGGAAAGAAATTTGTTTCAACCAAAACTCACACTTGCTGAATTTCCCATACAATTTCTTTTCTTTTAAGGTTTTCAAAATAACCCTTAAATGAATTTCGTGCTCCTCTTTACTTTTAGAAAACACCAAAATATCATCAATAAAAACAACCAACATTTTTCACCTGAGTCAACTGAGCCATCACTGCAACAAACTGTTCAGTTCCAATTCCGACCATCTCAGGATGCTGATTCGGAAGGTCATTTACTTTTGTATGCCTTCCTAGCACTGCTTCCCTATTTCCTCTACGGAAAACCATTCTTAACAAACATGTCTCAGACGAAGCAACATGGTAATCTTCAAATGCTATATAATTTCAATTGGACCATTAAAAATTATATTCTTGGATAATCATTTAATAGAATTCTAACTCCTAAAGTTATCTTAACAGACCTTTGATACAAACTATAAGGCCCTATCCTTAAACCTTACTTAATCTTGAGTTATTACAAGATTACACATTGAGGATATTTTCAGGTTTAGAGTTTTAGATAATTATATCATAAAACTTGCATTACATTCCACATTTAAACAAAGTGGTTACAAAAAGATAGTATTCATTTTTCCAATAAACAGAAACATATTTAAAATAAAACATGGATTCTTTCTTGACACTTCCTTGACACTATAATTATATCATGTACCTTTCCCTTGACCTGTGAAAATCATTTAAGAAAAATTTGGGATGAGCATAAAATGCTCAGTAAGGGATATATAAATATGGAAAGGAAACATTAGTACATATATACATAAAAATGAAATCATACTTCACCCATAAAACATAAGCACATTAACATACCTCATCCAAATTATGAATAAATCATAGAAATCATAAGACATAAAGGTAACTTGAGGAATTAATAACATTCTTACGTAGGGAGTAACCCTCTTAGTTACGTTCGGAATACCCATCACAGTATATTCCCTAAATCTCTTCGGAGAAACCTCAATGTCTAACTTCTTCGTGTTACCCAATGCATTGGAGAGCTATATCGGGCTCACCCTCCCATAGTTTATCACGGAACCACCCATCTTTATAACAATTCCCAAGAACCATAACATAATCGTATCACATAAAACATGCAGAAAGGAAACATAACATTTCCACATTTCAATCACATGATATGAAGACAACATTTTGATATAATAAAAACATTATGAAAACCATTTTCAAAAGAAAAATAAAATAAAATTAAAACATGGTATTTATTTTTCTTTTAAAAAGAAGGTATGGCCTGTAGAGGAAGCCAAAACACAAATAATGGTTACGACGGCGGAGAAGTCGTTGTCGCCGCCTACGTACAACATAAACATTATCTTTTTTCATTTAGTAAAATGATTCGTATAAAAAAGATTCCTTTTGGATAAACATAAAATACAAAGTGTTTTATACACCGTATAAAAGAAGGTTGTTTATAAAACAAAATATGCCTCAATGAATGGAGATTGAGACGAAGTCCCTTACCTCTGGTCCGACATGACTTGATCGTTCTTTAATCTCTTGAATAATAAACTTGAGTTAATTTATACTTTCTTAAGAACCTTTTTTGAGTTAATTATTCCTTTTATATCACTTATTACCATGTCATGAACACTATTTCATTATTTAAGTTAATAACTGTTGTTTTAACGATCATTGGTACTTGAGTCAAAATTAAACTCTTTATAATTACAAGTTGTTCATGTGGTAAAATATCCACTATATCTAGAATTGTATTCATGATGTAGATATCATATATATCTTATATATCCAGTATATGCATGCATTTATAATATTACCTAACATTTAGAGGTATGAAATGAAATGCACTTTTCATGGAGATGGTAAGCCGTACGTACGCATGAACGCTACTTCCATTTCAATTTCATATTTAATGGAATTAAATCATAATGATACATAATAGTATTTTAATTCCATTATGGATTCATATATAATATCATTAATATATCCTTTATATGTATGACATATGGTATTAACGAATCAAATCACTTTGATGGGGCGGTAGTCCGCACTTCCTAAAATGAAGATATCGTGTATACCCATAATAGAAGCCATAATGGTATGCCATAAATGAAAAATACAGAAGCTTAAAGGAAAAATAAACATATTATATATCATATATAAATATAGTGACATCTTAATGGTCACCTTTTAAGGTGTTAGAAGAATATTGAACAATCATCGTTTCGTGAGGCAGAAATTCTCCATCCACGGAAACAGTATGTTCTTTAACCATTAGATGTAGGTTTGTGTAAGTGTAGCTTGAATAATTATTATAAAAACATCCTAGTATATTTATTATACTTATTTATTACAATATAAATGAATAAAAATTGTTTAGGGGTTGGAGAATCAAAATAACACAAAAGGACTCAAGTGAAGACATTACCTTAAAATCGGGTAACTTTCATTGGTGGGAGCTCAAAGGCTTCCTTGGGAAGACTTCTTCCCAAAGTAAGGATTCTAAAAGTTAGAGAGGGATGTGTAGAGACAAAATGGGCAGGGTTTGGCCAATCCAAAGGCTTTGTAAGTGTCGGTAAGGAGGTAGTGGTGGGGGCCTTTTATAAGAGGAGAGGAGGGGCACTCTTGGAAAGTAAAGAAATGTTACATTATTGTAAAAAGAGATTCGGATTTAAATGGTCCCACATTAATATAATTAGAGAATAAGGTGATAAGGGTAAGAAATATACCCATCCAATAGGTTTTTGACAAGTGTAGGTCTTATATTTTACATTAACTTTTCATTAAATTTAAATCATTAAATAATGAGGTAATCAATTTATCATCATGATGTCATAAATACTTTAATTTATTTAATGTATAAAAATTATAAAAATAATACTATGATGTAGGAAATATTTCTCTATTTCCAATGACTATTTATAGTCAAAAAAATGACTTTTGTAACCCCATGTAAAAATTATTTTAGTTAAACAATACATGTTTGTGACATTTTTATTTTAACATTAAATAAAATGATATTAATGTCATTTTCCAACCAAAGTGGCTCCATGGGGTCCCCAAGTTGACCCATGGATTTTCTTGGTCGTCCATGACACATACAATAAAGTTAGAACATGTGTCGTGGTCATTTCATATTATTAAAACATTATTTTTACCTTAAATTACACTAATTACCTCTAATCATGATTAAAAACATAAAATTTACTATTCCCCAAAAAGTTATTTTAATCCCATTGAACCACATTTTACTTATTAATGACCACCATGTATGTCGTATTTTTTAAATTCAAAACACTGAAGTGGTAAATATTCATTTAAATGAAAAATTAGTTTTTTAAGTACCACTTAGTGGTTTCACTATTCATCAAAAATTGAAGTTTTTCAGAAAAATATCAAAAATTCACCCTAAGTTATATTTGATATTCCGAATTCAAAAATGATATCTATTTTAAAAAATTCAAAACATATAATTTTCATTAATTAATTTAATAATTAATTCCCGCTGTCAAAACAAATAGTCTGTTTTTGTGAAACAAACTAATTAAAAGATTGACACTAGTTTAAGTCCGATTTCAAAGTGAAATTAATTCCACAACCACCATTGGATTAAATGGAAAAAATATATTCTAATTTAACTTTAAAACCAATTCAAAAGATAATATAATAATATAAATAAAATAGACTAAAAAGAGGTTTTGAATTAAAATACTACATTTTTCACTATTCATTAAAAAATGAACTTTATCGGAAAAATACCAAAAATTTACCCAAAGTAAATTTCAATATACCAATCAAAAAGAATAAGTTTATTTCGAAAAATAGGGGTTATAATATTGTCAAATGTTTTATTTAAAAATGGTTTTTCATCGAATGGCAGTAAAATAATCTTTTAAAAATATTAGTGTATTCCATGCTTAAGATTGGATTTATTCTCATTTTAAGCCTCTAAAACACTATCTAATTCATAAATAGACATAGATAAAAATATATATTATTCATTACATACTTGGGATGTTACAATATTTGTCACTTATACATTATCCATTATTAATATAAATTTGAAAATGGTATGAGGACCACACATTTTTATTTAACTGATAAATCTATTCATTGATGTCAAATTAAAGAATTAATATAGAAAATGATATGTCCTATTATGATTATTGGATTGAAAATGAATTTGGTATCAGGACTGGAACATCAATTAATCATATATTAGAGAAGTAAAAGGGATGTGTATGTTTTCAATTATCTAAAATCTAACACTTAATGTACATGTCTTTTTCTAGATTCCTTATAAGATTCTCATACAATATGGGGATTATTTCAAAATATTTAAATATATATGAAGTAAATTTGAATATAAATATAGTATATGATGATTTCATTACCAAATCACTTTACTATTTAACATATTTTCCATCCAGAATTATTCCCTTTATTTATTTATCTTTTTTTCTTAATACTCTCAATTTTATATTATATCAAATTTTTCTATTGAGGAAATAACTATTTATAGAGTGAACATTAAGTATTAACTCATCATCCTTTATATTTTATTTCAAAATCCATATACAATATTTCCTTGTATTCTTCATAATATTTTATGAAAACTTATATATCATAATCAAATGGAATAATTAATTTGTAAGGAAATACAATTTATAGACACTCATTATCTTTATAATTAATAAGAATATTTTATTAATCATTTTTTATAAAATTCAACACTTCTATTAAGTAATTATTTTATATTTATTTTTATCACAACATTATGATGATTAATCTAATGGGTTTCAATATATAATTTTCAATTCACATCACCCTTAATGATTTCATTATATAGATAATCACCATGAAATTATAGTGACCATTGTTAAAATATGATATATATAATAAAACATTGAGGGGGATCATGATATAGGAAAATATTTCCATTATGTGGATCATGTTCTCTGACGTTGAGGAACTCTTTCATTTCTCCCTACGTTTTATATCATTGACATATGAATCGTATAAAGAATATATTTTTTGTGTTATTGGTTCTGACCACTTTGGATATATCTATGGAGCATGAACCAAAATGAAACTATGAAACAAATTAATAAATCATATTTATTAATGTATATTATTTGGAGTAGTCTCACTAACCCTCTCGATTAACTAATATGTATAGTTATAGAACTCACTACTCTCCATCGATAATAAAATTAAAACTTTGTAAATTGTATCCTCCTTCTTCACATGAAGAATATATGAACATACACCTACCTTGTTATTTATATTTTGATAAATATATCTTTTTTCATTTAGTATTTAAGTCCTCAAATACATTATTTGACATTCATGCATTTAGAAGAGATCTGGAATAATAACTATAAAACCATTTAATTAGAAAAATATATCAATATATACCTTATTTTCTCTATATTAAAGACAATGTCTTTATAGAGAAATTTTTCCCTCTATTGATGATAATACAATTATTATTTTTAATTCCTAATTCATAAATATTTTTCCAAGACTCTCATAAATTTATTAGGGTCATCAGGGAACATAAAATATGAATTCTAAAATTGTTATTTTATACAATACATAATGAACTTTTTAGGTGTTTTAGGACTAATTCCTCTCAGAGGAGACTACATCTTAACCTAGTGTGATACTAAATGGGGATCATCGAATACTCTAGTGGAAATGAATACATATGTAACATGATCTATATTATGGTTAACATATATTGGGTGTAACATGAAATACCTTGAGTCCCACATTAGTATTAACTATGGAAGTCTCTCAACATATAAAATTACTCCTTCCATTGACCAACCAAATTCATGTAATGGGTTTCAATCTTGGTATTCAGTTTTTTTCACCATACATCATGGACTACTTCATATATGCCAAAACACATGAGTGGGACACCAGTTATATGTAGACACATTGACCTGTTTTCTATCATATTTATCTTTATATATACACAATGGATAACTCGACTGGTTGGATCCCCTACGTGGTTATGGTTTCTTTCACATGTATGAGATTTTTTAGGCTTTTAATCCTAGCCATTTTTTGGACACATTTTTTGGCCCAACATAATAGGTTGTGCCTTAATCATGGAGGCTAAATTATGAACACATCATTATTGAAATATTTCATAATTTTTTTTATCTTTTTCAGACAAATCACAATCCCTAGATATCAAAAATGTATTTTTGGAGAATAATATCCCCCTTGGGGTTAGTTAAAAAATTTCAAAATACTCATACCACATTTAAAAAGAATCCACATTCAACTATTGTATCAAATAGCGACAAAGAATAAATTAAAATCCCACGCACGAAATTAATATTCTAGGAAATAATAATTGAATAAAAAAAATTTACGGTCAGCATTGAATCATTTTCAATGACATTTAGAACAACCCCTGATTAAGCATTGATACAATTTAAACCATCTAATATATGTTTTTACACCCCTAAAAGTCACACTAGAACAATTTCTTTCTTTTTAAATAAACCCCACAAGTTCACTACCCATGAATTTTTTAAATATGATAATATAAAATCATTATTTTATAGTTAGAAAATTTACATTTACCTTAGAAGATAGTATGGGTGCGGGGCTCCTTCCAAGAAGCATTTATGTATGTAAGGATGGTTGGACTCCATGATAAATCTGAGGCTTTTCAAACACTAAATTTAGTAGGGCCCTAATAAAGATATTTGTATCATTATGATGTGTTAAGACATACACCAAAACAACATATCTATGCTCCAATTGATAATTTATGATATGATATTTTCATCCTAATATTAATTTTATGTATATTTTGGATGATATTTTTTTCTATGATTTATTTCACCGGAGTTATCACACATGATTGTAATGGGATAACATCAGTCATCAACCAAATCATTAGGTTTCTTTATCATCCATATTATGTATGTGTATGATTAAGTGGAATCAGTATACTCTACCTTTATAGTGCTCAAATAAATTTAAACTTTATTATTATTTTTCTATGATATTAATGAAGTATAATTATTCAAATAACCATTAGATAATAATTTTCATTCAACAAACGTACGATTCCATTTTTTATCTGTTAATCCCACTAAATTATATTATGATTAATGAATGCAAAGTAACCTATAGTCATATACATGAAGGATATATCAAATAATTGATTAACTAATTTTATGTGGATTTCCTTGGGATCATAATAAAAACATTTGAATAAAAATGAAGTGAAAAATATATATGGTTGAGTAGATATCAGATAAAAATATCAAAATAATTTTATGATACATTGTTAAATCAAATTTATCACCATGAACATCTTCTTATAATTTCAATATTTCATCCGCTCTAGTTACCAAAACATTGAGACTTAGAAATAAAATATTCAGAATACACCCATATAATATTAGTTCATGTAGATAAATACAATATATACAAATTGTGTGACATCAAATCTGTGGGAGAATTAGATTTCCCCAATTAGAGGCATCTCTAATTTGAACCATAAGTGTTCTGAAAACTGTACTCATTGGTTTTCCTCATATCCTAAAAATATTATTTCATCAATGTATAAAATCACTATCAACTAATATCCAATATTCCTCTTCATTTTTTATTTATTAGAAACAACTCCTCAATGAAAATAGATCATTATTAGACATTGGTCAAGTATTGAATACCATTCCCTTAGTGATATAATGAGACTATACAAATAATTATTTAGTCAAAACACACTGTCTTCATATTCATCAATGAGAATCCCATATGGTTTTTAATATTCACTTATTCGTCAAGGAAATCATTCAATATTAAAAATTATTGCATTTATTTGAAAATTTTTTTAAACCTTACGAATTTTTATTTCTAGAAAATATCCATATAGATTGAGGCCATAAAAAAGTGAATATATCTAATAAATATCCATTCAATAAAATTGGGAATACACTTTTCATAGAACCAGTTATTTTCAATAAATCAATATATTGTCTTAAATTAATTTATTTCAGAACGCCCACTTCATTCCAATGATATTATTATCACAAGTCTATTTAAAAAAACCCATGTATTTTACTTCTCAATTTGGTTAATCTCACCATTAATATACTTGACCAAAATCTTATAATTTACATCCCCTTTAATAAATTTTGTTTCATCCAATGTTAAAAAAGAACATGTTTTTGATACTTCATTCATCTGGTTTATATAAGGTTTGTTTGGTCCCCCGCAATATTTGTTTTGGTAATTTCCCCACCCCTGTTTTTCTTAATAAACCTACTTATTTTTTAAATATTTTTTCACTATATGATTATAATTTATATTTCTATTAATTTCTTATGACATCCCCAAATCACAGTGATTATTAATTATATTCAGATTCAAGAATTAATATATTTTCATGAAAAACATACACATTTGATTTACTCAATCATTTTTCAATCCAATTTTTATCACACCTATAAGATTTTCACTTTTATGATTATCTATGAATTATACCATCATCTCACTAGTAATCAAATTGTCTTATATTTTCCTTATTGAGAATAATGAAATTACTTACAAAAACTAAAATGATTTTTTGTTTTATTCCACCCATTCTATATTTCGTATGGATTTATATCATCATTTCAAATTTAATATATCAATTAATGATGTGAACTATTACAGTAACTACTTCTTTCTAATGACCCTTTTGAAAGAGAATTTTCAATCAACATTGTTTGACTTGTGATATAGATTATAATATATAATCCTACAATAAATCTATTATATTGGAGTTTTATGAATTCTAAAAATTTATTTTAAATTCCATAATGATCCTAATATGATTATAATTTTATGACTTGTGAATTTGGTATAATTTTTATTTTGAATATTTTGGATTTTCACACAATGATATTTTATTCTCTCCTCTAATATAGGGTAATAAATTATTATACCTTTATCTATTATGTGACTGGAATAATAGAGGCCATTATTTAGTATTTATCTATAAATTAAACAAAAAACATTACCCCACCTATTTATTGGGGTTAAATTGGACAACAAAAATATACATACACAAGATCATTAATCACTAATTCTATCATCATATTTTTATTATTGGTCTTTTGAATAATATTAAATTTTTATAATGATTCATATATGTGTGTTTCATCATTTATGAAATGGGGAATATCATGAGAACCATTTCTCTTAATAACCCTCTCTACAAAAAATAGTTTAAATTCTGAAGACAAAAATTCCATAACATGTTCTCCTCTTCATTTGAAAACATAAAAAATATTTATTTTCTGGAAAATATATTTTTCGTACATTATTTTATCTATAGATAATATGTTATCCATCATAATATATTATAATTAAATAATTTTTTCTAAACATAAATATATGTTAATTATCAAACTATTGGAGAACACTAAGAAGACTACACCTTAGTTCATCAGATAGTTTAATGAACGTTCCCTTGATATTTTTCCCTAATATTGTATTGTTTAATTCCAAAAATATTTATACAATTTTCATTCCTGAAATAAACTATTAATCTTTATTATTAATTAATTTTACACTAAATAAATTTTTTCCATTCATCTGTTTTATGCATCTTCTATACACAATCCATGAATGTGAGTTTATGGTTTTCCCCAGTGAAATTTCAATAACAATAACCTTCTATGAACTCCCCATAATTATCTCTTATGGGGATTATTGATCCTTATCAGTGCCTATCACTATTAGATCTTCTTCTCCATTCAAATGACAATACCTTTTTTTGTTTTAATAGTCTTTGGTGAAGGTTCTTTTCATTACATTCTTCAAATTTGAAGAATTATAGAATCATAATTACTTTTCTTATTCCTAAATCCTATAAATCAAAACATATATCCATTAAAAATTAATAATTAAATATTTTTCATAACAATTTTTAATTTTGTTTCTCTATATTGGAACTTCTAGAAATAATGCACACATATTAAATGTTTCCGAAAATTTTACCACAGAAAAAAAAAACAACTCTCGACGATACATAATTCCTCATAGCCACATGGTTAGTCTATTTTTTAGTGTTGAGAAGATAAAAATTCTTATGAGGGATTTGTGTTTAATTTTTTATATAATAAAAAAATACCTTATCTTTTAACTCAATGATGTGAAGAGTATGCATTTTTTCCTCCTAAAAAATATCATTTTATTTACTTGATGATAATACTTTTGGGTTTTCAATCATCATTATTGGTGTCAAAAATCATTCATTATATTTTTAATTTTGATACAAATTCAAAACTTCTTCTTGAACCTTCTCAATACTAATTACTATGTCATTTATAGTTTTATCACATCCATCAATGATCTAGGTTTGTTCGTTAATAATGATTTTAAATTCAAACTACTTCCATATACATTGTGAACATAAATATACGAGACCAAATATTTTACATTTACATTATAACATTTAATCAAAATATTTTTTAATGTAGTGTTCAGAGTCATGCACCACCACACTGGCCTTATTGGTCTTTTCTTTACATTTGCTGAGTTCATCAAGGGATGACTCGTGTCTGTCAAATGATATAAGCTTTCAAAAACTCCATTTACATCATTAGAAATATATATTTTTTGATTATTTGAAATACCCATCAACACACCTTCATTTTTAAAATTTCATCATAATCCACACCATATTATTAAAAAATCACTTATTCTTAATAATGAAGATTTCTAATTTTTATGGACTTGTATTAAGAATTATTTGAACAATCTCTTTTTAACTTTTAAATTGGTTTTCCTTAATCATCATATCCTTGAAATTTTTGGGAAATTTTTCACCAATTATGTCTTACATTTCAAAATATAAATCAATAAAGGAAAATAATTCCCTTAAACCACCCTTTTCCACTTTTATGATCTGAGGAAAAGAATTAAATCACCTCCTAAAATTCATCAACTTTTTAATTATCTATGATCGATAGATTTTTATGGAATTAAAATATATATTCTTTTTACTTTTCTTTTTTTATAGACTCATTATCTACGTCTCACATATCATAAGCCACTGGAGTGCTATGCAATATTTAAGGAGATATATCATTATTTTATTTTTCACAAAGAATATAGAATTTTCATTGAGAAAATGATTGAGTAATATGATGATTCTATTTATGATCTTTTCACATAATTTATTTTCATCAACTACTCACATATAATTAAAAAGAACATTTATATGATAAAAACCATAATCAATAATCTCATTTGAAATAATTCAAGAACCATAATATTTGTCCCAAAAAATATCATCTTTTCTTCCAAAACCTTTAAATTCCCTTCATAAATAGTCATAAATGTTTTGCATATGACATGAGAGATTTTTCATTACATTTCACTTGTGAATAGTTTTTTGAAAACAAAATATTCCAAAACAATACTTGATTACATCTTATTCCAATTTTCAATGATCTACAACTTTTAGGGATTTATATTAAATATTTTTGGTTGTTCAACATAGAGATGTTGTGTAAAAATGCATTCTCATAAACCATATATAATGATGAAAGTCCCTTTTTTATAAATAGAAATAATCTCCTCCTATATGGGAATACATTTATGGTTGAAAACTAATTCTATTATTCTAAGAGATATAAAGAATTGATGTCCCAATGATAAAACTTATTAAAATCATATATGTGAAACCTTATTATGACGGAGGTGATTAAAGGTATAATAAATTATTTCTTTGATGAGTCTATTGTTCTATCAGTTTTTCTTGCACTTTGATTTATATCTACCTTTCCTCATAATGTGTGACGAAAGCATTAAACATCACATAGGTTTTTTAAATTCTTCCAAAGGAGCAGGATATATATATATGGATCATGCATAGAAAAGAGAATGTACCTTAAATTCACTGAAGTCACAATGCATTAAATTTAAAAGTTTGAGTGGTTTTCCTGACACTCTATATTCCCGACAAATAAAAATTATATAGCTCACTAGACTCCATCAATGATGAACCCACTACTGAATTTTTTGTGTCCTCATTATTCACATGAGGATGAAATGAATTTATATACTCATTGGGTATTTTATTCGGACAAAAAAAAGTCATTATAATGTGACGATGAGACTAATTAAGTAACTTCATTGACATTTAATATTCTTGATGAGATCTCAAATAAAACCTCAGGAACACTTATCTAGAAAACCCCTATATATATGTGTGTTTTTTTCTATCTAAATACCCTTATATTTTAATAGTAGATTCTGTTCCAATGTTGGCATCAATCCAAGGGTTGGGATCAATTCCCTTTTCTTAAATATTATTTAATGATCCCTCTACATTTATCAGATTCATCAATCTATATAAAATATAAATTAACCAATGATAATTTCTTATAAACAAGGCTATAAGGTCGAGATGTGACTTGGAATCCTTCCACTTAGAGGAGACTACAATATATCCCTACGTGATATTTCATGGGGAGACAAATATGTAAAGTTAAAATGAAACAATTTGAATCCAACTCTATATTTTTTAGACCATAGCTATCTGGTAACCAAAAATACCTCAAGTCCCACATCGTTCTCCACTCCATAAATCTTCCACCGTATAAGATAAATTATTCATTTTACTATCCAAATGTAAGTAATGGGGTCTTCTCTCGGTCACCTACATGGAGCCACCCTACAACACAGACTATTTGTTCCACAATTATCTACATGTGTAAATACAACATCTCTGACAACACACAAACTACCTCGCTTGCTTCCCAAGCGCCAATATGGCTAGCTATCCTGGTAGGTTTTCCTTCCTAGTTAAGCCTACTCTAACATATGTGTGGTTGAGCTACCTTAGTTACCTAGCCATATCAAGTCTATTTATTATCTAATGACCCACTAGTATGTGGCATAGTGAATGTGACTAATACTAGGATATTTTTCAGATATAGAATTGCTCATCCCTTATCACATTTTCAATAATCTCAAAAAAAAACATACCTCAAAAAGTGATTTTTGGAAACAAACATCAACATAAAACATTAAAAAATTTTACATTTAAATGAAACTATGTCATAAATCCTTACATGAACCCACTCACTAAAATTTTTTATGAGATAATGTTATATTTATATTATATTTGGATAATAGTGAGATTATTTTTGTCACTATTTATGTTCAATGTTTTAGTATTCTATATAAATAACTGTCTTCACATTTCGAGTGACTTAATTAACATAAAAAATAATAATATGAACAAAATTTTATATCAATGATCAATGTAATAGGAATATCTTTAAATTTTATAATTTTTTTCATTTCCATTATTGTACATCTCATGATTCTACAGTAATAAATAAAAATATCACTACAATTGACATTACATAATATGTGAAATTTTTTGAAACATAGTGGTACAACACAGAACATAAAATTTTCATTCCCTAGAATTAATAAAACTAGTGTTATATATCAAATAATAATATTTTATAGAACTATAATCTTGAACTATGGAAGATGATAATCTACTATTAATTGCTAGATCATTACATAAATTTATATTAAAAATTGAAATTTAATTATATTAATTTACATGATATAAAACTAAAATAATGATAGAAATGATTTTAGAAGTTGTTATGATGTGTATTAATAAAATGTAATATGAATGTGGTAAAAGTAAGATGACCATCACAATATTTACTCAACAATATGAATATAGTAATGTGACAACTATGTTTAAGAAACATGTGTCCAATAAATTATATATCATAATTTTATAATGATATATTCAATATTGAAATGAAATCATTTATTATTATAAATTAATAAGAATTTATTTTCAAATATATATATATATAAGAATAATATAAAATTTATAAAAATGAATTATTTAAATTTTTGACGCTAAATAAATGATTTTTAATTATATTAAAGATAAAATTTAACAATAATATATACCATATTTAAAAATTAAATTTTATAAAGGAAAATAAAGTGATGAATTTTTATGAAAAATTTAAAATATATGGAATTTTTTATAATTTTCAGAAATAATTGTTTTCTAGAGGAACATAAAAAATTGTATACGTATACAAAATTCAATACAGAATACAATTTATTTTATAAATGATATAATATTTAATGTAAATTATTCAATGAAAAAACAAATAATAATTTATTTTAATAATATATTTTAATTTATTGGAATTAATATCTATTCCAATAATGGACCTACCATAGTATATGATGGAAAACAGTAAGTTCATAAAATTATTTGAGAAAAAAGTAACTTCCAATTTAAAAAAATAGTTTAATTAAAGTTCATTCACTTATTCAAATTATATATTTTTTAAAAATCCATACATTGAATATTCCATGATTTAAAACCTTCATAATTGTTTTTAAATTAATAAAGACCCAGATCTACAAGGCCCATTCTATAAAATTAATTATGATTTATAACATTTTTCTATAAACACCTCACTATTCTTTGACTCATCTCCACTCATTACCCATTTATCATTTTCCCCTCTCTATTAATCCCTCATGATTTATTTAAAGTAGAACATTAAGGTATATAGAATTCAATGTCAACTTCCTGGAAGCATCATTAAAATGTATGGGGTTTTGATCAATTCTCCACATTTCCATTTTTTAATCATATTAAGTTCCATTCAATTATATATCAATTTTATATGGTCTGTTATTATTTATATATTACTATAATATTAATATTATATTTCTATTCTATATCATTATACCATATTTTAATGTCATTATAATTCATAAGTACATAAATATCCCTAATTTACACAATTAAATTCACTGTATATTCTATGAACTTGGGGTATTATGTAGGTATTAGTATTAATTGGGTGACATTTCTAAGGAATTATTTTCATGATATACTTCTTTGTGAATCTATTAATGTCTTGGTATATAAAACGTAATTTGGGAGGAAGTTCAACTAGGGAATTTAAACTTATTTACCTATACAATTTTCTTTATAATATGTTTTTATATAATATGGGTGTCACATAATCTTAGTATTTATAGTAGATTTTTATATCATTTATTTAGTTCCATTGAATTTATAAAATTTAATTAAATATCTAGATCTTAGTAGTATCCTTATATTATGACAGTATCATACACTATTACTACATTAATATATGTAAGTTTCTTTTTAATGTTAATAAACTGTATCTTATAATCTGTCTGATTGATATTCAACAATATATCCCTAAAAGTCCATTGTATGGGAAATCATTTATTATTTATATATATATTACTTGAATATAAATTAATACTTATTACCTATAAATGTTTATATTAGATATTAATTATGGAACATTATGTATATCATTATTTATTCATTTTCATATGATGCATGTAGTGGGTTAATTATGTGATGGGAGTGTACAAAAATAATATTTTCCATTGATGTATTGGCATGTATTGTTATATAAACATTATAAGTTATTTTCAATATGCCTACCCATTTATATGTTATGTATTGGAATATGAAATTAAGGACATGTATCATAATTATTATGAATTTCATGTGGCCTAAAACTATATAAATGTTTTTATTCCACAAAAACCGATGATAAATGAGTTATATTAAATCCATTGGCTCCTAGAAAATAATTTTTTTGAAATACCTTATTCCATGATAAAAAATTTTATATCCAGTTTGTTTTTCATTTTGTCTCTCTAAAAAATAATCCCAATAGTATAAATTTTGTAATGTCATTAAATTGGAAATAAATTATTTATATAAAATAAATATAAAATGAGTAAAATATTTTCTAGATTAAAATATGGAATATTTTATTATTTTAACATATTTATCGATATTGATTTCAAAATTTGACTTTATAAAAAACAATAAATCATTACACTTACCTAAAAATTCATTTAATATAATAGGCTATGTTATCAAATATAATTTTTAAGTATGTTAATTAAACTATATTTCTATTAATAAAATTTCCAAACTATTCATCACATATATTCTCTGGTTGACTAAATGATAATGAGGGAAGTATTTTTTCTCTATAATATATCAGCTCATAATTATATTAATAAATTAAATAGAGTTGAATTATATCATAAAATTTATATCTTTAAAGTGGAAACCCTTTTAAAATATTGATATAAACAAATCTAAATTATTTTTAATAAAAAAATTATTTATCTCTCCTTATACATAAAAATAATTGTGCAATATAAAACATGAATCTCATAGAATGAAATTAAAAATATATTAATTGATTTATAAAACCAAAATAAATAATATGGACTCACCATATTGTATTCCAAACACTTTTAGGTATTTAGTGAAATTATGCATTTAATATGTATGTTTACCATAATGGAAACAATTTAATCTTTAGTGAAGCATCAATTTAATTTAAAATAAAACTTTTTACTATTAGACTATCATAGGATTTATACTTTTTATGCTGGAAAATATTTTTGCCTGTAATCATGTGTACCTCTATCATGTCGTTAAAACCAAAACCTCCTATATCATTTATTTGAAATATCAAAATATTGAGAGGTTGTGGAAAATAATTATAAAATTATTTAATGTTAAAATTTTTATTTAATAAAATGAAACTATTTCTAAAAATCTATAGGATAATGTTCGTATCAAGATCCTTATAGATCATTTATGTTAATCATTATAGATTATTTATATTCCCAATAATATTACATATATGACTCAGAAATGTATCCACCCTTATCATCATTCGCAAAAATATTTCTTTTGAAATTACATGAATCTTATAACAAGGTTTTTCTAGAAAGATAATATATTATTTATATCCCAGAATCAATATTCAAATTTTTTTTCGAACATTGGTTCTAGATGGCCATGAACAACCTACTACAAAATTAAAATACTATATTGAAAACATATGAATGTAGTTGATGTAAAGCATTGATTATCCTAGAGAATAGAAACTATGAATTGTAACCCCAATATGGACCCAAAATTGGTGTATATCCTCTAAAAGTTGTGACAAGATGTCCAATAATAATAATTTAATATATAACCACACTATAACCTAAATATAATTAATCATCCACATAGTAAAAATGTGGTATTGGATATCATGGTGAAGTGACTCAACAAATATTTATACTTTATCTTCTATTCCAATAATATATTTGTTGAATGATTATATAGACCCAAAAAAACCTAACTACCATATTTTATCTCTCTATTGATTAATGATTAAATACTCTTGATGTGGTCAATTGAAAATTCTACTAGAATAAAAAACACCAAAAAAACATTTTAAGACAAGTTCTATTATATGCCTGAATTATATCAATTTTCCATATATGGATCTACCACTGTAGATCTTACCCATATAACAGTTCCCCTAATAAAAAACATAAAGATCCCATTGAATCAAAAAAAAAAAAATTAACCATCATAATTTCCTCCACTAAAAATTTTGATTGTCATCAAATACTAAACCATCATATTTTAGAAATATCATCCTACCAAAAATGATCAATTTTTCAGAATATGCTACATTATTTCTTATTAGGTCAAATTAATATTCTAATTAAATAATACAAGTCAATTTTATACCACTCTAAGACTAGATCTAAAATAATTAACACATTAATTAAATATAAATAAATTCAAGATATGATAAAATGCATCCAATATATATATATATATATGTTCAATGAAAAGAATATTATATTCTTTTATTATACCCCACATGAATTATATCCCTTTAACAAAAACCCATAAATAATATAATTTATAATGAACTCTATGGTGTATATCCCAAAAAAATAATAATCTTATGAAATTCTTTTTATTCAACTATTAACAATCACTCATGATTGTGTTCTAATAATAGAATTTCAAGGTCCCTTTGTATCCATTATTAAAATATTTCAATTACACTACATACTAGGTTCAATACTATAACTAACCAAGCGTCACAATTATAACCTCATGTATTACTAAAATAAATTCAATATAAAAAAATTCTACAATGAATCACTTTTATGGCCTATCCCAAATGATAACCCACCATCTGTTGGTGATAGGGAATGACTATGCCTCCGGAAACTAGACTTGAATAAGTTTATGGTTTTTAAAAAGTTCCATGGGTAAATAAAAATACATTATGAACTAAAGGGGGTAAAATTTTTCATTCTCTTTAAAAATTTATATAAGTTATATTAACAGAGTATAAAATATTATAATGTTACTTCTATAACTATAGGAATAACGTGTGTTGTGATACCGAAATATGGTTCTTGTGACAGGAAGTATCAGATATATGTCATTTTTCACATTATATAAATAATATTTGAATATCTGGTATTATATATAGACACCTCCCAATTATCAATGGTTCAAAAGATTCCAAATATGTATTTCTTATATCATAGACAATGTTATAGATATATATCTTTTAGTGATATTTTTTTCCATCATAAAATGGTAATATATATATATATATATAACATATATTCGTCTGCTAAAATCCCTAGAAATGGATAAAATACAACTAATGGATTTTTTAAACATTATTGTCCATAAATCAATGAAATGTTTATAACAATTATACTCTTATAATATTTAGGACTGAAATATAATGTTTTCTTATTAATACTATAAAAAATAACTTGTTTTTTTAATTTGTAATTATCGAATTTTATAATCATAATTGATGAAATTTTCATTATTTATTATGTATATATATATGAAATATTTATTTATAAAATTACTCCGTTATTGGTGAATATAGATTTCCATATTATCAAATTATATGTACTATATTTAAAAATTATTAATATACTATTATAAAATTTTCATACTACATAATTAAATAGTTTCATTCTATGTTATAACAAATTTTTTTATTTATTCTCACCCAGTTTACGGATTTGATGGTTATAATTTAAAATAAAATATTTTATTATAATTATTATTATATTTTTGGATTTAATATCAGAGTTAAATTGTGTATCACACTTTTGTGTTGGTACTTTTCAAATGGGATACTGGATAACACTTCTATTAGATAATCAACCCATATTTTTTCCAATAATGGCGGGGTTGTTACATGTCCCACTATACATATTATTCAGCAGAATTTCAGTTTCATACACATTATTCATTTACTTGAATGTTTTTAAAATAAACTTTTCATGATAAAACAATATATATTTTATGAATACTATAATTTTTTTATTGATATATTAGAAAAATCATTAATTAAATTAACATTTTTACATTTTTAGGAATATGATATTTTAATGTATTATATAAAAAAATATATGTATATATGAAATAAAATGAAAGCCTGATAAAAATGGAGGATATAGAAATATATATAGATAATAATAATATAAATATGATGGTGATATATGATAATTC
This sequence comes from Viscum album, assembly GCA_963277665.1. Taxonomy (NCBI): domain Eukaryota; kingdom Viridiplantae; phylum Streptophyta; class Magnoliopsida; order Santalales; family Viscaceae; genus Viscum; species Viscum album. The sequence goes on along the minus strand of OY728164.1, from coordinate 283,958,596 downwards.
AAAACCAATTAACATATTAAATGCTATTTTTTGTTATATTATAGAAACTTTACCTAAACCTTATACTTTTGTATTAGTAGGTATTTCAACATATAAGTTCCCGCATATTATTATTTTTATGTAAATAAAAATAAATAATAAAATAATAGGTTTATGTTACAATATATTTTATGAAATATGGGTTAATATTTTCAATGATATCAAAATATGATTACTATCTTAATGGAATAATGTTGGGAAAAAATAAGATGGATTTAGAAAAATTGTTTTCTCTTAAACTATCTATGATTTATATATGTATTTACTAACAAGTTTTTTTACCAAAATATATAAAAATATTTGGTTTTTAATGAATATTTAAAAGGAACTATAGATTTTGGTTCATTAAAAGATATAAAGTAAAAAATGGTTCCTTATATTTGTTGGAAAATTTTAAATAAAAATAATTATTTCACAGATATTAAAATGATAATAATATAATTATTCTTTTATTCTCTGTAAAATTGAAAATATTTTATCATGAATCTATTTATTGAATAATAATAAAATATATATATTAAGGATGAATAGATGCAATTTCTATGAATTCTTTTGAAATTGATGAATATTTCTTATACTAGAAGAAAATATCAATATATTTGAGTAATACATCTATAATGAATCCACTATGGATTATTGTAAATTAGAGATGAAATATTAAAGAATATATAAATTCATACTCTTAAAATATCTTCATTGATTATCTATTACATATATCCCAATGTACAAAAAACTTGTTAGTGTATAAATCTATCCATGTTGACAGATTACTCAAAAAATATTAAACAGAATTATAAAAAAAAGAAGTATAATGTTTTTTTCATTTTCATTTAGGGAAATTTAACATTGGATAAACAAATTTATATAGACATATTCATTATGATTGGTAATATAAATCAATTATATAGTATGTGGTCACTTCTCAAAAATTAGATAACTATAACTTTTATCTATAATATTTTTTAAAAGGTTTTGATAAATTCTCTATGAATTTTAATTTGAGTGAAATAATATTTTTCAAACCTAGTATCCATTATATAAATTAGGTGGTTTCGATAATATCAAATGAAAAATCTTGTTTTTTTATTGAATAGATTGTTATTTTTAAATTTTTTATAGAGATAACGAACGAAAAATATTATGGAATGTCCAAAACCACTTTCATTAATTGAAATTGTGTGTAGCTCTCGATGTAAAATAACTCCATTATGGAAATATAGAATAATGGAAAAATAATTCCAAAAAAAATCAAAAATATATGTGAAAACATGGTAAATAATGTTCCAAATTTAATAATTTTTTAATAAAAATTAATGTTATTTTAAATTTACAATTATTATATTTTTATTATATATAATTATTTTAAATATGTCCATGATTTATATATTGGTGAAGTAATAATAGAGAAATATTAGAGATGATGTAAATTGTGTTAGAATGGGTTTTATTTTCAATTAAAGAGATATTTTTTTTTCTTAATAATTATAATCAAGGAATTTTATTATTTTATTTCATTCTCAAATAATTGATAAGATAAATTCAACTGTGAAAAAATAAATTTATGATATAATTTATTTGGAAGTAAAAATTTTGTATTGATATAATAAAATAAATCTAAAACGTAGAATTAAAATTATGAATTTTGATATTGTTATAAAATTGATGAATTAAAATTAAATGACTTATTGGTATGAAAAATGTGAAACAATTTTAAATTTTGTGGTCATACTATCATATTATTAACATAAAATACATATTACTTGTGATGTAACTTACTCATATTGTATATGATTAATTTTTTATCCCATAAAAGATGTTATAAAAGATATTATTTTGGATTATAAAGTTATTATTTGTCATTAAAATATTTTTTTAGATAAATATATTTTTTATGGGGCCTTTGGGAGATAATAGTGATCATGTAGATTCTCAAAAAACAAAATAAATTTTAAAAAATAGATTTATACATATTAATTTAATTCATTCAAAATTCAATAATAAATTACTATTATTACATGATATGTATATGGAATATGTTATTGATATCAATAAAATATTAATGTTAAGTGTCACATTGTTTCTTATCACCAGTGATATAAATGAAATATTGTTTTCAAATAATTTGTTTTATATTTAAGTAATTTTGAAGAAAAAAATAAATAATAGTATGGTATATCATTATACAATTTTATTTAAATGAAAATTTATGTTCTGAATATATGGATCAATAATCCCAATCTCAAATTTATCAAAATATATTTTATTTATAGATGATACGTTATTAATGAGTTATGGATGAGGGTTAATTTTTGAAATTGGTTAATGATGATGTAATAAAAGACTCATTGTGAGGATGAGAGAACCTGAGAACAACCATAATATATTCTAAATCATTACAATAATGTAAAAATTACATATCAAAAATTAAAAACACAAACCCAAAATTGAAAGGATTAATGTCTTTGTAGACGATCTAAATACATGTCCTATTTCATCATATTTTCCATGAAATCCCAATACATTCTTTACACTTGACTTCTTGGTAAATATATTGATAATTATGTGTCCATGGGGAAAATTAAAACAAAATAGCGTGTCTGCTAAAATGATCAATTGGGGAAAACGTATCAATGAGTTATAAACATTTTGATAAAAATCATGTGAGAAAATAGAAACAATTGATAATTATCAGATTTAGAAAATTAATCATATGGGATTTTAGCAAGGAAAACTGGAGGTATATTCAATATTGAAATGATTATAAAGAAAACCTAACATATTCCATGGAATAATAATTTATAATCAGGTAATGTTAATCAATATCTAGGGTGAATAATTTGGGCATGCATCATGTACATAAGTATATGAAATCATATCATTTTGAATATACCCCATTAATATTTTTTCTATAATCAATATTTTTGAACATACCTAACACTATGAATGCCCAAAAATTTGGTTATGTACATAGAAATCCAAAAAAATGTCCATATACAAATCTATGAATATATATTACTGAAATCATGTCCCTACACATACTTGTGAACATAGGTAACTGCAATCATTCTATGCAAAAATTTATGGTCTAATCTTAGTAAAAACATTTCTATTCCCCTGATTGTGAACATATGTCACTGTAATCATATATATACATAGTTTCATTATCACATGAGATGCATTTGAATTATATATAATTCCAGTCCCATAAGTCATATAATGAATAAAAATTAAATTTTACCTATGAAATAAATCATAAAAATTATCATTAATATCATTTGAAAATAAAATTAGTTGAATATGATTTCAAAATGTTATCATATAAGATGAAGTAAATATTGGGATCGATTTAAAAATTAAATGTCCAAAAAGAATTATATCAGAAGATTTTTTGGAGGGTAAATATTGTAACGTATATCTAAAAGAGATGTATATTTTGGATTGAGAGAGGGAGAGTGTGTCTGAAATTGATGAAATACAATAAGTATTTTTTTACTAATTTTCTAATATTTTAGCAAAAACAATTTTAGAAGTCTATTTTAGTATCATTTTATGAAATGTGAGATGATTTCATTCTAAATTAGCATAATATGTGGAATTGGGAAACCAAAACAAAGGATTGAGTACAATTTATCTAATAAAGAAAAAAATACATATGTATTCGGGATAAGAGGAACAAAGTACCTGAAACCAGACTAAAACATCTCATAAAGACCATTTTCATTAAGAAAAAACAATAGCTAATAAAATTATCCATTTCATTAAGGCCCGAAACCATTAACGTGTATAGTGTGATGCTGTATATCCTAGATCCCAGAATTCATGAAAAAATTCCCTTCAAATCATCATCCCAGTTTCATATATTCTAATAAAAACTGTGGACTATAGTAAGAAAACAAAAAGTGCGTTGTTCATCCTAGAAATTATGTACATCAATGAGGTCACGCATGAAGAATGAATATAAATTGAGAGAAGAATCCACAGCAATATACAAACCCAAAACAACATATGGAAATATAATAGAAAAAACTATAGTCGATGGGATTTTACATTTAATTGAAACCCCCAAAAGATAGGATAAATCATGAAATAATCCTTACAAATCAATGAATTTGCCAATTTTGGAGACACCATCCTTTAAAAGCCATTAAAAATCAAGAATCTATACCATAAAATCCAATTTTTTTTATATTCAACCTTTTTATTATTCATGGAGACTATATGATTTGATGTTTCATAATTGGTTCCTATATCGATAAAACCATCTCCGTATTCTTTTAAATAAGCAGTATCTTTCCCATCAATCCATTGGTAAAATTCCTTAGAGATGTTAACCTATATGTCAATAACACCATTCATATCCTCTAATATATCTTATTTTTATAGTAATAGAATCATTATTCCTCTAAAATTATAATATATTTTGACCATCAGCTTTTTAAAATTTTTAAAATCATAAAATGGTTGATATTTCTTTGGTTTTAAAGAATAAGAGACAACTAAAACTAGTATATAAAGAATGCCACTATTTCCACTTGATTGGTAATAATTAACCTACTTACCATTAACAGAATAATGATTCTCATTTTATAACCAATAATTATTTCTATCAGGTTCATCTGTATGCTCTGAATGGGAATTAGATCTTTGTTTCTTATCACTATCTGGTAAAAATTATACAACTGTTCGTGTTGTTATCCTATTGTATCACCCTCTCTCATGGTGGAATCCTCCTATTAATCATCCTGTATGGATGCCCCTGGATTTATTAGCCCAGATTTGGGGACCATAGTGTGTCTTTTATGATTATGATCTTGACACTCTAAAGAAGTCTTCACCCGCGACACAAAATTATTGGATGTGACAGCATCAGATTTCCCATATAATTTCTGTTACTGTCCAAATACAATATTATTCCCAAGGATTTTAAATGAAATTATTTTTTATTTACATATTCAATTTCTATGATCAACATCCCCACATCTCCAAATATTATATGAAAAACACATAATGGATCTGTTCCTTTGACACATACCAACCGAGTGCCCAACCATTTTGTAAACATCAAAAAATAAATAATTTTCTCATAATTGAATTTTAAATTAATTTTTTCATAAGTAGTCAATAGGAAAACATGATGATATATGGTGAATGAAATGTAAATGAAGGTAAAATATCAAATATATAGAGTGAAAATAATTCCTAACAATTTCAAATTTTAATGTAAAATAAATATATCAAAGAAAAAAGTTAATATTAAAATTTTATTTTCTATGAGGGAATGATAGAATTTTATATGAAACTGATATATGATATAATATATAATTATTAGAGAAAAATAGTGAATGTATATGGATTATAAACCCATGATATGAAAATTAATTAAATAAAAAATTGTACCTTGTATATTTACATAGTTGGATGTGCTATACCATTTTTGAATACTTAAAACATATATTAGAGACACTCAAGTAAATTTAGGATTTTGGACTCATTTTTGGTGTAGATATTACTATAATTGATATGGGATTATAAAAGATAGGATTTGGTAAATGATTCAAGTAGAATGAACATGTAAGGTGTTCATTATTGTGGATAGATTTAGAGTCGTTTTATAGTTGTGTTAGAGCATCATTTTGACAAAAAGCCATTCATTAATGAGTAAGGAATGTAGTTTATCTTGGAAGGTTGATCCAAACTATAAATATTATTGAGGTAGGATAAGGGTAGGTTGAACATACCCCCATCCACACATTTAATGTTATTGCTGTAACCAATAGAAATTTATTTTTATATTTATTATCAATAAGATATATTATCTATGTTCGTGAAATATTTATTGTTTCTTAATGGATTATGTATCCATAAAATTGTGATAAAGGTGCTACACATGAGGTCAGGTAACGAATAATAACTTATGAAGAAATCGTTTTTCCAAAAAAATTATAAATATCTATAAATTAATATTATTATTTTTAGTTCTTTTTTAGATAATTTTTTAGATCGGTTATTTTAACCATAATAAAAATTACATTTCATATCGTTTGTCATAAAATAAAATCTAAAAAGGCCTTACCTGAAAGTCATAAATCCTCTAAAAACCAGACAGTAGAAAAATATATATAAAAATAAAGATGGTTCAAGTGTTAAAAATGGATACTATAGATATGAATGTAAAATTTACCACATATTTCAGCTCCAATATTAGATGACAATATTTTCGGCATGTGATGGACCACATCATGGCCATATACATAACTGATTTATTTGAAAGAACATCCAAAAACATGATTTTACACCATGTAATCTTGTGATACAACATTGTTGAGTCGAGGGGCCATAATTATATATTCAACCCAATTAGGTAGGATATGCCAATGGAAATTCCTTCTTATAGTTTTTAAATCCTACACCTAAATTTTTTAGTCATATTCAATCAATAAAAAGATACATATGTATTAGACAAGGTATTCTAGATATCCCTTATAGAATATAAAATTATCTAACATATGAGGATTGTTATAAAATAACTAATATAAAAATAATATATTACACATATTAGAAATTAAATGTAAAAACAACATTTACATCATTTCATATATATCCATTGCTATTTTATCAATGTATTAATAAGAAAACGATATAAAAATGAAATTTAATAAAATTATTCGAAAAAACATTTACTTAACCTATAAAAAACGAATAATTTTCTTAAAATACCATAAGATCTACTAGAAAACATGTACACTATGCTATTATATAGAAAATATTTACATTAGTTTTTTTTCATATTACAAATAAATTTTTATTTGAAATTTAAACATCAAAATATATATTAAAAATACATATAAAAAATTGTATCCAACTAGAAAAATAATTATCCTAGTCTTCCCATTTATAATTTATCTAATATGCAATATAAGGCTGAGTTTTATCAAAAAGGTAAAAATTATAAATAAATTCTCTAATATTTAATGTCAACGTAAATAAGAGTATTTTTTTAAAATGTATCATTGCCTAAACCTGTAATAAATCTATTTTTAATTAGTTCATATATAAATATCATAAAATTACATCAATATTTCATTAATCATTTATTATGATGTAATGTTATCTCAAAAAGATGTTGTTAATTTAAAAAAATATTTTCAGTTTAAAATATATTTTATTACAAATAAATGAAGTTACAATTGTGCACCCATATGTTATTTCATTTGACCTCTTTTATACTGATCTATTATTGGGATTACATTCAATAAATTAAAAATTATGTATAAAAGAAAATAAAATTTTATAAAGATATATATGTATTTAAATTGTTAAACTTGAATATGTTACACTTCATTAATGTTTCCCACCAAACACCATGTATGTAGAATAAAAAATATGTTGTATATTAATATGGGGAAAAACAAAAAACATCTAAGGGCCACATAAACACAAAAATAAAATGATTGTGTTTATTTATGTATTATAAATAACAAGTTATGGATTATATTTCACATAAATTTCAAGATAATTATTCATCCAATACATAATTTAGTCATTGTAATACATTTTAAGAATGTATATCTTCAATGTATGGAATCTATGAACTAGAGGGGATGAGTCCGTAAAGGGCGCTCCTCATCTAGGGTTCCCATCACCGCCTCTATCTTTCATCTAGGGTGGGTCCGTCTCCCCTCCACGGTGCTTGCTCCATGAGTTCATGGTGGTGGTTTCTCCTTATATGGCGGCGTTATGTGACCCTATTAACTCAGCCATTTTTGCATCTCATCATTGCTGGCCTCTTCCCACCTCACTCCACCTTATCTGGATAAGGATACCAATGGATGCTAGGTGATGGTGTAGCTGCTGAGATCATACTTTCGTGTATGAGGATGGATACCTTGTTTCCTGTTTTTGGGTTGTATGGGCCTTTATGGCCTTCATGAGCATGGATGTCGGCGATGGGTTTTGTTTTCTGATTTGTCTTCGGATCCAGTATGCTTGGTGTTCGAGTGGCCGGATTTTTGGTGATGCTTTCTTGTTGTTTTTTCTTGTCTTCACATTTTGATTTTGGATGCTGGTTAGTCAATTCTGTAGTTCGTGTTTTGTTTTGATTTAATTCGATGTTGGTTTCAAGTGAATTTATATTTTTTGATGTTGCCGTTGGTGGTTTATGATTTAGATGTTTGGTGCAATTTGGATTTTGGGTGCTGTCAATGGTGAGGGTTTCTACTATTTGTATTTTACATAATCTTCCTAATTTGGATCATGATTTCTTTTTGGTTTTCTATGATGTTGGTTTTCCGTGACTGTTTATTTTGTATTGGATGTGATCCTGAGCTGGTTTTGGATGATTATGTTGTGCAAATTTGCTGTGAAGTTTCGTTTCTGGGTTGATGGATTGAGTCTGTCATTTTCATCTGGAATATTGAGGGTGTTTTCAACCATCACACCACATAGGTCAGCTTTAGATGAGGTCCAAAGGGTTGTTTTTATGTTAACATTCCATTTGGATTTGGATGTTTGAAGGGGTATGGCTCGACCATCAGTACCAGGATCGTGCATCCTTGCACAAGAAAGCTAGGTGAGAGGTCATTCAATGGTAATGGTTTATCATCATGATTCAATTTCAGGGAAGGGGCAGATTCTATAGTCTTGATATGGGTTTTCCTCTTTCATTGTTTGATATGGTATTAATTTTTGGATTTTACAGCTTCCCACTTTTCCTTCAAAAGTGTTTTGATAATAAAAAATCAATAATTTTCAATGGTTCATCCTTTGATAAATAGTTATTTAAAAAATCAATTGTGAATCCTTAACCCTATTGAGTGTTTCTAAATAATATTCGAATTATAGTATATTAATATTCATAATAAAAACATATCTATTTTCTAAGATAAAATGGATAAAATGGAAAATAAATCATATAATAATATTCCATGGGAGTGACACTCATCACCATGAGACATAGAATATAATTTGTTCAATTGAAAAGATATATCTCATAAAAATATTCACTATATAACCATGCCAAAAAAATATAACCCTCATTATAAGCTCTTAGTCATCCAATGTAATAATGAAAATCAATGAAACCTAGAAATACATTTTAAAATATATCGTATCCAAATATGATATGGTTTCAACTTGGTTTTTTCATTCAATGGATATTTTATTTACCATTAATATATTATTCTAATATATATATTTGTATCTATATGTAAATTAAATTATTAAAAAAATAACACCAATATGAAATAAAGGATATAATATAGTCATACCATGGTGGTAACTTTTCTAAAAAGCATATATGGAAAGAGTAAAAAAAAATAACTGAGATTTTTGTAACTATAGAAACCGTATCATTATAAAATATTACTCTAATGGATTCATATATCTTATATTATTAACTTAATGTTTTTCATATTCATTCTATAATGATTTAGTGTATTATTAATATTATATATAATCCTATATACTAAAATATAATTTTTGGGATTCATAGTATATAACTCATAGAAGATAATAATGATAGAGTATGATGATTGGGAGGTGGATAAACATGTAGAAGTTTGAGCTGTATGATAAGAAAAAGTTGATGGTGGGTTGGAATATATAGCGTAATATTATAATTCAATTTAAACAAAAATAAATTGTAAGAATGATATAATCCCCTCAACTATTTTATTTTTTGTGTCTTTAACTTAATCTTAAATGATAAAATTTCTCCATTATATACATCATCCCTATAAAAATCATCATAATGAAATTTATTAATTTATACATCTTCTTGGTATTCTCATCCAAAAACTATGTGTTTAGGCCCTACAAAAATAGAAATCATTATATCATTACTACCCTCATGAGGGATGATATTATTTTTTCTCTAATCCTCATGGTCATCCTCTATAGAATATTTAAAAAATATTTTTTTGTGAATTAAAATATATAAGTTTTTTTTAAAATAACATAAATAAATTCATAAAATTATTTTATAAATAATATTCATATCATTATTTTTATGTTTAGATAATCTATATATTTGACCTTTTAATTTTTATCATTTCAAACTTATGAGTGGAGGGGAAATATCTATAGAGTTTAAATACTTGTCTCACATTTATTTAAAAAAATCAACCTCCATTTTTCCTTCCAATAATAAGAAACCAATATAAGATAGTGAATAACAGTTATCATTTTTTTATAGATAAAATTTATGTTTTCCCAGTTCTATTTAATTTAGTAAAAAATAATTAATATTATTAGTTTTAGTCATTATAAAATAACAATAAAAATATATGAAATTTAACTAAACAAAAATGATTCATCTCATATGCATTAATAATTTTTCTTATATTTATGTTATTTTAGAATAATATATTTCAATAGAATATTCATTTTATTTTCTAGACAACAAGAAATCTATTGTTTTCAATGATTATTAATTCCACTATTTCCTTGAATAAAAATATAAATGTCTCCTCCAGAATTATTTAGTGTTAGTTAAATATGATGTACTAATACTCGTTGAAATATTTCATTTAATAAGAAAATAAATTCATTATAAATAAAACAATAATAAATTGGAAAACCAAAATGTGATCCTATAAGTGATTTATTTTCATCTATTCCACAATTATGTAACCTAAAATATAATTTTTTTTAATTTCTATTGAGACTTTATAGGCACGACAATAATATTTTATTTCAAATTATCACATATTATATTACCATTAACAAAAAAACATGATAGATTTCATATAGTCCTATATATAAAAATGTGATAATTAATGTGTAGGACTATTCTTACCATCCATAGATTCATTCTCATTCCACATTAAATATGAAGGACCATGGGAAAAATAATTAGAAGAAACTTTTCTATAACCATATGTAGTGTGTTCCCAAGAAGATTGAGGTGGATTAGCTATTTGACATGAAATTATCCTAAAAAATAATTTTAAAAAAAAATAGTAAATGATGGTAAAATTTTACTATTTCATATAATTTTTTAAAAAATTCAAAAATTAAACCAATATATGTAAATTAACTAAAATAAATTTTATTTGAATTCAGGGATGTTGTAATTTAATATTAAAAAAAAGTGAAAATTTTTTCTTGATAATAATTGATATATAAAGACTAAAATAAAACATATGGAAAATATTATACAATTTAAAAATAAACAAACTACTTATAAAATTTAATAGAATTTTGAAAACGATTAAAAAAACTAAATATTTATCATATTATTGATTGATAATATTATTATTAGAGATCATTATTGATGAAATTTATGATACATGATATTATATAAAGAAAAGAGTGAAAAAAAAATTGAAAAAATTTATTGAAATGTAATTTTTATATGTTATATTTATAATATAGAAAATTTAAACAAAATAAACTAAATAAAATTTAAAATTTATCAAAAATTTAAAAAAAATTGATTTAATTAAAAAAAGAAATTTAAATAATATATCAATAATTTGGAACAAATTTCAAATCTAATTAAAATATAATTATATGGTAACTAAAATATTTACATATTAGAAAATTTATATTTTGTAATTTTCATTCTTAATGATTGTTCTATATAGCTTTAATAATCTATATGGTATGGTTAACAATGTCATCTAATAATTATTACACGGAAACAAGGATTTCATAAAGTCAATCTTCTTCATCATGTTTTTAGCCACCAAAATACTATTTTTTCTATGAGAAATAATAGGACCCTACAGACTTGATTCATTAGTATCATAGAAAATTTGTTCTAATTGTGTTTAAATGGATTATAGTGCATCTTTTTATTCTAATATATTTACAAATATATATGGAAGTCATAGAAAATTAATCATTTTATAAAACATTTACTATTGTAAAATAATTTCTATTTCAATAAATGATGTTGGAATTTATTGAAATCATCATTCAAATATTCTTTAATAATTCTTCAATATTCACTTTATCCATCGATTGGTTTTTTACATTTTTCAATCAAGGAACCTATTCCTTTTGTGAAAACTAATAATATAATATATTAAACATCACTAATATTGACTAGTAAAATTGTATAAAATTTATTGTAATTAATATCACACATATAAAATGTCATATATTTTAATAATGGGTCACCTAAGAATAATCTATAAATTTTATATTCATTTTATCTATAACATATGAGCTAGTTAATCAATGGGAAATAGTTTATTTATGGTCATTCAATTAACATACATCATTCTCTATATGATAATATTGGTCCAGTGATCTAATATATAAGGTAATATAGGGTTGAGAATATTATTGGTTATCCAAGATGAACAAACATGATTAATATTTTCAATAATCAAATATTTTGTTTTGAATAATTTAATCCCCTTTCAATAAAAATTTACTCATTCTAGGAAAGGTAGTGTCCCACAGATGCACCCCACTACAGAAAATTATTATATTTAAAAATCAACTGTAATGCCATGATATTTTATGAGAAATGTTCTTTTTAATTTCTTTGATGTCTTCTGTTGTACGCTTCACCATGATTATCTTGATCTATATGCAACACTGTATTAGCTTGTAGAATACGCAACACTATTCTTGGCTTGTATTGCACACAATTTCATGTTTTTTTAAAATAAAATAAATTTTACACAACACTGAATATATATGTTGATCAATGTATAAATGAAATATGTTTTTATTATGTTATATGCAACACCAAAGGAATCATTCACTACACGTAACCCTGACTGGGGTTGCATTACACGCAAAAGCAACCTTCCTCAATAGCGTGTGTCGTACGCAATACTGAGTTTCACTAAACAACAATATATTGTTATAATATTATTTTGAATCACCTATTATGAATAGTATTAACCAAATTTTTAATTTTATAACATTATCATTCATCTTACACATTTATCTAGAACATGGTATGGGAACAAAATAAATTTTTCAGGTAAAACAAGTATTTTTTAAAAAAATGCATTTTTTCCACCTTTTGATTGAGAAACCACATTAAATCTAGTTTTTTCACACATTTATATGTTCAATTAGACAAATTAAACTTGTTAATTGCAATAAGGATATAAAAAATTTACTTTGGATAAAATTTTGACGTTATTCTGATAACCTTCATATTTTGATGAATAGTAAAATACGATAAATTTTAATTAAAAAAATATTTTTTCATAGAGATAATTTATATGGTTAACTTATAATATTTAATGATTTTAAAGTATTAATATAATATATTGTTACCATTTAATATAATTAAACTCTTTATCTTTAATTTTACACTGAATTTATAGGTAAAAACATTTCAATATTTTGTAATGTTTTAACTTTTGAAACCTGTTTTCTCAACAGCATGATTAATTTAAAATTAAATACTAAATCTTCTGTGTTTTGAATTTGAAAAACTGGATTCCATATTTGGAATCAATAAGTTCAAATTATGTTAATTGACTACTTTTTAATTTTAAACATTATGAATAGTAACTACGATAAATTTTATTTACAATAGTGAAAGGTAAATTGAGTAATTATGGGTAAATATAAGATTATAAAATTACCATAACACCTTCCATAATTATATAATTTGAATAAAAGTCGACCCATATAAATTAAGGGTTTGAATAGATTCATTTCATAGACTTTTGACCATGAAATAATGAAATTATTATTAAGACCAAAGAAAGTGACAACATGTCAATCTCTTATATCTTATAAGTGTAATATTTTTAATATAGTGATAAACTTCATAAATCACAAAACATAAATAGTCACCAGAAAAAAAATAAAATTATCTACATCATTTGAATTTATTTATAATTTTCAGGAATTAAATAATAATCATTAATAATGAAATAATAGTGATGTATAAATTATTTTATTGATTGAAATATCAAATAAATGGTTTTAAAAATATTAAAAGAAATACTATTTCAACTATTTAATGTGCTACACGAATTTTATAGATATATATGAAATGTTAGAAATCAATTAAATATATTGGTTTGAACATATATTCTGTTTGTATTTTATTTAAATTCAAACAAATGAATATTGTCAAAATTGACACTATTGATATTTCATATTATTAAATTTTTTATAAATAACAAAAAAATTTACAAATTATAAATTGAAAATAATATGGTCTAAAATTTCATAAAGTATCCAATTATGGACAATTCACAACACATAAGAATATATTCAAAACAATTTATAATTTATAATATTATTACCATAAATAAAATTAAATATATTAAATAAGAATTAATAAAGTTGATAAGGTTTGAAATAAATTCCCAACATGTATATTTTTTATTTTATGATGAGATTAAAACCCTATCTCATCTCATATTTTAATTTGAGTCATTTTGGAGTTTTTTAGGTGGGTTTTTAGTTTATTACAAATTAATATTTTTGAGGTTTCCAAAAGTGCCCCTCTCCTCTCTTATAAAAGGGAACGTACTTCCCTTTCTCATAAAACCATTTTGAGACTTCATTCTTGACCAACCTCTACCCATTTCTATTCTAAACTTCCCTAGAAACATACTAGATGTCTTGGTTATCATCAAAGACCAGATTTAGTGCCCTAAGAGGAGGTTCAGAAGAGGTGCGTCGAAGAAGAGGTAATATCGTTTACTAATTCTTTCAAATTCGTTTCTTCTTCTTTTTCCTCCTCTTTTTTTTGTTCCATAATAATTTAATAACATCAGTATCGCACATATACGAATATGTTATTATAAATATCAAACAACCCTATTTCAACATCTATCCATCCTACGGAAAACAAAATCACTGCGTGTGCGTACGTATGGAATAATGTCTCCACGCCGTGGTGTAATTTGTTTTCCACCACTACCTTACTTGGATTGGTGTAATGGTGTAACGACTAAATATATATGATTATTATAACATGATACTAATTCTGAGATATTCTATCATCCACTACAATACCATTCAATAATTATTTGAATGATATCATCGCTCGTGCGTACGTACGGATTACCGTCTCCACGACACGATGAGATTCATTCTACATGTTAACCATTCGAGAGTGATTATAAAGTTTATATATAATAAATAATCATGAAATATATGATATAATAATGCTACTGGATATATATATATATATATATATATATATTTCATCTACTTACTTCCATTCAATTCAATAAGGAAATGAAAACACCGTTCATGTGTATGTACGGTCTACCATCTCCATAAATGATGTATTTCATTTCATTTACCTTTCTATTATATATATATATATAATAAATAGATATAATATATAAATCATTTTTTACATTCTTAAAGTACATAAATCTTGATATAAGTAATAATAATATCATGAAAAACAAGTCCAAATATGTATGATAAATAAAACACTTTTACCCAAAACACGGCTTTAACATAGAATTGACAAATGAACTGGTAATATAAAGTCTTAAGTGAATCATATATGACATCATATATATTATTTTCATTCAATTAACATATATCATTCTTCATATGATTATATTGGTCTAAGGATCTAATATATAAGGTAATATAGGGTTTAGCATATTCTTGGTTATCCAAGATGTATAATTGTGCTTACTATTTTGAACAATAAAATATTTTGTTTTGAAGAATTTATTCCCCTTTCAATAAAAATTTAATCATTCAAGGAAAGGTAGTGTCCCACAAGTTCACCCCACCACATAAAATTATTATATTTAAAAATGAACTGTAACACCCTGAGATTTTATGAGAAATATTCTTTTTAATTTCATTGATGACTGGTGTTGTACGCTTCCCCAAGATTATCTTACTCTATACGTAAAAGTGTATTATCTTTTAGTTTATGCAATACAATTATTATCTTATATTGCACACAATTTCATGTTTTTTTCTAATAAAATTAATTTTAAACAACACCAAGTATAGATATTGATCAGTTTATAAATAAAATATGTTCTAATTATGTAATTTGAAACACTAAATGAATCTTTCACTACACGCAACGCTGACTTGCGTTGCATTACACGCAACCCATGTATGATGAATCAAATGATTTTACCCAAGTGTCCATCGTCTTATTTTTGTCATATATGACATCATATATATTATGTTCATTCAATTAACATATATCATTCTTCATATGATAATATTGGTCCAATGATCTAATATATAAGGTAATATACAGTTGAGAATCTTCTTGGTTATCCATGATGTAAAATGTGTTTACTATTTTCAAAAATCAAATATTTTATTTTTAATAATGTATTCCCCTTTCAATAAAAATTTAATCATTCAAGGAATGGTAGTGTCCCACATATGCACCCCACTACAAGAAAATTATTATATTTAAAAATCAACTATAACACCATGAGATTTTATGAGAAATATTTGTTTTTTAATTTCTTTGAAGTCTGGTGTTGTATGCTTCACCAAGATTATCATTCTCTATATGCAACACCGTATTAGTTTGTAGTATACATAACACTATTCTTGGCTTGTATTGCACAAAATTTCAAGTTTTTCTCCAATAAAATTAATTTTACACAACACCGAGTATAGATATTGATCAATGTATAAATAAAGTATTTTTTGATTATGTTATATGCAACACCAAAGGAATCTTACACTACATGCAACCCTGACTTGGGTTGCATTACACGCAACCCATGTATGATAAATGAAACAATTTTATCCATGCATCCATCGTCTCCATGAACGATGTATTTCATTTCATTTATCTTTATATTATATATATATATACTGAATAGATATGATATATAAATCATTTATTTACATTCTGGAAGTACGTAAATCATGATATTAGTAATAATAATATCCATAACAACATGTCCAAACATGTATGATAAATTAAACAATTTTACCCAAAACACGGCTTTAACATGGAATTGACAAATGAACGGGTAATATAAATTCATAATTGAATCATATATGACTTCATATATATTATGTTCATTAAATTAACATATATCATTCGTCACATGATAATATTGGTCTGGTGATCTAATATATAAGGTAATATAGTGTTGAGCATATTATTGGTTATCCAAGATATATAAATGTGCTTAATATTTTCAACAATCAAATATTGCGTTTTGAATAATGAAATCCCCTTCCAATAAAAATTTTCTCATTCAAGGAAAGGTAGTGTCCCACAGATGCACCCACCACAGAAAATTATTATATTTAAAAATCAACTGTAACGCCCTTAGATTTTATGGGAAATATTCTTTTTAATTTCATTGATGTCTAGTGGTGTACGCTTCACCAAGATTATCTTTCTCTATACGCAACACCGTATTAGCATGTAGTATATGCAACACTATTCTTGGCTTGTATTGCACACAATTTCATGTTTTTTCAAATAAAATTAATTTTACACAACACCGAGTATATATATTGATAAATGAATAAATTAAATATGTTTTCATTGTGTTATATGCAACACCAATGGAATCTTTCAATACACGCAACCCTGACTTGGGTTGCATTACACACAAAAGCAACCTTCCTCAATAGTGTGTGTCGTACGCAATAATGAGTTTCACTAAACAATGATATATTGATATAATATTATTATGAACTAGCCATTATGAGTATTATTAACCAAATTTTTAATTTCATAACATTATCATTCATCTTAAACATTTATCTAGAACATGGTATGAGAACAAAATAAATTTTTTATGTAAAATATGTATTTTAAAAAAATGTAGTTTTGCCGCCTTTTGATTGAGAACCCACTTTAAATCTGGTTTTCACATGTTTATAAGTTCAATTATAAATAATACACTTTTTTATTTCAATAAGGATATAAAAATTTACATTGAATAATTTTTTGACATTATTCTGATAACCTTCATATTTTGACGAATAGTGAAAATACAATAAATTTTATTTAAAAAAAAAATTTCATCGAGATAATTTATATGGTTAACATATAATATTAAATGGTTTAAAAGTATAAATTGAATATATTTTTATCATTTAATATAATTTACCTCATTATCATTTATTTTACACTGAATTCATATGTAAAAACATTTCATTCTTTTGCAATGTTTTAACTTTTAAAACCCATATTCTCAACAACAGGATTAATTTTAAATTAATTACTGAATATTCTATGTTATGAATTAGGAAAAATGGATTCAAAATTTGGAATCAGTAGGTCCTAATTATGTTAATTGGCTAATTTTTAATTTTAGACATTATCAATAGTAACGACGGTAAATTTTATTTACTACAGTTAAAGGTAAATAGAGTAAATATGGGTAAAAATAAGATTATAAAATTACCATAACAACTACCAAAATTATATTAGATGAATAAAAGTAAACCCATATCAACTAAGGGTCAAAATAGATTCATTTAATGGACTTTTAACTATGAAAAAGATGTAATTATTATTAAATCCAAAGAAAGTGACAACATGTCAATCTCTTATATCTTATAAGTGTAATAGTTTTAATTTGGTGACAAAATTTCTAAATCATTGAACATAAATAGTAACCAGAAATATAATAAAATTATATACATCATGAAAATTTATTTATAATTTTCTAGGATTAAATAATTATCATTAATTATTTAATAATAGTGATGTATAAATTATTTTATTGATTGAAATATCAAATAAATGGTTTTACAAATATTAAAATAAATATTATTTGAACTATTTAGACTTTTACACAAATTTTATGGATAAATATGACATGTTATAAATCTATAAAATATTCTGGTTTGAACATATCTTCTGTTTGGACATTATTTAATTTCAAACAAATGAATAGTGTCAAAATTGACACTATTGATATTTTATATTATTAAATTGTTTATAAATAACGGAAATATTTAAAAATTATAAATTGAAAAATATATTGTCTAAAATATCATAATGTATCAAATTATAGACAATTCACAACACATAAGTAAGTATTCAAAATAATTTTAAATTTTGAATATTATTTCCACAAATAAAATTAAAGAGATTAAATAAGAATAAAACAAGTTGATAAGGTTTAAAATAAATTCCCAACATGTATATTTTTTAATGTCTGATGTGATTATAATCCTATCTCATATCGTCTTTAAATTTCAGTCATTTTGGAGGTATTTAGGTGTGGTTTTAGTATATTAGAAATTAATATTTTTGAGGTTTCAAAAAGTGCCCCTCTCCTCTCTTATAAAAGGGCACCTACTCCTTCTTCTTATCAGACCATTTTGAGCCATCAAGATAGACCATCCTCTACCCATTTCTGTTCTACACTTCCCTAGAAACATACTAGAGGTATTGATCTTCTTCAAAGACCAAATTTATTACCCTAAGAGGAGGTTCATAAGAGGGGTGTCGAAGAAGAGGTAATATCCTTTACAAATTCATTCAAATTCATTTCTTCTTCTTCTTCTTATTCTTTTGTTGTTTCTTAATAATGCAATAACATCATTATAACTCTTATAAGGATATGTTATTATAAATATTAAACAACCATATTTCACCTTCTATCAATCCTATGTAAAACGAAATCACAGTGCGTGCGTACGTATGGAATACCGTCTCCACGCCGTGGTGTAATCTGTTTTCCACCACTACCTTAATTGGATGGGTATAATGGTGTAACAAATAAATTTATATTATTATTATAACATGATACTAATTCTGAGATATTCTATCATCCACTCCAATACCATTCAATAATTATGGCAACGATATCATCGTTCGTATGTACGTCCGGACTACCGTCTCCACGACACGATGAGATTCATTCTACATGTTAACCATTGGAGAGTTATTATAAAGTATATATATAATAAATAATCATGAAATATATGATATAATAATTCTAATAGATTTATATATATATGTCATCTACTTAATTCCATTCAATTCAATAAGGAAATGAAAACATCGTTCATGTGTACGTACGGTCTACCGTCTCCATGAACGATGTATTTCATTTCATTTATCTTTCTATTATATATATATATACTGAATAAATATAATATATAAATAATTTTTTTACATTCATGAAGTAAATAAATCTTGATATAAGTAATAAAAATATCAAGAAAAAAAGTCCAAACATGTATGATAAATGAATCGAATTTACCAAAAACACGACTTTAAACTATAATTGAAAAATCAATAGGTAATATATAGTAATAAGTGAATCATATATGACATCATATATATTATGTTCATTAAATTAACATATATCATTATTTATATGATATTATTGGCCTAATGATCTAATATATAAGGTAATATAGTGTTGAGCATATTTTTGGTTATCCAAGATGTATTAATATGCTTACTATTTTCAACAATCAAATATTTTGTTTTGAATAATGTATTCCCCTTTCAAAAAAATTTTACTCATTCAAGGAAAGGTAGTGTCCCACAAATGCACCCCACTTCAAGAAATTATTATATTTAAAAATCAACTGTAACAGCATTATATTTTCTGAGAAATATTCTTTTTAATTTCATTGATGTCTGGTGTTGTACGCTTCACCAAGATTATCTTGCTCTATACGCAACACCGTATTTTCTTGTAGTATACACAACACTGTTCTTGCCTTGTATTGCACACAATTTCATGTTTTTTTCAAATAAAATTAATTTTACACAACACTGAGTATAGATATTGATGAATACATAAATGATATATGTTTTCATTATTTTATATTCAACACCAAAGGATTCATTCACTACATGCAACCCTAACTTGGGTTGCATTACACGCAAAAACAACCTTCCTCAATAGCGTGTGTCGTACGCAATACTAAGTTTCACTAAAAAACAAAATATTGTTATAATATTATTATGAAAAAGCCGTTATGAATATTATTAACCAAATTTTGAATTTTATAACATTATCATTCAACGTACACATTTATCTAGAACATTGTATGAGAACAAAATAATGTTTTAAGGTAAAATAAGTATTTTTCAAAAAATGTAGTTTTGCTGCCTTTTGATTGGGAACCCACGTTAAATCTAGTTTCACACATTTATAAGTTCAATTAGACATAATAAACTTGTTCATTTCAATAAGGATATAAAATTTTACGTTGGATAAATTTTTGAAATTATTCTTATAACCTTTATATTTTGATGAATGCTAAAAATATAATTAATTATAATTAAAAAAAATATTTTTTCATCGAGATATTTCTTATGGTTAACTTATCATATTGAATGGTTTTAAAGTATAAATAGAAAAAAAATTACCATTTAATTTAATTAACCTCATTATCATTAATTTTACAATTAATTCATAGGTAAAAACATTTCAATCTTTTGCAATGTTTTAACATTTAAAACTCATTTTCTCAATAGCAGGATTAATTTTAAATTAAATGTTGAATCTCCTTTTTTTTAATTTGGAAAAATGTATTCAATATTTGGAATCATTATGTACAAAATATGTTAATTGGCTACTTCTTAATTTTAGACATTTTGAATAGTTAATACGGTAAATTTTATTTACTACAGTTAAAGGTAAATCGAGTAATTAACGGTAAAAATTTGATTATAAAATTACCATAACTCCTGCAAAAAATATATTAGATCAATAAATGTCGACCCATATCAACTAAGGGTCAGAATAGATTCATTTCATGGTCTTTTGACAATGAAAATGATGTAATTGTTATTAAAACCAAAGAATGTGACAACATGTCAATCTCTTATATCTTATAAGTGTAATAATTTTAATTTAGTGATAAACTTCATAAATCATCAAACATAAATAGTCACCAGAAATATAATAAAATTATCTACATCATGTGAATTAATTTAAAATTTTAAGGGATTTAATAATTATCATTAATGATGAAACAATAGTGATGTATAAAATATTTTATTGATTGAAATATCAAATAAATGTTTTTAAAAATATTAAAATAAATATTTTTTTCAATATTTAATGTTCTATTGGAATTTTATAGATAAATATTACATGTTATAAATCTATTAAATATTTTGGTTTGAATATATCTTCTGTTTGGATTTTATTTAAATTCAAACAAATGAATAGTGTCAAAATTGACACTATTGATATTTTATATTATTAAAATGTTTATAAATAACAAAAATATTTTAAAATTATAAATTGAAAATTATATGGTCTAAAATGTCATAAGGTATCAAATTATAGACAATTAACAACACATAAGTAAGTATTAATAACAATTTATAATTTATAATTTTATTACCACAAATAAAATTAAATAGATTAAATAAGAATAAATCAAATTGATAAGGCTTAAAATAAATTTCCAACATGTATATTTTTTATTTTATGATCTGATAAAAACCCTATCTCATCTCATATTTGAATTTGAGTCATTTTGGAGGTTTTTAGGTGGGGTTTTAGTTATTACAAATTAATATTTCTGAGGTTTCCAAAAGTGGCCCTCTTTTCTCTTATAAAAGGGAACCTAATCCCTCTTGTCATCACACCATTTTGAGCCTTCATTCTCGACCAACCTCTACCAATTTTAGTTCTCCACTTACTTAGAAACATACTAGAGGTCATTGTCTTCTTCAAAGTCCAAATTTAGTTCCCTAAGAGGAGGTTTAGAAGTGGCGCGTCGAAGAAGAGGTAATATCCTTTACCAATTATTTCAAATTCATTTCTTCTTCTTCTTCCTCTTCTTTTTTTGTTTAATAATTATTTAATGAAATCAGTATCACTCATATACAGATAAGTTATTATAAATATTAAACAACCATATTTCACCTTCTATCCATCCTATGGAAAACCAAATCACCGCGCTTGCCTATGTATGGAATACCGTCTCCATGCCATGGTGTAATATTTTTTCAACCACTAACATACATGGATGATTATAATGGTGTAAAGAATAAATATATATGATTATTATAACATGATACTAATTCTGATATATTCTATCATCAACTCCAATACCATTCAATAATTATAGAAACGATATCATCGCTCGTGCGTACGTACGGATTACCGTCTCCACGAAGCGATGAGATTCTTTCTACATGATAACCATTCGAGAGTGATTATAAAATATATATATATATATAATAAATAATTATGAAAAATATGATATAATAATGCTACTGGATATATATATATATTTCATTTACTCACTTCCATTCAATTCAATAAATAAATGAAAACATCGTTCATCTATACGTACGGTCTACCGTCTCCTTGAACGATGTATTTCATTTCATTTATCTATATTATATATATATATATACAGAATATATATTATATATAAATCATTTTTTCATTATGTAAGTATGTAAATCTTGATATAAGTAATAATAATATCAATAACAACAAGTCCAAACATGTATTATAAATGAAACGATTTTACCCAACACACGACTTTAACATGGAATTGACAAAGGAACGGGTAATATAAAGTCATAAGTGAATCATATATGACATCATATATATTATGTTCATTCAATTAACATATAACATTCTTTATATGATAATATTGGTATAGTGATCCAATATATAATGTAATATAGGGTTGATCATATTCCTCGTTATCCAAGATGTATAAATGTGCTTACTATTTTCAACAATCAAATATTTTGTTTTGAATAATGTAATCCCCCTTCAATAAAAAATTACTCATTCAAGGAAATGTAGCGTCCCACAGATGCACCCCACTAAAGAAAATTATTATATTTAAAAATCAACTGTAACACCCTGATATTTTATGAGAAATATTAATTTTAAATTCATTGATGTCTGGTGTTGTATGCTTCACCAAGATCATATTGCTCTATATGCAACACAATATTATCTTGTAGTATATGCAACACTATTCTTCGCTTGTATATCACACAATTTCAAGTTTTTTCAAATAAAATTAAATTTACACAACACCAATTATAGATATAGATAAATGTATAAATGAAATATGTTTTTATTATGTTATTGTAAACACCAAAGGAATATTTCACTAGACGCAACCCTGACTTGGGTTGTATTACATGAAAAAGAAACTTCCATCCAACATTAAATTTTTATTTTCAATCACTTTTAAGGGAAAAAGTGAGAACCCTCACACCTTACCTGGTTTAGCCTTGAATGTCACAACTGATTTGTTAAAAAAATGTTTAAGCTGATTCGAGCCAAGATCGCTAAACAATATCCAGGGAATAGACTTTATCTGGATGTCAGGATCATTCTTTAGAACTCCTTCACAGAGATTTGAAAGTATGTCCCAAGATTGAAAGAGTTCCTCCTTACTGATCTTTCTCGTGTTGCATTCTCTAAGTAGAATGCGGGTCTGCTTGTCGATCCACTTACCCTGCTCTTTAGAAGAGGTCACCTGAAGAGACCTCTTCTTCTTTAACTGTTGAATATCCAGCTTGTTGTCATTAATTTCCTCATCATAGTTCAATAGTAGGTCCATTTGATTCAGCATTGAAAGTACCTGTCTTTGTGAGTCAACATTGTAGGTATTTTGACATTGCTGCACTGAGCCCGGAGGCCCCTTTTCACCCTCATGGCTAGTAGGGACAACAACCTCTCAACTATCCTACTGAACCACCTCTCGTTCCATTATTTGGGCCTTCTGTTCCTTTGGATTTCTGACATTCTTTGCTAATAGAGTCTCTATTCGCCTAGGGAGGTGGGAGTAGTCCTTGCGCCCCTTTGTCCTTTGCTTCTTAGACACAATGCAACATCCAGGATCAATGTTTTCCTTATTCCCCTTTATTTTTCCTTGGTCTATATATGTCCTTTCCCTCCCCTCCTGTATCGACATCATCCGAGGGTTGTCCCTCTCCACCCGATTCGTCTTCAGAGTTACTGAACCAGTTACTGTCTGAGTCCCCCTCGTTGCTCAAACAGTCGAATCTGTTACTTACGTTGAGGCAAGACAAATATCCCCTCGATTTTAGAAGAGTTCCAACATGCTTTAATGTTGACACCCATGCTTGGGTATTCGAGGGCTGACTGCTTCCAGGTCTGGCACTACCACCAGCACCCCCTGCCTGGGCATAAGTGCCTGATGGCACAGTACCCAAGGGAAATGGACCCCCAGCTCCAAAAGTTTCCCCCGAAACCTGCTTATCCAGGTTGACATCCCTTATTACCAACCCTATTGAAGGATTGGGTGCAGCCTCCCCACGGTCCCCTTGCTGCAAGGAAAAAACAGATCCACTTGCTTGATTGAAGCCACATCCCATGAATTGAAAATGCTGATCTCCTAAGGCCAGTCTGCATGGATGATCACCCACATCTATCTCCACGCCAGCTTCCACATTCACCTTCACTGCATTGATTGAAATCTCTGCATATCCTTTTTATCAAGAATATTTTATGAGAACAAAATAAATTTTTCAGGTAAAATAAGTATTTTTCAAAAAATTCATTCTTGCAGCCGTTTGATTGAGAACCCACTTTAAATCTAGATTTCACACGTTTATAAGTTCAATTATACATAATAAACTTGTTCATTACAATAATGATATAAAAAATTTCTTTGGATAAATTTTTTGACATTATTCTGATAACATTCTATATTTTGATGAATAGTAAAAATACAATAAATTTTAATTAAAAAAATATTTTTTCATCGAGATAATATATATAGTTAACTTATAATATTGAATGGTTTTAAAGTATAAATAGAATATATTTTTACCATTTAATATAATTTACCTCATTATCATCAATTTTACACTAAATTAATAGGAAAAAACAATTCAATCTTTTGCAATGTTTTATCTTTTAAAAACTGTTTTCTCCAAAGAAGAATTAATTTTAAATTAAATACCGAATCTTATATGTTTTGAAGTTGAAAAAATGGATTCCATATTTGTAATCAGTAGATAAAAATTATGTTAATTGGATTCTTTTTAATTTTAAGCATTATGAATAGTAACTACGATAAATTTTATTTTCAAAAGTTAAAGGTAAATCGAGTCATTAAGGGTAATAATAAGATTATAAAATTACCAAAACACCTAATAAATTTATATTATATGAATAAAATTCAACCCATATCTACTAAGGGTCAGAATTGATACATTTCATGGACTTTTAACCTTGAAAATGATGTAATTATTAATAAAACCAAAGAAAGTGACAACATGTAAATCTCTTATATCCTATAAGTGTAATAATTTTAATTTAGTGATAAACTTCATAAATAATTGAACATAAATAGTCACCAGAAATATAATAAACTTATCTACATTATGTGAATTTATTTAGAATTTTTAGGGATTAAATAATTATCATTAATGATTTAACAATACTGATGTATAAATTAATCTATTTATTGAAATATCAAATAAATTGTTTTAAAAATATTAAAATAAATATTATTTGAAATATTAAATGTGATACCAGAATTTTCTAGATAAATATGACATGCTAGAAATATATTAAATATTTTTTTTTGAACATTTCTTTTGTTTGGATTTTATTTAAATTCAAACAAATGAATAGTGTCAAAATTGACACTATTGATATTTTATATTATTAAATTGTTTATAAATAAAAAAAATAATTAAAAATAATAAATTGAAAAATATTTGGTCTAAAATATGATAAATTATCCAATTATGGAAAATTCACAACACATAAGTATGTATTCCTAAGAATTTAAAATCTAGAATTTTATTACCACAAATAAAATTAAATAGATTAATTAAGAATAAATCAAGTAGATAAGGTTTAAAATAAATTCCAAACATGTATAGTTTTTATTTAATGATGAGATTAAGACCCTATCTCATCTCATCTTTCAATTTGTGTCATTTTGGAGGTTTTTAGGTGGGGTTTTAGTTTATTACAAATTAATATTTTTGAGGTTTCCAAAAGTGACCCTATCCTCTCTTATAAAAGGGCACATACTCCCTCTTCTAATCACACCATTTTGAGCCTTCATTCTCGACCAACCTCTACCATTTCTCTTCTCCACTTCCCTAGAAACATTCTACAGGTCCTGGTCTTCTTTAAAGACCAAATTTAGTGCCCTATGTGGATGTTTAGAAGAGGCACGTCGAAGAAGAGGTAATATCCTTTACCAATTCTTTCAAATTTATTTCTTCTTATTATTCCTCTTCATTTTTTGTTTCATAATAATGTAATAAAATCAATATCACTAATATACGGATATGTTATTATAATTATTAAACAACCCTATTTCACCTTCTATCCATCCTATGAAAAAAAATCATTGCGCGTGCGTACGTATGGAATATCGTCTCCACACTGTGCTGTAATATGTTTTCCACCACTACCATACTTGGATGGGTATAATGGTGTAAAGAATAAATATATATGATTATTATAAACTGATACTAATTCTGAGATATTCTATCATCTACTACAATAACATTCAATAATTATGGGAACGATATCATCGCTCGTGCGTACATATGGATTACCGTCTCCACGACGTGATGGGATTCATTCTACATGTTAACCATTCGAGAGTGATTATAAAGTATATATATAACAAATAATCATGAAATATATGATATAATAATGCTACTATATATATATATATGTCATATACATACTTCCATTAAATTAAATAAGGAAATGAAAACATCGTTCATGTGTACGTACGGTCTACCGTCTCCATAAACGATGTATTTCATTTCATTTATCTACCTATTATATATAAAAATATATACTAAATAGATATGATATATAAATCATTTTTTTACATTCTGGAAGTATGTAAATCTTGATATAAGTAATAATAATATCATGATCAACAAGTACAAACATGTATGATAAATGATACGATTTTATCCAAAACATGGCTTTAACATGGAATTGACAAATGAACGGGTAATATAAAGTCATAAGTGGATCATATATGACATCATATATATTATTTTCATTAAATTAACAAATATCATCCTTCATATGTTAAAATTGGTCTAGTGATATAATATATAAGGTAATATAGGGTTGAGCATATTCTTGGTTTTCCAAGATGTATAAATGTGCTTACTATTTTCAGCAATAATTTTTTTTCTGAATAATGTATTTCACTTTCAATAAAAATTTAATCATTCAAGGAAAGGTAGTGTCCAATAGATGCTTCCCACTAGTGAAAATTATTATATTTAAAAATCAACTATAACACCCTGAGTTTTTAGGAGAAATATTCTTTTTAATTTATTTGATGTCTAGTGTTGTATGCTTCAACATGATTATATTGCCTTATATGCAACACTGTATTAGCTTGAAGTATATGCAACACTATTCTTGGCTTGTATTGCACACAATTTCAAGTTTTTTTTAAAATAAAATTAATTTTACACAACACCGAGTATAGATATTGATCTATGTATAAATAAAATAAGTTTTTATTATGTTATATGCAACACCAAAGGAATCATTCACTACACGCAACCCTGACTTGTGTTGCATTACATGCAAAAACAACCTTCCTCAATTGCGTGTGTCATACACAATACTCAGTTTCAATAAACAATGATATATTGTTATAATATTATTATGAACTAGCCGTTATGAATAGTATTAACCAAATTTTTAATTTAATAACATTATCATTCATCTTACACATTCATCTAGAACATGGTATGAGAACAAAATAATTTTTTTCAGGTAAAATAAGTATTTTTCCAAAAATGCAGTTTTGCTTCCTTTTGATTGAGATCCCACTTTAAGTACAGTTTTCACACATTTATAATTTCAATTAAAAAACAATAAACTTGTTAATTTCAATAAGGATACAAAAAATTACTTTGGATAAATTTTTGACATTATTCTGAAAACCATCATATTTTGATGAATAGTAAAAATACAATAAATTTTGAATTAAAAAAATATTTTTTTCATTGAGATTATTTATATGGTTAACATATAATATTGAATGGTTTTAAAGTATAAATAGAATATATTTTTACCATTTAATATAATTTACCTCATTATCATTAATTTTACATTGAATTCATAGGTAAAAACATTTCAATCTTATGCAATGTTTTAACTTCTAAAACTTGTTTTCTCAACAGCTGGATTAATTTTAAATTAAATACAGAATCTTCTGTGTTTTGAATTTGAAAAAATGGATTCCATATTTGTAATCATTAGGTACAAATTATGTTAATTGGATTATTTTTAATTTTAGACATTATATATAGTAACTACGGTAGAATTTATTTACTACAATTAAAGGTAAATCGAGTAATTAAGGGTAAAAATAAGATTATAAAATTACCATAACACCTACCAAAATTATATTAGATTAATAAAGGTACACCCATATCAAATAAGGGTCGTAATAGATTCATTTCAGGTACTTTTGACCATAAAAATGATGTTATTATTATTAAAACCAAAGAAAGTGACAACATGTCAATCTCTAATATCTTATAAGTGTAATAATTTTAATTTAGTGATAAACATAATAAATCATTGAAAATAAATTGTAACCAGAAATATAATAAAATTATATACTTCATTTGAATTTATTTATAATTTTTAGGGATTAAATAATTATCATTAATCATGAAACAATAGTGATGTATATATTATTTTATTTATTGAAATATCAAATAAATGTTTTTAAAAATATTAAAATAAATATTATATGAACTATTTAATGTCATAAAAGAATTTTAAAGATAAATATGACATGTTATATATCTATTTAATATTTTGGTTTGAAGATATTTTCTGTTTGGATTTTATTTAAATTCAATCAAATAAATAGTGTTAAATTTGAAATTAATGATATTTTATATTATTAAATTGTTTTTAAATAACAAAAATATTTAAAAATAATAAATTGAAAATTATATGGTCTAAAATGTCATAATGTATACAATTATGGACAATTGACAACACTTAATTATGTATTCATAACAATTTATAATTTAGAATATTATTACCACAAATAATATTAAATATATTAAATTAGAATAAATCAAGAGGATAAGGATTAAAATAAATTTCCAACATGTATATTTTTTATTAACTGATGATATTAAAACCCTGTCTCATATCATCTTTGAATTTGAGTCATTTTGGAGGTTTTTAGGTGGGGTTTTAGTTTATTAAAAATTAATATTGTTGAGGTTTCCAATAGTGCCCCTCTCATCTCTTATAAAAGGGCACCTACTCCCTCTTCTCATCACACCATTTTGAGCCTTCATGATCGACCAACCTCTACCAATTTATGTTCTCCACTTCCCTAGAAACATACTAGAGGTCATCGTCTTCTTCAAATACCATATTCAATGCCCTAAGCAGCGGTTTAGAAAAGGCGCGTCGAAGAAGAGGTAATATCCTTTACCAATTCATTCAAATTCATTTCTTCTTCTTATTCCTGTTATTTTGTTGTTTCATAATAATGTAACAAAATCAATATCAATAATATACGTATATGTTATTATAAATATCAAAAACCCTATTTCACCTTCTATCCATCCTATAGAAAATGAAATCACCGCGCGTGCGTACGTACGGAATATCGTCTCCACGCTGTGGTGTAATTTATTTTCCACAAATACCATATTTGGATGGATATAATGGTGTAAAGAATAAATATATATGATTATTATAACAAGATACTAATTATGAGATATTCTATCATCAACTACAATACCATTCAATAACTATGGTAACGATATCATCGCTCGTGCATACATACGGATTACTGTCTCCATGAGGTGAGGAGATTCATTCTACATGTTAACCATTCAAGAGTGATTATAAAGTATATATATAATAAATAATCTTGAAATATATGATATAATAATGATACTGGATATATATATATATGTCATCTACTTACTTCCATTCAATTCAACATGGAAATGAAAACATCGTTCATGTGTACGTACGGTCTGCCGTCTCCATAAACGATGTATTTCATTTCATTTATCTACCTGTTATATATAAAAATATATACTGAATAGATATGATATATAAATAATTTTTTTACATTCTGGAAGTACGTAAATCTTGATATAAGTAATAATAATATCAGGATCAACAAGTACAAACATGTATGATAAATGAGACTATTTTACCCAAAACACAGCTTTAGCATGGAATTGACAAATGAACGGGTAATATAATGTCCTATGTGAATCATATATGAAATCATATATATTATGTTCATTCAATTAACATATATCATTCTTCATATGATTATATTGGTCTAGTGATCTAATATATAAGGTAATATAGGGTTGAGCATTTTCTTAGTTATCCAAGATGTATAAATGTGCTTACAATTTTCAACAATAAACTATTTTTTTTGAATAATGTATTCCCCTTTCAATAAAAATTTACTCATTCAAGGAAAGGTAGTGTCCCACAGATGCACCCCACTACAAAAAATTATCATATTTAAAAATCAACTATAACACCTTGAGATTTTATGAGAAATATTCTTTTTAATTTCTTTGATGTCTGGTGTTGTATGCTTTACCAAGATTATCATTCTCTATACGCAACACTGTATTAGTTTGTACTATACACAACACTATTCATGGCTTGTATTGCACACAATTTCATGTTTTTTTCAAATAATATTCATTTTACACAACACTGAGTATAGATATTGATCAATGTATAAATGAACAATGTTTTGATTATGTTTTATGCAACCCCAAAAGAATCTTTCACTACACATAACCCTGACCTGGGTTGCATTACACGTAAACGCAACCTTCCCCAATAGTGTGTGTCATACGCAATACCAAGTTACACTAAACAATGATATATTATTATAATATTATTATCAACTAGCTGTTATGAATATTATTAACCTCGTTTTGAATTTTATAACATTATTATTCATCTTACACATTATCTAGAACATCGTTTGGGAAAAAAATTAATTTTCTAGGTAAAATAAGTATTTTTAAAAAAATGCAGTTTTGACGCCTTTTGATTTAGCACCCACTTTAAATATTGTATTTCAAATGTTTCTAATATCAATTAGACATAATAAAATTGTTCATTTAAATAAGGATATAAAAATTTACTTTGGATAAATTTTTGACATTATTTTGATTACCTTCATATTTTGATGAATAGTAAAAATACAATAAATTTTAATTAAAAAATTATTTTTTCATCCAGATAATTTCTATGGTTAACTTATAATATTTAATGGATTTAAAATTTAAATAGATTATATTTTTACCATTTAATATAATTTACATCATTATCATTAATTTTACTCTAAATTCATAGGTAAAAACATTTCAATCTTTTGTAATGTTTTAACATTTTAAACCCATTTTCTCAATAGTGGGATTAATTTTAAATTAAATTCTGAATATTATGTGTTTTGAATTTGGAAAAATGGATTCCAAATTTAGAATCAGTAGATCCCAATTATTCTAATTGGATACTTTTTAATTTTAGATATTCTGAATAGTAAATCTCGTAAATTTTATTTACTACAGTTAAAGATAAATTGAGTAATTAAGGGTAAAAATAAGATTATAAAATTTCCATAACACCTTCCAAAATAATATTAGATGAATAAAAGTAGACCCATATCAACTAAGGGTCGGAATATATTCATTTCATGGACTTTTGACTATGAAAATGATGTAATTATTATTAAAACCAAAGAAAGTTACAACATGTCAATCTCTTTTATCTTATAAGAGTAATAATTTTAATATAGTGATAAAATTCATAAAACAACGAACATAAATAGTCATAAGAAATATAATAAAATTATCTACATCATGTGAATTTATTTATAATTTTCTGGGATTAAATAATCATCATTAATGATGAATTAATAATGATGTATAAATTATTTTATTGATTGAAATATAAAATAAATGATTTAAAAATATTAAAATTAATATTATTTGAACTATTTAATGTGATAAACGAATTTTCTAGATAAATATGAAATATTATAAATCTATTAAATATTTCGGTTTGAACATATCTTCTGTTTGGATTTTATTTAAATTCAAACAAATGAATAGTGTTAAAATTGACACTATTGATCTTATATATTATTAAATTTCTATAAATAAAAAAAATATTTAAAATTTATAAACTTAAAATTATATGGTCTAAAATATCATAAAGTATCCAATTATGGAATATTCACAACACATAAGTATGTATTCATAATAATTTAAAATTTAGAATATTATTACCACAAATAAAATTAAATAGATTAAATAAGAATAAATCAAGTTGATAAGGTTTAAAATAAATTCCCAACATGTATATTTTTTATTTTCTGATGAGAATAAAACCCTATCTCATCTCATATTTGAATTTGAGTTATTTTGGGGGGTTTTAGGTGGGGTTTTAGTTGATTACAAATTAATATTTTTGAGGTTTCCAAAAGTGCCCCTATCATCACTTATAAAAGGGCACATACTCCCTCTTCTCATCACACCATTTTCAGCCTTCATGCTCGACCAAACTCTAACCATTTCTGTTCTACACTTTTCTAGAAACATAATAGAGTTCCTGGTCTTATTCAAAGTCCATATTTAGTGCCGGTAAGAGGAGGTTTAGAAGAGGCACGTCAAAGAATAGGTAATATCCTTTACCATTTCCTTCAAATTCATTTCTTATTCTTCCTCCTCTTCTTTTGATGTTTAATAATAATGTAATAACATCAGTATCACTCATATACTGATATGTTATTATAAATATCACACAACCCTATTTCACATTCTTTCCATCCTACGGAAAAAGAAACCACCGCGCGTGCATACGTACGGAATACCGTCTCCACGCTGTGGTGTAATCTATTTTCCACCACTACCTTACATGGATGGGTATAATGGTGTAAAAAATAAATATATAAGATTATTATAACATGATTATAATTATGAGAAATTTTATCATAAACACCAATACTATTCAATAATTATGGTAACGATATCATCGCTCGTGCGTATATACGGATTACCGTCTCCACGATGCGATGAGATTCATTCTACATGTTAACCATTCAAGAGTGATTATAATGTATATATATAATAAATAATCATGAAATATATGATATAATAATTCTACTAGATTTATATATATATATATATATGTCATCTACTTACTTCCATTAAATTCAATAAGGAAATTAAAACATCGTTCATGTGTACGTACGGTCTATCGTCTCCCTGAATGATGTATTTCATTTCATTTATCTATCTATTATATATATATATACTGAATATATATGATATATAAATCATTTTTTTACATTCTGTAAGTTCGTAAATCTTGATATAAGTAATAATAATATCCAGAACAACAAGTCCAAAACTTGTATGATAAATGAAATGAGATTACCCAAAACAAGACTTTAACATGGAATTTACAAATGAACAGGTAATATAAAGTCATAAGTAAATCATATATGGAATAATAAATATTATGTTCATTCAATTAACATATATCATTCTTCATATGACAATATTGTTCTAGTGATCTAATATATAAGGTAATATATGGTTGATTATATTCTTGTTTATCCCAGATGTATAAATGTGCTTACTATTTTCAACAATCAAATATTTTGTTTTGAATAATGTAATCCCCTTTCAACAAAACTTTACTCATTCAAGGAATGGTAGTGTCCAACAGATGCACCCCAATACAGAAAATTATTATATTTAAAAATCAACTGTAACACCCTAATATTTTATGAGAAATATTTTTTTAATTACTTTGATGTCTGGTTTTGTACGCTTCACCAAGATTATCTTGCTTGATATGCAACACTGTATTATCTTGTAGTATATGCAACACTTTTCCTATCTTGTATTGCACACAATTTTATATTTTTTTCAAATGAAATTCATTTCACACAACACTGAGTATAGATATTGATCAATGTGTAAATTAACTATGTTTTGACTATGATATATGCAACACCAAAGGAATATTTCACTACATGCAACTCTGACTTGGGTTGCATTACACATAAAAACAACCTTCCTCAATAGCGTGTGTCATACGCAATACTGAGTTACACTAAACAACAATATATTGTTATAATATTATAAGGAAATAACTGTTATGAGTACTATTAAACACAATTTTAATTTTATAACATTATCATTCATCGTACAAATTATCTAGAACATGGTATGAGAACAAAATAATTTTTTAGGTAAAATAAGTATTTTTCAAAAAATGTAGTTTTGCCGCCTTTTGATTGAGCACCCACTTTAAATATATTATTTCACATGTTTATAAGTTCAATTAGACACAATAAACTTATTCATTATAATATGGATAAAAAAATTACTTTGGCCAAATTTTTGACATTATTCTGATAACCTTCATATTTTGATGAATAGTAATAATACGCTAAATTTTAATTTTAAAAAAATTCATTGAGATATTTTATATGGTAAACTTATAATATTGAATTGTATTAAAATATAAATATAATATGTTTTTACCATTTAATATAATTTACCTCATTATCATTAATTTTACACTGAAATCATAGGTAAAAAAATTTCAATCTTTTGTAATGTTTTAACTTTTAAACCCTGTTTTCTTAATAGTGGTATTAATATTAAATTAAATACTTAAATTTATTTGATTTTAATTTGGAAAAATGGATTCCATATTTGGGATCAGTTGGTAGAAATTATGTTAATTGGATACTTTTTAATTTTAGACATTATGAATAGTAACTATGGTAAATTTTATTTACTACAGTTAATGGTAAATCAAGTAATTAAGGTTAAAAATAAGATTATAGAATTACCATAACATCTTCCAAAATTATATTTTATGAATAAAAATTCACCCATATAAACTAAGGGTCGGAATATATTCATTTCATGGACTTATGACCATGAAAATGATGTAATTATTATTAAAACTAATGAAAGTGACAACATGTCAATCTCTTATATCTTAAAAGTGTAATAATTTTAATTTAGTGATAAACTTCATAAATCATAGAAAATAAATATTCACCAAAAATATAATAAAATTATCTATATCATGTGAATTTATTTAAAAATTTTTGTGATTAAACAATTATTATTAATTATTTAACAATAGTGATGTTTAAATTATTTTATTGATTGAAATATCAAATAAATGGTTTTAAAAATATTAAAATAAAAATTATATGAAATATTTAATGTTCTACACCAATTTTCTTGATAATTATGACATGTTATAAATATATTAAATATTTTTTTTAACATAACTTTTGTTTGTATTTTATTTAAATTCCAACAAATGAATAGTGTCAAATTGACACTATTGATATATTGTATTATTAAATTGTTTATAAATAACAAAAATATTTAAAAATTATATATTTATAATAATATTGTCTAAAATTTCATAAATAATCCAATTATGGACAATTCACAACACATAAGTAAGTATTCATAACAATTTAAAATATTTAATATTATTACCACAAATAAAATAAAATATATTAAATAAGAATAAATCAAGTTGATAAGGTTTAAAATAAATTCCCAACATGAATATTTTTTATTTTATGATGATATTACAACACTATCTCATATCATATTTTAATTTGAGTCATTTTGGAGGTTTTTAGGTGGGGTTTTCGTTTATTAAAAATTAGTATTTTTGAGGTTTCCAAAAGTGCCCCTCTCCTCTTTTATAAAAGTGAACCTACTCCTTCTTCTCATCACACCATTTTAAGCCTTCATTCAAGACCCAAATATACCCATTTCTATTCTCCACTTATCTAGAAACATACTATAGGTCATGGTATTCTTCAAAGAACAAATTTAGTGCCCTAAGAGGCGGTTTAGATGAGGCGCATTGAAGAAGAGGTAATATCCTATAAAAATTCTTTAAAATTAATTTCTTAATATTATTCCTATTGATTTGTTGTTTATTAATAAAGTAATAACATCATTATCACTCATATACTGATATGTTATTATAAATATTAAATGACCCTATTTCACCTTCTATCCATCCTACGGAAAATGAAATCCCTACGCGTGCGTACATACGGAATACTGTCTCCACGCCGTGGTGTAATCTATTTTCCACCACTACCGTACATAGATGGGTATAATGGTGTAAAGTATAAATATATATGATTACTATGACATGTTACTAATTCTTAGATATTCTATCATCCACTCCAATACCATTCGATAATTATGGGAACGATATCATCACTCGTGTGTACGTACAGATTACCGTCTCCACGACCCGATGAGATTAATTCTACATGTTAGCCATTAAAGAGTGATTATAAAGTATATATACAATAAATAATCCTGAAATATATGATATAATAATGCGACTGTATTTATATATATATATATCACTTACTTACTTCAATTCAATTCATTAAGGAAATGAAAACATCATTCATGTGTACGTACAGTCTACCGTCTCCATGAATGATGTATTTCATTTAATTTATCTATCTATTATATATATATATACTAAATAGATATGATATATAAATCATTTTTTTACATTATGGAAGTATTTAAATCTTGATATAATTAATAATTATATTAAGAACAACAAGTCCAAACATGTATGATAAATGAAATGATTTTACCCAAAACACAGCTTTAACATAGAATTGATAAATAAACGGGTAATATAATGTCATAAGTGAATCATATATGACATCATATATATTATTATGGTTTTTTACATGTTAATAATTTTGTTAAAATTACTATATAGGGGTTCAGACACGTACAGGTGAAATTGGACCTAAAGTAAGGGATAATTTTTCAATTTCATTTTTATCTGAGATTGCTTATACATAAGTATTTACTGGGGTTATATTTATCATCTATGTTTGTGTTTTATAAATCTATTTTCGTATAGTGTTTACTATTCTTCCATATATGTTTAAAATAATTTTTACCCCTTTTTGACTGTTACTATGTAGTATGGAAGGAATCATTTTTTGTTTACCATATGAGGTACTTTTTGACTTTTCCTACAAAAGCACTGGAAAAATGTTTTTTAAACATATACAGCATGAATAGATTTTTACGGTTTCATATCACCTTATTTTCATGATTCTTACTATGCAATATTTCATGATTATTTTCAACAATAATACATTTCTTTTAAAATTTTATGTCATTTTGAGAAAAGAAAATGATTTTCAAGAAGAAAGGAAAGTTTCCTCAAGAATTCATTCAAGTGTTTTAACAAAACAATTTTCCACCTAAGATGACATTATTTAGTATGATATTGTTTCAGTTATAATGTCTCCATTATTTACATGGTTTTATTTTTCTTATGATTAAATGATTTCCGTTTGTTTTATATGGATTATGTTATGATAGGATGATGTTCATGAAACCAATTTTATTTGTTGGGTTATGATGAATGATTTATGATTGTTCTGTGGCACATGTAAAAATGATTTCAATATGATATGGGTGGTACCTATATGTCCCTCCAAATGCATTGGGAAAATATTTATATATTACGAGATAGACATGGATGGAACAACAAGTAAATCTGGTTCAGTAATAGAAGAATGGATGACAAGTAAACCCAATTCAGAAATGGACGTTGTCCACTGTGATATTTTTGGCACCAATGCCTTGTCTACTATGGAAATAATATCATGTGCTTAATGGTTTACCGAAATTACATGTCTTTCCCCAAGCTATATTATCATTAGTAATGTTTCTTTATGATCTATGACTTATGTACTGCAATGATTTATTTCACAACTCAAGATTTTGATGTTTAACTTTTATGTTCATATTATTTTAGTTAAAATGTATATGGTTTAATTTATTTAATCCATGCTTACCCTAACTGATAATTTAAGCTCACCCTTTATATATTTTCTTTTCCCATGGACATAAAGAAAAGTTTTACGTAAGAAAAAAAAGTGGAATATCATTTTGGGAGATATTGAAGATCTTTCACCATGATTAGAAGATTATGATCCGAGTTTACAAAGACACTAAACTATTATGGTCCCTGAGTGTTTGTTTTTATTATGTATTAAGTATTCTAAAAAAGAAATGTAATGTCCATGTATATCAATCTTATATATCTAAAGTTGGTATGAGAAGAATTGTTTAGTTAATCTTCAAAAACCAGGATGTGAAAACTTTAGTGAGATTCCTAGAGATATTTCAAAGGTATGTCTAGTGATTTCCTTAAGGTTAATTATAGTTTAAAGTCCTTGAATTATGATAATGATCATGAATATCCTAGGATTAATCCTAATATGTTAGAGATTTAATGTACTCTCCTTTATTATGTTTTCTTCCATGTATGATTTTTTCCTCTCACACTATTCCTTTTGGGTTTTAGATAATGGATGGAACCCGAATGAACCATGTTAACCACCAATGCAATGGGAAATGTAAAGATTGTCCTTCTGTAAAATCAAATATTATGGGAATGGAGTGAAAAATCATATTTCTATACTTACACAAGCTATGAATCATTCTGGACTTCCAAATGAGTAGAGAAGGGAACAATATTCTATTGAGACCTTCCTGAGGCAACATCCTCCTTTTTTCAGGGGGTCTTCTTATCCACTTGTTACTGAACAATGGATTAGTTCCATTGAAAAGATATTTTCCATACTTTGTTGTTCGGAACATGAATATTTCGTTTTAGCTTCTTACCTTTAAAAGGTGGAGCAGTCCAATGGTGGACTCTAATTAAGAATACAAGGCCCCAAGATGAAATTTAATCCTTTGAATGGGATGAGTTAAAGAAGTTGTTTTTCAATGAGTATTTCCATCGTATTCTTAGAAAAAAGAAGGAAATGGATTTCATGGAGCTTAAGAAAAATGATAATGAATCTGTTGGTATATACAAAGAGAATTTTACAAGGCTTGAAGGGTATGCATCTGGCTTTATCATCCAAACTGAGAGTAAAATTGATCGATTTTTCAGTGGCTTAAAACAATGTCTTCTAAGGGAATTAGCTATCATAGACATCAGTAGAATTGAATAAGTTGGGAATTGTGCTATCAAGGTAGAACATTAATTTGGGTTTACATAACCTTATCATGGTTTTGACAAGAAACAAAAGACAATGTTCAAGGAAAAATCTCAAAACCATAGTGAAAAGAAGGTGAATGTTTTTTATGATCAATTTGTTGAAAGAAACATGGTGGATATTCTCTTAAAGGGACTAGAAAATGTTTTATGTGTGGAAAAGAAGTCCATTGAGTAGCTGAGTGTCAGTGTAATGTGAAAAAGGTAGCTAATGATGGGAATAGAGAAAAGACTACAGAGAACATACCACCAACACTTCAATGCTACAAGTGCAAAGAATTGGGGCATTATGCTAACCAATGCCCTAATCCATGGTTTAATGATAATTGAAATCAACAACCCATTAAGGAAAAATACAAATGGAAGTCACATGCGATCATTATTGGTGATTTTGAGTTTGACATAGAAGTGGTGGAATGATTAAGTGTATATGTAACATGAATCCAAAATAGTGTTGTGGAGTCTCATTTATAGTATTATGGAATATTACAATATCTATGTATTGGTTTTCAATAATTTTATAGTACTGGTAACCATGAAAAGTGATTGAAGATATTTTTTGAAAGAAGATGATAAGCTCATAATGAAGGGATACTGAAAAAATAATATTATTAACGAGATTATGATTGATATAAGGACAAAGTGACATCATGGTTTGAGTATATTGAAATTTTAGTATTTTGGAATGTGGAAATAATTAACTTTTGATAGCATTCATGTTTTCCATAAGTTTTTATGGAAATTCATGTGTTAAATAGAATACATGATTAAAGTATTCAGATGTTTGTAATGTGACCCACAAGATATATCTTATGATATATGAGGGGTAAATGATGGTATTTACATGCTTGGTAGATGAACATTCTAGTAATCATTTTCTTAATACTGTGAGTTTGGACAGAAGTATTTTTGATAAGCCTAAAAATTGTAATGGATTAAGTTAGACTTCAGATAATATTGTTTAACGCTAGAACTATTTTTTGATATTATTTTTTAAATGTTATAATGGTGTAGTTTTAGAAAAAGGACAACCTGTAGGACAAGCGACAACCTTTCACGTCGGACAACGCTGTTGGAATCGAACCCACAACCGAAGTGAGACATGCCTTTATCGCCTCTCACTGGCCTATAGGATGTCCCTGGTTTGTAGAAATTAGTTTTATTTTATTAGGTGGTGTGATATATGAAGTATAAATCAATTATTGGAGCCATATACAATTAATATCACCATATATCGACTTGTGTATATTTAATAAAGATTTCTAAACATTTGTATGAGATAGATGGAATGACCCATAATTCTATCACATGATATGCTAACACATCACGAATGACAAATTCAACTTCGTTTCATTACGATATGAAGTAGAAATTGTTCAAGGAATGACCAATGGTGAGATTGTACCAAAACCAAGTAAGTATTTCTTCTAAATCCAATTTTCATCTTTAGGGAAATGATTTTGAAAACCCACAATATTGTCCTAGTACCCTCACATCTAATCAATTAGATGGTACCTTATATCATCACAATTTTATGGATTCGTGAATATTGGCTTTTTAATAGCCATTCTCTCTACCACTCTCCATCAGAAATTGATGGTAAGATTTCTCTTCCATATCCATAGTTTCACCAATGTTCTCCTATGTGGAAACCCAGGGATGATTTAATTTGGGTAACCATTACGTTTCATACTCTAGTTTTTAAAATTATGTTTTAGTATTTCTTTATATGATGTGGGTTTCTATGAAAGAAACTTTCAAGTAGTAACGTTTTATTACCCCGACAAATTTCGAGGGTGAAATTCATTTTAAGTTGGGTAGAATGTAACACCCCAAGATTTTATGAGAAATATTAATTTTAATTTCTTATATGTCTGGTGTTGTAAGCTTCAAAAAGCTTATCTTCCTCTATACGAAACACCATATTAGTTTGTAGTATATGCAACACTATTCTTGGCATGTGTTGCACACAATTTTATGTTTTTTACAAATAAAATTCATCTTACACAACACCAAGTATATAATTTGATCAATGTATAAATGAACTTTTTTTTATTATGTTATACACAACACCAAATGAATATTTTACTACACATAACCTTGACGTGGCATTCATTGCATGCAAGAGAAACCTTCCACAATAGCGTGTGTTGTACGCAATACTAGGTTTCACTAAACAAAGATATATTGTTATAATATTATTATGAACTAGACTTTATGAATTATATTAAAGTCATTTTTAAATTTATTACATTATCATTCATCTTACACATTATCTAGAACATGGTATGAGAACAAAATAAAATTTTCATGTAAAATAAGTACTTTTTAAAAAATGAAGTTTTGCCACCTTTTGATGGAGCACCCAGGTTAAATATAGTTTTGACACGTTTATAAGTTAAATTAGACAAAATAAAAGTATTTATTGCAATAAGGATATAAAATTTTATTTTGGATAATTTTTTGAAATTATTCTGATAACCACCATATTTTAATGAATAGTACAAATAAGTTAAATTTTAATTAAAAATAACTTTTTCATCGAGCTAATTTATATTGTTAAATTATAATGTGTAATGGTTTTAAAGTAAAAATAGAATATATTTTTGCCATTTAATATAATGAAACTCAATATAATTTATTTTACACTGAATTCATAGGTAAAACCATTTCAATCTTTTGCAATGTTTTAACTTTTAAGACCCGTTTTACCAACAGTGGGATTTATTTTAAATTAAATAATGTAAAATATATGTTTTTAATTTTAAAAAATGGATTCCATATTTGGAATCTGTAGGTCTAAATTATGTGAATACGATACTTTTTATTTTTAGCCATTACGAATAGTAACTATGATAAATTTTATTTATTACAATTAAAGGTAAATTGGGTAATTAAGGTTAAAAATAAGATTATAAAATTAACATAACACCTGCCAAAATTCTATAGGATGAATAAAAGTTTACCCATATCACCTAATGGTTGGAATAGTTTTATTTCATGGACTTTTGACCATGAAAAGGATGTAATTATTATTAATACCAAAGAAAGTGAGAACATGTCACTCTCTTATATCTTATAAGTGTAATCATTTTAATTTAGTGATAAAAATCATTAATCTTCAAAAATAAATAATTAAAATAATTATTATAAAATTATCTACATGATGTGAATTTATTTATAATTTTTAAAGTTTAAATAATTATCATTTATGAAGACATAATAGTGATGTATAAAATATTTTATTGATTGAAATATCAAATAAATGGTTTTAAAAATAATATAATAAATATTATATGAAATACACGATGTGATCCACGAATTTTCTAGATAAATATGTCATCTTAGGAATCTATTAAATATGTTTGTTCGAACAAATATTCTATTTTTATTATATTTAAATTCAAGCAAATGAATAGGGTTAAAATTGACAATATTTATATTTTATATTATTAAATTTTTTAAAAATAACAAAAATAATTAAAAATTATAAATTGATATTTATATGGTAAAAATTTCATTAATTATCCAATTATGGACAATTCACAACACATAAGTAAGAATTCATAACAATTTAAAATTTAGAATATTATTTACACAATTAAATTTAAATTGATTAAATAAAAATAAATCAATATAAAAATGTTTAAAATAAATTACCAACATGTATAAATTTTATTTTCTGATTAGATTACAACCCTATCTTTTCTCTTCATCTAAATTGAGTCATTTTGGATCTTTTTAGCTAGGGTTAGTTTATTATATATTAATATTTTAGAGGTTTCCAAAAGTACACCTCTCCTCTCATATAAAAGGGCACCTCCGCCCTCTCCTTCTCACACCATTTTGAGCCATCAATCTCAGAAAAAGCCTATCCATTTCTCTTCTCCAATTCTCCATAAACATACTATAGGTCCTAGTCTACATCAAATACCAACATTACTGCCCAAAGAGGAGGTTTAGAAGAGGCGCGTCGAAGAAGAGGTAATATCATTTACCAATTCATTCAAATTTATTTCTTATTATTCTTTCTATTATTTTTTTGTTTCATAATAAATTAATAAAATAATTATCCCTCATATACTGATATGTTATTATAAATATGAAACAACCCTATTTCACCTTCTATCCATCCTACGAAAAACAAACTCACCGCGTGTGCGTACATAGGGAATACTGTCTCTATGCCGTGCTGTAATCTATTTTCCACCACCACCTTACATGGATGGGTATAATGGTGTAATTAATAACTATATATTATTATTATAAATTGATACTATTTCTTAGATATTCTATCATCCACTCCAATTCCATTCAATAATTATGGGAAGGATATCATCGCTCGTGCGTACTTACAGATTACCATCTCCACAACGCGATGAGATTCATTCTCCATGTTAACCAATAAAAAATGATTATAAAGTATATATATAATAAATAATCATGAAATATATGACATAATAATGCTACTAGATATATATATATATATATCATTTACTTACTTTTATTCAATTCAATAAAGAAATGAAAACAGCGTTTAAGCGTACGTACGGTCTACCGTCTCCATGAACGATGTAGTTAATTTCAGTTATCTATCTAGTATGTATATATACTGAATATATATGATATATAGATCATCTTTAACATTCTGGAAGTAATTAAA
The DNA here is from genome assembly GCA_963277665.1 of Viscum album. Classification (NCBI taxonomy): domain Eukaryota; kingdom Viridiplantae; phylum Streptophyta; class Magnoliopsida; order Santalales; family Viscaceae; genus Viscum; species Viscum album. Next base: position 283,913,902 of record OY728164.1, on the reverse strand, counting down.
TCATAATATTATTAATAATAATATCATGAACAACAAGTCCAAACACGTACGATAAATGAAACGAATTTATCCAAAATACAGCTTTAACATGGAATTGACAAATGAACGGGTAATATAAAGACATAAGTGAATCATATATGATATCATAAATATTATTATGGTTTTTTAAAAGTTAATAATATGTATAAAATAAATATACATGAGTTTTGGACATGTACAAAAGAAATTGGACCTAAGGTAAAGGATAATTTTGCAATCTCTTTTTTTCGAGATTGCTTATACATAAGTATTTACTGGGGTTATATTTATCATCTATGTCCGTGTTTTATAATTTTTTTTTTATAATTTGTTTTATATTCTTTCATGTATGTTTAAATTCATTTTTATCCCTTTTTACTATTACTATGTTGTTTTGAAGGAATATATCTTTTGCTTACTATACGATGTCCCTTTTAACTTTTCCAGCAAAAGTACAATAAGAATGTTTTCTAAACTTATACGGAATGACTCTATTTTTATGGTTTCAAAACACCTTATATACATGATGATTCCTATGGAATATTTAATTATTATTCTCATGAAAATTTTAGTTCATTTAAATTTTTATTTCATTTTGAGAAAAGAAAAAGATTTTGAAGAAGAAAGGATATTTACCTCAATAACTATTTCATGTGTTTTATCCAAAATATTTTCCATAAAAGATGAAATTATTTAGTATGATTATGTTTCAAGAATAATGTCTCTATTATTTAAATGGTTTTATTTTTCTTATGATGAATGATTTCTATTTGTTTTATATGGATTATGTTATGATAGGATGATGTTTATGAAACCCATTTTATTCTTTGGGTTATGATGAATGATTTATGATTGTTTTGTGGCACACATAAGAATGATTTCAATATGAGATGAGTGAGAACTATATTTCCCTCCAATTCATCTGGTAAAGATTTATATCTCCTCAGATATACATGGCTGGAATGAGAAGTAACTCAATTTTAGTAATATAGGGTTGGAACAGCAAGTAAACCTGGTTCAGTAATGGAAGTTGTCTACTATGATGTTAATGGAAGAAATTCCTTGGCTACTATGGAAATTTTATCATGTGATTAATGGTATGCCAAATTTTCATGTTTTTTCCATGCTATTTTATCGTGAGTAATGTTTCTTTATGATCTATTCCTTACGTGCTATCAAGATTTATTTCACAACTCAAGAATTTGATGTTTAAACTTTATGTTCATGTTTTTTTAGTTCAAATGTATATGATTTGTTTTATTTTCTCCATGCATACCCTTATTGATCATTTGATCTCACCCTTTATATATTTTATTTTCCCCATGACATAAAGAAAGGTTTTAGGTAATAAAACAAAAGGGTGTTATCTTTGTGGGAGATGTTGATGATCTTTCACCATGATTAGAAGATTATGTTTTGAGTTTCCAAAGACACTAAACTATTAAGGTCCTTGGATTTCTGTTTTTGTTATGTATTAAGTATTCTAAAAAATTAATGTAATGTCCGTGTATGTCAAGCTTGGGTCTCTACATCAACCACGTCCATAAACGTAATTTTTTTAAGATGGAAACTTCTAGAGGATATAAATTATCAATACATCCATTAAAAATATTCATAAAAATTTCAAAAAGAGGCATTCCATTTAGAAGATGTTTCATAATAACAAGAAAGACAGAGGATTTTAATCTTATTGACATCATATCTATTTTTGGAACAAAATCTATTACATTTTATGTTGAGCCCTAATTTTCAGTGAGACCATTGAGGAAAATAAAAAAAATTATTTTAACTATCTTAGATATTTCATGACTAGCTATTGTAAATTATATTATTTTTTCCTTTTTTGTAATAAAAAAATAAAAGTTTATATATGTTGATAGAATGTTAGATCTTACATTAAATACATCATTGTATTTCCATAAATATAAAACAATGTTCCAATTAATTTTTCTAATATATTCTTATAATCACACATCACATAAATTTCACAATTAATCAGATTATATATCTAATATGGAAGATCAAAAAAAGAATTTTTTTCCTCTGTATATTTAAATTCCTTCCTAATATTAGGGTATTTCCAAATTTACGATCATAATTTTTTACCCTATGAATATTATGATAGATATGAAAATGATTTTATGTAAAATATAATTAAAATGTGTCGATCAAATCCATTTTTAATCTTCTAAAAATTTTAGGCATAAGAAAAAACCACTGATGAATCATTAAAAAAATTTCTCCTTGTTTTAGATGATATTATAATGTCAATTGCCTCCCCCCTCCAACTGTCGGGAGGATGGAGGGCCTCATCTGGCCATCCTTGAAGCCTCACCCCTACATCTAGTTCTATTTCCACAAATATTTTCCCTTGTTCAAGATGATTTCTCTCAGCCCTGTTCTTCTTGACCATAATGATGGTGTGCCTCAACATTCATTTTTGATGTTGTAGTTAAATGAAGCTTCAAGCCTTCGGGTTATGACCGTTGTGGCTTATTTTGGACAACAAAAACCATCTGTTGATTATTTTAACCGTATTATCATTGGATTTTAGGGGTTTCAAGAGTATTATAATATCTGTCTTCCAAGTAATCACTCTCTGATTATTTGTTTTAGCTTGAAGGAGGATCATATCCACACATGGTTAAGTGCTTCATATAACTTCCTCAACTATAGGTTCTCCCTATTTCATTGGGAATAGTATATTCATATGAATCATGAATCTTCAACTATTTTGATCTAGATTAACTTCCCAAAACTACCCCTTCCATCACAAAACCCCCAAATTCATCAAATTTTAAGAAATATGGTAGGTCATTATCTACACTCTTATAATTTAATCATCTCTATTATCCATTCAATTAACACAAAAATATATGTAGATGTTGACATATCTATCCCACCCGATGGGGTATGTGTAGATCACTATCTTTGATGAATTTAGGTGAAATCAATAAGTATTGTTCGATTCATGGATGGAATACTACAAGGGTGTCAGTGCATAGGGCATTTGGATTCCTATTTTCAGGGGGGGTTTCAAGTGTGGTATGGATCCAAATATCGGTAAAGACATTGGAGTGTATCAGGTGGAGGACCATTATCAACAGACAATTGTGGAGGGGGATGTATTTCAAGTGGGTACCTAAGAGGACTCTAAACCCCCATTATTTGTGAGCTAGATGGTCTACGAGGTGGCGGTGAAGTAGTAAACATGTTATCCATTCAGAATGGGGATAATCTAAATGTGGTTAATCCTTATGATTCAAAAGTGTTTTGAGGATAGAATCTTAATATTGATGATCTAATTAAATAGAATTTCTATAGGTCAAGGGTCTAGTGGGATCATATGTCTTTGTTCCTCCTACCTCATACATCTATGGTTCTTATATAGAGTTATTAAGAGCCGGAACTAGTTCCTCACTGATAGAGAGACTGTAGGGGTCTAACAAAGATGCATTTAACCAGACCACACATGGAAATGGTTCATGTTTTCAGGACAGAAGTTGTTTTAATTCATTTTTTTTGGAATTTCATAGGAAGGATTGAAGATATATCAACAAGACTCATTCGAGGAAGAGGGTTCAGGTAGAGGGAGTGACATGGCCTATTGGAACGATTCTAGTGAAGACAGTTAAATTTTTTCATATAGGTGGTAGTTTGAGGCCGAGGAGAAACAAGATCTAAATGGGAAAATATATAGAGAAGAAATATTACTCTTTCTTACCACCTCTAATGTAGAAAAAAACATGAAAGATTTTGATTTCTAATTAGATAGAGAGAGATGCCATTTTTCGGTGGAGGTATGGTGGTTTTTTTATCAATCCATAGATTTTCTTTTGATATTGGAAGAAGATGTTCATTATCTGGTAATTAGTCAATGTCACTAAATAAAAATCTGACAAAAAGATGGGGAGGTCATTGATTGTGACACTAAATGAGGATAAATATTGTTCTCTTGACAAACATGGCCTAATTTTTGTTGTGTGTTTCAACAATGGAAAGATAAAAATTGAGGAGTATATCCAGTCCAATTACAATTTGTCCTTTTGGTTTGAACTCATGGTTGTACTCGTTATTTTATTTTTTTGGTTGAACTCATGGATTCTCACTTTTTCTATAAATGTGCTTGAAATAATGAAAAATTATTTTTCAGTAAGACAAGTTTCATGCCCCATTACACTCTATCCTACACAAATCCATTTTCTGGAAAGACATTTTTAGCGAGCATACCCATTGCATATAAAAATAAAATTTTATTTTATATTAATCATATGATTAATTACTTTCATTACGTAACAGATTTTATTCAACAATTAATGGAGGTAGGAAAACATAAATATAATTTCTAGGATGCACTGGTTAAAAATCAATAAAATCAACATGATATATTTCTTATTTATATAATATTCGGGTGAAAAGTTTCATATTATCAATAAAATATGTAACATTCAATGTTATATAATTTTCAAATGACTTTAATTCAATCAATTTGTGCACATCTATTGTCTAATATATCTAGCTTAACTTCCACATATAATAATGTTTTGATCAATTTTCATTTATATTGGACTATAATTAAGATGAAAAAATTTCACATCAAATATGAACTCATATACATACCATCATATCATTTTTATAATAATTTAAAAATTAAAAATTATATTTAAAATGATGAATTATAGGATGATTCCAAATTTCAACAGGAGGAGTCTTGGTACTTGAATTTATAGCTAAATCAACCTATGAATTATCTTGTAATTTATTCTGTGATGTTCATCATTAGGTACACATTGGAAGACCATCATATGTGTTATATATAACAAAAATTAATTTGTGAAGATATGTATATATTTTTACCCCAATCCCATCAAGAATAATACTTTTTTTGGTGGTATATTTTGAATTTTGAAGGTCATCATCTTAAAAAAATATTTTTTTTGTTGTATTTTAAACTCTATAAATCCTTATTCCCTCAATCAATTATGTCCTTTATGTTAACTGATATTAAAATAGTTGATAAAATTGTAAATTTCATACAACCTAGATATATAAGGATTTAAACAACACCAAATAGTTTCCCAATTATCAATTATTTTAAAATTCCAACCGTTTTGGTACCCTGACTAATTTTTTTTACTTTTTTCAAATGTTAATATAGGAAATCTCTTTTATCATTAGATATTTTATTTTAATGAATCTCACAATTCCAAATCCAATGATTTTAATTTTTTGTTCAATCACTAAATATTAAAATTATTATTTATTATAGATCCAATGTTTTTATATGTATGTACCTATTTTTGTTTGGGTTGAACCTATTCTCGTTAGCTTATCATTATTCTTAAACCATGGTAGCTGAGTAATTTTTAGGGGTTAAAGAGAAATTACTGTGGAAAATAACACTAACTTAATGTATTTATAATCATTTGGGTTAACAATTTCTTGTAATAATAATTTAAAAGGGATTATGAATATTCTATATTATATTGGATAGTTTTGGAGGTTGTTCAGCTTCTTTTATAATATCCAGATAGAAATATGATTGCTGGAAATTTTAAAATTGTGAGACAGATACGCAAAATGTAATTGTTTCCAGTATGTCATCATGAAGAGAATTAGAATTTGAAAAGGCCATATGTCATAAAATTGGTTAGTGATGTGAAATGGATGAATGGGGTAATTGTAACCTGAGATGACACATTTTCTCAGATGATCTCATAAATTGAGAAATACACATCATGAAAGTACTCCATATAATGTATTTATTGTGTTCATCATATTTTAACCCCACATCACATATAATTTATTTTCATGTGCATGAATATATTACATCTCAATCCCTAGGATGAATCCCTAAATCATTGGTTCCATTTCTTCCCATTTAGGCATACCGATCAAGAGTTTGATATTTTGTGTGTTTATTTTCTTTGGTTTTCCCCACTCTCATCTTGTCATAGTAAATCTATTGTAAAATCTTAAGCACAATAAAATATGGATTATTTAGTGATCTATTTTTTTCTTATGATAAATCACATTTAAACATTATTGGTGTAACTTAATAGATGTGTTTCACTGATTACATGATAATGGTATGTGTTCTAGCACAAATCTCTATAGTCTTTTTCTACTATCTAAGTACATCAAATATTGATTTATTTAATAAAAAACATGAAAATTTACAAAACTGATTAATAGGAAATGAAAATCATGTATGTGGACTACTATTTCGAACACTTTATATCCATAGGTGTTGAAACCCAGCTTTCAAATACCCATAGAGCGAGCCTTCCGTTGAAAAACCATGAACCAATTGATGGATTAATTTATTTTCTATCATTAAATATAATTCAGGGTGATTTATTGTGATACCTTATCTTCGGAAATTATATTAATTATTATTAACATTACAGGGGATAATTGGATATAATGGGTGTGAAAATTATAATGGAAACGAAAATGATATAATATAATTAATTAATTGGTAATTGAAAGGAAAATGGTATTTGGAAAAAATATTCATTATGGATTATGATATTATGATGTTTTCTTCTTTCCATTATAAATTGTTTGTTATTGATTATGAAATTCCTATATAAAGGGCTATGTTTGATGATGTTAAAATGGTAATATGATGGGATATAGGAAAAAATGTTGAAATGATAATATAAATTGATATATCTATGGATAAGAAAACTATTATATAAGTGAAAATTCATAGTGATGATGAAATTCTTATATAATAGGATTTTTCAAATTATGATGATATTCTAATATAAAGGGCTTGTACCAGTTATGTTGTCATCCTTATAGGACTTCAATCAGTTGTGTGATTTTTCCATAGATATGTAGCGATGGTTGGCATGGTTGTGCTACATGATCAGTGACATTATATATTGAATCTAATGAATTGTTTGTGTTGTATTATATTAATTGATTGATTAATACACGTTTAACACTCTATTGACAGAACTTACTTTTTAGGTTTTTTTAGAGTCAATTATATTGACTTACAATTTTTTACTCACTCCCTATTCAGGCCACAATTTGGAAATCTATTTGATTTGATAAATTGGGGTTTGTATGAGTGAAATGAATATTGTAATTGATTGCTTCATACTGGATGGGATGGATCTTAGAGACGGGGATGACATGGGGTTCAGGATGAGGGTTATTGGTGTAACGTGTGTCAGTAATGTATTTAATCTATATTATTTTTTGTTTTACTTTTAGTTACATTCCATCCTATATTTAAATATTCATTTAATTATTTTTAGATTACTCAGTTGATATTTATTGTCTATATTATCTATTGTGATGTATTGTTTCTTCTAATTTTTTTACTCTAATATTTTTATAATTTCACGGTATTATAACTATATACATGGGAATATAGTATCCCCACAACATTATCTCCTCCCCTAAAACTATTCAGTAGCCTCAAGAATACATGTAGGCACTCATGAGTTCTAGTAATCAACATATTTTTTTTATTTTGAGAGATAGATAAAGAAGGGGACACTGCATAGTGGTATAAATGGACCACATTGTTCTTTTCTATTGCATTACAATTTGGAAATAGTAGAAATGATACTAGTAAGTGTTGGGACATGGTAAGGAAATTTTGAAAGGCAGTAGTTAAACCTTGCATAGGGGAAATTCTAAATACCTGGGAATATGATTTTTGTTCATATTGTTCATTTTGTTTTGATTAATGTTATTCTACCATGGGGGAATTACATGTTGTGTGAAGTTATTTTTTATTTATATTTACAATCATGGAATTTTATTTCATGAAATGAGATTGCATGAATCATGATAGAAACATGGGGATATATATAAACATACATTGTTAAATATTGGAACATATTTATTAAATGTAATATATCACTTATGTGATCTATGAAATTAGATACCTATTATAACTAAAAAAAATTAATTAATGAAAAAAAATGTCATTTTAAATCACATGTTAATAAATTTTTATAGTTACCATGATCCATTGGTTCTCAATTTTTTCATTGGTTGAGGTTATCCTTGTTGTTATCTAGTATTCTATTTGTTCTGTTTGTTTGTATGAAGAAATTCCACCTCATAGCCTTCAAATTTATCAATATGAGAGTGGAAACTAGCATAGTCCTGACACAAATGAACTATGAATCAATTTAGCTCATGATTATCATATAAATGATCCACTTTGTGAAAAAATTATAAGGGTCATACTATCCATGGAAAAAGAGATTGTTCACATCATGCCTTTAATTTGTGATCTGATATGTGAGTTCCACCTACATAATTCACCTACCTTCACATGGAAGTGAGGCCCCCAGGCATCCATATTATGGATTGATTCATTCTAGATGATCTTTATGAATGTTGAAGTTTATGTTACACAAATTATTGAAGGATAATTTTATGTTATTTTTCATATGAAAAAAAATGTCAAAATTGACATATGATAATTAAATATATTATTAAAGGACAATTATTATAAATATTAAATGAAAATTTTATGTAATTATCAAGGAATAATTTCCTGAAATTACCAAAGACTATTTTACAAAAAACATTAATGGAAAATAATATTTTTACTATCACATGGAAATTACTATTGAAATTATATAAGGATATTTATGTTTATTATCAAGGAATAATTATTATAATTACATAACAATAATTTTAATATTTTATCAAAGGATAATTTATCAAAATTAATAAATGATAAAACATTGAATTATAATGAATAAAATATTAAATTTATCGTAGTATAATTACTAGATTATAAATAGATAATATCTTGTTGTTATCAATAGATAATTCATGATAAATTTTAAAAATATAATAATAATAAGATTACATAGGAAAAATTATCAAAAGATAATGATAAAAATATAATTTATCAAATATTGAATAGGTAATTATAAAAGGATAATTTGTAAATAATTATATTTTTTAATTATAGAGGGATACTGTATAATAATTTATAAATTAATAATTTTTATTAATGAAGGTATTTTATGTGTGTTAATTAAAGTAAATGTTAATTTAAATATTATCTAAGAGAGTGAACAGATATTTTCATTTAATATTTTTATTATATATTAGTTACCATTCGATAACTACCATTGTCGATGTATCAATAATTAAGAAAAGAAAATGTATTCATAACTTGTTAATCCCATATTTTAAAATTTATGATCTTTAAGGTAGGGTGATATATATATTTTTGGTATTTATTTATGCAAGATTCTTTAATATGATTTATCTGGAGATATATTTGGTATCCGTGTTCGACTGAAGATCACATGTGGGTGTGTTTGTGTGTGTGGAAAATGATATGGTGTGGATTGAGTCAATGAAATTGATGTGATATAAATATTCCATGACGATATTTGATTAAAATATATGATTAATTATTTTGGGGTGTGTGCATGGGGTATGGGGATAACGATGACACAATATGATAAACCTGAATCCTTGAATCTATTTTATGCCTTGTGTATTCCAAGTAGATGTATTACACTTGGTTCCATGTGGATTATTAGTGTTACCTGGTTTTTTATTGATTTTGAGTAGGTTATAAATGCTTAATGCCTTGTAGATTTTCTATATTACATGAGGCCTAGTGGATTAAGGTTAGGCTATTTTCACTTGATGCCTTTAGGATTTTGAGTTTCTTCCCAATATCCTTTTAGCTACATTTGGAAACATATCTACCTATAGTACATTGTGAGCTTTGAGCTGAAGAATGTACGAACAAGGGTTTGTGTCTGCTTACTAAGCACATGACTGCTAGATTATTAATTACATGTTTAGGATTATTATTTATTGATCATAATTATAGTTTACATTGTACTACAAGATAACATCTTCTTAAAGAAGCATTGTTGGTGTCCCCCAATGTACTTTACTCACACTCTAGAGGAAAATTTTGAAGTTCTAGTAGACTTAATGGGGGATCCAGTGAATGTTAAGGTCCCCATGGGTGATAGATGAGTAGAGGAGCGTAGATATAGTAGAAGATGATGATGGACTCCATAGGACCTATTCTTTATTTATTTAATCTTTCAACTTCTTATTACACTGGTTATTCATGTATCTTATTAAGTCGCATATTTGAATGATATGTAATCCATATTTATATTTCTTCATTTTTTATCTAGTTTATTATTATAATTTTTATTGATTATTATTTATCAAATTATATAATACTAAGGGTCCAGTCTCCCATATAATGATGTCATCTCCTCACTATTTTTAGGAAGCCTCTTGCATATAGGGATCCATGCATGAGGTTATGTGACCATCCATCTTAGACCAAATGGTTATGATTAGGATGTTTCAATTCATATTTTAGAGGATATGTTTTGAGCATGTATTATGTATTTTTGGTGGTTCATGGGAGAAGCATTTATAACTCATTGATTATTTATAATAATATTTTCCATTCATCTATTAAAATTGAACATTTGGATGCATTACATGGAAGGTTGTTCCATTTTCCTCTTTGTTGGTCAGAGGCTAGTGATTCAGTGCTTGATGGACTATGTCGTCTGAAAAATAAATATTTACATGTTCAAATGATCATAAATCATTATGTGATCCCAAAAAGAAGGCAGAAACCATATTATACTCAATGGATATGACTTTTAGAGTTTAAGAGTATTCATCATTTTTTCTTTTGGGTGTGTCCTAGGTTAGGTAAACATTGTTTCATGAAAATGGGAAAGCTAGAAGTATCATTTTTAGGCCATTCGAGAGCAGGAAATGTTCTTACTAGTGAAATACCACTTTGAACATTTACAGTGATACTAATACATCAATTATGTGTTTCATAATTCAGAACATTAGATATATTATCCAGATCATTCTAATGTTAAAATCATAGAATACTTTATTAATTGTGTAGATGCATATATTAAAGATATTTTGATACAAATTTTTGAAAATTCTAAAAAATATTTCTGAGGAATGAATATACCACAGTTTTGAGTTATATAGAAACATGGGTTTGTTTGATAGGATATCAAGTAGTAGTAATCTATTATGTGATCACAGTGGATAGAATTATTATCCAAGGCCCCGAAGTGTTTCTTATAGAATCATAGAAATGAGTTTTTATATGTTGGGAGTGATTTATGATCCAATATATTTTATTTTATAAACCTATTTTAGTTTTGGTTAAACCACTTTTAGTTGGGTTCTCCTTCACAAACCATGGTAGGAGAGTCCTATTTTGGTGGTAGAGATCATTTACTATGGAAAATGAATTTTTTTAGGGATTTATTTTTTTCAATTAATAGTGCTTGAGTATAAACTAGTTAGTGGGATATGAGGGTTCTGCATGAGTTTGGAAGCCATCAGAGTTGTTTTGGGTTATTTTTTAATGATTTTTTGAATGCTATATTCTGGACATTTACATGTCATAAAATTGTTACAAGACATCCAAATGTTTCTGGGAAGACATGGTGAACTTATTCCTACTGTTAAATGGTTACACACCATAAAACTAGATCATGATGTGAAATGGTCTATCAAGGTTATATTTTCTCGAGGTGATGACTTTTTTCATAGGATCTCATAAATTTATAAATAGACATTATAAATTTATTACTTGTATTATATTTCCTAGGATGAATGATATTAAACCCCATAGTGTGTATAATTTCCTATCCTCTATATATATCTCTTACTAGTCAAACCCTTTGTAGAATTTAGATTATTTTTTATCCATTCCTACCTTTCTTGACATCCCGATCAAGAATTTGATCACTTATTAGTTTTTCTATTCTTTTCCCATCACTTAAAATTTTTCTTAGTTATTGTGTTGTAGTCTCTTGATGGTATATGATTCTTGATGTCTGTCTGATATAAGTTTTCATTCTGATCACCGTAACCTTTGTTCATTGTTGGAGTTAACTATAAGAAGAATTTTTTTATGAAATTCATATAATGTTACGTGGACTAACATAGATTCTTATGGTCTATTTGTATTGTTTATGAATCTTCAATATTTTAATAATATTCCCACACAACAGGATGATAAAAAAAATTAATGTCTATTGATAATCATGAGTATAGAATACTCGTTGGACCCATTTGGATCTATTTGTGTTGAAACCTGTCTTGTGGTTATCCTTAGGCTATGCCAACATTGAAAAATAATGAAATAGTTGATGGTGTAAAGTATTTTTTTTGTTACATGAGATGTTAGGTTTTTTATTATGGTAGATTCACATTTCAAAATGGAATAAAAATTATTGAAAATATTTATTATAATTATATATAAAATGGGTGTTCAAATTTTCATGGTGATTGAGTGAGATATAATACAATGAATGAATGCTTAATTGAAAGGAAAATGAAAATTTTAAGAATTAACCATTATAGATTATGATATTCTGGTAATAAATTATTTTATTTTTGACTGGAGTGTGATTGATACTAAAACAATTATATAAAAGTTTATTCATGATGATACTAAAATTATTTAATAAAGGGAAATGCATGATGATACTGAAATGCTAATATATAGGGATCTTTATATTTGTGATAAAATTCAAATATAAAAGGATATTCTCCATGATGTTGAAATTAAAATATAAAATGATTTTCCAAAATATATTTAAATTCTTATATATAGGGTTCAACCCAGTTGTTCGGTAATTATTATAGGGATTGCTTCGATTGTGTGATTTTTTCATGGATTTATGCTGATAGATTGAAAGGTTGTGCAATGTGATTAGATATATTGTTATATGGTTCTGAATCAGGTTGATTATTATATTATATTAATTGATTAATTAATAAACCCATCATCATATAATTTCATTCAATTTTTATCAGACTAGTTTTGTTTATACATAGTGGTGTCGGCCGGAAAAATTTTACACACACCCAATTCATCCAACCTTTTAGTACTCAAGGATATTAAAATGATGCCAATTTGGAAAGTGGAATGGTATAATGTGTTTTATTATTTCTTGATGGGTGGGTTGGATTATGGGTATGTGGCTGCCGTAGGGTTTGGAATCAGGTTATTTTGACATACTTTTCATCTCATGGTTCTTATATGAATTGTTTTCAGTTTGACATTTAGATACATTATATCTTTTATTTACATAATCATTTCATTATTATGGTTTTCTCAGTTTAAATTTATTGTATATTTATACAATGTGATGTATAGTTTCTCCTCTTTCTTATACTATGATAATTTTTTATTTCAAATGTCTTTTATCTCTATCCTAGGTGGTAGAGTCTCTCATCCATAGTTTCAAAAAACCCTATACCAATTGGAATCCTTTGGAATTCAAGAAGGCAGGCTTGATGTATCGTAACCAACATGATTTAGCTATGTGAGATAGTACCGTATTAGGGTATGTTTGAATTGATTCAACAATATTACAACTCAAAAATATTTAACATTCATGCATGGATAGAAAAATAGTTCAACATTAAGACTTTCAAGTTAGAAAATTTTCAAAAATCACACAATCTTCCACATATTCATCCCTATTTCTTCATACATCCATATATATTTCATTAAAACTTTTAATAAAAATTATACATTAAATATAATTCCATATAATTTGATATTTAAAATAATAATTACTTCTTAAAATAACTAAAAAAATAAAATATTAAAAACTAAATTAATCTAAAAAATTTATAAAAAATATATAAACCAAAAATATATTATTTTTTAATAAAATATAATAATATTTATTTGTTACTCGACACACAATAAAATAACTATATTGAGTGATAAATAATTACCACTTAATTTATTTTGAGAATGATAAAATAAGTAAAAAAATATAAAAACAATTAGAAAAAACAGGAAAGAAAACATGTATCAAAAATAAAATAGTGAAATGAAATTTCCTAAATTAATGAATCCTAGATTACGTAATAGAAAATAAACTGTTGGAAATGATTTTTATCAACAAAAAAATAAAAAACCCAAGTAGACTCTTCCACATAATACACAAGTTATAACCCTAACATTATAAATTATATGAAAAAAAATTATTAAATTTAAAACACAAAAAACATCCTAAAAAATAATCACTCTACCATGAAATGATATTTCTTGTAAAAACTTTTAAAAAACTACCCATTTTAGAAATGAAATAGCATAAAATCCCAAACATGAACCCCATAAATATTATAAATTTTTCCACCTAATCTAGTTAAAAATTATCTAATTTAAAAAAAAGTAAACAAATTGAAAATAAATTAAATAAATTATTGTGAATGATAGTATAAAGAGGAAGATGATTATGGAAAAATAGCGATTGTGGTTAATTATACTAATTATGGAATCCGATGGATGATAAATTATATTTGAGGCTGGTGAAATCAATGATAATAGTTATAGGGTTTTCTTTGGGGGATATTCAAATAGGTTTAAGTTTCTAAAAATAAAAATATCAATTTTGAAATTACAATATTTTTATAAAAAATCCAATACTGTATATTAATATATCTACTGTAGACCATTTGTTTTCAAATAATTTATTCAAAATAACATGAAAACAATGATTTAATTTCATTGATTAAAAAAATTAAGTGAAAACATCCAAAATTTATTTTTAGGTTGGTTATTAAAAAAATTGTAAATGGTTCAATTTTATCATCAATAATATATAATAGAGGTTATTAATGCACCATTAAAAAAATGAATTTTACAAGTGAATGAAGAACATTGTTTCTTGAATAGATAGATAAATATATAAATTACTATTGTTATCAAATCAAATGACTATTCATGTGAATGTTTTATTTATTTCAAAAAGTGTCAACATATATTTCATTGAGTGATGGAGTGTTGGGTGATAATGGAATTATCCATTAAATAAGAACTTGATTATTCTTCTCATACATTGATTGGTTGAGATTAATTATTGTGGCATGTATTTTGGAATACATGGTTAGTATGATTCTATGTACTACTAGTGTAAATTAGTTGATTGTTGAGCTAATCTCAATTTTAATGACAATTAATTAAATAATAGTTGTGTTGTCCACTATAGTTTATATGGTACAATGATATTAATAGTGATGGAGGCTATGAAAGAGACTAACGAATAAATTATATAGTTTTAATTATAATAGAAATTAATTTTTGTTTAGCATATATATAAAATTTGGATGAAACCAAGGGGAAACCATCAAGGTTTCACTAATAATGATGGATTATATAATTTGTGATGAATATAAGTTGGATTAAAATCATTAACAGTTATGTTCAGAGTTAAAAATTAAAAACAATTTAGTTCTATAGTATTTAAAACTCCCCAATCTGGACAACCAAATATGGATTGGAATGTTATATGAACCCATACATGAATCCCCATATTCAATAGGTTTATTATTATAAATCTCTATCTCAATGGGGCAATGGGGATCTAATACAATCATTATTAATATCCATGAACGAGAATTATATAAGGAAAATAATAATAAAAAATAAAATAAAATAAATAAGTTTTAATAAATAATAAATCAAATGGATTTTCATGTGTTAAAAATGTAATAAACAACGGAACCATAGTGTGGAAGGTAAAACCCTTAAATATAAAAAAATAACTTCCACACAAGTTTAAATACCTTCCTGATATCACCTCAATCACTACTCCATAACATCACAAATACATGTTACATACTCCTTTCCCTCCTATGGATCCCCAGTCATAATGTCTAGAAACACAATAATACTCTATCGTGGTGAGATTAATAACCAAGTAAGAGACCTAGTTCAATTATAAACATGAATGGGATGATCAGATAATAAAATGACTGAATATAATCATGAGATTTGTGTTAGTAATTGCATCCACTCTTACAAGATGTTTGTGGTAGAGTATTCATAGATTAATTCATGAGAACCATCAGGATCCCCACAACTAATATAAAATTTTTTCTACCCTATTTAATGATTATTTATTATTCAATGTTAACCTATTTAGATTTCAATAGGTCAAACATTACTAAATATTATTATCTACCATATAATAGAACAATACTAGTGAACCATAGGGAGAAATTTTCAGTCAGATGAAACAATTTTACACTAAATCCCAGAGTAGTACCTTGAGGTCCTTCAACTCGGAAGGTGTCGTACAATGTCGGGGAATCTATTTAGGTTTCACTCCTACAATTAGTTCAATATCAAAATAAATTTTCTGAACTAGAGTAATCAGAGGAAATTTAATAGGGAATGCATCCTATATAAGGGGAAGTGATATAGAATTATCACATGATCCACTAACATAACCATACATACTACCAATTATATAATAAATCATGACTTGATCCGGTCTGGCCCCATTAATCCTACTCCAAAATTTAAATCACTAATTAAAACAAGCTCTGACCCCCTTAGGGGAAGTAAGGGATAGACCTCCCCTATATTAGTGTATTTTTATCTTATTTTCACCTTTTTCATAGTCCTTATCATACCGACACAATTCTTAGAGGCTATCCACAGTGACCCCAGACATAATTGTTGTATTTTCCCATATTCCCCCACTGATGAAACAATCTCTAAAAACTTTGGAATAATTTTTGTTATGTCCCCACTATCCATATGTGAAACAATATGGAACTCTTCCTCCTATAGAGGTAAATGAAGAGACACTAACCTACTCTAATAACTTATATTAGCTCTATCATAACTCCTAAATGTTAATATTATTTCCACAAGTAGTGTGACACACTATATTTTCAGGATTGCTCACAACCAATCCACTATAGCTTGAATAATTCCTACAATCATATCCTCTAATATCTCCCTCTATATTTACATGTCCTTATGAATCATTGTTTGATATTTTTAAGGTTCAATACTAGTCACAGGACCACATAATAGAGTTCTATGGATGATCTCAAAATTTTGGACATGTTGTGCCTTATTTCTATCCATGAAGGGATGGAAGTTAAGAAACGTCGTAAAATTAGTATAGTAGGTAGAAACTAACATCCTTCTGACCTAAGTCACCATAAACTCTTATTCGTAACCTAAAACCACTGGCTTAAATGTAAATTCCAAAAGTAAAAAGATTATAATAGATTTTTTTATAATGTCGTCATATCTTATAGATTAGTTTATAATACCCCACCATCTTCTTGATGGCCAGTAGAGAAAATGGAATCATTTTTTATTCATTATTCCATTGGAGACATTAGTATTTCTGTGATACCCACATTGATGTTAATCAATTCCACAACATTATGAGGACAACTAGTTCCTTGAATGGATTGGGTATTTTGGAACTTAAATATTTAGGTGTAGTCACCCAAAATCCTTGATAACTAATATTAAATGAATAAGAACTATAATAAAGACTCACACCTATAGATGTTTAACCTCCGAAAAGAATAGAGAAGGTCTAAGATCATTTTTTTTTGTATACGTATATTCATCGTGTAGTGGAACAAGATAATCCTCTCTTATAGATATTTTAGGAAATAATCCCATCGGTGTTCGGCTAAAATGTCTTCATGGTGTGATTATTTGTAATTCCATCAGAAAACTATTATTCTTATAGAAACATGTATATGATATCATCTCATGTATTTAATAATCACACATCAGGTATTTAAATTAGAATACCTATAATTGGAGGATAACTACTTCGATAAGGCTTATACTTCATAGTAAAACCCAATTAATATTCATCCCCTTCCATAATTACACATTTTACACAATAATATATATTTATATATGTAAAATATCAATTATACTGTTCAAATTATCAAAATTTTAGAATAGTATATCATAGAGTAAAAAAGAACATAGTAATACATTGTGTGAATCAATCTACCATGCAATAAATGAAACAAAACATATTAAAAATGTTCAAATGTTCTTAGTCATGATGCTTGAACCCAAAACAAATCCCTAAATAAAAATAGGAAAAAAATACTACACAATAGTGTGAGAAAAAAATACACAACTACAATAGAAGTACCACTATAGATTACTTATAAGTCCTTCAAATAAGAGATCGACTGAAACATATATGAAGCTCATACAAGTGTTCCATAGAACCTATATTCATTACATTTTCCATATATAATGATGAATGAATAATACAAAATCACTTTTTATGACACATTGTAATTACCTTACCCAAATCACTTGGTCTAAGTAGGGGAGCTACATTATGTTATGTATAACTACACAAACAAAAGAGGTTGCCAACTATAAAAAAGGTCTTGAATAGTATAATATGGATATAATAACTATAATATTAGTACCCATACACAATAATAATAACATGAAAATAATATTAACCCCCAAAAGATATAAGTAATATATTTAAAAAAAATTATTTATTATTTGGAATATTAGGTATCACAAGGTAATCCAATGTAATTGACCATGGAACCCCATTATTTCTGGTCAAAAAATTATACTAGAAAAGGAAAATTAAGAATAAGATTTATTTCACATTCCCCGAGTATGTCCTATGAATTTCTCAATCACATTACACCACCTTCTCACCAACCTATCCTATGCCCCTTTTACTTCACTGGATCCCTTCGGATTACTTCATAAAGTGCCTGAATAATCTCATATAGGGTGTTATTATAAACTCAAATGGACTACAAATATGTGATCATAATAGAATTTCACATGTATAACTGTTCTATTTCATAATGATAAGTAGATTTATAATATATCAACTCAATCATGTTATGATAGATTTTTTGTTGAAGAAGATTCCAAAAACTCTTGATATACATGCTTCATCTCCAAGCACGAAGGATATAATAATAGATTTCATGATATTTGGACAAATACATGGCTATACTATATATCTGGACAACAACATGGAAAAAAATAAGCAGGTCTATCCACAAGGGCATCAAGAAAAATGGAATGTGCACGATTTGATATACTGATTGAAAACCATCCATAGTTATATGGCAGAAATGGCACGTAAATGGTTAGGACGCACGGTCTTGCACCAACCGTGTGAGATGGCTCTATCGGGAAAAAAATCTCAAGAGCTTTCCAAACGATGCTGAATTTTCTCATGGTTTACACTAAACCATGAGCCATTCTAGCTTTCCTAAAAAATATGAGTTTCAATCTATGAAGATTCTTGAACATCCCTAATAACTTTTCAATCACCTTAGGCATGCATATTTGGTTCAAATAAATGATTTAGACTAAAATTTAATGGATCCCTACTAGTGTGAAAAACTATGTTGTTATATATTTTATTAAAATATTGTTGTTATTAGGTTATATATTTGATTTTCATGTTCTATACAATAATAAATAATAATCAGAAGGTTATTTCAAATGATAAAATCTTGGTTTTTTACATTTCCCCCTTATGATATCTCCCCCTTGAAATTTTATTTTTTTGAATTATGATGAATATAGGTGAGGGGTTGAATACTTATCTATTAATAATAAAAATTGAAACTTTCATAATAGAAATATATTCATTAAAATGGAAATTCTATCAGAAAATGTAGTTCCAAAAGATTCAATCTAGGTTATCCATTGAGATAGAATTATCTATAGGGTTGTTTCTGAAGAATTAGAGTCTTTAACATGAAAAATAACTAGACCAGTCACTTTACAAAATATAGTGACACTAGCTATTTACATATATTATAACCTGATTTTATTAATAATTAACTATCAAATACAAACAAAGGATCGTAAGTTCTACTGTATTTGGAATATTTGGTACATAAATCTATAAAATGGAAATATAACAAAAAACCATTATAATAATCATCCATAATGACTTTTTATTTACCTTTGTTATCTTACATTACTATAGGATAACCCAGGGAATACCCAGACAAAAGGGATGAGCTAAAATTCCCCCTAAGAGAATAAAAATAGAAATAAATTATAACATATAGATTAGAATTCAAAAATGATTACATAAAAAGCAATGGAAACTGAATAAAAATATAGAATCATTACATGTAGAAAATAGAATCATGTAATCATGGTGTCATTGGAATGTGTAATCTACATAAAACATGACATAATCATGATTCAATGATAATTTCCAAGACAATATCACATGGTGGAAAAATTCCGACAATGGTATCAAGTTGCCTAATTTTCCCATCATGAAGTCTCCTCAGACTAAACATTACCCATGAAATTTTAACACCATCATGGAACACAAATAATAACATGTTCAAGCATTTCTTTTCCACATGAAGAATCAAACATAAGGGATAAACATGGTGGTAACTATTGGAATGATACATCTATCATAGGAATTTCATAATGAATATCAAGGTAATATCATATTAGTGTCCACTATAGAATAGATTTAACTCACACATGGCCACTCATAAAGTAAAATAAGAATATGTAATGATAAATGACATCTGATTTAAGTAAAAACATATAAAAATATTGTATAAGAACTCTATATATAGGGCAATTTGGTGCAGGTAAATGGTAAATATAATATACTTTCATGTAGAAAAAGAATATTTTTTACATAATAATAGAAATGAAAACTATTAGTTATTGATGATAAAAGGATTTATTTTATAAACTTATTGGTTTCATAATACCGAATATGGAGTGTCTGTAAAAATGAGTTTGAAATTTGGATGTTCTCTTAAATTGGTCATGGTTTTTAGGATGAATTCCAAAAAAATGATTATGAAACATGTATTTAATCATTAGAGAAAGAGGAAATGAGAATGATAAATATGTTTGGAACATGAAAAAAGATTTTATGATGAGTAAATAAGAATAATTAATAATAACCTCAGTTTAATAGAATGATTTTGAAACCAGAAGGAAAAATGGAGGTTCTATAGAAAATCCCTTAATTTATGTCTGAAACTTGTGTACATTTTTACTTAATGTCAAGGATATTTAAATTTGATACAATAAATAATTAAATCAAAATAAATTCATTATTTATTTTATTTATTACAATTTCATTAATCTCATTTGTGGAATTTTTTTTGAGTTATAATATTCAATTTCATCGTTACGACAGCATTTTCCTCATGATTAAATTATTGGTTCCCATGAGTTTAATTTCTGGAGTTTATGTAAAATGGAAAAAAATTATAAATTATAAATATATCAAACTAATAAAACTCAATAATTTTAAATTTTTCTATATATAATTTAGTTCTTATACATGGTAATGAATCATTAGACAAAATGTTGATGATGAACATTATCTTATTTTAGTTAATGTTTTAGTATCACATATTATTTTTTATTTTTTAATATTACATATAGTTTTATGTATATTATTTATAGAACAAAAAAATGTTTTAATATATATTTTAAAATATTTTTTAACCAAAAAATGGTTTTAGAAACATGTATTAATACATTAATGGAAATTGAGAAATCAATATTCACAAAGGTGGTCGCTCAGTAGATAAAAAAATGTTTTTATTTTTTAAAGAAAAGGATAATAGAAGAGATTTGATGATGGATATTTCATTAACATAACCAAATTATATTATATGTATGATACTGGAGTTATCATGTTACATTGTATAAGGTAGGTTAATGATGTATAAAAATATCAAATAAATTAAAAAAGATAGTGGAAGGGTTTTACATCCCGAGGGCCATCTCCTTGATAAAGGTTTTAAGGAACTAGGAAATAGACTTTTGGTGAGTCCAAAAATAACAAAACGTGTAGTAGTGTATTGGGAGAGTAATTGGGAATAATAAAAGAAATATCCATGGCTTAAAAGGGGTGAGTATTAGAGGGGGTGAAGGGTTTTACTCATAGGGGGATGAGAGGGGCGTTTATGATTATTTTCTTCAATTTTTTATTATATTTTCTCAAGACTAACCATAGTGTTGATTTATTACTAGGTAATGACAATATAAAATGTTATTTTAATATAATATTTAATTATATCATTAATTATTATACCATGAATGAAAAAAATAATCAATTACTTATAATGTTATATTCCATAAATTTCTGTATTCACTATTTACAAAAATTCAACTATTTTAGAAAAATCATAAAAGTTCTCTATAAACATTTTTAGATTAATACATTTCAAAAACAGCAATCCATTTTCTGAAAATTATTTTTTAGATATGAGGAATATAATTATAATTAATATATGATTTTATTAGAAAAATGCATATTTTGAAATTGAAACTAATTTTATGACAAATTGAAATATTAATTATGGAATAATAAAACTAACTTGTAATCATAAGACAAAAAATATTTATTTATGAATCTGTTTTATTAGAAAAATAATTTAAGTAATTTTATTAGTTATAAAATTATAAATACAAATTGACATTTTCTAAAAAACACTAGTACATAACTTATCATTTTTAAAACATTTATTTACTTATTCCATGATATAAATATATTATCCTTTCATTTATAAGATATCTAAATTTTAATTGTACTTTCATAAGTGAGGTTACTATTCCCTACAAAAAATTAGTATTCCTAATAGTCATATCAATATTCCAACCGTCATATGGATATTCCATTAGTATACATTCATTAAATTCTATAAATACCACTTATTTAATTCATAAATTCTTAAAATATTGTTTTTATTATGTTATGTATAAGTTTTATTTTTTCTATACTGTATAAAATAATTATTATATGAGAATTTCTGTTGATTAAATTGTGGTTTATATAGTATAGCTCCATTATATGGATAAAAACGAGTTCCTAGTTGTTGTATGGTACATACTTCAATATAAATTATTCCATTACCCAACTCTATTAGTCCCACAAAAATAAATTATCTTAAGACACATTCCTTAAAAATTTTAATTCCCTACTCAAGACTCTAAAACACACTCAATCACTCTACATCAAATATTATCCTTCACCAAATTAATGAAATTTCAATTTCCCTCTAAAATAAATTATAATGATTAATTTAATTAAAATAATTGATTCTATTTGGTTATGATGAGAAGTTAATATTAATGACATTAAGTGTTCATACAGATATAAAAATGTCACTTTTGAATGGATATTTTGTTTTTATTATAAATTTTCATTCAATATTTCATTACTATAGTAGGGGTGTATGTTTCATAAAAAAAAATTAAAATATACCTTGGATATAAACAAATATCATTTCATAATTTAAAAATTGAAACATTCATGTTGAGATAATTTGAGGGTGGATGGTTTTTTTATGATGAATTAGTTTCAGAAGATATATTTTATCCTTATTTATGTGGAGTGAAACATACATGTAATTGATGATAAATAATTTTGATATTTATGCCAAAAAATATTTTACTGAAATGGGATATTATTATCTACATAGATGAATGAAATACAATTTATTCATAAGGGGAAATAAAATAAAATGTCTTGATCATTCCTGGAAATTTTTTTCTCCAAGAATGGTTTATTTATGAGTAGGACTCTATGAGATTGGAATGTTCCATATCTCATTATTGTACTTGATTTATTAGGAAATAAGATTATTTTATTATTAATTATTTATAGATACATTCTCAACATTGTTTTGGGTTTATTTTTGTTTGATGGTGGCCATTTAATATATTTTTCATACATGAGTAGGACATGAACATTTTAGTGGTTGATATTTTTATAGTAATTTTCAATGCTATAGAATCTCACTAGGTCATACAAATGGTTGGATGAACTATAATTTAAATTTTTGTACTTTTGTCTTATAAAAATAAATTATTTATTTAATATATTATATTTTTTTGTAGGATTTAAAACTTGATTTTTGCTTATGTTTTTTTAAGTTATATATGAATTTTCAGAAGGTGATATGATCTTGAAATTCAAAAGGATCTAATACATGTAGGAGATTAAAATATATTTTACATTAAAGGATTATAATATGGTTCTCATTATATACCTAACTTTATATATAATATATTTTGAGTACACAATATAGTTATATAACTGGGAGTGATATAATTATATAACATTGTTTGATATTATTATTCAATGTATATCATGATAAAATGTAAATTTATGCCATTTTTCTAGTTATACATTCGATATTTCTGTATAATTCACTGTGTCATAATTATTCCCCATAAAATCTATCAAAATTTTACTTTATACCATCTAATGATATTTATGTATTCAATGCAGATGTTTAAATAATTACACACACAAAACCTGATTTATTGTGTCAATAAAAATTGTTCCATGATTTGTAACGTATCGTCTATAATCAATTTATGGTTAAATTCTACAAGTGAATTCTATATAATGGAGGCCACCCCTTGAGGTTTATGATGGATTTGTATCTGAGGGTGATACATCATATTTTTAATCACTTTTCTTTTTTCCTTCTCCTTTATGTAATGTTTTTTAGATGATAGAGACAATTTATACATATGAGAAAGAATATTCATTAGTGATTCAATCTTTATATAGATACTATTTAATGTGGGATTTAATTTCCTATATAAAATTGATATTCCTAAAAATATAAAATATTGTTCTATGAAAATGTATAATATTTATTATTTTATAATGATTTATTATCCTAAAATTATGAATATATTATCATAAGTATTATTTATGTTATTCACAGTTTTTATGCATGTAAATGTTGGAAAAACCCCGCTACAAATAAATTAAATATAATAGAAATATAATTACAAAACTATATATCATTAAAAACTAAAAACCATTTGTTTACTAATAGAAATACTTGTAATAAAAATTATTCAAAATAAGTAATGAATATATATAATAAATATATATATACAATAAAATATCATTGTGTATGTAAATTCAATGGACCTCAAAAAAAATTAAATTTTAAAAAAATCCATCATTATAATAAATTGGAAAATAAATATTTGAATCATATATTACATTTATGTATACGGATTTTTTAAAAAGTGAATTAGGTAGGAAAATTTTACTTTTTTATTTAGGTTAGGTAATTATATGATGAAAACCATGGTTTATTTAATGTTATTTATTTTTTTGAGGGGAAAATTATTATAAATAATTTCTAAAAGTAAAAATTATCATTTCAATAGGAGATGATGTGATAAAATTTCCAGATAATGAACACTTTTAGTTTTTAAAATTAAATTAAGGTGGTGGTACATATATATAGATAATTGTTAATTTGTATTGTTTCACTTTACATTAACTTTTTGAACCAATAAAGGTATATTATTTGTATTCCACAAAGTAGTTGATGTAAATACACCAAGTAAAATGTACTGTATATGAATATTTTTATTATATGAGAAAAAATTGGGATATTTGGTTATTTTGGTCAACTTGTTAAGGTAAAAAATTCCTTGTATATTATTCTTTTACAAAATGTACTTTATTTGTTTCATTTCATTATAGTATCATATATTGCTTAAAATAAAAATTCACTAGATCATGGTGATTTAAATCCCTAAATAAGAAGATTTATTGTGTGAAAGTGATGGGGTTTGAAGAATATTATATGGATTCTTTTCATTATCATTATTGTTTATTTTATTTTCTTGACGTAGTGGCTTATAGATATCAACACACCACATAAAATCATAGTTTTTAATGTTTTATAACTTTTGGATATTTTATGGGTGTGTGATGTGTATATTATAATATTACCATGGGTATCATAGATTTATAATTTGATATATTTGTGTTATTACCAAAAGAGTGTATAGATAGAGATACTTTTTGAGGTTTAGTAAATTAGGGTGAAAGTCTATATATATAGTAATAAATTTTGCACAATATATCACCCCCCAAATTTATATTGACCTCATAAATTTTTAGGTTACCCTTATGTTCTTCTCACAACAATGATTCAACTATTATTCTTCTTATCTGTGCCTTTATCAGGATTGAACAATGAATATTGAAACAATATTCATTGATTTATTCCATCTAAAAAATAAATACATCATACCCTCAAGAAAAAGTATTTTATATGATTAACCAATACTATTTTAATACAACAATATATATTAGGAACGTTATATCATACTAAAATCTATTAAAAACATTTTTAGTTGTGGGATAATTCTATTAAACACATAAACCAATGTTTACTATAATATACATGATTTAGGGGTGGATTACTATCTCCTGAATAAAACTACACTCACCCAACAACATTTTAAACTTTTATATAAAAATAAACACTTTAGGATGAATGAAAACACAAAACAATTTCATTATTCTTAATGATGAAGCAAGAGAAAATGGCGTTCTTCCATCTTTATGATTCCTTATCATAGACTTGTTTTATATACTACTAAGAATATATATTCACTATTTAATGAGTATTTTTGAAAATACATTTTATTCATTTCAATTTTCTTGAAAAAATGTTATATTATCTTTAAAATTATTTCATCTCTATTTTAAGGTATTCTTATAAATATGAAATTTCATCCATATCCCCTATTTTGACAATCTAATTCCTTTTATTTATAGAGTTATAAATCCATATAATTCACTTCACAGTATATCCCTTTTCCTTATCAAATGTAAATTATTTATACATCCATCTACAAAATATCTCTAATTCTCCAAGAGTATGATGGATATTTTTTCCAATAATATCCAATAAAACTTAGTATGGTTATTTCACTGAATTCCAAAATTTCACACTCAGATGGTAAGTCATATGATATATGGATACTAATAGTCTCAAATTCATGAAAAAGTTGTAGCTATTAAAAAACATGATTCTCAACTTTTACTAAGACCATTAGTCCAATCTCAGGTTTTCATGGTCACCTCAATGGTGTGACACATTACTTAGTATTGTTTACATTTTATTCCCTCAGAGAGGTCATGATGTTATTTTTTATAGTAAAAAAGTATTCATACACAACTACAATTTCAATAAAATCTTCCAAATATTTTATTTTATAACATCCTAATGTTCACGTAATGATCCTCCTTTAATAGGTACATTTTCAACTTTATCACAGAGTGATAACATCAGTGATTCGATGAATTATCAATCATTTATTATAATATTATGTGTAATATATTTCATTCCAATCAAAATTATTAATAATATGTTTTGATTGATAATAAAACATGAAAATAACATCTTACATAAAGTTGTGTCTTATGTATCTCTCCCATATAGGGAATTTGTCATTTCTCTATCTAAACATCCACTACATATTAATTTGATGACCCCTGCATATCATAGTGAGGATTATCCATGTCAATTCTAGTGTTTTTATTTAGTATAATCGATTCCAAAGTAGTCATTTATATTGTCTAAATTAATTATTTATATCATGTCAATGAATCTTTCTTTATCATGGTTCCTATTGAAAACATTGAGTTATATAAAACACACCTTTAATTACCTTTCCATGTGATTTTAAATCCAAATTACTTATTTCAGGATCTCTATGACAATAATTCATTTCAAAACTCCATTGGAAGATAACCTCACATATACATGGAGTGTTGAATGACTTTAATATATTTTCTAAACAAAATATCAACACAACTTCTAGATACAATATCTAGATTTAGAATATATCCATTATATAATCAAAAATATATATTTACATATCAAATTGGTGACATATATAAATATATACTTCAAACTATATTCCCTTTTCTATTTTCTAGGAACTCCTCTCACACTGTGGACCTTGATCCGTACTGATGGTTTATTCTTAAAACCTACAAAACATTATTAATACGTGTTTATGATTCATTATCCATAAAAATAACATTCTTACTTTTAATTTACAACAAAAAAACAACTTCCAAGACAATTTAGTTTACAGAGTCCTCTATCTCTTCATCTAAAACATCCATAGATCCACTACTATACTACATACTAGATAACCCAGAACACCCATTCAGGACTAGCTTCTTCTCTATCTTTAATTTATATTCTTCTACAAAATATATAACTCATGGTTCATCATATTTAATTGACATATTATACCTCATAATATCTTGACCATTAAAAATTATAAATTTAAATCAACTTCTTATCCAAAATTATTAACATAGTAACTTCAATACCACATTTTATTGTCATGATAGTAGATTCACGACCACATATTTTGATAATAAATCCAACACAAATTGAGATCTTCATTTACATACTAAATATCTCCCCCTTTTATGTTACAGGAAACGCTATTATAAATCCATTACTCCACCAATATTCAAGATATAAAAAAATATAAAAACTAAAACATGATATATGATGTGAGGTTCTTAGGGGGTATACATGATATGACTTTTTACCACGTCGATTTGAAATGTGTTCACTAATCAACTTAAATGAAAAAACAAATTACCCATTATTACCATGGTATGAATGAATTTATTCTCCATTATCTCTAATGATCATATGGGAATCATTAATTGATCTTGTTGAGGGTTTTTATTGTAGTACATGCATCAAATAAAAGATACATGGATTCCCTTCATGCATTACACATTACAAAACAAGTAATTTCTATCAATATTTTACTCATTATGAATAATTTATTTTTTTCCATATAGAACATGAAACTATTTGCATTGTTCTACTAATTTTATATATTTTTAGTAAATAATCGTATCAATTTTCTTACATTTATAAAAACCCAACTAATACCAAAAAATCATTACTCAGTGTAAGAAATAAGAAATTAAGTTAATAATATATCTGATATCCAATACACACACCTACTTCAATACCTTATAATAAATCATAGTATTGGTCTTATACTAAGTAATTCCTCATGTGATCTCAACCACATGATCAGATAACTAAATTTTAATATACCATGAAATTATTAGTCTTTGATTTATAATCAATTCATATTCATACAACAACTCTAGATATGAATAAGATAAAAATTTTGTGAATACATTTCTACTTCTATATACCATGTTTCCATCCTCATTTGGATACCACATTTCATAAATTAATATCCAAAACCCCAGTAACATTCAAATGTCATAATTGAATACTAATTATATATTTAGTATCAGATTTATGTATTAATAATTGTTATTAATATCCATATAACATTTAGATAAAATAAAATTATAGTTCGTAATAAATAAATACTAAAAATTATTTTTTTATTCTGTATGTAATTATTATTTCATCTTCATTGCCAGGTTCAAATATATGATCATGACCTGAATTCCAATATCCATCTTCAATGCTGATTGAGAAACTACTTCTAGTCAATCTAATTATTTTCATTGTTATCAGGTAATTTCAATTCTAGATTCAATAAAATATCTTGCTTCTTACTTTAATAAAAAATAATAAACTCATTGTATGTCATAATATTAATTGATTATAATTTTGAGACATCCCCATATATTTTATCTACACAAATACCATAACCATATCATAAAAATTAAAAAAATAATTATATATGGAGGTATAATTCATTAATTTCCTCAAGTTATTTTAGATGGTCAGTCACTATATACAATTATCATCCATTTATCCTTCAACTTATAATACACCTTTTGATGTGGAATGGATTTTTTAAAATCAATTAATTCATTAAATTCAATTCATTTTTTTTAATCCAGACAAAAACATAGAAGGAATCATAACCCAAATTTTAATTTACATATTTCATTTTCATGAGAATCTATTAGAGTCCATTCCATTTTACAAATCTGCATCATGCCATTATACCAATTATGCTGTTCAGAAATAGATTTAAAAATACAATTCAAATCACATTAAAAATAATGATCAATTTTATATAGATCAAGAAGAATATTTATTCAATGAATAGATATCGTTTTTAATACATATTGTTCATCTATAATCCTTCCCATATTAGGTCATGATTCTCTCTTTTTCTTCCTAATTAGTTTTCATTTTCATAAGTGGAATTTATTGAGTAATCCATAATTAGTTCCTAGTGCACAAATAATTGATCTTAATTGTTTTCTTCTAAGTTGTAAAATCTATTTTTACCATAATAAATTCTCTCTCAATTTGATCTTTCTTCCCACATGTCGTAGGACTGGATGAATACCTATGGAAACTTCAGTTCTACAATTTATGTAATTTATATCCATATAAACATGGTATATGAAAATAATTAAATGAATATTAAAAAATATATTTAATTTTAAGGAATTGTTTTGTATTGATTAATATAATTCTATCCCTTATCAATCCATTAAGATTATTGAAAGAACCCTCATATCTTCTCCCATAATAGAATATTAGTATCACATTATTCATACCTTCCACTAAGAGTTGCATATTCTTGTTTAATTAAGAATTTTTTTCAACGTATAAATTTTATAATATATGTTTACCTAATTCTAATTCTCATGTTTTTTTATGGGGGGGATCATAATATATTCATTATAAATTGATAATATTATTTTGTGTTCTCTAATCTTCTCAGGCATCTCTACCATATGATAAACCATCACATTCAACCGTGATCCCATTTTTTTCTTAGATATTATTATACCTTGTATTTATTATTTTAATATATATAATGAAATACTTTAGATCATTATTTATGGATATTTATCTCCCCATATCATTTGAATGATCTTAAAATTTACTGTATTGCACCATCATAGTTTTTCACATTTCTATAATATCATTATTCAAAAAACCTCCACCTTACTAATGCATTGGTTCACCTAAATAAATGATAACATGTTTGAAGTAATTTCATCAATCGTGACCGATATGTTTTTAAATTATGTTTAATAAAGACGATTTTCCTTCAAATAAAATTTAATCTTTTAAAATTGTGAGGAAATATCATTCAAATAATTATATTTTACATCAAACATCTCTTTAAAATTGGTTTCAACATCATAAAATATACTCATAATAATTTTTAATTTTCAAACTTAATAATTAGTTCTGTATCATATATCATACCCGATTTATTATTCTTTCTCATTTTCATTTTCATTTTCCATTTCTAACAATCTTTCATATCCAATTAGTGGATAGTTTCCATCTCTTGATTTGTTGATATCTCAAATTAAATAGTCTATTCAACTCCACCATGTAAATTTGACTTCATTTAATTCAATATTATCTTGTAATTTATTATTAGATTCACTATGAGAAATATTCATAAATTTCATTCAAAATCATCTCAATTATCATATCTAAATCACACTATTACAAAAAAACATCAAATATATAGAATAATCATGGTATTTTTAAACATCATTCTATAACTTATATTTTTTATTTAACTAAAATAAAATTATAAAATAATGAAACATAATACCTATATCCAAACAAAAAAATTAAAAAAATACACAAATCCAACCAAAGGAGCCTATGCTTGGATTCGACATTTTTGTCCACAATGATCTTCCATGAGTGATAACCTATGGGTGACTCAAAGTAGAAACTCATTCCAACACATTAGAATTCCTCACACTATGGAAACAATGAATTATATTTACCTCATTTTAGAGGGAATACACTTTTTATCATCCAGAAATGATAAATTTTAGAGCCTATGTTCTAAAATGGTTGATTTTTTTAAAAGAAAAATTGAGATATCTTCTAGTAGAAGGGTATTTTTTAAAACTGAGCACCAGAATGGAATTATGAGATTTTGAACTATTTTAAATTTTATTTATTATTGAAATTATATACAGAAGATAATTTCCATGATTTTTGTGGTTTTAGTATAATTATACAATATAAATTAGAATTTTGAAAAGATAGAGGGAGTAGCGTAGTTTTCACAGGGTTAATGCTAATAATGAACACCATCCATGAAACCCTGAGACGGTGTCAAATGGATTATCAGATAATGTAACTTATGCTTCACCCCCACCAATGTAGTCTATATAATTTTTAGGTGGGGTGCACATGTTCGGTAGAAGATTAGTAAACTATGCGAGCTGACCGAGTGACTTTGTGGGTGCTTGGATTTTTCCACTACAAGGCTTGTGCATATTTTTCCAAACCACGACACCAAACTATATAGATCAATAAAGTGGATAGATATTATCATTTCTCCCTTGATTATCATATATATAGAACACCCTTCATTTTACTCCTAGTTTCATGCCCAATTGTCATTCAAACACCCTTTTTCTCTACTATTCGTATTTAATGTACATCCCACATACAAAATCAACATTGCTCGTCATTATTTTCATTCGATCACCCAAGAATATTATATTATTAATCTGGATTATTTATTAATTTAACTAAATGTATTGGATTCTATTTATATGCCTACATATATACCTTATTTTCTAGGAATTTTCCAATTTCATCGATTTCTCTTGATTTAAATCAATCTAAATGATGATAATGGATGAATGAATGTTTCATGGAATAAGATTGGTGGTCTATTGATTATAAATTATTTTTTCATAATTTATTAATTTTCACTATTATCCTACATTATTCACATTTTATATGTTTCTCCTTGAAGGTATGACTCATATATTTAATTATCTATTCTATGTCTTGATTACAATTCATGGACCATTAAGATTGTTAGAGGTTGATATCAAAATTAAAAAAATACCCTTTAGCTCTGTCGCCGTATATTCCTTTACTGATTGTTGGATGAAATTATCCAAAATAGTATTATGTTTTTTATTCCTTAATAGAATAAGTGATTAATTTAAACTAAAAAATTATTGAATGACAATGAATTACACTAGGACAGATTCAATTTGTTAAATGTAATCCTGATTAATTCTACTGACAAGTGAAATGATACATTGAATTAAATGAACTGTTATTTTGGTTGGATAAAAACCCATGTTCCTTGATCACTAACCTATATTTTATTTCTATAATATACTAAACAATGTGGATTTTCAAATAACATGATTACACACATGACAAAAGATAAGGGGAGGATAAAGCAATATTTAAATAGCTGAACGAAACCTATTTCGTGTTATACTTTCAACATAAATAACAATTCTTAATTATTAGATTACTAAATTGAGAAGGGAATGTACACTTTTATATTGAAAATATGTTTAGATTATTCCCCGTTATAGTGGGTGTTGAAAATAAAAAACTAGAATTAGTAAAGGGATAATTCCATCACCAGGACACTTTTTCATTTATAAATTAATGATGATAAATTTTGAAATGGAAAGTAATATTATTTTGACATTTTTACTACATGTAAGTGAATTAATAAAATAACTAAATCATGATGATTCTAAATTGGAATGGATTATTCACATGGTCCATGACT
This sequence comes from Viscum album, assembly GCA_963277665.1. Lineage (NCBI taxonomy): Eukaryota > Viridiplantae > Streptophyta > Magnoliopsida > Santalales > Viscaceae > Viscum > Viscum album. The sequence goes on along the minus strand of OY728164.1, from coordinate 283,880,709 downwards.
AATTAAAAAAATTTAATCATATTAGTTATGACTTTATTCCTTGAGAGATACCTCTGTTTTTGAAATTGAATTTATTATACAGGCTCATATGTTAAATGAATATATGTTAATTTCTGAGAGAAACCTAGATTCATGATATATAATTCCCTGTATGGGCTAATATGTCAAATAAATAATGATCTTTCATGAGTGATACATGTATTATTTATATTTATTGCATTAATTGTGACCATTAATTTAATTCTGTGATATTTACCTCGAGTGATACATGGATTACAATAAATAAATCACTATATGTGATCATGTTTTAAATGAGATTATATATTTCATTAGGTGAAACAAGTATTCTAATCCACAAATACATGAATTATCTCAAAGTTCATATGATATTTTATTATTCGTGATTTATAAATAGTATAACATCAACTTCTAAATTGTTAATTCCATGGAACATGTAAAAATATTAGGATTATAAATATACATGAATTCCCTAGTTCTATAGCTCATGTCCTAGGTTCATTTACATAGATTTTAGATTCTTTGAGGCATTACAGCTTATGTCGAAGATGGTAGGGCTTTCCTGATGTCCCATGAGGAACCATATTTGAACATGGTCAATGTATACATATTTTTCCAAACATCCTTTATTGGTTATTCCTAAAAAAAATTGTCATTTTATATTCATTGACTATATAGAATTATTCAACACTATTATAGGCCTACTGTGTTTTAGTCACACACTTTTTTGGATATCATTGGTTACATAGAATGACTATATGTACACATTTTTAGATTATGTTAATAATCCTACTAGGGATGTTTGGTCTTCTATAATTGGTATTGACTATGAAAGAAGAGAACCAATCTAGTTCACATTATTGTAGTGGTGTTTGGATTTTGGTTCCCTAACCTTTTTTAAGATGTATTGTAGATCTTTCTTTATCTATGTATGTCAAAAATATTTTTGTACAGACATGAAATAATTTGTATTTAATAACGGTATATTGTATAAATGTGATTATAATCATCATGATTATTTGAAAAGATATATTGTTTATATCTAATTATTATCATCAGGATAATGTTTTGATTTCACTGTATTTAATCCTTACCTAGAGGAAATAGTTTCCCCACATTATCGTTATCAAATACTTACTGGTAGTCAGCAGCCTCTGGCATATATGGAGGAATGATATAGGCCTTATCACAAGTGAGAATTGTTACTCCTTATTAAGTGGACTGGTCAGGAAAGTGATAAAATGGTATTAGAGATTATTTATAATTTTTATACTATTTTGGGCTGCAAAATTAGAGACTAGAAATGTTTCATCACTTTATAAGATTATCATTTCTAGATCCATCCAAACCACAAATGTGGATATAGATTATTTTGAAAGTGATGGAAATGTAATTTATATTATTTTTATTACAATTTACTATTGTCTAACATTGAGGGATTTTAGAATCCTTAATAGTAATATATTTATGGTATTATGATATTTTCCACTTCTCTAGGTATAGTAAGATATTATTTGTATTTAGGCCTCCTTTCAGGAACATAAGAATCACAATTCATTTTCATTCTTATCTTTATTCCATTTTTTTAATATATTTCATATTTCTTTCTATACCATTCATGGGGAATTTATTTTTCAGGTTTATCTATATTAATTTAGTTTTTGATTATTTAGATTTATTACATTCTCACCATGATTAAATGGGTATTATTTTCATAAATATAATTTTATATTGAAATAATAGATTCTTATGTTATTATTATGGTATATGTATGGTGAAATAAAGTGTCTTCATCCACATAAATTGTTTTTCATTTATAACATGATGGTGAAATTTTATATGATTAAACTAAAATAAATTACCAAAATTACAATATCTTTAAATTGATAGTGAATAATAAAATATAAAATTATTATAATGTGAAAGGGATTATAATTGATTTATTAAATTATCGTTGTTTCATATGGATACTGATTAAATGGAATGCCAATTGTAACATATGGAGGAATTTTTAGGGTAAATTGGGAGTTTAATCCCATGTAAATTTATCCAAATAGAATATCCATATTGGTTAAATTCAAATTTTCAATGAAGGATTTTAGTTAGATAGTTTTCCAATTGAAATTTATTAACTCTGATAACATAATGACTAACGAAAAGTGACACATATTATTAATACATATGATTAACTCTCCCCGAGTAGATGAGTCTAATAAATATATTACATTTATACAAACTCGTTATGGGCATGACAAATCTATAATAAATTGAATGTTATTGGTTTTAAATTAAATGAAATTCAAATTATAATTTATAGAGTTCTTCTGCTATAATGTTTTAATGGGATCCCAATTAACTGAACCCAATTGACCTTATGGGACCCTTATAGGTCTCCTTTATCATTATATACTAGTTAAAAATTCCCATGGGGTATTTTATTATGATAATAAGAATTTTTATTTAATGGGTAAATAGAAACTTATATGACCTTATGTAAAAAATTATGTTTGCATCTTACTTGATGGATTCCCTTTTAATTTGAAAAAATAATTGTTCTCTATTTTTGTATTTTTTATGAGCATTTTGTTAATTAAAATATAAATTAAAACCTAATGAGTGTTTCCCTCTATATTTTGAATATAACATCTTCATTATCTTAGTCTAGTTTTTTGGACATATGACTCAATAAATAATGGTTTAAAAAGAAATTATTAGGTAATTTTCCTAATGTTTCATTATTTCAACAAAATAATTTGTTCATTATATTTTGTAAAAATTAATCCTTTATAACTAGTAAATTAATTTTATACTATCTATGTGTATTAAATTATTAAGTTAAATAAAAATTTAGAAAATTTCCAATGTGAAAACATTATTGGTGATAATATCATGAACCATCATGTAGGGTTTTACATTAGTTTCACCTTTGGATATTTTGTTAACAAGAATAGGGATGTTTCTTATAAGCTTCATGGGGCTTCATTTTTTGTTACACGAATCTAAAGGTCAGACGATAGATACTAGTGACCTTTAGCGGTAAATCATTTATAAAAATAAATGATTATGATAAAAATTTGGGGTTCTCTCGGTTTACTGTTAAACGTAGAAAATACAAATTGATAGGAATTTTGTTGAGTTTATAAAAATGATTAGTTTCATTCCATGATTTAATGAGTGGGTGGGACTCTTAGACGATTAAATGACCCCATGATGGTGGGTAGAGGACTGGAGTATGGAACCTAGTGGGTGTATTTTCATATAAAGATACATGATTATTTTAAAAAATTTACCATTTTTCATTCATATTGTGATCCTCCAGGGTTAACCCACATATGTTGACAATAGGAGAGGATTCGGGTTTTGTAGCCTGATGCATCAAAGGATATATTGCTACACCAATGTTGACTAGTTTATCCCTTTTTTGTTTGTGATATATTACCTAATTCTTGTTTACCAATTTATATATAATATACAGGTGTTTCGTAATATGCATAATAGATACTATTTTGTGGAATATAATTCATTTCTGAGATATCATAGGGTTATGGATGGCCATAGTGACACTGTTGAGAGGTATGATCAGTATTCGTTGGTTGAAGGCCTATAGGATCTTTGTTTTGACTCATAACCATGTAATTTTTTATATACTTTAATCAAGGGAACCCTATAAGGGAGATTTTACCATGACATAAAGAATAAATTTTTTGTAGTGAGCTTGACTATAACCTCATTCCAAAACCACTATAAGAATGACTATTGAATATTTTCCATACTGTCATAGTGACACAGTTTTTTAGAACGATATGGTGTGTTGGGTAACAAGGATAAATTATATGGGTAATAGTGTTAGGGACCCTATCCCATTTGATTAATGGTCTAACAATTGATGATTAAATTTATAAAATTATACCATTATGGGGGAGATAATTTAATTAATCATGGAATAGGTGAGGGGCCTAAATTGGAAGAGGAGTTCGATGGGATATTCCAGAATAATGAAACTGGCATGCCTGGTAGCATAGTCGGCTCAGAAATGTTAATGGAAAAAATGAAGGTGTATAAGTAGGGTCTAGGAGTGGGTGGTATGAGAATTTACACCCACTATGTATAGTATTATCAGTTCATTCCATGTTTCTATAAGATATATTCGATGTTGTTGGTCAGTGATCAAGTGGGTATCAATTGAGGATTGATGGGTTATAATTTATTTCTTGTGTGAATGGATGCCATGATATTAGATTATAATTAAAGAATGCCCCTTTTGAAAATTCCTATCTTGGAAATGATCTATGCATCATAAGATGTTTTACCATAGTTGGACCTGAAAACACATTTTCCTGAGTCATGGTTTGAATAGTTGGTGAGGAGACAATATGTCATATTTTTATGAGAGACTATCTTGAAGAGAGTGATACACTCTAACTGATGTAATTTATGTATAATTCTCATTTAGAAGCTAAAATTCCCTATTAGATTATATAATAATGAGTATGATTGGTGAGAATAGACTATACACTAATCTAATAACATATATTTCTAGTTATATAAATATAAATTATTTGGATTCATGCCTAAGGAGGAGTTTAATGTAATCCCTAAGGTGGGGAGTACAATTTTTTTGAAGGTGGTGGAACTCATTTTCACTTGAGGGTGAGTGGGGTCTTGATTGGTAACTCTATTCATGTGTGAAATATCTTTAGGCTTCTCATGTGGGGATAAATATTCTATTCATTGATGGAAAACCCTTAGGTGATATGGATTATGGGATTTTTATAATGGTCATTGGATACATGTTTGGCTCATTTATTCTGTCAGATAAATTAATCAATGTGCATTTGGATTTCTCGGTAAATGTTAGGTATAAGAATGAAGAAGGCCTTGGGTGATGTCTGATTATGTGTTTTCTTATTGGGATATCTTATGATTGTCTAAGTACAGGAGTATATGATTACAAGGTTGTTTGTGCAATAGAATGGTAATGGAAATGATGAGTGATTATTTGACTATGAGATATCTTTGGAATTAGGTTATGATCATTGATAAACATTCTCAAAATAAAGTCAATGTCCCTCTTATTAATATCATCTTGAACTATTTTTTGATGAATCAACTATAAAAGATGGAAATTTTTAAAAATAATAAATTAGAGGTATTTCATCATGAATTATCCTAAGATATTTTTTTCTATTAATATAGAACCACACCTCGAAATCCATTTGGTTAAACATGATATAGTGTAGGTCCATATAATTACTTTTTAACAAAAACCCAAGGTAACCATATTAGGTGTGGTCTATTTGGATTCAACTTTTTTGATATAATTTTTTTAGAAGTTGTAAAATCATATATATTGTATGTTTTAAAATTTTGAGATTGTTATATTATTATTGATATTACATTGAGGTCCTATTTTTTAATAAATTTTTTACAGTTGGAGTACCATGACATGGAATCAGTAGGATAAACCATGGAATAGTGGAAGGGGCTATAATTGGAAAATTTATTAAAGAAATAATGAATTAATTTTTTATTTAGTAATACTAGATCAGGTAAGGATCATCAAATTGATTCATCTTTTGAGAGGACTATCACCCCAAGTTTTCACTTCTTATGTATTATATGTTTAAAATTAGAGCTTAAAGTAATATAGGTCATAAAAAACAGAATTTATCTATTTGGGAAAAAAATCATAGACCGAGAAGGTTGAATGATGCTTTGGTTTTCCACTAGATATTCTCAAGGTAGAGAACATCTATGTTTGCGAGATTATAGGAACCTGTGTTTTGAACATGATTAAATTATTAAAAATTTATATTAGTTTTTGACTGGTGGATTGATCTTATTTAAAACTAATCATTAGAATGGAATTATAAAAGTTTTAACACCATAAAATAAAGTATTTAGATTGTTTTGTAGCCTCTATTTGTGCCTTGGGAGTTGAGAGGTGACTCTGGATCCTCATCCTCTGAAAAATGGGTTTTTTGGAAAATGATATTTAGTGACACATATTATGTGAAAGGCTAGTACTACCTATTCGTATGATCTGTGTATCCCAATAAGGGATTCAAACTATTTTTAAACAGTCCACCTTAGAACACATGACTATGTAATAATATTTCTTTCTTTGTTAGAGGGGTGTTCACAGTTGAGTCTTGGTTAGTATATAGTTTGATAAAAAAATGACACATGGTGCATGCTTGGACAATAGAAGTGCACGGTTGGATCATGGATTCCAAACTATGGAGGAAAAGCATGTGAATCATTAAAGGTAATAGGAATTAGAATTTCCCCTCTTTATTATTTAATAAAAACACCTAATATTGACTTCTCATTATCACCCCCAATAGCTTCTCATAAACACTTTGTATCTCCTCCTAGGACTTGAGTTAACTCCCAATTTTGGCCTCCGAATCAATCATCAATGGTTGTGTTGTATTATTTTCAATTTATCTATAATTAATTTTCAATTGTTTCTTAGTTAATGTCTCTATATTTGATGATATTTCTGTGCAACCTCATATGCACTATTTTTTGGAGGATTGTGTATTTACTTTATTTTTTTCGATTCTCCACAAACCAATTGTTGATAATGGATGTGTAAAGATTATTTTATATATCGTAGATGGTATATGGATTATCCATTGATGTTTTATAATTTATAAACAGTCATTGTAGTTCCACGTGTTGGAAAATCTGTGTGTTCCTCATAGAATGTGTAACTATTATATTTAATTGTCTTTAATAAAATATATAAACATTATAATGACTATTTCCATTTTTAGAGGTTTATTATTCAATGAAAACCAACCCTATGTGTGTCAAAATATATTCCTTTGGGGATTATTTCATGTTATTATCCAAAATAATACCATGTATTTTTTCCCTAACCCTTAAGAGTGGAAGTGATTAATTTGGACTAAAATAACTATTTAATGTCGTGGAATTAAACTTGGCCAAATTAAAATTGTTAGATGTAAATTTAGAATATTTCCAATCATAAGTATTATTACAGATTGAATGAAATTATTTTTCTAGTAGGTTGGATAAACCCCCTTCATCCTTGATCAATTACCTATGATTGAATTTTATAATAGACTGACATAAGTGGACATCTGAGTAGTGATTGTTGACAAAGAAAAACAATGACATACAAATTTGTTGACAAATAGGATTTCATGATGGAATGTCGAGTTCATGAGCTGAGGTCAACGATCCATGTTTGATTCAAGAACCTTGAAAAATGGAATGAATGAACTGGAGGTGGTACAAAAGAACAGATACAAGGTGGTGCTGTTTTCCAGTGTTTTCCAAATTTTTGGGACTGAAAATCGACAAATGAAGAAAAGTTTTTTTGGCAAAGGGACTTGCGCGCCGAGGACTTAGAGTATAGGAAACTTTCACGACATATGTTTTTCAAGATCAGAAGATCAAAATATGGCTATGTAAACAGGTTCGCGTGGGTTTGGGATTTGGTCGCACAATTCTCTAAAAGGACTGAAGACTTGCGCGTCGAGACTAGGTTGCGTAGGTGACATGTGTGACGTCATGCAGGGTGGTCAATTTGCCTATAAATACTAGACCACCCCTCTTCATTATTAACCAGAGTTCAACACTTTGAGAAATCAGAGCTCCCGTCGAGTAGATTTGGTGGTCGCGTAGGTGGTGTGTGGGTCGCGCAAGTGAAGTTGCGCGCCAGTGTGAGATGTTCTATGCCAGTTGGAAGTTGCACGCCAATATTGGTTTGGGAGTAAAAGGATGAGAGTCACACAAGTTTGGAGTTTGAGAATCTTGTGCCGCGCAATAGTCTGAGGAGGACTTGCACACCCGTTGTGACTTGCGCGCCGAGATGGACTTGCGTTCCAAGTAAGGATTATTTCCAGCAGTGATTTTCGAGCTGTGTGGAAGCTGGATGTTTGCCCGATACCTTCGGTGCAAAGAGATATTCATCTATGGGTGAAAGTTGTACATCAACAGAGCATCCACATACAGAGAGAGATTCATTCATCCAAGCAAAAGAAGAGACCTACAGGTCTATAAACTGTGAGTGGATTCCTTCCAAGAGCAGTGAGAAAAGGAAGAGAAAGAAGGTGATCCTCTCCACTGGCAGTGAGCCAGAGGGAGAGAAACATGGAGTGACCCTTCGGAAAGTAGTGAGATAACCATACACTTTTAAAGTCAGTGAGCCTAGGCTTAGAACTGATCTAGCCCGAACCTTGTAATCCACAGCTAGTGATGTTTAGTGGAATTTGGTACTACTAACAACTTGTCGGCATATGCTCCTTGGACGCAGCCCTTTGATGTGAACCAAGTAAAATTGTTGTCTCCTATTCATATTTTACTTTCTATTTACTTTGTGCAGCCGGAGAGAGAGAAGAGAGTGTTTTTCATAACAGAGAAACAAGATCAGAATGGGCATTAATTTTAAATTAGTCATACCCTGTTTCACCCCCCCTCTGAGGGTATTTAGCCTTGTGGACCTAAAACCTATGTGATGAAACCACTACTAAGTTGTTTTAGAAATGTCATTTAATTAATAAAAATTCCTCAGTGGATCAGTAAATTGAGATGAAAAATTTCAATTTTACATTAATATTATTATTAGATAGTTACCATTGATAGTGGAAGATATAATTTAATTAAATTAAATTCTAACAAGATACTTCCATCACATGGCCCCTTATTATTATATAATTTAATTTCATTTCATTGGGATGTGGAATGTATTATAACATGGAAATTTTTGTCACCTGTAAGTGAATTTATTGGATGCATGAACTTTGATGATTGTAAATTATAATTGAAAATTCCCATGAACCATGTTTAATTATAACATTGAAATTTACTTATTAATTATTTTATTATTTGAACGATATCTATATTCCTAATACAGATTACCTTTGAAGAGATAATTTTTTAAATGAAATTATATTATACCTTGAGAGTGATATTTCAATTCCTAATATGGAATGCCTTGGTCTACATGAAAGGTTAAAATAAATATGATATTCCTTGAGAGATAAATAGATTATTGATATTTAATTCCATGGATGTGATCATAGTTTTTATGTCATGATATAATCTTTGAGTGATACTTGAATTGTAATACTAAATTCATTTTATAAGAAACTAACTTATATGACATTATTTATTTATTTGGATGACACTAGGTTTTTAAGGTATAATACCTTATAATGGATCCAAGGTCTCATGATGTTTTATTATTATTGATTTTTAATTTTATTGACCATGATATCAAAACCATTAATGTCATTAAACTTGTAGATCCATTATGATTATCATTATACATGGATTCTGAAGTTTTATACCACCGATCTTGGGTTTATTTCAATAGACTACAAATTCTCTATGATATTATGGATGAGGGATAACTAGGTATAGTCATCTAGGTGTCTCTTGAGGATCCTATGAAAAACATGGTTTATGTATAAATCATTTACATTACTAAATATATTCATTACACCCACACATTAATCATTTTTATTCATGGACTATATATAATTAGACATTGTTAGTGGTGGCCTATATATTATTTCTAAAACCTTGTTTCTACTACCATTGGGAGTTTCAATAAACTACTTATATACATATATGGATCATAGAAAGAACCCAACTATGGATGTATGATATTCTATAATAGGATGCAGTATGGGTGTATATGCTCGAGCTAGTTCCAAGGATGCTACTATTTTTTATATTTTTATTCTTTTACATCATTATTATACATGTATTGTATGTCTGCCAACCACCAAATATGAATGCTATATTTTTTTAGAGAAATGAAATTACTTTTAGTTGATACTAATTTATAGTCTATATCTGATTATTTTCATCTAGATGATTTATCATCCACTTCTTATATCATTTATAATTTCTTCCACTATATTTATTATTGGTTCAATGGGTATATTCAACCTACCTAGGAATCATCATCCCTTCATTTACAATTGAATTCCTCTGGTTTACCATGACTCATCCTTGAGGCCTTCTCACCAACTACTTCATTTAATTTTTATTGGTTGAATTATGTTGGTGTATGACCATAACTTTAAAGTTGTTTTATTTTTTATTTTATGTGGATTTTTTGATCAATTATTTTTTAATTCAAATTCACAAATTAATTTTACAAACAATATATTCAAATCATATGAATGAGACATGAGTGGTTTACATGGTTCATCTAAACTAGGATAATCAATAGATTGTCGAATAGAAATATATTGATTTATGTAAATTCACTAAATCCTTTATTTGGATATGTAATAAGTCGAGATGAATCCTAAGAATGGGGTGACATACCATTAAAAAAATTTGGGTTGGGTCACATCCAACCTTTTATTAGTGTTCCCAATACTTTCTTTTACACACTCATCATTAATTGATAAAACTATGTAATGTATGAAAAAAATAAAAATATATTTTTTTGATTACCAAGTGTAAATTTTTTTCTTCGATACCTATTATTATCCATTACAAACATGTTATGAGTATCATTTTGAATTTAAATTCAGACTTCCTTCAGTTTTTTTTAAAACTCTTCCTTCTTGTGTGGAAATATATACATAGATTTTATATGTTATTTTAAATCTTCTTATCCTAAAAGAATTATAAAATTCATTTTTTTAATAAAATGTTAAACATTCTATTTTTTTCCAATGAAAATCACATTATTTATAATGTTATTTATCATTTAAATTTATTTCAAGAATATACATTTCACTATTAAGAAAAAGATTATTCATGTTTCCCCTATTAAGATATCATAATCACATATTTAGTGTGTTATGAAAATTCATACCACAATCTCCATTAAATACAACTAAAAGGATATTCATTGAATTCATAGACTTAAATCTTCAAGGATAAGATATTCAATATATGTAAACGTTCAGAATCATCTTTTCTATAGGGGTAGAAAATCGTAACAGAAAGATTCTTACCCCAAAATGAGACCTTTAATCTATGATAATTTCTCCATAGGTACCACTATATAGTTACACATACCTTTTGTGTTTTCTATTATCATTATGTGGGTTGATCGTATAATAATCACATGAATTCTAATAATATTATTATTCAACAAAAAAGATAATTTTAATCTTATAATTTTAATATATAACTAATTAATTATTATGGATTAATTATATATTAATATGGGGATTACATTATCTTTTGAGGAAGGAAAACAACATATAATTGAAACATACCCATCTATTTCAAACGATGTATCATGTATTATAGTTAGTGGATGAAAATGTTATTAATAATATTTTATTATAGATATTAATCCTTATTTATTATATTTTCTATGAAATGTTACAATTATGTATCACTCCCATGTGTATAATTTTTTATTATAATATTTATAGTTCCTTTATATATCAATTTAATTATTCTAATGTATCTTTCTGAAGATTTTTTGTGAATTTACTAAATCTTTTATTTATTGTGTTTTTTAATAAATGACTATACATATATTAAAGTTTATATTTATATAATGGGTTATGTCTCTTACATATCACAATTCACAATCAATAACTTTACATTTTTAATAAAAACACTAGTTAAACATAAATATCTGATTATGTGAATATGTTTTTGGGATCTCGGTGACATTACCTTATTTCAACAATTCATGGAAATCATCCCCTTCATGTACAAGTAGTGTTCATGGAATTTTCCTAATATCTAAATCTATAGTTGAAGAAAACATATAGAAATGTTTTATAGATCAATGATAACAATTATTAGTTGAAAATGAATTTTACATATTTAATTAAGGATCATTATTTATATAGGTAAGTCAATTCCTTTTACAATTTTCAAGGAACACATTGCATGACATGACAATAATACTCATGCTTTAGTTTCGTCCTTAACTTCTGGAATTTAATCAATTGAATTTCATGTTTGGTAATACATATAAAATATATATTATGTTTTTATTTTACTTTTGATAGTTACAATTCAGGAACAAAGTCATTTATAGAGAAATTGTGGCTAACTTCTAGAACATATGAGGCTCCAGTTCTTGTTTGGGATTTGGACCATCCTATGATCATTTTTTAGATTAACATTGAGAAACACCCCATGAATTTTTTTAGAAAATTCATAAATCATTTTACAATATATCTTCTTGATAACTGATTCCTCGTAAATTTCAAAACGTCAAAAAATTAATGTTAACTCTATCTTTTATCCATGAATGACATCATATATACCATAATTTTCCCCTACAAATTTTTTAATTATAGATTCATCCCTTTTTTTGAAAATTATATACAAAAAACACCAATCCTTAATTGAAATATGAAAATTTGTTTATGGAGCATAGTTTAGTATTTATAGTGATATGTTTCTGTTAAATTGGATTTAATAGACGACCCAATTCACCTTCAGAGAGGGGTAATGACTAAATTGAATATATTCATATAACTTTTGATCATTAATATAACCTAATAATTTGTTTGTTGGAAACACATTTTAATTTATTATATAAAAATTTAACACAAAAAAAAATATAGATTTTATAAAGAATTTAAAAAAAGTTTTCTTATTTTACATAATTCCCTCATACATAGATACATATAACATGATTAGACATAAATATTTATTAAGATTCCAAAAATATATTACAATTAACTGTATTTGAGTATAATTTTTATTGAAATATTTCTTGTCACTAAGTATCACTTATCATACAATAATGGTTTCAAAATAAAAAATTTGCTTCCAAGGTATAATTAAATTTCCATATTATTTGCACGAATTCTTTAGAAGGGTCTTCAACTATTTTTTACAATCTATCTAATAACACTATATTGAACTCCTATTAATTTTATTAAAAAATAATTTTGTGATAGATCTATTTCATTATTGGAATTCCTTATTACCCACTATTCCAAAAGTAAATAATTTATTTTTAGATGGGGAAATACATTTTCCTCCAAATTATAATCAAAATAAAAATACATATAAAGAGGATATAATAAATTTAATATTTTTATGGGAATTAATTTTGACATGAATTATATTATTATCATATAATCATATGGATATGAAAAAGATTCCACCAAGGATTTTATGATTTCTTTATCATGATCCATCTATGGGAAATATGTACACAATGTATGTATCTATAAACTTATCTGACATTCACCATAATCTATTTTTGCTTCTATAATAACTGAATAATATGACCTTTAACTATCAATTTTCTATTTAATTAATTGATACGAGTTTTTTGACTAATCATTATATTCTATAGAAATTTTATGTGTAATAATCCATAATTTATTGATTAAAATATCTAATAAAGGTAAGTAAATCTATATACCGTGATCCAAAAGATTTTACATTCTAAAAAATACTCATATGGGTAGTTTTTTGAAATATTATAATCTATCCTGTTGAACATCAAAAAATGATACAATTTTTTATTAAAAATAATGACTCCAAAACAACTATCAATGTATTATCATCTATATGAATATATACCCAATATCATTTATGGAATATTATATTTCACTTATACCATAATATTATGTTAAACATTTAAAATATAATTTTTTGTTTTGATCAAAATAAAAATATTTCAGCTGAATCACATAGAAAACTATCAATCCCCACTCTCAATGATAACATTAGCATTCTCATTTTTGGTATAAAAACACACATAAAACATGATGTATATTAATTTTAAATCAATTTTTAACTATTTAAATCACACGAAATTATTAAAAAATTAATATAATTACAATATGGTTTCTTTGATATTAATTTTTATTATACCAATACCATGATCTATTATATGATATGTTTTAATCCTAGGACAACCAATTTAAACCCAATGTAATCATATGAAATAATCCACATTAAATCCTGAACTCTTTCCCTTTTCCCATAATAAAATATATTTATCATAGTGTATTATATGTGCCATGATATAAAATAAATAGTAGTGTGGATTATATTATCCTAGAATCCACTGACATCTACTATTTTCATAACAATTATTTAATATTATAGATCATTAAATTACTTGTGAATACAATGTTCATTAATAACATTGATTGTATTTTTTTATTTATTCCCAAAATTTATTAAGAAAATGTCACATTTATCCCATCCCTATACATGAGAGAATTATAATATTGATCTGTTTAGGTCAAATATCAAAACTCAATTTGGATTCTCCATTCATCAAGACATTTTATCCATTCCATTTTATTCCATTATATAATATTAATAGCAGTTATCTCTATAAAAAATATCAACAATATAAATATTTCATTTATTTTAACATATACATCAATTTTAATTCAACATGAGTGATCCATGTGTTTCCTTGGTCACCTATAAGACCGATGTATTTCCATGATGTTCTTGAATAATCATGTAATTTATGATATTCAAATCCTCAACTTATATTTTGTAGAAATATTATGAATGATTAAAATATAGTTAAACACTATGTTCTAACCATGTGGCTACGGATTCATGGGTTAATTCATCAGGGATCTGGGTTTTTTCATATGTTTTTCAATGTTTTTCAATCCATTTTAGGCTCAGTGGTGAACATGTTCCATCATTTTTGGGAGATCGTACCACCTTCTCTATTGATTAATATAATTTTTAATTGTGTAAACGAATAATATGAGTTATAAATGTCATTAGTTTTTTAAAAATTAACTATATTTACCTTTAGATGTTTAAATATTCTAAACCTATTTTCCGTCTTATTTTTATTTTACCTTAATCCACCTATTTTTAAGATTAATAATTTACTTTTTGTGGATTATCTTTGATATCATAGATTTTTGGATTATGGTAATCCATGTTATTGATGATTTCTCATTCCCATCACATGTTCAATCAATTTTATTTAACTTAAATGTTTTTTATAATTCCATAGATTTAAATTTGGATGAATATAATATTATTTATGGGGTATTGGGGTTATTTTAATTTTTATTAAAAGTGTGAGGAAATATCCTTCCAAAATATATTGGTTTCAATAAATTGCAATGGGGTTATACCTGATTTTAAATTAGGTGTCTCAATTTAATTGTTTTTCTTTGACTATCCATTATCCTCGCATTCTCATCAGGTTATATTTATCAAATTTCTTTGTAATTTATTTATTATATTTTCATTATCTATTTTTTGCTGTGATGCATACTTTTTATTTGAAAGATAATGTTTAATTGTGTATTTTAAAATATAGTTATCTTGAATGACCTCTAAATGTTTGATAAAATGGATAAAATTTGATATATGGGATTGAATTGATTTATAAAGATGTTTTGGAAATTTTTTTACCACCACTAAGCTATTCTATAAAAATAGGTATTTTTTTATCAAATTTGTTATCAATAAGGATTTTATCAAGGGCACTTATTGATTCTGATAATTTTGAGAAAGAGTAGCACATAAGAGATTTGAGGAGCGAGGGTATGCTTGACTTAGATGAATCAAATGTTCTTCAAGTGGTAATGATAACCTTTGAGAGAAGGGATGATTGAGCTTCAGATGTGCGGATTGAGGGACATATTTCAAACATGGGAGGAAGACATAGTGATTTTCTAGAACATTGGTAAATAGAAAAATTGGTCATTTTGATGTTTTGTCCCATAGTAGTTTGATGTAGTTTACAACTTTTTATACATTATTACCTACCTAAACAATTATTTTTTCATCTGAGTCACAGAAGAGTCTTATGTTTAGATCACAATTTTTTTTATTTTATGTGACTAGTTGATTTATATTATTCCATTCATTATGTTAGTGCCCTTTTTTATTGAGATATAATGTGTAATTTACATGTCCATTTATTTAATTATAATATATTTATTATTTTTTCTTGAATTTGATGCTATGTGAGTGTGTTTTTCATGTTATGTCATGTATATTATTTCTTAATATAAGAATATTTTATTTATGTTTTCTGAAGATGTATTTTTTTGAGTAAAATGACAGGGACATGAAACTAAATAATTCTTTCTATTGAAGTTGGTTTTGAAAATGAGTTCCAATTTTTGTTTATTATTTTACTTTTTAAAATCGATATATAGTTTCGTGGTTGTATCATTTTAGACATTGTGCCTCACACATACCAGATTAAATTGTGAATTTATATACATTGTGTTTTTAAATTTAGGGTCAATGGAACGATAAATTTTGTGTTCTATTCTTAATTATTGTCATCAAGATTTATAACGTGGTGGAATTTTTTTCTCATATGGTATAACATATTAGGAGCTATTTTAATATTATAGATTTGTTAAGATATCTTGTATTTCTCATTTGGGTATTTCCCCTTGATTTTTTGTTTATATCTTTTAAATATAAGTATACTATTTATGTATTGTATATCACATGTTGTATATGGTTATTTTTAGACAATTATGATATCATTATTTATTCATTACTATGTTTACTCTGGTTGAATATTGGAATATATTTATTCCAATTTATTCATTTTTTGTTTTTTTTCCAATTCATAGATGATTAATGATAGTTTATAAATAATAAAACCATTCCCAAATAGCTGATTATGATTGAATAATACCTTTCACTATCCCATGGTGATCATTAATGTGATTAGAGCCTTGTGGAATATCGTCTCGTGTAATGGGGCTAGTCGACCTAGGTGGGTTCGCTATAATAATTGAAAAAGAGTGTTGATTTTAAAAACCCAAAATGTGGATCATTTTTCAATAATTTATTACATCAAACCATTGGATATCAAAATAAGGGGTATATATCTAAACATTTGGTTTTGTATTTTAGAATTATAAGTGGGGGTGATACCATCCATAATGATTATCATAAGAAAGTGTTTAATATATGAAGAATTATACCAAACAAATATATTGATATCCTAATTAGTTTACTGGAATTTAATCTATCAATTACGTTTAGGTTATTTTACTACATTTTTAATAAAAATTAAATCATATTATTATTTATTGGCCCATCATTGAAATATTTAAAAGACACTCTTTTATAAATATGGTATTTTTTAGATGATGTTATGAAGTTTATATGTAATCATAATGATTTTAAAATGAAAATATAAAGAATTATTAATGTAAGCATAAAAATAATTTGGTTTGTATAATGGGTAATTAATTAATTAAGAAAAAAATCATAATCCCAAATCGTTTAGAATATGGGATAAAAAAAGAAATTCAACAAATAATACATGAATGGTGAATGGCTTGTGAATCCATTTATAGGTAATTATGGAAAAAATAGTTGTGATTGATCTCATATGAAAAAATGATAATAATTTCATTATATAAAACAAAAATATAATAATTTGGAACTAAATCAAGTTATCAATTAGGGAGGATACACCCAAGGATGTAATAAATTACAAATTCTTTTCTATAAATCCCATGTTATCTATCGCTTGGAAGCATCATGTAAATGTCGAATTTAAAATTATCACTTGATGGTTAATCGATATTTTGATATTTTTAGGATGAAGTTGCAATTGAGAAAATACAATCCTAAAATAAATATTTATTATATTGTTTTACTTGTTTATAAATAAAAAATAAAAATAAGTTTAATTCTCTTAACATATTGGTTTTGTGTATTTTTAAATTTTTTAAATAACCACAATATTACTTAATAAAATTTTTACTTCATTATCAACAATTTTACACATATAAATATCTCATTGATATATTCCAACAAAAAATATATATAAAAATAATTTATCTGATGGAAATAGTGAAATCACACTCTTAATAAGGGTCAAAATAATATTAATATGGAATGAAAATAATCCTTAGAACATAGAAAAGTGAAAAAATAGAAACTTGAGAGAAATAAAATGATTTAAATAAAATGATCATATAATCATGATATTAGATCATGAGGCATTATATCATAACTAAAGAACTTGGAATTGAATTTTTTCAATTATTTTACCGGAAAAAAACATACCATAATATAAGAGTGTGAAATCATATGAATATATTCATAAGACTTGGTGACATAAATCATGAATTTGGAATGAGAATATTTAAAATATATTGAAAATATTAGACATAGATAACAACAACATATGCGTGAATAACATTGTAAACATATGTAATGGTACGATAACTATGTATAAATTCGTGAACATTGGTAATCATTACACGTCTATATATAAAATTTTGAGCATATATCACAACATCTTATATTGACATACCCTAATTATCTCATGTTATATAATGATTTTACTAGTGCATTTTAGTGATATATAATTTTATTCCACCCCAACACAAAATGAAAATCTATAAATTTGTGTCATTTGATATCAATCCTACATCATAGATTGTCTAATAATTGGAAATAAGATTGATTATTTAGATTTTCATATGGTGTCATATATGAAACAATCAAGAATTAAAACAAATGATACTGTAATTTTAATCACACAAATGAAACATTTTATAATTTAATTTTGAATGAGATAAATGGGGGTATTAAATATTCATTTATAAATAATATTATCATTTAATTATGTATACTTGATTAAGATTCATGAAATGTGTGTATTTGTGTTGTTTTAATAAAAGTAATTTTATATGACACCATAATAATCAATTTTAAAGGTGAAACTTATTTTAAAACAACATTTTTATGATTATAGTCCCTATAATAGAGGTTTCATTGGATTTATTGGTAGCATATAGAAAACATGTTGTGAAATATATAAAATATTTGGTAATATGAAAGGATCATTATTGATTTTTTTAATTATTCTATATATCCCAAATTAATAAAAAGAACATAATTTTTATTAAAAACGTTAAATATATATAAGAATTTAATTTATGATAATATATAAATAAAATAAAAAATAATTAATATGTTTATATATGAAACAAAATAGACAAGAATGAAAAAACCCAATATACTGTATAATAATTCTCTATTACAACATTGTATTTTAATAAAGTAAGAATCAATAAAAAAGAATATTACTGTATTAAATTGTAGAGTACCCAAAAATTGAAAATGTAGTATGAAATAGATAATGAGAAAAACATATAATTCATAGAATAATATAGTTGAAGAAAAATATTTTAAACTCATAAAAATATAATTATGTTAAGAACAAACTATCCAAGTTGGGTGAGAATTAATTTAGAAGGAGACCATAGGGATGACCCCACACCTAGCCATTACTCCCCATATTGAAAATGATTTTTTTCCCTTTATCACAATTTATTGGAATGGGGTTTGTAATGAATTTGACATTGGATTCTATAGATTTTGCTCAATTGTTGGGGTCATAATAGGTATCATATAATTTATGTACTATAGTGGTGACTCATCCCATAGAAATTTTCAAATTGAGTGGTATTTATTTGGAAGGAATAATTGATGATTTAGGATATTATAGGAGTCCTCATATGTTATGTTATCTTATCCTAGCCCCGTTCTCTATTACTGAATCAGGTCTTATTGATATGACAATTATCATTTCTCCTAATGCTTTTTCAGTCTTATCAGATGACTATAAAATCTACCAGGTTCATTACCCGCCTTGAGTGAATATTAGGAGAGAATTAGTAAGGATCTATCATTAGTTTCAAGATAACGAGATCTAATTATATGTCTAATATTTTTAACTACACATTTTCTTTCTAAGGGATACCAAAGAAAGATGATATGTATTCTTCTCATGTTTTCCAATTAAAAAATTAATAATATATATGTATAGGGTTTTTGGATCTCAAGCCCAATTAGTATTCATTACAGATTATTTTTTTAAATAATTATTCCCAAATATCATTTTTAGAACCATTAAACAATAATGAATATATCTAAAAACACATGAAGAGACTTCTTTTGGGAGTTAGATGAATGATATCCCCATGATCTTCCATGTTGAGATCATATTCAAAAATTTCATATATGAGATCCTTACTATTTCCTCCCCAAAACACATTATTAATGAATTTACCCTTTCCACCATCTCAATTTACATGGTCATCTTGTATTAAATATTAAATATTTTTTAAAGATAACCTCACTGATATACATAGGCTTTCATGAACCGATGGTCTTGTTATGACAACCCATGTATTCTTTTCAAATTAATTCATGATTTATTACATTAGAGTTAAAATAATAAAACATATAATATAAATAATTCTAGTTTCTATGAAATAGGTACATTAAATATAAACTTCAAATAATGGATACATTTTCAAATTGAAAAAATTCTTAATACGCTCCTATCATTCTGTCATTTTTACAACTACATGGGATAACATGAGGACATACATAATAAAGGGTTTAGATATAAATCCCAATAATGTAATAAATGAATAATAACATGGTGAAGGAAATAAATTTTAGACAATTGGAATTTCAATGGTGCATAAAAGGGCAGAAAATCATAAACAAGAATAATGAGGCATGATATAGAATAACAACATAATGACAATATGGGAAAGTTCCAACAACATTAATCATTAAATTATAAATTTAATTCATGGTTAAGCCCAATGATGACATAAAATTATGCTCTTTGGATAATATACCATGTACCATATATGAAATATCATGAGACTAAAACATTACTCAATGCATTGGAGCATTATCTGGATGCACACATCATAATCATATTATGTACATGCATAAGTGTTCCCCATGGATAATGTCAAATAATAATATATTTACTTATATTAAATCCCATGATAGTGTACGGTCGATTGAATACATGTAATTACCTAATGAAATATTTATATGAGCATGAAGGTGATCACCATTGAGGGTAAATGGTTATGGGTATTCAATGCCCAATTGTTTGGAATGGAAAATCCTTGAGAAATTTTTGCAGCATACAAAGGAACATAAATATTTTTTTAAAGGGATTAATTATACTAAAATGGGTACCACATAATTTAGGAATAATAATTTATTTAAGGGTAATATATAATAACATATCTTAAATTTAAGAAATGGATATAAAACACATAATATAATGGACAAGCCTGATCAAATAGAATAATGGGAGAATCCTTTACCTTTAGAGGGTGATATAAAAATTTTGGGTGGAGATTCTTTGGGGAATTCAAGAAATTGGGAGTACTCTAGAGAGGATAGAGTAGAGTAAATACATGCTCTACTATTTTTGAGGGAATAGAAATGGAATCTTAGGATTGTTTATATTATAAAATTTAGAATTTTCCTTTATAATTTCCCAAACATGGATGTTAGACTCTATATAAGAATAAAATCATAACCAAAAACATTACCTGGTGTTTTTAAATGGTTTCTTATAAATAGTAGTGGTTTTAATTATTTTATAAGTACATGGGATGAATATATTAAAATATTACAATTGGCGATGTTGAAGTGAGTTGTGATCATATAAAATGATTTCAAAAAACAATAAAATTTAATACAGGTTTTTGGGGATTCATAAGTTATTTATAAAATTAATCAAATAAAATGTAAGATATTTATTTTAAATTGTATAAAAATAATTGGTCTTTTATACCCTTTGTAGCATTTATGAAATAATTTTTGTGTAATTATGATATTATAATACACATCATATATTTAAACCATATTTAAATTTTACCTTAATGTTTTATTATCTCATATAAATATGAAAAATTCACCATTGAATAATTTATATGTTTTCATTATAAAAATAATATTTATTTTATCAAAAATATTTTTTATTACATTTTAATAATTTCTTTTAAAACATGAATCGACATAAATTGAGAAATGTTTTTTTTACAATAATAATTTTCAAACACATATAAAAATCACATTTGAATTTATTTTATTTATATTATAATTTATATTTAATTATAATTACATTATAATAATATCTTATTAAAATATTATATAATTAAAAATCCTTTAATTCATCAAATGGGATTTTATAGCATCTATTTCCCAAAAATATTTTTTATCATATCAAAGTCATAATCAATTGTAACGAATCTAATATAAAATGAAAATATATTAATTATTATATAATATATAAATTTTCATGTTAGGATGGTCATGATACATATAGATTTATTAAACAAGAAAATTTATTTAGGGTCGCGTGCTCAATGTTAATATTATCATGTGGTAGTTCCACATACATGGTATGGTTCATAACCTCAATTTGATATAAAATCTCCCATTAATAGTTTCACTCATTATTTAGATATTATATCTTCTAATGTATATGGTCAAATGAAATGTCCAGTCATTCTATATTGCTTGAATTCACTAAGACGTAAGATTTATATGGGAAAATACTATTAGTCGAGGACATAAATTTATTTTTCAATGTCAATTGGAATTATTAAAAATCAATATTAATACATATCCTATGATCAATATTAATTGGATATATGATCAATGATTGTTTTTCATAATGTTCATTTAAAACTAATAGAATATAATAAAACCAAATATTTGAATGTTTTTTCTCTAACCATAATACATAATGAGACATTATATCACAAAGTTAATTTTATTTATAATAGTTTGGGTCTTTACAATAATCTACCATTTATAAAAAATTTGCTCAAAATATTCATCTCGCACAATAAAACACATGAGGGTAATTATGTGTCATTACCTCCTATGGTTCTCATATTTCTTCTTCAAATTTTATTTTCTCCATAGCACTTTTTTCATGTTCATTTTCTTATTTCATTGAAAATTTTCCTTAAGATATGCATTGGATTATCCTTATACGAATGATCATTCTCCAACGGGACCACGACTATATTAAATACATGTGAGGTTTCAGGTATGTACATTCTCAAGAGGGGTAAAAGGGACAGAATATGCACTTGAGATAGTATTGTTGGGAGTGCGAGTCAATAGTCTATCACTTTGATGTGATCAAGGATCATAAAGGGACTGCTGTATATTGGAATAAGATCTCTCTTATCCACAAACCACATTTCATTATTTCATTGATATTTTTATATATATAAATTATCTCTAACATCAAAATCTAGTTCTCGTCAATGATGGGATGGATAGATCTCATATTGACTCTGATCAGTCCTGAAGTGATTCTGGATGGACTTGATATTTTCCACCATTTATCAACCATTTTAGGAAAATGTAGTTATCATTCCCCAAAATCATCATAGTATATATTTTTTATGAACCTAATCCCATAAACGGATTAATATGGAGTCATTTTGATGCTTTAGTGGAAAAATTTATTATTAGATAACTCAAACAATGGATGTTTTTATCACATCATCCATTTTACTCTATTGAGGGAGCTCTAAATATTACCTTGAATTTATAGATGTTTTTCTCATATTGGGAATCAATTTGATTGTGATAAGACATTCTAATTTTCATCTCAATATTTATAGAATATTGAAGACTCCTCCAGAACATGGATGAAAAAAATTGGACATCGATCAGATACAGTCAATAGTGGTGTTCCATGCTAAATCACCACCTCTATAATGTATAAACATGTAATTAGATCAATTCATATGACCTCTTGAATTGCAATTATGAGAAAATTATTTTTAAGATGATACACCACAACACAAATAGTATTATGTCCTCTTTAATTTATTCTTTAGAGCAGAAACAATGTTCATGGTAATGTTTTCCATTTTATATATATGTATGGGTAATGGTTGCATCATGGTATGATTTGTGATATAATGATTCATTTCATTTTCGGGGAAATTTATGTTGCTTATATAATGAAAAGCCATTACATACCTGGAATTACAAAAAATTCAACTAACAGGATTATCGAAAGGATTTCTGGGATGATCAGTCCAAGAATTGCAACCTGGGTGGTGTTATACTCTTAAGATACAATAATTTCCCCATTTTCTTTTTTTAGTCCCCTATACTTCCATGTTATGTGGTAGAAATAAAATACTTTTACTAAACATTGGTGATATTAAGTATTTCATTGAACTAGAATCCATAATTATTTTCATTGTTCATGAATTAAAAACTATTGTACTTATACCCACATCATTTTTAGGATCCACTATAGTGGTTCTAATGGAATATGATCAACCTTGAGGGATTAGAGGGTCTTAGTTTTTATTGTCTCTAAAAACCCGTTTCATAGTGAAATTTTTCTAGGAGTTTCATATTCCATTCAATTCAAACATTAATTTATATGATTATGGTTGGATGAATAATCCAATTAATCCATTGGATTTTTGGGTTTATCCCATTGTAAATTCAAAGTTAGGTTCCCTTATTTTCTAAAACAAAATCATTTCACCACCCCCATATGTAATTTTACGAGTGTTTCCTTCATTTATTTTAACATGATTGATATTGATAGTTCTTACTATGATTAGATGTTTTTATCCCACAACCATAATAAAACTCCACATTCTACTTATTATCCCCATGAAACATTTGAGAATCACAAATGTACACTTTAACATTGAGGGAATATCAGAAAATTTTGTCATGGATATAAAATTCTTGGATCTTGTTTTTTTTCATGGAATAGGTTTTTGGCCCACCAACGAACGAGTAAACAGTGTTTTCGGGGGTAACAATGATGCCATTTGAGTATCATGAAAATATTGTGATTTTTTTCGTATGTGTCGACATATTTGTCATAATTTTTTCTTATAGTGAATCAAACTCCATTTAAATTTTAAGAAAGATAATTTGAGTATATTATTTGTCGAAAAAAATTCCTTAATTCCTTCCACCCCATTACATCAATCTATTCATAAGGACTCATACAGTTGGTCAATGTCCTCCATTGAACAGGTTATCCTTAAGTATGATAAGTATCTAGTATAGTATTCTCTTCCATGGATCAATGAATTATTTAGAATATATTCTCAAAGAATTTGATCCATTGTTTCATGATTAAGGGATCAGAAGGTCCATCGCATGTTGGAGGCCTTTGTCACATAAATGTCTCAATTTCATCTATTTATTTGATTGGGTGATTTTTGTGTACCTTATTATTTTGGTTTCATTCCAGATTCATAGAAAATTGAGAGAGTATCATGATAATGTTTTTAACTCCTACTCCCATCGGGTTGGGCATCTCTTTTAGGAATTCATAACATTTTCTTTTCACATTAGTTTTTTACTCAGTTTCTCCTATTTATTTACAATTTCTAGAATTTACGGATACATCGGGATTAGTATTTTAAATATGTTAAATTCATAAAATAAAATTCAACCAAAGTATTTGGGTTAATTAGAATTGATATGTATTTACCCATATTAGGAATTTATAAGAACCAATATATGTTATGCAAGATAAATTTCTATACATAGACTCTTTAAGTATTTTTTATTTTAATAATATTGATTCATAATAATCTTGTGAATTTTCTAATGCATATCCTTTCATATTTTCAAAATAGTTTTACAATAAGGCATATTGTCATTCACCATTTCTCATTTGAGTCTAACTCAATGTTGTGTTTTCAGGAGTTACCCCTAGGTATATCTGTGTGAGAGTGACATCGACTTGTAGTATGTAGACATGGTTTTATTTTTTTGGAAATTTCTTATTCTATACATTAAAAAAATTATGGATATTATCTTATGATTATTTTTATTCGTAATGGGGTTTTTAGAGTTTCCTAATACTAATTCCAAAATAAGTTATATTTCTTTTCATACTAACAATGAAATAACAATTTTTAATTAAAAATTAGTTAATAATTTAATACATAATATTACACACAATAATTATCTTTAGATCACTATTTATAGTGTCAATTGGAATTAGGTATAGTAAATTACAACTTGAAACATGGTATAATTCATCATTTTTTTAAACATCCTTAACAAGATCATATTATTCCATCACTCTTAAAACATCATGGGATAACCTAGAGACTACATAACAAAGGGTAGAGATATAAAATCACAATAAGAGAATTTGAATATAATAACATCATGAAGGTACCTCATGGTAGATAATAGCAATTTAAATGGGTCATAAAATGGGTTATAATCATAACCAGGAACATGAGGCCTGATAGAGCATGAAAAGATAAACACCACATGAGATTGTGGCCGTTAAAATTAAATAAGAAATTATACGTATATTTCAGGGTTTACAACTAAGAAAAAATAAAATAATGTTATTATGATAAATACATAAGAACCATATAGGGAGACTAATGAGACTAAAACATTACCCAATGAATTGGAGCACTATGTGGGTACACCCATCATAATCAATTAATGTATATGAATAAGTGTCCCACATAGAAAATATTACATAGAATCATATTTTATCATATTTAATCCCAATATTGTAGAGTTTTGATTAAATACATGTGTTCCCCCAATAAAATAAGTGAAATAGAATAATTTGAGCTTCCATTATTTGAAATGGGTACAGTTATTCAGTGCAATTTTTTTGGCATGGAAAACCAAAGTAAAATTTCAATTTCATAATGGGGAACATAAAAGATCACGGGAGAGGTGAATGAGAGTTAAAGGGGTATCTAATAATATATAAATCAAAATGGATGAAATAGGAATATGGAAGAATATATCGCAATATTACAATTTTCAGATAAAATTCATATGTTAATTGATATCATGAAATGCCTCAGTAATGACCTCTATTCTGAAACTCTTACATGTTGACAAAAAGTGTGGTTCACAAGAACTCAAATGGGCCTCACCACATGCCATATCCTTCGAATATGAATAATTTTTTTGAAATGTATAATGGAAATACTAGACTCCCTGGTATAGAGTTTAATACCATTATAATTAAATAAGATAATCTAGAGATAATAAAAGTACATAAATGGATGAGGAAAATAATTAATGCCAACTAAATAATCCAATATATAAATAAAGAATACTGAGATTTTGTTATGGAATATAACTGAATTCCATGAATGAAACTGGAAAATTAAAATAACTAGATACTCAAATAAAGACACAAAAATACCATATCCAGAACCCCATGTCGATACCAACTCCATACTCAATCCCATATGGAAAACAATAAATGAACAGTAAGTCCCTTTTCCCTTTCCCAAACCCACATCCACATAAACTGTTCGGGTACCATATGGCATGAAAAACTGGGTTTGAGTATGAATCGGTAGGTTAACACAACTACATCTAAAAAAACTAGTCTGATAAGAAGTTTATGTAACAAAGTGATAAACCTGTGTATTATTTACATTAAAAATTAATAAAACTGAACAATTTTTTTTGTTCGTTCCATAATATCCTTGATCGTGTATTATGACAATGATAAACACAACCATATAACCATGTAAAAATAACATACTCATAGACATAATGAAATATCTGGGAACATGTCTTATAAATATTCCACCCACTATGGTATTACCATTTTATAGTCACATAAATCCTCATAAAATCACTATAATCATTATAACATATTTGTCAAATACTTATATACATAGAATCATCTAGGTCAAATCGATATATGCATTACAACATGTGATTGAGAATCTCCTACTCCCAAAAAGCATTACCACATGGGACTGGGCCGCAACCTATCAATATCATCATTATAGTATATAATGTACAATCCCTAGGGGAAAGCCCAATAAATAATCATTTCACAATAGAACACAAGTCCTATCATATATCAAGGATATCATAATATCAAATAAAAACTACAAATGGTTAGTTATATTAATTTCCATTTATCATTCACATAAGACTTCCAATTAAAATCATAGTTAATTAATTGTTATATCAAAAAAAATATGTCACAACATTGGGATTATATATTAAAAAATCACATAAGGTCACATTTCATTATATGAAAACATTAAACAAATATCCAATTCAACTATATTCATGATTCTCCAAGCCCATGGGTAGGAAAAATCGATGTTATATGAAAATTGTAATTGATGGGAACCAATAAATAATACAATTTATTTATCTATATTATATGGGTGCCAACTATGTTGGCTAAATCATGATATTTCATCAATTTGTCAACAGTCATACCATAGTGTTAATATTTAGACCCACTACATTAACATGTAATGAACAAAACCCTTAGAAACAAAACCCCA
Organism: Viscum album; assembly: GCA_963277665.1. Taxonomy (NCBI): domain Eukaryota; kingdom Viridiplantae; phylum Streptophyta; class Magnoliopsida; order Santalales; family Viscaceae; genus Viscum; species Viscum album. The sequence goes on along the minus strand of OY728164.1, from coordinate 283,852,630 downwards.
ATGAGGTGGAATGTGAAGATTAATGGACAGAGGTTCATAAATAAAAATGGATCATGATCAAAACAAAAAACACATTCTATCAAGTGAATTCATCTCAACAATTAGAAGAATATGGGGATAAGGATGAAACATATACTAAAGATATTACCATAAATTTTTCTTAGAAATAAGATGTGTGTAATATTTTTTTATACTCCATATTATCCCTAAATATGACCTATATTTGAGATGATGGGATATATAGTAGATTATATTGAAAATCAGATGCACCTCATCATTAAACCACTTGTTCGGGGAAGAAAATGGTGTGAATTGTGGATTCTCATCATGTCAATATTTTTAATGGACAGTTCCTAAAAACCTAATTCCTCATATTTATTTAAATAAAACAAATGACAAATTGCACAATGGTTTTATCCCTTTAAATAGCTTGTAAATATTCTCTACATGGGTTTTCACCATTTTTGAAGCTTCTCAACATACAATGAACCCATATAAACAGTAAAACAATTTACCCATAAAACTCTTATTCAAATAAGAATACTTCAAAAACATTTGATAATTTTCTCTAAAAATTTCTCTCCATCTATGAATTAGTCTTGACCATCATTACTATAATAAATAACTTTAGGGACATACCGGAATAAAAAAATTATTTTACAACCTCCCCTCATTATAATTGTTCATCCTTGAGATGATATAAGAGTCACTATGCTTTATAAGAAAACATGTCTAGCCAATGTTTATTCATATGAAACTCCCTATCTGTGTTATCCACTTAAACTCACCCATGGTTCCTCTACACTCGAACAAATAGTATTATACTACCCAAAAATATTTTTCACTATGATCCACAAAAAGTATTTGATGATTCTCAATGCATGCATTTGCACTAAGGTAAATGTTTCGTACATCTAACATGTGGGAAGAATCTAGATAATATCTAAGTATCTGTGAAATTTGGACCACATTTTGCATGGAAATAAATATTTTTTCACGTACAAATGGTATGCCATTGGAATGACCATTTCCACTATTTCAATCATCCTAAAAAACATGTTCACTAATTTTTCCTATTTCATGATACAACATTTTTCTAGTCTAGGTGACACCAGAAAGAAAATATGATGACCAACCAAAAATTCCAGAGATCATCTATGATAGTCAGTATATGATTTATTCATACTCATCATTGTCACGAACTACAATATAATCAACTTATTCTATATTGATGTATCAATGATTCTAGGGCCAACACAAGTTGGCTCACATGACTCAATCCAACAAACTGGGGAATGACACAACCATCCATAAAAAACTACAAAATTATCCATTATTTGATGCCTGGAATCTATTATTATATGAAATATCTATAATTTTCACATGTTTCACCCATGAACGACCAATATATATATTTGTTTCTTTTAAAAACATACAGAACCTGAATAGTACACACTTCTTATGATACAATTTTTGTATTATAGGATGTTCTTAAAAGATCCTGATATCATAGAGCCTTATTAAGACCCCATATGAAACATGATGTGAATTGAGAATCTCTAACTGAACTAATACTCCTTGGAACACCATAAAATATAATGATCTAACAAATGTAAATAATTTCCAAATCATCAACTATGATGGTTTCCATGAATGGAAAGAGGTATGTTGAATTTTTTTTTCAATTCCTAAAAGCCCATAAAACATCATTATTCTGAATTATCATGTTTAGTCCTACCATAAAATCAATTTTGAACACATCTCATATTCTCTAAAAAATGGTAAAAGGATATAAAATCCCAGCTAGCTGTTGATTCTAGGTTATCTCCTATATATTGGTGATGAATCTATCCAAGAAGCCTTCCACCTCCTTCTGTAGTCTCGAAAACAAGTACTCTTTATGGAGTTCATGATCCATATTTTTAATTCTATAATGAACCACCCATCAGGATGCATGAAAATACCTCTTAAACTCCTTACATTATACAATAGGAACCTTTACATAGTCAGAATAATGAAGATAATTTTCACTACCAAGATACCATCCTGATTATGAATCCCCTCTATATAATTTAAATATAAAAAATGTGCCTTATAAATTAGAAAACAACTCAATATTAATATATTCCTAATGAATACGTATTAAGGATGTTGATGTCAAAGCTATTTATCCCTAAGACTCTTGAATGTCTTGATTCTTGTTTTTAAAATATTCATTATCTGTCAGACGTCACAACACACCCGTACTTTCCCTATTTATGTATTTTATGTTAATGTGTGGGAAAATATATTTCACTTTCATGGTGTATAATCCGATTCAATGTCAAAATAATATAGATACTCAACCCACCTCCTCATTCAAAGATTTAGGTCTCACTGAGAAATGATATACCTGAGGCTCTTGTGTTCTCTATATACCACAAAACTATCACCCATTAGATAGTGTAACCAAAATCATATGTTATATTCCACGGATACTAACTACAAATCGTGATTTGGGTAATTTCTCTCATATGGTCTCAGCTGCCTACATCCAAAAGTAACAACATCATACTCTTATATTAGAAAAATACTAAGTCCTAATCTGAATGCATCACAGTACATGGTATATAAATTACTCAAATAAGGTAAAGTGATTATAGGTGTTATGGTCAGCCTCACCTTTCAGCTCTAGAAAATCTCTCTCAGAAGAATCAAACAAAAAAATCCATCGTTTTTTTAAGCCTAGAAATTGGTGCTACCAAATGGGGAAAATCTTAAATAAAGTATAGATAATAACCTCATAAATTTAGAAAGCTCTGATTCATTATGATGGTCATGGGTTGTTACCAAAATAACATGGTTTTGAATTCCTATGGGTCCCCTTAAAATAACTTCACTGAGATGAAATGTCCTATGAAGTGGACAATATTAATGGAAACACAATATTTTTTAGCTTGGTATAATGTTGATTATCTCTCAACGTACTTGGGATGATGTCAATATGTTTGGAATGATCAACTATTTACAGGGATTATACTTAGATATCATTGAAAAAATCACTATAAATTAGTCTAGTAAAGGATAAGATATCATATTTATTAAGGCCCTGAATATCATCATTGAATTAGTCAACCTAATTAGTATCACTATGAATTCATAGAATCCATATCTTCTTATAAAAGAAGTCTGAGGTTTTTTATGCTATAAAACTTATATTATGGTAACCTAATCACAAATCAATCATGGAGAAGATATTTTCACCTCTCACATGAAAGAAAATATTATTAACCTTTGTAATAGGATACTAGTTCTTTACTTTCACTATGTCAATCCTCTGATAATCGACACATAAGCTTAAAGACACATCACCCTTCATGGTCTAGACAAATAGAGAACACCATGTGTATATAGTGGGTTGCATGATGTCATTATATTCTGGATCTTCATAATGATCATTCAATACTTGAAGCTCTGTTCGTATAATTTTTCAAGACATGATAAGAAATGGCTCCACTCTAAGCACCAACTTGATTGTGAACTCAATATCTCACAATGAAATTAATCCATATAAAACATCAAAAACATCCTAAATTATTATTCCACTAGAGAAAAGGATAAATGCTTCGTTCAACTATTTCCAAGAGAAAAACATGCTATTTGCGTAATGAGACAATCTGATAGAAACTGATTTTGTCCCACATGACCAGCCTGAAGGCCCCACTCAACATTGTGAGAATATCTCCCCCATCTTGATATAGAAAGATAAATCTACTCCTATAATAGTCTACATGATCCTTGTATAGAACGAACCATCCCATACCCAGAATTAATTATAAGCCTTTCATTTACATCATGAATGGTTCCCAAAATAAATAGAAACCAATAGTCTCTGGAGAACATTCCTTTCATTGTTTTGTATTCTAAATATACACACCCAATGGTCTGTTGATTATAAAAACAACATCTGATATTTCCACATCCAAGACAAAAAAAATTTGCAAAAAATACATATTAATGAATTTTATTCTCTTATATAGAATGGAACACATGCTAAGGTAGATGATACATGAATCATACCTCTTAAGGTAGAAGTTCATTCATTCACGATAGTTGAAGTAGTCTGCATAACATGCATCTAAAATTTCCATCTTCCTTATGTTCTAGACTGACTACCCAAATCTATTTCCATTTCCTCATACTTCTACTCATGCATTTGGGGTAACAGTTACCTTCCTCAGTCAGAACAGCCAGTAGAACTCCATTTTCCATCCTATTGAGGGTTAGTTGATAACCATCCATAATCAGGTGCCTGTTCTGATCCCCTACCACTGATATTCTATTAAAAACTACAATAGATTTTTAAAAGATTAACTGTCTTATAATAGATGTCACACTCGAGTGGAGGGTAAATACACTTTAGGTTCTTATGAAAAAACAATCCACACCGATAGAACTGGAATTTGACATGGTAGTTAGATTTATGTCAACTTCCCTAAATTTTATTCACACTACTATCATAGAAGAAATTATCATAACGGAACATATTTCCACATAAATATGTGCTCCCAGATCACCCTGCTAAAATGGCATAGCCACTACTCAAGGCCTTTCTTAGATTCCCTTCCCTGATGAGTGCCTTGTTTATCACATCATCAAATCTTATCAAAAGGAAAATGATTTTTTTGAAATATGATATTGTAGATAATATCAACTTGGAAACAACTTTCCCTGGAGAGCTCATCAACTACCAAAGATGGCCCAAAATGTATTAGGTCAGTGAAACAACTAAAATAATCCAGATCTAACAAGCCATCTACTGTCACATTTATGAAATCATGATATTTTTCCTTTTTTAAGTTGTTGGGATAAAAGAGGATTTGCAAATTCATCATTAATTCCTTCATTGATTGATCAGCATACTGCCCATCTTCCTCCAGAATATACTTCCAACTCTTGGAAGGTTCATAAATCATATATAGAGCATGATTAAATCTTATAGATGTGGTTGTCTCAGGGTCATTTAATATTTTTGGACATTATTCATTATTAACATTGATTCATATGGTCCTCTTTACCTAATAATAATTAGTGGATGTTGTAGCTGAAACTCTATTTTCAACTGATACATAGACAGAACACTATGAAAAGTCTCCCATTCCATGGATTTTATGGCCTTGAAGAAGCTTTTTCAAAGTTGAACATCCATATAATCCATAATAACTACTATAATATAGTATTTAGATATGATATGAACATACTAATTTCCACACTCATGATGTTCAAATTGAAGATGATAATGATTAATTTTCTCTATAAGAAAAACACACACCTTATAGAACTGGTTAGCAATGATGTAATCCTCAATAGGTGACTATCATAGATAACCACTGACTCCTGGTATCAATAAGAGAGGATTTAATTTATTTAATCAGGAACCATATACTCATTTAATGTATCTAGTGAAATAAATTTCTCATAATGTTGTTCAACAAAAAATATATGAATCACATGTAAAATTAGATATTCCCCTATCATGAAACATGAGTGACAATATATATATGTATGTATGTATGTATGTATTATGATTAATGCATTCTAATCATGCTCCAATCTGCTCCGTGAGTAAATATATTCGAAAGAATTTACATCATAAAACAATATCCTCAAACAACATATGAATCACCGAAGCTGAAATAGCATCAACTGTAAAAAAATTAAAGAAAATTGAAACCCCATCTGAGAGCACTCGTATTTTCTCCCATACATGGATTAGTTACTTCTATATGGAAGATCATTTATAAGACCAAAAACATCCTAGTATCATTTATACCTTTCATAGACAGTAGTGGTGAAGAAAAGAAAAATTGGATCTTTCAATAACACTTTGTAACATGTCATAATCTAGTGCTCGCTCATTTTCTTGAAAAGGGTTGGTCCTGAGACCTCATCCACATGTATGCATACACTAGAGGATACCAATTAGAAGTGGAGGCATGAAATGTATATCTGGGAGGCTATACCTTCTAGTATAAAGTGTATAACCATAAGAATTAAATAATATAAACAAAATAAAATAAAAGTATAGACAAGGTATAAAACAACAATAAAATCCACCAGAATAATCAAATAAATAATAAATAAATAATGAAGTGACAAGATGAAATGTATCCCAATCACATTTCTAGAATAAATAAAATACAAAGACTAATCGAATCAAATAATGACTCAAGCGTCCTACGTCTTTAATGTTATATCGTTCCCAACTCCAATATCTAGCCCATCCAAAAAACAAGTAATCAAATGAAAGGTCATTGTCCCTTGTCTAAGAATCCATCTACATAATATTCATGGGTACCACACAACATCCCAAATAGGGTGTGAGTATAACTCTTTGAATCCAAAACACCATGTCAAAAAACATCTGGTAGATATGAAGTACATGGAATAATGCGATGAATAGCTGTATTAATTAATTAAATAATTAATAAAATACAACAGAAATAGTATACATCTTCATGTCAGGATATATCAGAGCAATTCATATGACCATTCCAACCAAAACAATATTACCATTGTAAAATAACATACCATAGCACCATGACAAAATAGCTCAGAGCATCTCTTAGGATTATTCCAACAACCACTATATAACCATGGTATATTCATGAAAATCTATGTCCAATCCCTATAAGCATTACATCATCTGGGCCAAATCCCTATAAGAATTACCACATCCAGTTCAATTCATTTTAAGCATCATAACATAGGAAATTGTATATCCCACTCTTTATAAGCATTGAAACTTGTGATTTGGATGATTCCACTCATTGTCATCATTATAGAACATAATTTTTCAATTCTCATGTATGAGCTAATATATCCAAATTTCATCACGGACCACAAGTCATGTCATATAACGAGGATATCACAATATCACATAAATAATATAAATGATTAATTATTGAAATTCTCATTTTCTTTTCATATACAATAGTAAATTTTAATCAATATTGATTTACTATTATATCAAAATCAATCAGTCAAATCCTAGATAGTTTATATCAAGTTATAAAAATAAGTTCACATATCATGAAAAACATAAATTAAACCATTAGTTGAATCAATTATATTGTTTATTTTCTCACCCTATGTGAACCCATAAGATAGGTTCAAAGGAAACTGAATCCAATGGAATCTAATTAAAAATATCATTTATTTTTTAATTAATTTGGGAATACATTATGTTTGTGCAATAATGATATTCCACACACATGAAAATTATAAAACCATAGGGTTATGATTAAGATCCCCTACCTTAACAGGGAAAGAATGTAATGCTTTATATAGAAAACAACTATAATAAGGGAGGTAAAAATGATACAAAATTGGTTCCTATATCAAAATAAATTAGAAAAATATACATTTTGTTTTGATATTTCACCGGAATTGTTGGAAGAAGAGGGATAAAATGAACAAACCTAATTAAAATGTCTTACCAGTTATTTCTTAAACAAATAGGATGTCTAAATGGGTGTAGGGTAGTCAATATTCTCTAGGATGATTTCCTTGGGTAGAGAGGAAATGAGAATCATAATATTATAATGAAAACCTCCCACATAACATTTTTATAACCACAAGTCGTGTAATTACATGGAATGTAATGTGCTTACCAGTTGTATAGTTTTTTTCTAGAGTAATAAGAATAAAAACATATCACATAATATTTATTATATTAAAACAACCAAATAATTAAATTGTTTATAATATCATTACATGGAATTGAAATTTTCTATAGATTGATTTTTGTCCCATTTTCCCATTTAATAACCCATTCCCCTTTTAGAGCTCCTCAACATACCAAGAACTCATGTTTACACATAACCCATTTAAGAAGACATCATTAATACAAAAAATAAAACATTAATTAACATTAATTAATTTTATCCAACAAATTATCTACATATCCAAACATGTCTTGGAGAAAAATCCTAAATAAAGAAAACCAGGAGTGATGTAACTAGAAAATGATGAGATCGTACATCATCAAAAAATGTTAATGTAAAGAAAGGGGCCGCTGAGAAGGTGTAATTTTGTTTTCAAATGGTGTAGGTGACCAGGAGAAACTGTATAATCCTAATATCTTTGGAGGTTTTATAACCATATCATTAATATATTATTTGAGAAATAGTTCAAGTTTTATGGAGAAATTATAAGTTCTGACAATCAATTGAATCATTAGCACCACACATTTGGGGTATAGTTTTATAAAATATGTAGTATATCCATATGATGATAATTTTTTAATCCAAAATATTTGGATATAACTCAGATTATGTCCCTTTACCCTTTTTATTTAGTATTAGTTCATCACCCTGAAATCATTTTGCTCCAAAGTCTTGAGTGTAAATCATCTTCAATCTAGAAGAATGCTTATGGTTATTCAAATCATGATCGATTTCAAGATTCATTGGTAGGTTTTCATTAATATTCATTCATTTACAACTCAATGTTATTCACTCTATTTAAAATATAAATATATTCTATAATAGATATATCAATGTGTCTTCAATTTATTTACGATGAACTCTTGTTGGATATAACTAAGGGAACATGGTTATTGATTAGATCTATTGAATCATTGTATTTTTCTTCATTTTTTCCAAACACAATGATGTATGTTTATTATTTATAAATTCCACTTGATTATTACTTCCTTTATTAGATTCAAATAATTTTTTCTGGATTTATTTTTAATTTTTTGAATGAATACTATTTGAAACATATTTATTAATGGTTTTGAGAAATTTTTTAGATTGGATGAATTTTTGGAAAATCCTCTTGGTTGATCATTTTAAAATGATGATTTAAAAAAAATTGATTTGATGCATGGAATATTATTTCAATAATTTTTTAATATAAAAACGGTTTTAGGTTAAATGGATTGGAATGGTTTTGGCATACATGGTTTGTGTAGGTTCATTTTCATTAGACATGACTCTTTTGATGGTGTGAGTTTCGTTGGAAAACTATGTGTTGTTTACATGATGATGACTTGGTATATTGATGTGATGTTCCATGTGAGTATGGAAATCTAACCTAGTATTCCATGTGTGGATGTGTTTATTTTTTTGAATCATTGAATGAGTATAAAAAATAGAACTGAGAAATGTTTGAAAAGAATTTATTTATTTTTTTACATCGATGATTGTTTGTATTTTATATATTATTTTTAACTGTTTCTAAATAATTTATATAAACTGGATAAAACATTTTTTCTAATGGAATAGGTTAATATGTCAATGGGTAATTCCTACCAAGTATAGTATCCCCCCCACTTAGGCACTTCAGTTCATTTTTTGATGGTATCTATGAAGACAACGGTAAAGGAACGATTTATTTATTCTTTAGTGATGCTTCGTGATACCATGTGAATGGTTTTTCTGGTTGGATCTAGGAGCGATTTGGGAGTGTCATGATGGTTTTATTTTGTGTCTTTGTGTTTGGAAGTATTTTTATTCCTTTGGTTATGTCACAAGATTTATTTTTTATACTCTAATATGGTTGTTGTATTTATTATGTTTTATTTTTTATTTTTGTACTCAAGAATATTATAGAGGATTATTTGTTAGTTGTCTTTTGGTTTTGATGTCTAACTTTAAAATGGAAAAATATATACCAAATATTATTAATGACTTTGGAATTTATTGATACCTTTTGGTGTCTTGGGGATGTGGCCTAAGGCCAATAACACCCACCACCTCATCCCAAGACAATGGGTGAGGGGAAGGATGTTAAATATAGTATCAGCTAGTTTAGAAATGGGCTTGGAAATAGGATCAGTTTGTCTCTTGGGATAGTATTAAAGAGATTGGATTTCCATAACATGAAATATAGAGCATAAAAAGAAATTTCTAACCACCTAATGTTGAACCTCATGTTACGAGGATGTTTTAGAAAATGAGTATTTTAGACACTTCTATATGATTTTTCACCTCATCATAATGCATTTAAACGATGAGTTTTTTATGACATGCATTGATTATAAGATATCCCAATAGGGTTTTTTTTTGTTTTTGACAGAAATTTTATATAAAATGATAAAACCCATTGATTTTTTAAAATGATAATATTTTGGTTCTAAAAATCATGGTAGAAACATTTTTGAAATTTGTAGAAATGTTGATGATGTTAGAATACTGTCAAATTATGATAATATATGTGTTGATGTTATAGATATAAATAAATAATCCTAAATTTAATATTGAGATAGTATAAATGGAGTTAATTTGTGATTATATAGATTGAATTTAGATTGGAATTGTAGAAATTAAATTGAATAAGTTACAGAGAATGTGGTATTACCTAATCCAAAGGTTAACCAACATCTAATTCAAAATATTTTCTAGGTATTTCATGTCATTAAAAAGGGTAATATGAATGATGAATCATAGAATACAGACCATTAATTTTAGTTACAAAAGAAAAATCCATCATTATTTTAGTGATATTTTGATAAATAAAAAATATATTTCCTTGTTGAATATGATTAATCAAATATTTTATTTTTTGAGGACACCAACAGTGTTGAAATTGTAACTGAAATATATATATTGGTCGATCTGCTCTCCTAGTGGTGGGAATTTTCAATGCCTGAAATTTTTTTCCAAGGCATTAAATGTGAGTATTTTAAATATATTTTGATCAAATAATTCTATCATCACTTGTTTATAATTTCTAAAAAATGGACTTAATCAGTTCGAATAATGATAATCAATCGGTAATAGAGTATGCAGTTAAATTTATGAATTTAATCATTCTTTCGCCAAATGTATTTACAAGAACACATTTGAATGAATGTGTTTTTAAGTCTTGTTTTAACATAGTTTTTTCAAACAATAATTACAATTATATGTAATATAGATTAAATAGAAATTATCAATACAGTGGGGGTGGTTGAAAGATACATCTCGAGAAATAGGGTTGGATAATGCATGGGTATATCTACCGAAACATTTGGGAACTAAAATTTCATTAACAAGTAGAGGTGGGAAACCTATTTTACTCTTTTATATATATATTAGAATTATAATATGGGATCAGAAAACTATCCTCGACATATGGAGATTAATCCTAGATTTTTCTAATGGGTTTATTTTCTTAACGTCCATACCTGGGATCTACAAAATATGTACTCTTTTTTGGTGGGTAAAATGGCCTCAAGAACACCTCTCCATATGTCAATGGCTATCGACTAGTAGAAAGGATATAATGGTGGAATGGTGGAGAGAATATACCCTCATATAATTGTTACACAATGGATAAAACCATAAATATATAATATTTAAAGCATATTTAAAAAGATAGAAAAAATAATGAGTTTCAAAATAACTAGAACTAAAAAAGTGATAAAAATAAAATATCCACAGAGGAAATTTCAATAAATGGATTCATGTAATGCTGCTATAAAAAATTGAATCATGGTATATGAATGAAATCATGTTATTCAGAATGTACATAATGACTAAAGGATACTCTAGTAGATTCATAAGGTATTTTTAGTCATATTATCCAAAGCACTAACTATATATAAAATGCGTCGATAACATTTAGATGGTCCCTTTACCTTATCAGAACCTGTTATAAAATAATATTCTCTGGTACCAGAAGAAATCCCATGAAGGTTGTGATATTCAACTCTTAGTATGCCACCACCAAAGGTTTCTACACGTAATCTGATAAGTTATCGTAGCTAAACATTGTACATGTATAAAGAGAACAAGAATATATTGGTAAAATAAATAATTTTCCCACTCAGTTTTGAATAAGAAAACTAGAGGGTCTACAATATTTTCCCCATCATAGAAAATAAAATATGAATATTCATTATATACATATTTATTATATTTTTCATCCATGTAATAAACAAAGCACATGTAGAAGAAAGTGTCCATATACCATGAATGCTTGTTGTTGGCAAGACCGGGGTATAACTCAGACATCCATAACCAGTCTAATGATCCTAAAATCTCATGTAATAGGGGACAATCCCTACCTCTCAAAATGAGTGGGATGTTTCATTCTCATCACTTGAGATGGCGACTATTCCATCATGTCATCACATTAACAAGAAATGTGGTGGGTAAAACCCACCATCAAACTAATGTCAATAGTGTGAGATACCATGCTCAACACCTGGTATAATAGAGCATGATAAATTCATTTTCAATAGAGACCTTACCATCATACCAGAACCTCTATCAATTTATAATCATTTTTATAACATTTATCATGATCTAATACCTCTACATGTCCCATTAGTCAAGTCCATTTTTGGTCAAGGTGGTAAAATTTAAATGATTCATTTAATATAACATGAAGTAGTTGGTGTATCCATTAATACCTTTATATTTTATTTAATTTAATTTATAAAATTCACTAAATTAAGAAAATCCATTTATAATCCATTCAATATGATTTCAACCCATTCAATTTACTCAATCATGGATGTTCAAATCATATGTTTCAACTGTTATTTTAGAAAGTGAAATGTTCAAGTAATGAATTCAATATAAGGTAAATTATTGTAAATATTTCCTAGAAACATGTTAAATAACCTTGTTCCAATTAACCATTCATATTGTATGGAAAATTAAATTTAAAATAAAATATGAATTCTAAAGAAGTTATATGGTATTATACACATTTATCCCTAATGTGAATTTCAACATTTCACACCTAAGGGTTGTCCCTAAATTAGATCCAAAAACCATAATCCACTAATCAATGATAAAAAATAATATATCAAGGATTAACGAAAAATTTAATATGAAAAAATCAATTAATTGGTGGTTATTGGGAAAAGATGATTTGCATCGCAAGGACCAAGCTACAAAAAATCAAAACACACGGGTAAAATGATGCTATCACATAACTCAAGGACATAGATGACTCCCCACTCATTATTAATATCAAATTCAGAGTAGATTGGATATGATGTATGAATTATTGAAGCCCTAAAAAATATATAAGATAACCATGCTCTTAAATAGATAAATGGATAAAGAAGTAAACTATGATATATGGTAGGATACTAAAAGAGATTACCGATATTGATCTAATTATTTTGACAGATAATGATTTTGTGAAAAGAGGGAAAAAATTTATCAATGCATAGATTGAATAGTTTTTTTGATATTAGAGAAGAAAACCAAAGAAAAACTCTTGGAGTAAGATGAATGAAGAAAGAAAGGGTTAATATAATTAAAGATGGTAAAATGAAATTTCACCTTTAAAATATGGGGCACATTGTTTGTAAAAACTGGGTGTAAACTGTGACACATTAATTACATCAAAGCGGCATCTCACATGTTTTAGTGCATGGTTTTTCTAACTGGTAACATACCATGATAAAATGGATTGTCAAAAAAATACTACAGGATCACACGGTTGTGTGCCCTTGGTCGCATGGTTTAAAAAAACCATACGACCCCCATGTCTCCACATTATACAACCTTATGTTTTAGGAAAAACATGATGGTTGGGATGAATATCTCTCTTAAAAATGTAACCTAGTAATTTCCTTCTAAATTTAGGATCCATACCTCGAACAAGCCATAGATTCACACAAGACACCATGACTTGGCATCATTATTTAGGCCATTTAGATGAACTAAACTAAAAAAATTGCTTATACCTCTACGAAAAGATGGTTTAGTACAACCTCTCCTCCCTAAAGAAACTTGTGTTCTAGTTTCATTCTGAGGATAAATATATATCCTCGAAATAGAGTTTTAGCCACTTTGTATGTATATCATCTTTTCCTTCCTCCGTTTTTTCAGGTACACTATTGTGCTTCCATAACTCCCATACTAGAGAAACTAACCTAACATAGAGTGCCTCCATGTTATGTTCCAAAATAAACACAGGATACTCCCCAAAGGATGTATCGGCATGTAGAACATCCTCATTAGGATGAAATAAATGTGAGGGGTCTAGATAGTAGAAGTTGAGATATATCAAAGACATCATTCACATATATGTATATATATTTAATTTCTAACTGGTAAGCCATGAGTCTAATCTGTTTCTCAACCTCAAAGGTAACAATAAACCATGGTGCAAGGTTTTCCCAGCCTATGAATACGTCTATGGCCCAATTTGGGTCAGAAACACAAGAAAAAAACTATCCAACATCAAAATCAATAGGTCACGGATATATATTGGAACACCACTAATGTATACACTAAGTTATCATCATGTGATTTCTGATAAGATACCCCAACTGAATAGTCTCTGGAATGATACATGGTCCAAGCATAACTGCCTCCCCTACCCCTAGGTAGTATAATGGTGAGTGAAAATTTCTACCTTATAAGGCTTCATAAGGACTTATCTCGACGGTATCCTGAATGATATTATTATAAGGAAAACAAATTATGGGGATTTATTTCAATGAGGGACCCCCAAAGTCATGTTCACATGCACCAAGTATGTCCTATAATAACTTAAATGTATTCTATGTCATTCCATTTATTTGAGGGTGATAATCCATGTTCAGAAACACTAATGTACACATTTCCATCTCTATTCATTGATCTAACCATGATATATTGAAAGAATATCTATCATAAATGATAGATCATGTATCTCTTTTGAAGGCATAAAATCTCCCTAACGTACATCCTTCCTAGCTCGCAAATCGATAAGTCTCTCACGTAGCTAAGAAGTGTGTCACCTTCGTCAATGAAAACAAACACTGTATCGTTTCTATGACATGATGTAGGTAAACCAATCATAAAATCACAATAAACAAAATCCCTTTTCCACATGAAAAAATGCAATGGCGTAGTAGTCCATCAAAATGTTTTTGTTTTTCTATCACCTACTGATAGATGGAACATTGAGTGATGAAGTTGGAAATCTCCCATTTCATACGTTGGCACTAATACCAGCACTGTATATCTCGATATATTTTGGTGACATCAAGTTAAATCATTCTTGATAAATCATGGAGTTCATAGATCAACTCATCATTGGTTTTTTTTAGACCCATAAACACCCATGGAATTGTAAAATTACACACTCATCTATGTTCCAACCTAAATAAACATCATTGTATGAGACAATTTCACTTAGTAAAATTCCATCAGTATCTGATATTTATCTCAGTCATAGATATTCTAGAAGATAATAAGTTATCACTAAGGCCAAAAGGATATTCTATCCATGGTCCTCTTTAACCTCAATGTGAAACTCTAAGAACAAGTCGATGAGATTCCATTAACCACTGTACTCCATTACATCTTTTGTTTGATTATTTCAACTTAATGAATCATCTACAACATTTCCATTACCGGGTATGTTGGAAATCTAAAAATGATGCAATTATAGGTACTCAACCCCCTTTGGAGGTTTGAGATTTATATCCCATTGTATAAAGATGTACTTGAGGATTTTCATATCATTGTACAAAAAAAATTTCTCTCCATGTTGTTATTTTCTCCAATATCATAAATCAAGGAAAAAATTTGTTGGATCGTGATCAAGATTTGAGTAATTCTTCTCTTGAGGCATCAAATTACAATATGCATAATTGAGAAATTGCTCATCCTGCATCATAAAAGTTCTAAGCCTGGTACCTGATGCATTATAGTATGTAGTACAAATCCTTTTTGGCTCTAGAAGAATAAGTATTGACACTTAATCCAATCTAAATTTTAACTTTTTATGGGATGATTCACATGATTTTTACCATAAGAATTTGACACAATTTTTTTCAATCACATAAGTAGCACTATATGACATCAGATATCTTGGATAAAAAGTATATAATATCTGGATACCCATAAAATACTATGAATATCAAATAAATTCATGAGATTGTTATAGAGAAGTAAATATATTACATTCTATGGGTCTACCAAAACTCTTACATCCATGATGATATGACCTATGATGTGAATTTTTCTAATCTTATAGTGGAATTTAATGTGCATAGAAAAGAGATTGTGGTATATCAGTGTATCCAACATGACCTCAAGATGGTTGGCATGGTCATGCCTAGAGCATGAGGGAAATAAGATAAAATCAAAAAATACTACCACAAATGAATATATATATGATTTGAATACCTGATTCATAAGATCTGTAAAGATGGAATGTTTGTTCGTGAGTCCAAACGGAATAAGCAGGTAGTCTTATAGACAATACCAATTTTTTGAATTCTATGTGTGGTATGTCCAATGTACTAAAATTCACTAGTTGATAATTTTAAAAAATAAATCTTTCAAAATGCTTTCCCTCCACATATATGGTCAAATATTTTATCTATTCTATGTAGTGGACACTAACTATTTAAAGTGAGATGGATCAATCAATGGTAATTCACACAAAATATAATTGCACCATTTACATTGTTGGAAAATTGGACTACTTAAACCGAATAAGAAGTGTTGGGGTATATGAAGTTTTGAGCCTCCAGATCACCCAAAAACATATTGAGCTCTAGAATCTCACTATTTTCCATAGTATAATGAGTAATTGTCAATGGTGCTAATCCTAGAACTAGATTAATAGTAAATTATTCCTATCTTTTTGTAGATAACTTAGGGAAGTCAACAAAAAATGCATCCCTCAAATGATCCACTACTGGAGGAAAAAATCACTTCATAACCCATGGTCATCAATGAATGGACTTCCAATCTGTGTTGTCACATTTCCTATTCTATGTTTCTAGGTCTATATCATGAGACATTCACATCCAATTCTCTATTATGCATGTGTCCACTGCCTACTTGTGATGTGAACATTACACTATGATGATAGTAGCCTATATGTAATCTATTGGGTACTAAACAATCCATCAATTTGATTACATAAATCATGTCATGTTGAAGATGAAAACATTCCATATGATGGGGTATCCACCTTTCTCAAGGGGAAAGTCCTTACAAAAAAACAACCACTAACCGAACACCTAAAAGGGTATCTATCATCATAATTACATAAGATTTCCTGATATTGAGGCCCAAGCTATTGCTGATTTCCCCATATATAAATTAGTGAAACGTGACTTTTTCAATTAAATAAGACACTAAATTAGATAATGCTAGAATACTAACTCATATTATGAAGGTTTGGTTCTCTTCTCCCTTGGAATAGGTTGTACATCATGTAACTATATTATACCATATCCATGAGTCACTACTAGACTACCCGGAACATTATTGCTCATCTCGTGTAGAGTATCATGAGTCTAACTACCCCTGCCTAGATAGCCACCTTCGCTAAAGTAGTTGGTTGTATTCCTGCTGCCTCCCTATCATGATACCACTATCCCCTATCATCAATGTGGGGTATACGTAAATAAACTCTTAAAACTATTTAATGGAATGGTCCTGTATAAATTCTTAATATGGCCCACCGTTCTGTATCTTCTTTATACTAAAGGTTCTCGTAAGCATTGGGGCTTCATTGTAATAGTATTCCTTCACTGGTGAAAAATTAGAAAGATTTCGATATGAGGATCCTGATAGCTATTAC
Source organism: Viscum album (assembly GCA_963277665.1). Taxonomy (NCBI): domain Eukaryota; kingdom Viridiplantae; phylum Streptophyta; class Magnoliopsida; order Santalales; family Viscaceae; genus Viscum; species Viscum album. The sequence continues at coordinate 283,835,107 of OY728164.1, read as the reverse complement.
CTTTGCATTTAGCCTTAAAACATATTTTCACCCTTCAGAAGAATCAATTGTAGCTATAGGTTCTTAATCTCTCTCAATTTCACCATTATCATCCTACATGATTTTTCCTATAATAAGCTCATGGATAATGATTTTATAAATAGTGTTCAACTGGAACACATTGAACTATGGTTGAATGTTGTAAAAAAGACCATCCTCGAGTTTCCTAGTGGTTATAAGATCGTCTCCCATTATATTAGGAGAAATCTAGTATAGCTAAGTAAAACCAACATAGATTTCCACAAAATAAATTCTTCCCTACTAAAGGTTCATAAATTCTATATCTTTATAATCCCTAAGAGTTTGGGGAAATAAATAGTTATAGAAGGCTGTCAAAAATAATACCCTGATCATGTTTGTATGCTGATCTTCTTAGGTGATAACATACAACCACATTGTTGAAGAATCACATATCATATACAAGGATAATATGATCCACCACTCTAGATTCATATCAAGATGGTCAAATAAGTGAATGGATTTGAGCCAAAAATTAACATTGTGTGGTTTTCCCTCCCCTGTAAAGGTGGGATGATGTTTCTGCACGAATTTCCATGTCAATTATTTCATTCCTAGGGAAGGTTGAATAATACCTTGAATATTATATAGTAAATGATTAAATATGTCTTGGATCTAGGTTTTTGTGTTGATTTTATCTATACAAATAGGTTCCATGTGTGGAACTATAGTAGGGATCACAGGTGGATCATGGGCCGCCACCATAGGAACATGTTTGTCGCCTCATTTTGGGCATATAAAAAGATGATGTCATACTGACATGATACTACAATTCCAAACGCATTCCTCTAAATTTATTTTATCATTTTAATGGTTTTTATTTTGAAAGGTAAGAAAAATGTAGATCCTTCCTATATAAATGATCACACTCAACCACCTAAATAAATCTCAGTATAGAAAATAGATTATACAATAGCTGACCAAAATAACATAAGAGATACCGCAACACCCACTACTAAGGCCAACATTCTATTTTTTTTCTCTTTCATAAGAAAAGGATAATTAATTTCACTTCATAAGTCATATTACTTTTAAACATTTGATCAATTGAATATATAAATTACATTAGAACTATAAAATTATATTAATTACCATTTTGATCCATAAGGTTCCATACTCTTTTTGAACAAAAATATCACATCCTATTTACTCAAAACATAACACATTCCAGCCCATATGATCAATGGTCCAAAAATGAATAATCTATAATTAACTTCCTAAGGTGTTTGATTTAATCTATTTAGGAAATAATTGTTATGAGATGGTAGAGATTTTTTTTGTCAATTATGTTACATGATCCCTGTAATTAGAATCATCACAATTCAATACATTTTCAAGGAACTAATAATATGCTTCATGAGAATGTATGGTGAAAGTCATAATGACAGGGAAGAATGAAAGGAATATTAGTCTTATTGTGTCTATGATGATGCATGTACAAATTCAAAGCCCTCAATTCATTGGTCCTAGGTAATGATGTAATCAATATAATCATTACAATAAAAATAACCTCATAAAAAAGTTCATCAACCTATAGTGAAGTCATATAAGCAATAAATTCCACAATCAATTATAACAATTTCCCATCCCATGTAATATGGGTTTTCTCTGTACATGAGTAATCTTTTTCTAGGAATATCATGAATTCCAAATTCTATTAACTCATATTATTCGATATAATTCTTAAATAGTGAGACAAAGGGAAATTTTACCTCTAATACCACTCTGGAACATCCCACCCTATGATCCATATAACATGTTCCCCGATCTAGAGGATCAATTGGCCTAAATCACGACAACTTGTATTCTATAGCGTGCAGACTAGTAGAATTGGTTTAATGGTGGTATAGTGGGGAGACTGTACCCACATATTAGAGTGGAATTTTGGATACAATAGTAAATATTCAACACCATAATAACATATGATAAAACTAAATAAATTGGAAGTATAATATTACATAGAAATGAACAAAATATATTAATACCAAATCCACATAGACAATGTCAATACATAGATGCATGGAATGAAAGTTTACAATATGGGAATAAGGGAAATGTATACAATCATGAAATAAAAAAAGTGATAAAAATTAGAAAATAAATATGCCCAAGAATTTCGAGCATATACTCAATCCTCTACTCCAAAAATCCATCTATATAAAAAATGTATCAATAATATGATGTATAGACATTGGACTACTCAGAACCTAGGTATAGATAATATTATCAAGTACCAAATTTATCCTTAGTAGGGTGTCAGATAAAAATATTGGTTGTCCAACCCAAATGGTGTCTACCATTAATTCAAGAATTTAACATAATTAAAAAGTGTGTGGGTATAAAAATAATAAGAAAAAATGTTGAAATAAATAACAAACCCACTCCAGTTCCTATAAGACACCTGGAGGGGAAATGTGCTTCATCAGATATCTAAAATGATTATAAAAGTTGTCTATATATATAATATTTATATATTTAGTCCACCTATATGAACCATGTTCGTGTGATTATAAGTCACTATATAAATGGAATACTAGTTTCTGGATGGAATAGGGATAACTCAGACATCCATAACAAGTTTAATGATCATATAAACCCAAGAAACATGGTACACGCCCTAAATCACATAATTTTGCGGACAAAAAATACTCATCACATGATATGGTTAGTGTTAAATTATGTCAACACACAAAGAAGGAGGGTAGTTTTTCAAGCCTAAAGTGCAAGTTGTCTCAACGGTGTGATTCATCATGCTCTAGAGCCAATGTAATGGAGTGTGATACTACCTTTATCAATATATCCTTTTCCATTGTACTGTAATACTAATAAAGGTGTAATCATATTCAGAATATTTATCATGATGGAAAACCTCTCATATAACCCTTTAATCAATTTCAATTTAATTCATGCAAATACAATTTATAATACACCATTAATATAACATTAAATAGATGATGTAGCCTTTACACCCTTTATAGTTCATTGCACTTAATTTATTCTACTCATTAAATTAAAAGAAAACATCATGTATATCCTATTCCATATGATTAAAACCAATTTTATTTTCTAAATCATGAAAATTAAATTCATAAATCTCAATGATTATTTTAGAATATGATAATTTCATTAATGGAATTTCCTACATGTGAAATTCCAAGTATAGGTTTTCCAATCACATGGTAGGTAACTATTTTCAAATAATAATTCTTATGAAAATATAAATTCAACTTAAAAACCCATATTAATCATTAAGATGTAATAAAATAATATTTAAATTTATACATAAGGAAAAACTCCCCCTAAAAACTCAAGGGGTGATCATAAATGAGATCAAAAACATCTGATCCACTAAACAATTATTAGCTCGCATGTATCAAATGAATTGATAAATGTAATCTAATGATCTCAATGAAATTTTTTTCTCGAAAAAATTTGGCATGGAATACAACATCATAACTACAAGATATCAAAACTCATGGGTAAAATGATGAGACCACCCACCTCAAGGTTGTAGATGACTCCTCGCTTGATATTGACATTAGATTCAGAGTAGGTGGAAATATTTCAATTAAATGGTATTACTCTCAGAGAATAGGGAAAATGATATCACACCTAAATAGAAAAATTTACACATAAATAATTTGTGCTCGAATTTAATATACTTAAAGAGATTACTAAGATGTATAATATGATTCCAATGGATTTTGATTTGGTGTCCAGATGGAGAAATTCTCTCAAATACTAGATTGTGAGGATTGGGATGTTAGGGAAAATAAAATCCAATAATAAATACTTGATAAATAATAAGTAAAAAAGAAAGGGTAAATAGAATTAAAGAGTAGAAAATTAAATATAACCCTTATAATAATGGGTGCATGGTATGGGCACATGATTTGGCCAAACCATGCAAAAAATATGCTCTATTACCTACATCAAAGACAATACCACAAGATTTATTGAATGGTTTTTCTTTCCATGATCCAAAGAAGGAAAACCAAAGTATAATGAAACTATATATCATTAAATTGTTGTGAACCCTACGTCTCATTGTTTCTGAAAAATCATCTATTCACCTTGTATCCACTATTGAAACCTCATGATCATGGAACTCCATGTGTGATGGTCAACCCAATTTATCCTAACATTTATTCCCATATTGTCTTCCCAAATATTGGGTCTATGATTTGAATGTTTCTTAGTTTCACTAGAGACAATTGTGAAATTATTATGAATCATTATTATGGTTTTTCAATGGAATTCAGGTCAAATGAAAAATGATTTGTAAATTCATGAAAATATGTGTGGTTACACTTTTGAGTATATTAAGTGAGACTTTATGGCATAACATAGACGGTATCTTGATTTTTACCATATTTTTAATCATCAATGCTATTTTTTTGTTCACTAATTTAGATTTATAGAGACAAATATCATGATTCAATTGAATCATATTCCATTATTGGATGAGTTCTACCAAATAGATATCATCAGTATAATCTCGAGATCCATTGAAATTCTAGGAACACAATTAATCCTCTATAAGTGTTATCTCAATAGGACATAAAGGAAGAAACAATAGTGAGTAAGAAGTTTTAGGGATATGATTATGTGATCATGGGTTACTAATCTGGATGTTCTATGGTGATTATTATGATTGTTTTTAATTCTAAAATTATTCATGTTTTCTGTGATACTAGTGATTCCTATTCATTTATGGTTTATCATGTTTTTGGCCTTCTAGGATTACTTGTGTAAATAATTCCTTCTATTTCGATGTTCAAAACACCTTTGGGACAATGAGAGTATAATGATTTTAAATGTATAGCTTGTTAAATAAGAAATATATTGGACTGCGTTTTCATGGGAATTATCTATACTAGAGATAGATTTCATTAATCTAATTCTAGTAATCGATTGGATGATGAAAATTCATGCCCATATAGATATTTATGCACTAGGGGTGAGTTTAAAAATATTTTGATTTTAATGACCTGACCCCAGAAGCCCAGAGTCAGTGCATTATTATGTATCCTTAGCATGATCACAAAAGATCATGTCTTCAACACCAATTATTTTAGTAGCCTTGGAAGTACTAGATACATTCATAAGGTTTACATTACATCATAAAATGGAAAAATACAACAACATTGTTTCTATAGACAACACTGAGATCTCATAGACTATCCCTACAGGTCATTCATAATATACTTCTTCACATCCTGGGAAAAATAAAACATTGCAAGGGGTGATCTTAGTTGCTCAGTAAGGATAACAATATATCATTAACTTTCATAAATAAGCATAAACATTTAAGGAAATGTATAAGACTAAAACAAAAACCTTTTAAACATTTACCTCAACATAATATGGAAAATATAAAATCGAATAATGCCATTTACTTATTCACATGGAAAATATACTAGTAAAATAATTAATTGAAACATCAATATCCACTTTCATTATGATGGAAAACATAATTCCAGACTTTCATAACCACATAGTAAAGGCCTTGTTACAAGACTACAAAAACGTTTTTGTCAAGGCCTTGTTCAAAGACACTAGGTTTTCTCATGAGACCTAACGATGAATCGAGGAGCTAAAGAGGGATCCACATATCACTTACTAAGTCCAATGAATTCCTCATATAAAATGGTTGAAACATAATCTGAACATTTGTATTTAAACTAGCATACACAATGTCAATATTTTAACCACAAACCATGAATGGTATAAAAATAGCACATCCACTGTCAAACATAACTAAATCAATACAATATACAGGATTTTATTATAGTAGATGACCCAAAATAGAGAATAATGAATGATATTGACAAAGATGAAAATAATCATCAAAACTATTTGAGAGAAATATCCCCCTTTTTCTTGAAAACATTTAAAAGACTCACTATTTATCAAGAATTCCTTTAAAATAGTTTTTTGAATCAAAGTGTCCCATACCAATTTGAATTTTTAAAAGGAATTTTAACTTTAAAACATTAATGTCCATATAAATAAATCCGTAAAACCATATTTAAAACATTGACATTAATGAGAATGATTAAGAATAATAAATATTTAAAACATTTTAAAATGATATTTTAGTTAGATTTCGTAACCAAAAGAGAGACACTTGAATAAATATAATTGAGGTAATGAAAACTTCATAATATCATTGGAATAATGGGATTGATGATATACTATGTCAAAGTACATTATATACACCATATAAAAGTGAGTTTTTGTATAACAACAAAAAAGTCTCAATGGAATGTAAATTGAGATAAAACTCTTATAAAGACCGTATCCTTAGGTAAGGATAAATAAAAGGCATAATTATGTGTGAAAAAGGTAAATACACTAAATATTATTGGATATTAAGTGTAAATAAATTAGAGGACATTTACACATATTCTTGTAAAAACATTACCAATGAATTGGATGTTAACTCAATAAATGGAGATTGTGTTAAAATTACTGTTATCAAGTTTCTATTGATGACTTGAGAATTTATCAATGGAGTGATTATGTGTATCAAAAGTATATCCATTGAACGGGGGGTTTAAATTACTACATAAATAATAAATAGTGATTCCACACATAATCATGGAGTAACATAATCAATGAAGTATGATTAAAGCTAAATGAGTGGAAATTGAAATTTGAAAATCCCATTACCAATTTGATAACTTACATAACATAAATCCCATGAAATATGGATAATAAAATGAAGATGTAATTACTCATAAAAAACTATATTACACAATGAATATAATCATTGGGCAGTACATACACCACAGAAAAGGAAATAGTGGCAGTATGGCATAAATCTCACAGAAATAGGATGTGAGATGAAAACCATTATTTCGTTGTAATCAATCAAGTCATATGGAAAAAAGTTATTTTTATCCAAATCATTCATAGAATACCATGAATATAAAGAGAATCATGATAATATATATCAAATGGAAGTACACAATATACCACATGCTATAAATAAGTGGATAACAATGGAAATATCATAGAATTAAAAGTGAGATAAGAAACCACTTATATTGTAATTTTCCTTGGTCGAGGGTAGGTTAACCTCATAGATAATGCTGAAATAATTGTTATTAAATTATTCAAGAATCGTATAATTTAATATGATATAATATATGATCTTTTAATAATGAATTGTTAAATATATTTTAATATTATTGTCATCTCAGGTGTTAACTGATTCATTTTCTTTTATATGATTTGATTCAAAAGTAGTGTTTGTTACAAATAGGATATATATTATTCATTTTCAGAATCATATTATATATTTAAAAATTACTTTTAATCATCTAATGAAAATTATTCTTGAATGGGTTATGATGGGTAATGAATCTCATAACGTTCGTGGAGACGGTAATCCGTACATACGCACGAGCAACAATATAATTATTTTGATGTTAAAATAATATATAATTGGATGGAATATCATATATAAAAAATCATTATAATGTTATATTTGTTATTCAAATAAATTAAAAATTATTATTATACCCATACAAATAATAATTTATTGAATAACAATTACACCACGACATGGAGATGGTAACACGTACGTACGCACGTATGGTGACATGTCATTCAAATGATGGATAAAATTATGAATATGGTTGTTCCATATTTATAATAACATCACATTATATATAATATATTTTATTTATTATTTTAGAGTGGAAACAACAATGAAAGAGGATTTGGAAGAATAAAAGAACTTGAAGTAGGTGATGAAATATTTACCTCTTCTTTAGGTTCTTCCATTTGATTTGATCAAAAGGACTCCTTAGGATGGATTTTTGACTAAATTATGGCTCAGGGATGAAGGGAGGACAGTTGAGAGGGTATTTGGGGAGTGTTTGGCCGAACCAAATGGCTTTGACTGTGTGAATTAGAGAGAAGGGGGAGTTCCCTTTTATAAGAGGGGTGAGGGAACCTTATTAAAAGCTAGAAATATAATTTTATATTAAAATCATATTCGGTTTCTAATGGATTAAAAATTAATTATTTAATGTCTAAGGCAGGGATGGCTTGAAATACACTCAACCAATATGTTTTATACTGCTTTGAGTCAATATATTAACCTTATCTTTTAGATTTAACTCTTAGATAAATAGTTTGACATTTACCATGTCTCTTTGTATTTTTATATCCTATGTTTAATAAACATAATATTTACATCCAAGAGAACCCCAAGTGGTTATTTAATGATACAAATATCATTATATAAGACTTTTGGGTGAACCATAGGTTTTTAGGAATTGAATATCAATTAATTATATAATATTTGTTTTAAAAACTCTTTAATGTCAATTTTAAAACTATTTTGTATTTAGTTTTTTCTAAATTCATAACAGCATTATTAAATCAAGAAAATTTCATATAACCAACCATAATAGGTAATATTAACCTATAAATCTTCGTAATTAACATAAATACTAAAATTACATTTATTTGGATATTTATAATATCAATTATTTTAATCTTTCATTAATAATGCAATTACTGCATTATCATTGTGTCATAGATTAATTTGAATATATATTGTCTAAAAATACAAATAAAATTCCATTACTTAGGAAATAATTTTATATTTATAATGAATATTTATAGTTGAATTTATCTTATGTGTATCCCTATATTAAAAATGGTTTAGTTATTAAACATTGAATTTCACGGTTTTATCTTTTCATAGAATTAAATAATAATAAATGTCCTAATACAATCTAAGAGGACCTAATGGATCATTTTTTATTCCTACGGTTATTTTGGGTCGAATTACATATATCCAATAGAATTAGGATAGGTGTTAGGGTAATAATAATGTCATTTATACCCTTAAATACCCTGTTTACTTATTATAGTGGTAAATAAAAGTAAAAAGTTATTATTCACCAAAAATTATTTTCATCTTATTGAACAACATTTTACTTACTGATATCAACCATGTCTCTCAGATTTCTGAAATTCAATTCACCGAAGCAGTAAAATTTGGTTTTATTCAAATTTGCAAAGGCACCTTGCAGGTGGGTAAAAGATGGTTAAAATGTTCAATAAAATTTTTATATATCTAAAATTATTATAAACTGACACCAATGAAATACATTGAAGTTATATTTTTATTATGTATCTATTTTCACAAAATAAATTTATGTAAATTAAATAATTAGTTAAATAAAAATTCAGTTTTAAACTATAACCCAATCTTTTTCACTATTCATCAAAATCCGATTTTTTCAGAAAAATAAAAAAAATTCACCCAAATCTAATTTCGATATTACAAATCCAAAAGTAAATTCCATTTTGAAAGATAAAATTTATAAAATTTATAAAATTGGTTATTACTATTCATAATGGCTAGTTTGATTGTTTATCGTGTGTTAGAATATCAAAATTGCATACAATGCAAGCTATTACATTATTTAAAGGGAGACTTACCGTTGAACATTGGAATGTTAAATTCGTCCCCCTTTTGGAAATTTTAGCCTCTCAATTTTTCAATTTGGGTTTGGGAACATAATTGAATGCCCCGCATCAGAAAAAGATTCAATAAAAATATCACTTTAAAAGAAAGAAAGAGAAGTACAAAGGTCACCCGAGATAACCCATACTGGGATTCCATGTATGAAAACATGGATATAGAAGATATTATAAATGTCATGATATGATGGAGAGGGATATAAAACATGTTAAGGAGAATGTTGACAACAAGAAAACCACAAACATGTAATGGGACAAACAGTCATTAGTTTCCCAGTAGGAAAATTAAACGGACAATGTTTTTTTGTTTTAAGTTACATTTCATAAAGATGAAGAATTTATTTATGAGATTCACTAAGAACATAAAGAGATATACTTACTTTTTATGTAGAGTTTCATTCTTTAATAAATTTCTACCTGTAACTCATTTTTTTAAATGATGTGTATTCAAGAGGACTTGGTCATACAGGAAGAACTAGAATCAACATTTATAGAATCACATAATCCACAAAGGATAAACTATATATTTACCTTCTTTTTAGAGATTAATCAAAACCAAAATGATTAGTACTAGATTAGATGATCCCCCAATAGGATATTCCATTTGTGAATGAAACACTAATCTTATTTTCTAAAATTAAACCAACAATAACCCAAATATTAAAAAATACCATTCGAAAAACAATTTTCCTTAAAATAATTAAATATAATCCAAAATAATATTGAAACCCAAAACATTGAAGAATTTTGTTATGTAGTCTTCCACGTTAAATTGTATCTCCAAATGACATCGACTACTCGTAGTGTCACGTACTTAAAAGTAATTAACCTAATCACATATTATCTATTATAGGTTGATCATTTCCATAAATAACCCAAATCACTATAAATCCACAATAAAAACAGAGATAAAAAATCCATCATTACTCCTCAAATGAAATCCCAAAGTATTCTATTTTCCAAAGTCATATAGTGTTCCCAACAGAGCGAACCTCTTCCAAAATAACATCTATCACTTAATCACCAAATCATTTTCTTATAATAAGGGTATTCATTTGATAAGACATAAGATCCAAAATCAACTAATCATTGGTCAATAAAATTATTTAATTAAAAATAATTAGTCACTCTAACCATGGACTTCATGTAGTCGAGTGGTAGGTGATAAATCCATTTCACACTCAGGATGTGGGTTTGAATCCCACAACTTTGTCCGACGTGACGAGTTGTCACACGGTCTTCATGTTTCCTTTTTCATAGAAAACTATATTTTATAACATTACCAAAATGAGGTAAATTTTTCAAAATATCGATAACATAATTTAACAACAAATGTTATCTTATACCTTGCATTTTCATCCCAAAATATAATAAATTGTAATTTTCACAAACCCAATGATCATATAAAACAAAATGGTTATTTATAACTATATCCAAATGAGAAAAATATAATTCTTCCTCAAATATCATTTTCACATGAAAAATTGTAGCGTTACAAATACAAGAGAAAATTATTTCAAAGCAATCACATCAACAAGGAGAACTAATACTTTTAAACATTTCTCCAACCATTTATTTTCACATAGCTTCTTCATTGACCAAGAAAATATCCAATTGATTAGGGCATTTACTCGGGTAATGTCCAGGTCCCCGACATTTACAAAAAATGACTATAAATGGATTCTTGGGACCATTTTTATTTTCTTCTATAGTACTCTTCATTTTTCATCAGCAATTCATTACTTTATGTCCTTCTTTCCCACACCTAAATCATTTCTTTGTTCCATTGAGACACATTCCTGGGTCTCCTTCTATATTTCATGCAAGATGGATATTGAGGATTATTAACTCCATGGTCTCCACTTCTGGAGCTCTTATCATTCATCACCATTGTCTTCTTTGTTCGGTCCAGGTGTTTTTTAATATGTATTTTGTTGACCCTATTTTTGGAAAAATGATTTGGCATGAACATGATATATTTTATTCCTATCAACATTCCATTTTTTGTCATTTCCACCACTATTACCACCTTGTACATCATTCTTAATGTTACTGTGACTTCCTTAGAATCCATCCATTAACAAAAACCAGAAACCGTTGTGTGGGTAATAGTGGTCTTAAAATCATTTAGATAATATCATGACACCATATTTTTAATTTGAAACACCTTAGAATTAACCAAGATCACTTATTCTCATCTTATATTAAAATACATAAAATATTTTGGTAAAGAAAATGAAAATTATCAAAAGCATATACCCTAGGATTGTCATAACCAAGAGTGCAGCAAGGCTCGTTGTTGTGTAGTGGTTCCCGTTCGAGACTAGCTCAAAGCGGTGTTTTCTGGTTTTACCCCTAGGTACATCTGTGCCAAAGATGCCTCTACCTGCTCGTATCCAAATAGGGATGTATTTATTTGAATACTCACAAAATCTCAACAATACCAAAATTTTAGGAAGTTCTTCTATACTAATCCTCAATGTCTATCTTAGGGTTATGTGATCTAATCGGATTTTATCTAAATCTATTTTCCATGGTTTGTACTAAGCTTCCTCTGATACCAACTACAACCCCACGACTCCAGAAGCCCTGGGTCGGTGCATTATTACATATCATTGTCATGATCACAAAAGATCAAGTCTTGAAAGACAAAATATTTTAGTATTCGTGGAAGTACATGATACATTCATAAGGTTTACAGTACTTCATAAAATGGAAAACTCCAAAAACATTGTTTCCATAGACAACATTGAGATCCCATGGACTATCCCTTCCAGTCAGTCATAATACACTTCTTTATATCCTGGGAAAAATAAAACATTGAAAGGTTTGAGCTTAGATGTTTAGTAAGGATAACAATATAGCGGAATCGTTCGTAAATAAGCATAAACATTTAAGAAAATGTATAAGAATAAAAAAAATACTTTTAAACATGAACTTCATCATAATATGGAAAAGATAAAATCAAATAATTCCACTTACTTATTCACATGGATATTCTACTAGTCTAATAATCACATGCAATATCAATATCCACTTTCATAATGATGAAATGCATAATGCTAGACCTTCATAACCACATAGTCAGGGCCTTGTCCCAAGACTACAAATAATATTATGTCAAGGCCTTCTGACAAGACACTAGGTTGTCTCATGAGACCTACTGATGAATCGAGGAGCTATAGCGGGCTCCACCCATCACATTCTATGTCCAATGAATTCCTCATATAAAAAGTCTGAAACATAATTTGTACGTTCGTATTAAAAGTAGCATACTAAATGTCAATATTTTATCCACAAACCATGAATGGTATAAAAATAGCACATCAACAGTCAAACATAACTAATTCAATACAATATAGAATATTTTATTATAATAGATCAACCTCAATAGAGAATAATTAATGATATTGAAATAGATGAAAATAATCATCAAAAAAATTTGAAATAAATATCCCCCTTTTTCTTGAAAATATTTAGAAGCCTTACTATTTATCAAGAAGCTGTTTAAATTAGATTTTTGAATCAAAGTGTCCCATAACACATTGAAACTTTTAAAAGGAATTTTAATTTTAAAACTTTAATGTTCATATAAATAAATCCTTAAATCCATTTTTAAAACATGGATATTAATGAGAATGATTTAGGATAATTATTCTATAAAGCATTTTAATGTACTATTTTAGTTAGAGTTGCTAACCAAAAGATAGACAGTTGAATACAAATAATTGATCTAATCAAAACATTAATATATAATGGGAATAAAGGTAATAATTATATAATATGTCAAAGTACATTATATACACCATATAAAATTGAATTGGCATATAACAATAAAGAAGTCTTAATGGAATGTAAATTGAGATGAAATCTATTATAAAGACCGTATACTTAGGTTAAGGATAAATCAATTACATAATTATGTGTGAAAATTATAAATACACTCAATATTACTAGATATTCATTGTAAATCAATTAGAGGACATTTGCACATATTCTTGTAAAAACAACACCAATATATTTGTTGATTAACTCAATAAATGGAGATTGAGATAAAATTACTCTTATCAAGTTCATATCGATGACTTGAGAATTTATCAATGGGGTGATTATGTGTATAAAAATTATATCCACATAAAGGGGGGTGGAAATTACTTCAAAATAGTAAATAGTGATTCCACACATAATCATGTAGTAATATAATCAACAAAGTCAATGTAAAGCCAAATGAGTGGAATTTGAAATTTGAAATTCCGTTACCAATTTGGTAACTTACGAAACTTACATCCCATGAAATATGGATCATTAAATTAAGATGTAATTACTCATAAATAAAAGTATATTACACAAATAATACAATCATTGGGAAGTACATTCACCATACAAAAGAAAATAGTGGCAGAATGAAATGAATCTCGTAGAAATAGGAAATGAGATGAAAACCCTTAGTTCATTGTAATCAATCGAGTCGTATGGCCAAAAGTTAATAACAACCAAATAATTCATAGAATCCCATGAATATAAATATAATCATGATAATATATATCAAATGTAAGTACAAAATACACCACATGAAATTAATATGTGGTGAACAATTGAAATCTCATGGAATTAAAAGTGAGATAAGAAACCCCTTACTGTGTACTTTTCCTTGGTAGAGTGTAGGTTAACCTCCTGTATAATGGTAAAAATAATTTTTATTAAATTTTAAAAGAATCATATACATTTATATCATATAATATATTATCTTTTAATATTACATTGTTTATAATATTTTAATATTATCGTCCTTTCAGGTGTTAACTAATTTTTTTACCTTTATATGCTTTGTTCCATAAGTAGTGTTTTTTATGAATAGGATGTATCTTATTCATATTTATAATTATATTAAGTCTTTAAACATTATTTTTAATCAACTACTGAAAATTATTCTTTAATGGATTCTGATTGGGAATGAATCTCATCGCATTTGTGGAGACGGTAATCCGTACGTATGCAAAAGCGACAATATCATTCTTTTGATATTAAAATAATATATAATTGGATGGTATATAATATATAAAGAATCATTATATTGTTATATTTATTATTTAAATAAATTACACATCCTTATTATACCCATACAAATAATAATGTATTGAATAACAATTACAGCACGATGTGGAGACGGTAAGTCGTACGTACACATGTATGGTGACATGTAATTCAAATAATGGATAGAATAATGAATCAGTTTCTACCATATTTATAATAACATCATAGAATATATAATATAATGGATTTATTATTTTAGAATAGAAAAAAAAATTAAAGAAGTAGTGGAAGTAGAAAAGAACTTGAAAGAGGTGATGAAATATTTACCTCTTCTTCGTGTTCTTCCGTTTGATTTGATAAAAATGACTTCTTAAAATGGCTTTAGGAAAAATGGGATGCCTCTAAGATGAAGGTAGGATAGTTGAAAGGGTATTTGGGTAGATTTTGGAAGAGCCAAATGGAATTGATGGTGTGAATTAAAGATAAGGGGAGTTCCCTTTTATGAGAGGGGTGGGGGAACCATAGGAAAAGCTAAAAATATTATTTAATAATAAAATCATTTTCAGTTTATATTGTCTTACAGATGAATTATTTAAAGTACAATGTTGGTATGGGTCAAAAAACACTCAACCAATTTGATTTATATAGTTTTGGGTCACTATATTAACTTTATCGTTTAGATTTAACTCTTAGTTAAATAGTTTGACATTTACCATGTCTCTTTGTATTTTTATATGATATGATTAATAAACATACTATAAACTTCCAAATGAAACCCAAGTGGTTAATTAATAATAAAAATATAATACTATATTTATTTAGGATGAAACTTAGATTTGTAAGAATATAATACCAATTAATAATATAATATTTATTTTAAAAACACTTTTCTGTCAATTTTGACACTATTTGGTATTTTGTTTATTCTGAATTCATAACATCATTATTAATTCTAAATAAATTCATCCAACAAACTAAAATATGTCATATTAACCTATAAAATACGTTTAATTCATAAAAAGTCTCAAATTACATTTATTTGGATATTTATAATATTAATTATTTTAATCATTCATTCATACGGTAATTACTGCATCATCATTGTGTCATAAAAAAATTTATTTATTTAATGTCTAAAAAATATAAATAAAATACAATTTTATAGGAAATATTTCTAGATTTATAATGAATATTTATAGTCGAATTTTTCTTATGTGTATCCAAATATTAAAAATGTTTACTTGTTAAATAATGAATTTACCACTTTTAACTCTTCTTTGAATTACATAATAATAAATGTCCTAATCTAATCCATGTAGACCTAAGGGATAATATATTCTTCCTAAGGTAGTTTTTGGTCGAATTAATCTTATAAAATCTAATTAACAAATTGTGTTAGGGTAATAATAATTTCATTTTTACCCTTAATACCCTATTTAATTTTTATTATGGTAAATAAAAGTAAAACGTTACTATTCACAAAAAAATTATTTTCAACTTATTGAACCACATTTTTCTTACTGATATAAACCATGTCTCCTGTATTTTTGAAATTCAATTCACAGTAGCCATAAAATTATGTTTTTTTTTTCAAATTCGAAATGCTCATATGAGGTGTGTAAAAGATGGTTAAAAAGTTCAATAAAATTTTTATATATCTAAAATTATTATAAACTGAATCCAATGAATTACATTGAAGTTAAATAAGAATTATGTATCTATTTTGACCTAAAATAAATTTAAATAAAATAAATAAGTATTTAAATAAAAATTTGGTTTTAAACTATAACTGAGCGTTTTAACTATTCATCAAAAATTGACCATTTTCAAAAAAACAAAAAATTCACCCTAAGCTAATTTAGATATTAAAAATCCAAAAATAAAGTCCATTTTGAATGTGTTTGATATATAATATATAAAAAAGTATGTATTAATATTCATAACAGCTGGTTTGATTGGTCTTGATGTGTTAGAATCTCGAAGTTGCGTACAATGCAAGCTATTACATTATTCAAAGGGAAACATACCGTGGAAGCTTAGGGTGTTACACTTATGGTTTTATAAATATATATAAATTATATTGGAAACATTATTTATTTAGAGAAATTCCCCTATTCCAAGTGGTTTGAACATTCTATTTCTTTTTTACATTAATTTCTTTCTCATCGTTTGATGAGATTGCTAGTAGAAATTTTACAACTATAATGAACCAGTTCATTTTTATTTTTCCAAAGAAATTATAAAGGTATCCACCTAAAAAATAAGTGGAGTTTATGATTGATCTCCTACTATGGATTAGTCATATCGTACTTTTATATTATTGGATGTAACCATGAAAAATGGGGAAACTGAATTATTAGTTAGAAGAGGTGGAAAGTTAATGTTTTATTTGACTAAGTACACCTATATAGGTAGTAGCAGTTCTCTTTATTTTGAAAGTGGATAGAAATTTTAGGTGTTCTATAGATTAACATAATCTTAACAATGTTATTATAAAGAATATATACCCTATTTCACACATTGAAAATTTATTCGATTAATTGAGGGGACCCCATTGGTTCTCTAAAATTGAGTAACTTTAATTATATCACCAACTAAAGGTAATGATGAATGATTATCTAAAGATATATTTTAAAAGTAGATACAAACATTATCATTATTTATTTCTTTGGGACTTACAAATTCACCATTATTTATGATTTCATTGATGAGTCAAACACTTCAAAGGTATCAAGATTCCATTGTGTTGGTGTTTGAGGATGATATAATTGTATATTCAAGAATAAAATTGTATCATGAGAACACATGGCTATTGTATTGGTTATATTGCACGATCATTTTCATTATTTGATGTTATCAATGTCTGATTTATTGATACAATAGGTATGTTTCCAGGGCCTTGTCAATTATTGAAAAATGAATTTTTGTAGATCATATTGAGTCAAAAGTTATAAAATAAAAATTTTCATTTTTATGTTTTTGAAATCATAGAAAAGTTATTAATAATATATTTAACAAAAATTACTTTTCCCAAGTGTTTTTGAATGTTTTCGAAGGAATCATATTTTTATATGAATCATAGAGATGGTTCTAAGCTAAAATGAATATAAATGTTTATTTTTTAAATCTAATCCATCAAAATAAAGGTCCATCTGCTACATCAGACCAAAAACAATTCTAACTAGTGTTTAGACTAACGTCTTATTTATCAAAATGAAAATATCAAAACATCCACACAGATATAGGTTCTGATATATCATATTAACCATTATTTAGTTTATTAGATTGAAAAAGTGATTTCCATCATACAATCAAATGTTTATAATAATAATGATTGTAATTGTTTTTAATATAAGGACATAATTTCATTATAACAGTGCTATAAAAACACCATAAAAATAATTAATTTCATAGTCATAGTTTTCGTAATAAACATACATATCATTATGAGATGTCAAAGACAATATTGTTTGAGGTTTTTTCAACCAACATAACAATATTAACCTTGGTTAATCTCTTATAAAATGGTGGTCATTTTCTGATTTGCGAGCTGATTTAAATCACAACTCAACAAGAGTAAATATCTCTTTTCAAGAACATATAATTCCTAATAACTGTAATATTTTAGAAAGATAATGTGCTAAGGAATATGAATGTGGATTTTAAATTCCATAGAAAACCATTTTATTTTTATTCTCTATGTCTTATTATTGAAAAAATTCTAAGATTTTGGGATAGAATGAAAATTAATCAAATCCATCATATCGAAGTCTTATGGAGCTAATAATATAGAGCTTATACTAATCATTATGTCATGGTATGTCTGGTTTGTTAATGATAGACTTGGTACTCATAAATTAAATTGAGGAATTTCATAAAAATGTAAGACTAACATTATAGTGGGATTGTGTTGGAGCCATAATTTTGGACATAGAGGGAAGAGGAAAAGGAAGAATGTGTGATGCCTCGTGAAGCGCAGACGCGGAGGGACCCCGAGCAACGCGACCCCCTGCGAATCCCCAGAGGTGGAAACACCTCACGAACAGCCTGATGTTCGTGAACCGCCGCGAAGACCAGAGGCAGTAATGCCCC
Organism: Viscum album; assembly: GCA_963277665.1. Taxonomy (NCBI): domain Eukaryota; kingdom Viridiplantae; phylum Streptophyta; class Magnoliopsida; order Santalales; family Viscaceae; genus Viscum; species Viscum album. Next base: position 283,816,414 of record OY728164.1, on the reverse strand, counting down.
GCGAACGGCCTGATGTTCGTGACCTACCACGATGTCCTAGAGGCGGTAACGCTCTACGAACGGCCTGACGTTTGCGACCCACCGTGACACATAGGAGGCGGTACCCGTCCCCGAATCCGGTTGACGTTCGTGACCCGCCGCGAAGCCACCGAGGCCCCCTTCGCGTCCTGTGAGTTCTGCTCCATGGCGCCCCTTGCCTATAAATAATGAGCTCCCCTTCAGCTCTCCGGATGGAAAATCCGACCATTTGGCTTCACAGCTCTCGAATCGCGAAGCACCCTTTGCCCCTGGTATCATGAGCTCTGCGAGGTATTTTTGCATCATGATATGCCTTCTCCATGTCTCGTTTTGAGCCTCTCTTCTGAGAGGGATTCCCTTCACAAAGTCTAAGGGACTACGTGAAGGAAGGGAATTCCCAAGGGAACCCGGGCAGCCGCTGAGTGTTTATGCTTCACGAAACACCCATCCTGGTCAAGTGATCCACATGCCAATGCAGGGTCACTTTACATTGCGAAGCATGCTGCTTCACAACAACTTACTTCATGATGCACCTATGCTTCGCGAGGCAGTGCTCCACGAACACCCTTCCACATCGCGAAGCACCTCCCTTTCACAACCCTACACCATGCTAAGGCCAAGGCACACCACTTCGCGAAGAAAATCACTTTTCCAGTGCTCCCCAATATACAAAAAAACTGTGATCCACAAGGTCCCTTCCTATGTACCCCTTGGCTTAGAAATTCCTCTTCTCAGGCGACCCTCCTGGTTTTCACGATGTGATTTCAAAGTCCCATGGCTGACACCAATCTTATCATTGCGTCTCCTAATGGTTCTTCACATAGGCATGCTAACAGCTATTGCTTCTTCACATAGACATGATAACATGGACCGCTTGATGGTTCGCTATGTGACCCTCCTCCAATATGGAATTGCCGCTACGTTCCCTCCCCTAAGGGGTAGAGGTTACCGGTAATGTATGTCCTAGGGGTGAGGAGTAAACCCACTTCATCCAAGCTATAGGACATTAAACTACCAAGCACCTCATCCTCAACACATGACGTTAAACTGTGACCTGACCCCGTGCCCCGCACCCAGGGTCCCCCCCATCTCGGACATTCTTTACACCGCTCATCTCCACGGGAATGGAATCACCCCCTAAGGGGATGATATCCTCATTCATGGAGTGGCGTATGTCCATAGGAGAAGGGAAACCACCATGGTGTAAGCCCCCCAGCCCCTCTTGCGGAAGGTAGCACCCATGAACATCTGTACTTCCCCACTGCCAAGGCCAGTGGAGGGCGCGATAGGGAATGAGGCACCTTCCATCATTGGTCCCAAATCCCTCTCCCTCTGCACTTTTCCGCACTTTGGGCCTCCATCCTAGAGTATGTCCCAGCACCATGGGCAGCCTAACGCCTAAGGCCCTCTTCGCTTCTCACGGACGAACCCTTCACGACGTGATCATCAGGTCTCTACTGCCTGTTGTTTCTCGCACTGAGAAAGACTCATTTGGTATTAGAGTAAGCATCGACCATGGAAATACCCTCATCCAGAATGACGTTAAACTGTATGCCCCTGTCTAGCATGACGTTAAAATGTATGCCCCTGTCCAGCATGACGTTAAACTGTTTGTTGTCCCACATGACATTAAACTGTACATCCATTTTGAACTATGAGAAATTTGATCCATGTCAAGTCATGGTATATTGGAAGATTCCAAGAGTTTCAAGACCACCACCCGTAGTTCCTTCATGTCAAGTTCCACCCTTGTTATCCATGATGTTAAACTACATTCCGGTCCAGCGGTAAGCTGTTGTGACCATCCTGAACTATGAGGACTTTAGTCCGTATTAAGGCTTTGTACGTAGGAAGCCTCACGAGGTTAAATCCCACCACCAATGGACCCCCTGGATCACCTTCATGTCGGTTCACTAAAAGATCCACTAGAACTATGAGAACTTTTATCCATGTTAAGGAATGGTACGTCGGAAGCCTCCCTGAGGTTCAAGCCCAACAATCATTGGCCCAGACCATCTCATTGTCGGTGTTCCAAGCCCCCCCCCCACCCATGTTTACCTAAACTACATGGAATTTGATCCTTGCCAATTCATGGTACATAGGAAGCCTCATGAGGGTCATGCCCACCACCCGTTGGTCACTTCGACCCCCTTCACGTTGGTTCACCAATACCTAGGATGCCCAGTGTTTAATCTCCACACCATCTGGACCAAGGTCCTCACTCGCGTCGATTCGCTGACACACCATTTTGTACTACGTGGCCTTTGATCCGTTCCAAGGCATGGTACATAGGAAGCCTTCCTGAGGATCAAGACCACCATCCACAAAGACCAAGGTCCTTCTTCACGTCGGTTCACTGACGCGCCCCCATCCCGCATGACATTAAACCGCATCCCAATCCAGCGGTAAGCCGTTGTGACCCTACCATCCAATTGTTATAAAACCCCTTCGTGTCAGTATAACACCCCTTCCCGAACTACGCGAACATTGATCCTTGCCAAGGCATGGTATGTAGGAAGCCTCACGAGGTTCAAGCCCACCACATGGTCATTTCGACTGCATCCATTCAATTTTCAATCATTCACTCTGATTCCTACTCGGGCAGCCACATCCCGGTAAGATCATGCCACCGCATTCACCTCCACAGCATTCGGGAAGCCGCCCATGGGCTGCCCCTGATATTGGAATTCCCTCTAGGGGGATTCTTCAATCTGATCCATCCATCTAGTGTTCTGATCCACTGTAGTTAGTGTTCTGATCCGGCCGATCCATCTCCACTAGACATTAATCTTGTGGCATACCCTCTGTTAAAAAAAGTAAGCTGAGGAAAACCACAGATACATGCCTATGGAATACGAGTCCCCGTGCTCGATGTGGGAATACTCGGGCTTCTTCACCCTCAAGATTCCCTATAATAAGGGACAAAAGATAGACATGCCAATTCCCCAGCATTCATACATGTTACTGATGCCTCAATGTGACTACTCCCCCGACTGAATGTTGGTGCCTTGACCGGACCCTTGGGAATGTCCGGGAAGAGGGAGTGTAATTAACGACCGACCATGAAAACACGGTACCAGGAAGAGTTTCACGAACTAAGTATTAAATCTAAGAGGGAGACCTGGACTAGGTGACGAGTTCTGAGGAGGAATCCACGGAATGAAGAACCGACATCCCATCATACCAGTTTCAATCAAGGAGTAGACGTCCCTGAATAAGGAGCGGATGTCGCCCGCCTATGGAAAGCGGGAATGCGGGGAAATACAAGAATGTCACCCCTATCACACCCATGCAGAAGGACACGCGCCCCCCAGCGAAAGCATCGAGAACAGAAATGGTGAACTCGACGTGAAGGTCTTCTCCTCAATATGGATATTGGTAGCGCTCGAGACATCAGTAGATTGATGTGTCACAGGATCTAGATATCCAGTGCCGGGTCGCACCAAGAAAACAGTGGTCCTGGAGTGAAACTCACCAGAAGTTGGGGCAATAGAACGTGGGGCATTCCATTCTATAATGTTGTCTGTGTGGATCCCTCCTGCAGACCATGGGAGACGGAATGACGACGGGGAACTAGTTGTTGATCTATTTTCCTCGGAGTGCAGATGAGTTAATCATCCTGCTTCTCAAGAATCAGGTTGCTACTATAGAGACACGATCTCCGCCCAACCACCTATGCAGGGGCAGGGGCAATACCAGTATAGTCGCTCTGTGTGGCTCCACTGCCAATACCACGACATCTGCATCAACGAGCGTGGGGCACCCACACCCCCTCTCACCATGAGAATTCATCCAACAAAGGGTGATTAACGACCTCATATGTCGTTACAAGGAGGAGGTCATAATCTCAACTCGGGATATGGCCCTCCTGGACCTGGAGGCATCTAGGCCCCGCCATAAATTCCGCCCTCGAGGGCCGCGCAGGGAGACCCTGCTCCCCACCCCAACGTTGAATCGTTTCGGGATCCTTTCCCCGGAACGCCTCAATGACTCCTCGCCTTATGATGATGAGGAAGGTGATGTCTGGCTCAGCTTGGTCAGAGTCCCTATCCAACGACTCCTGGAAAGGGCCCCTACCCGGTCGCGTCAGCACCGCGGTCCGGTGTTTCCAAAGGAGCAGGTAAGCTATGCCCCTACACCGCCTACACTGACTCACCAGACTTGATGCCAGCATTGGGCCCGAACTGAGGGCACCCATCAAGGGGTGTCGATGTCGACTGCTACTATGGTCCAAGCCACCACCAACATATATCAAGAAGCCCCTACACACACTGAGCAGGAACACTCCTACACCTGAATGGGATCGAGGCCCCAGCCGCCCCACGAGTAGGCTGGGTTGACTCTCTGGGTCACAGGCTTGAGTGGTGATCGTCGCAAACCAATCCATGGTAGCGTCACCTCGTACGGAGGTCCTCCCCATACCAACACTCCAGAGACCGTGGGCCTTCCCCTCTCCGAAGTTCGACATGGACGTATGCCCCGTGCTACCCCCAACCCGAATGAAGACCTATCCCGCAGCAGTGATGCGTGGCATGGAAGTCTTTCGCGTGCCCATCACACTGGGTATGGAATTTGTCCTCCTACCCCCTGCTGTCAATGTGAAGAAATTGCCCATCTGGTCCCTCTCTAACATGGGGATCCTCCCTATGTTCTTTCCACAACCGGTGAAGGTCTTCTTCACCCTGGAAACCAAAGGGTTGAAGGTCAGCCTCACTCCACCCATACCAAGCATGGAGGTCCTCCCCATCCTCCCGATGATTCCAACGGAGGCTTCACCCGCTCAGGTGCTATCCATGGAGGACCTCCCAATGATCCCTTCGACATTTTCCCTGGTTTCCCTCGCACCCTGGCTGTCTCAAGCGGAAGTCCTCTCCGCCACGGCGTTAGTACGACCTCGAGACTACATGTCTGGAATCAGCCTTGTCCCAAAGAGCCACATAGGGGCAGGAGGGCGGGTCGCCGCCGCCACAAAGAGAATCCTGGGAAGGCCCGAGATGAGATCAAACCGGCACGCATTTCGAATTCTGAAGTGGAATGCAACTCAACGATGGAACCATCCCCTCACTCTTCCGTGTCATGGACTGGGGCAGGAACAAGGCCTGTATGCCTCATTCTTCCATAATGTGAAGTCCATCGGATTCCCGATTCTCTTCACATATATATCTAGGAGGAGGAAATTGTGGGAATCTAGTAGGTTCCAACCGTACAGTCACCACTTTCATCACCAGAAGCACCCTCTACTTTAACTAGAGATCACAAAGAGCAATTTTGGGGAATGATGGCGGTTGAGTGACAATGGGACCCATCATAGGTAACCGCAATTCCTACGCCCGAGGCTATGGCTATTATCCAATCGTCTCGTGACATTGTGGTATGTTCACATCACTCTTTAGTGGATGGCCTGGAATTCGGCGGCCAGTCAGCCCGTTCGGCGTATTCTCCACCGCCCAGTTTACTATCCCATCGTTCCGCCTCAGTACCGCTACCTGTCCCTCAGCCACCCCCAGATGATGAGTGGGGAGATACGGGGCCAGACCCCAAATCTCAGACTAAGAGTTTCTGGAACATTCTCGCAGTGGACCACTTCCCGGGGAAGTTCTGGCCAGTGGCATCGCCAAACTTCTGTGCGTCGGAATCCGTAAACCTAGGAGAATTCGAGTGCTTCTTCCAAACCCTAAGGGCAACACACATTCATCCTCGCTATCAGGAAGTACTGTAACTTAGGAGCCCAGTGCACTTCGAGGAAATTGGTGATCAATGTCGTCTGGTTGATTTGGTTGCACTCCATGTGGCCCAGTGCCCTGAGTCATCGGGTCGCCACAGCGCCCTCTAACAAAAATGCATTCAGAGTTTCAAGGTACTCCGCAAAATCAGTAGGGAAGCAATCCCCATGTGAAAGTCTGTGGCTGGGGACAGTATGTCACCCTCCTCTTCAGTCCTATCCGATGGCAGCTCGATCCGTTATACGACATTGAGGACATGCCCCCAAGAAGGGTTGCAGTCCATATGGCTGACATAGTGGAAAAAGATGATGATATGGATTTTCTCAATGGAGACTAACATCCTGAGGAGGTACCACCATTGTTGGACCCATTTGGGAGGATTACCCGTCATCATAAGATCATTCAAGGCCTCCCTGCGCCCACCGAGTCGCTGGGACTCAGCTGAAATGCCGATAAAGGTAAGGATCATGTCAAAATCATGAAGCAATCCGACCCATCCACCTATGTACGGAAGAAAGATTAAGAACCCAACAAGGCCGTGTTGCACTAGCAGCTTTCTGAGAGGAAGAGGCTGGTTGATGAACTCTTAGCCGAACGTGATATCGAGAGGTGACCCGACTATGATGATCCTATACCAGGGCAATAGGGGTGGGAAAAACTTCCCCTGGCAAGATGCCTCCGGGAAACCCTGATCATGATACTCTGGTGGATAGGGCAGAGGCCGGAACTAATGGAAAGAGGGAGCGTTATGTCTCGCCAAACCCTCTTTAACGGAGATGCAATACACGGAATACAACTCGGGTTCCCCCAGCCGCCCCGAGGGTCATTCCGCCAGTCACTCCACGATCCATTGAAGCCGATTACCATGTCTAAGAGCCTGGAAATGCACTCGTAGTTAGGGATCTCTGTCAAGATAGGGACCCCACTCGGATGATCTTATGGCGGCACTCATCGCCCGCCTCGTGGCGTTGGAAATGCGGCAGGTTCCAGTCGCACCAGCTGTCAAGCCATATCCCACGTGGGTGGATGATATTCCTGCACCCCCGGGTTTTGGGAATCCCACTTTCTCACCCTTTAATGGAACTGGGGACCCACCGCAGCATCTGGCACATTTTTCCTCCAAGTGTGGCCCCATGTTGGGGAACACGACACAGCAGGAGCTGCCAAGCTCCAATGTTTTGTGCAGACATTAGAGGGCCCTGCATTTGTCTGGTACACCCAGCTCCCTATTGGATCGGTGACTGGCAGGGAGGATCTCTACTGGCAGTTTTTATACCAGTTCAGCTTCACCCACAAAAGACCAGCATCACAGACCTCTTCAAGTGAAAACAAAGGCCCGATGAGTGAGTCGCGGACTTCATCGCCTGATGGAAGGGGCTTACATACTCCCTCTACATGCCACTGACTCAGGAATAATTATTGACGATGTGTGTAGGGAATGTTAAAATAGAACTGGTTCCTTCCCTGATCACCCAGAACTACCCCATAGGGTTCCGTGATTTATCAGATAAGGCTGAGCGCCTCGAGGAAGCTCGGAAATAGGCCAGGCAGGCACGTCTACTTCCCCCTGTGATCCCATCCATGAGGGATTCCAGATCCGAACCCGCCACGGTGTCCCAAATAGAATCCCCCAAGTATCTAGAATTACTGCCAGTGGCACCGGCCCCACAACCCCGTAGAGTCCCTCCACCTCAAGCACATGCACTTGCCCAGAAGTGATCACCTTAGAACCGACAGGTTCCCCCCGCACAATGCACTACCACCACCTAGGCGGGACAATCAGGGTCCGCCTCCTCAGGAGGTCCCTCCGGCCCCTCGTTAGGACCAGGATCCCAGGGCCACCTATCCGAAAATAAGGCATGAGACTTACTCATTCAACGATAATAAGGTCCTTGGCTACTTCTAAAGTTCTCTAGAGTAAGGGATTATACGCTTACCCAAGTGCAGAAGGTTGTGAGAGGCGAATCACACTGATCGCGCCAACTACTACCCCTATCAACAGATTCTTGGAGCAGACCCTCAAGCAGTGCTATGTGTTTAAAGACTGGCTTCAAGACCAGGTCAACAACAACATAGTCAGGGTAGGTCTGGCCCCGACACAAGTGGCGGGTGTCTTCGAAGGGTAAGAAGTCGGTAGCGACAGTGAAGGCAAGTGGCAGCAAGTTCCCAGCCATGGGTCCCAGATGTATGACGACTGGATGGATCGTAAAACCATCGCCCGTGCCCATGGCATCATTTAGGAATTCCTGAATCAGCCGGAGCCTTCAAAAGGAGCGACTAGTACCTCTGTGTCGTCATCACATCCGACCACTTCCCAAAAGGGCAGGCAGCGATGACGCAAGAAGAAGAAACGTGCTCCACCACTGCAGCCTCCATACCATACTCTTGGTGATTTCATGCCCCCTAAGATGGGGATTTCACCCAGAGTCCACCCTGTGGTGGATGATTCTTTGAGCGACAGTTAGGGGTACACTTCAGTTAATACTATGGAGCTGGTGAATCCTTATATGACTCCCGACGAGGGGGTACTCCAGGTGAACCTCCCTAAGCTCCCCAGCCGACGTCAACATCAGCAGAAACGCAACCACATGGGTCATTGAGGCGCGACAGCGGGCGCTTTCAGTCGGGCCATGCATGCTACTGAAACTAGATAGCAGGCTCAGTGCAGAGCTCAGCACACGAAACCTCATCTGGTTCCCTCAGATCTACCTCCACCGCCATTTGTGCTACTAGATCAGGGAGAGCTTCCTCGTCCATACCAAAGTCATTCTTGCCTAACAATATGCTAGTATCAATTGTCCGGTCCTCATCCGGCAGCTATTCTTCAAGAATCAACCAGCATGCAACGGGATGTACCCAGTACTAGCCAGCTACCAGTCCGGCTGGAAGGGCCCGCTATGCCTCCAACTGCAGAACAACCTCCTACAAGCAGAATCTCACATTTTGCTCGAAAGTATGATGTTCTAAAACACATGGCCGACATTCCAGCAAGGCCTTCTATTCTTGAGGCTCCTCTCCTGTCGTCTGAAATGCGTGAAGCACTTGCTGAGTCCCTAAAAATCCCCCTCCAGTTTGAGAGGGATGTATCATTTGCAGAAGCCTCCCATGCTGAGGTAATTGATAATGTCGAAGGCCAGGTGGTTATCACATTCTCCGGTGAAGACGAAGACCCTCCCATACATGGGAATATACGCCCTCTGTATGTCACTGGATAGTATAATGGCGTGGATGTCCACTGCTGTCTTATTGACACGGGTTATGTGATTAACCTAATCGCGACTCAGACACTGGGTAAGCTAGGTTTGTCTAAGGATGATTTTACTCCCTCCAAACTCAGAATCCAGGGATACGATAGGACCTATCAATACCCAGTCGGCAAGATCTGTTTGAATACCTAGTTCGGTGGCCTAATTTCCAGTATCGAGTTCATGGTTATCTCCCAGGACACCGCATACAACGCATTGATGGGCAGGCCATGGCTCCATCTGCATGTAGCGGTCCCTTTGTCGTATCACCAGTTCCTCAAGTACTCCCTCAATGGTTGGGTAGGCATGCTCCAAGGAGATGCGTCTCCTTTCACCTCTTGTGAATCCCACTATCTGGACGTCGATTATTACAAGAGAAAGGATAAGAAAATCCTACCAAGTGAGGATAAACCCGCCCCGGTCACGAGTGATACTTGGGCCCACCTGGAAGATGCCTACATCTTCCGGATCGATCTTTTTGAGGCCACAACCTCCGACATGGGGCCATGTTTTGTTGTTTCGGGTACAAGATGAAGGCATGTTCCCATGTCCATGTGACGGAGGAAAACCCCCAATTAATCCTACACCGACCAGGCTCAGGTGATCTCGGAACCTCCTACTCTTATGCGGTATTAGAATTTCAGGATTATGGAAACGGAGGTACGTCATACGTGTCTCTTCCACTGGGATGGAATTAACCATCTCAGGAAGATGAATCACTACTTCTTAGATGTCATCAAACGTGGCCCCTAGGGCTGAAGGCCTGATGAGATAGGATCGACTACCTTCATTACTATGGTCTCAGCGGCGCATGGGTCTCCTGATATGATGGCCACTGCTGCCCAGGCCAGTACCAGCTTCCTGTCACGGTTTGATAACTCAGAAGAAGCTCCCCCTACGGTAAGTCCCTCCACGGGTCGGGAAGAGGATCAGGAGGATGCTCCCCCCGCCTTTGAAGATGGATAATCTACCACGGTTGATGAACTGGTACAGGTGAACCTAGGTAGCGAGGCAGATCCGAGACCCATATTGATCAGTGCAGCCATGCTCCTCGAGGAGCAGCAACAGTATGTGGACTTTCTCAAACAACACCATGATGTCTTTTCCTAGAGTTACGACGAGTTTCTAGGACTAGATCCCCAGGTAGCTGTCCACCACCTTGGTCTCCCGAAAAACCATCACGGGTTTAAGCAGCCTTCTAGAAAGATGCACCCTTCTCACGGTTCCATGGTTGAGGCCGAAGTTGACATGCTTATAAAAGACAGCTTCATCATGGAAGTCCAGTACCCCAGGTGGCTTGCCATCATTATTCCAGTCAGGAAGAAGAACGGGCAGATCAGAGTCTGTATTGACTTCTGTGAGCTCAATCGCCACTATCCGAAGGATGATTTTCTCCTCCTGGTGACAGAGTTTTTGATTGATGCCACGACCGGATTCCAAGCCCTCTCCTTCATGGATGGGTATTCTGGGTACAACCAGATCCAGATGGCCCCCGAAGACGAGGATCCCACTACCTTCAGGGATCCCCAAGGTAATTTTTGTTACCAGGTTATGCCCTTAGGCCTGAAAAATGATGGTGCCACCTATTACCATTCCATGCATCACATATTCATGCCGATTCTCAGGATTCTAGTGGAATGCTACGTGGATGATTTGGTGGTCAAATATCGCCAATGCCAGGAACATCTCATGGACCTTGAGAAAGTGTTTGGATTCCTCTATTCCTGCCACCTGAAGATGAACCCGCTTAAGTGCGCCTTTGGGGTCACCTCCGAGAAGTTTCTTGGCTTTGTTGTTAGATACCGGGGCATTGAGATCGACCTAGAGAAGATCAAGTCCATCACTCAAATGCCTCTCCCAAGCAATATTCAAGATCTTTGAGGTCTCCAAGGACACTTAGCCTATATACGCCGATTCGTTGCGAATCTGTCTGGCAAGTGTAAGACCCTTTCCTAGCTTATGGAGAAAGGCGTTGCTTATGAATGAGATGAAGAGTGTTGGACCGCCTTTGAGGAAATAGAGCAGTATCTACTCCATCCTCTAGTCTTGGTGCCACCAGTCTCTAGAAATCTGCTAGTCTTGTAACGTGACCACTCTAGAACAGTCCCTCGGCGCGCTCCTCACCCAGAAGAAAAATTAGGGGACAGAGAACAACTTCTACTATCTCAACTGCATGCTCCTTGATACGGAGATCAGATACTCCCCAATAAAAAAGAGCTACCTTGAGCTCATGTTCTCTGTACAGAAGTTGCGACATTACATGCAACACCATGAGGTACAGTTGGTCTCTCGGGTAGATCCACTGATGTACATCTTGAACTAGCCTATGTTAACAGGCTGGCTAGCAAGGTGGGCGGTGATCCTCCAGCAGTTCGACATCTGGTTCATGCCTTAGAAGACCATCAAGGGACAGGCATTGGAAGACTTCTTAACTGCTCATCCAACCTCCGTGGATCAATCCCTGGATCTAGATTTTCCGGATGAGATGATTCTCTCAGTCGATCATGTCATCTTATGTTGGAAAATGCACTTCGATGGTACCTCCTGGAGCCCCACTGGTAGGTGGCTCAACGATCCTAAGCTCAACAGAGTGGGTCTAGGAATCATCTTTATCACCCCGGTGCATGTTGATCTAACATACTCATTCTTGTTTTCAGAAAGATGCACCAAAAATGAGGTAGAGTACCAGGCTCTCATCACTGGTCTCGAGCTGGACCTTGAGATCGATGTGCCCCATCTACATGTGAAAGGGGATTCTGAACTAGTCATCAAGAAGGTCAACGACGACTATGTTGTCAGGAAGCTGGAGCTTGTGCCCTTGCTGGTGTGCACCCCCATCTAATGGTCTAGTTCTCTCATCAACCAGAGGTTACCCACGTCCCTCGGTCACAGAACGGTCGAGCAGATGCTTTTGCTGGATTAGTTGTGTCGCTCGCAGAACCCAAGAAAAGATGATTTGATCATACATGTGGCACACTGGAGAGTCATTTCCCCCGTTACCCCAGAGGACAACGATGGAATGTGGGTGAGTCGTCTTACCACATGAACATCTACTTCAGGGGTCCCAGGTTCGTCCGACACAGTGGTTGAGGCCACTCCCGACTGGAGAGCACCTATTGTTGAATATCTCCAAAATGGTCGCCTCCCGGATGATCGGGTTGAGCGCGAGGGAATCCGATTCCATGCACTGCAATTTACCCTCCAGACTGGTCCCTGTCTTTAGAGTATCCTCTATAAGTAGAGTTTCGATGGGGTTCTCCTCCATTGCATTCAAGGTGTCTTGATTTATCAGGTCATGCAAGAGGTTCATGTCAGTTCTTGTGGTGCCCACAAGGCTAGGCCCAAGATGTTCCATCAGAACTAGAGGTTGGGGTACTTCTGGCCCTCTATGATCGATGATTTTATAGAGTTTTCCAAGAGATGCCACACCTGAAAAGTGCATGCTAACTTCCTGCATCAGCCTCCAGTGCCTCTCCACTCCACCATGTATTCTTGGCCATTTTCGGTGTGGGGACTCGATATCGTGGGACCATATCCACTGGCGACATCTCGCCAGTGTATGTTCATCCTAACTGCTACAGATTTCTTCTCCAAGTGGGAAGAGGCAGTTCCACTCAAAGTGGTCAAGGCCCATTCCATCGTTGGCTTCGTGACCTCCAATATCATCCATCGGTTTGGAGTCCCTCCCGTTGTCCTCACCGATAATGGAACCAACTTCCAAGTATCCATGATGATGAAATTGTACGGCAAGTACAATATCCATTCGAACCATACCTCTCGCTATCATGCGTAGGCGAATGGACAAATCGAGGCATTCAACAAAATCCTCTCTAACATTCTGCATAAAATGGTTAGTCAGAATAAGAAAAGTTGGCCAGACAAACTCCCCAACTCCCTCTGGGATTATCGGATGATGACTCAAAATTCCACCCAGGTGACCCCATATTCCCTAGTCTATGGGGTCGAGGCTGTCCTACCCATTGAGATCGAACTGCCATCTTTATGCACTGCAGTCTATAACCAGAAGGTTCTAGATAATGTGGCCGAAATCCATCTAGCTAAATTGGAATCACTGGATGAGAACAGTCTTCGTGCCCTGCACAATCTGGAAAGACATCAGAATAAGATAGCCATAGCTTTCAACAAGAAGGTTCTCCTTCGCTCCTTTCGGCAAGGCGACCTAGTGTTGGCCCTTCGAGTGCCAATGATTCCCGATTGGAAACTGCCCAATCTTGAGCCCATATGGGAAGAGCCTTATATCATCCATAAGGTTTACCCCAATGGAGCATACTCCTGGGTGACTACAGATGGTGAGCGCATAACTCATCCCACCAACACCAAGTTCCTCAAGAAGTACATTTCCTGAGACCCTTGGTCCTACATGACCATAAACTGTACGGTCTCGCACAACCCTAAACTACACCACCATCTTTAATGACATTAAAACTGCGATATCTTCCGGCAAGACGATAAACTACAAAATGGTCTGAGCTCTATGACCAAAAACTAAGATCTCCCCCATCCTTACTACAAGACCTTAAACTGTAAGTTAGTCAGGCCGTCCTGACCGAGGCCTAGCCTTAGGCCTCCCTCACCGAGGCTTGGCCTTAGGCCCCTTGGCCTTCTCGGGCCCTAGCCCATGTTCTTACACAATGTGTATGGTATAATGTTAGATTATGTTCACATTCACGATGGTTTTTTCGCCGTACCATACACCTCCTCCATCCAGGGAGTCATGTTCCCCGACCATCGTTAAACTGCGAGTAGGCCAGGCCTTCCTGACCAAATCCCAACTATCAGGCCCCTTGATCTTTTTGGGCCCCCTGACCCAGGTTCCTTCCTACAAGAATGTGCATAGAGGTGCGCGATTATGTCCTCACTACTCACCGAGCTGTACACATCCTTGTTAGGGTATCCTTCCCCTAGTTATCTTCTAAAACTATGTGTGTCTTGATTCCCATCCTCATTGGATATGTAGGACCACCCGAATGCCCATGCTTCGGGTCCAGCTCCATCTTTCGGGAATCTTCGTCCCACCTTAGCCCCTTGGCCTACCTTTCCTGATCCACTTTGCTGACCCTTTTTGGCAGTTCACCGATATGCCTAAGGGTACTCTGGTTTAAGTTACCAGAAATGTTGGATTTTACTCAGACATGTCTGCACCCGCTATTCAGGCTCCATGTTTCCCTTCATCAGAGATTTCATCATCTTTCACACCCGGAGGGACCCCCCAAGAATGGCCTGGATACAATGCCCAAGGGCTCTCCTACTGTTACAGGCCAACACCCCCGATTGTTTCGGACAACAAATCGATAAAAATCCTGTGTTGCGAATATGTTCAGCATTCATTGCTCATTTGTTCTTCTCACCTCAGGATAACGCAATATGGAGAGTGTTTCTCCGCCACGGTTAATAGTTATCCTCCATCTCCACGCCAACCCCATTAAGCCCAAAATGTCAATTACATGATTCAAATCCTTCTCCATTTTCATTATGTCCAAGTATAGTTTTGAAACACTTGATATTATTCCTCAGTTCACATCGTTGTGTTAGGAGAACAAAGCCAGGTTAAAGGTGTCCTTCGGGGATCATCACCAACTTCCCCTCGATAGATGTTTCAGGTATTGCCATACGGATCATCCTCTTGTTTCCCACACCGAGTTTAACTCACATGGGCTTAGGTATTAGGTCGAGGTCTGCGCTAACCTGGAAAGTTTTCATCCACCCATGGTCCCAGCTCTAAGACCATTAACTAATATCTCCCAAGAACTACGTATGGCTTGATTCCCATCCTTATGGGATACGTAGGAACGCCCAGACCACATGTCTTTGGGTGCTGTATTAGTTCAGCATCCTACCTTCAGGACCCTAACTATGGGACTGCGTGGTGTGATGTGAGATTATGTCCTCATTCACGTTGGGTTTGCGATAGCCGCAGCACGCACACCCAGTTCTTAGAATTAACCCTCCTATTTCCTGTCCCGCACGACATTAAAAGGAACCTTCAAGAACAATGTATGGCTTGATTCCCATACTTATGGGATACGTAGGACCTCCCAAATATCTAGACATCAGGCCCATCACCACCTCTTGGAGATCTCTCGATCTCCCGATCACCTAGGCCCCTTGTCCTGTCCCTCTCTAAGGCGGGGATATATAGGAATGATATAGTGTTTTTGGAACTATGCCCCCTTTCCCGAGAATCCGCCATCTCTCGATCGCCCTCAAGTTGAGTCCCTCGACTCCTTGTAGTGATTTACCCATGTGTTAATAATACTCTGGTCTAGAACCAAGAGTCTCAGATTTGACTTGGTCATGTTCGTTCCACTTTTCATGCTTCGTGTTCCCCTCCATTTGGGCTTCCATCACCTTTCATACCCGAAGGGACCCCCATGAACGACCTGGATACAACGCCCAAGGTCTCTCCTACTGTTACAGGCCAATGACCCTGAGGGTTTTAGAGAAAAAATTGATACAAATCCAGTGTTGCGGACATGGTCAGCGGTCGATGCTCATTTGTTTGTCCCCATTTCAGGCTAATGCGACATGATTCTGTGTTGCGAACATGGTTAGTAGTAATCCTCTGTCATCACGCCAGCCCATCAAGGCCTTGAATGTTGGTTACATGATTCACTTTATGATCCACCCCATCGTGTCCAGGTGGAATCTCGACACTCTTGGCGTTACCCCTCAGTGCACCTTTGCATATCCGGGGGACAAAGATGCAATACGACGTCCTTTAGGGATCCCACGGTCCGAGCTCTATGACCATAAACTAAGATCTCCTCAGAACTACATTCGGCTTGATTCCCATCCTCATGGGATACGTAGGACCACCTGAACATCTCTTTTACGGGTCCAGCTCATTTCAGAGCTAATCTCCCCCCATCACCTTTCACCTCTATGTGGGCCCCCTGGCCTAAGGTTCCTCAATCGGGATTGCGTACGGTATAATGTGGGATTATATTCCCATTCACGTCGTTTATGTCATACGACACCATACACATTCCCCATCTAGCATCGTCTCGGCTATGTCTGTGTTGCATGACGTTAAAATGCATCCCCGGTCCTATCACACGACCCAAAACTATGACATTATCATCCTGGCCACACGACGAAAAATGGAACTACATTATGATGACCTCATTGTAGAGCACATCACTGTGGGTATTGGTCATGTCCCATGACATTTGTCAAATAATATCATGGCATGATTCTTGTGGCGACACCAGGGCATGCTACCCTAGGCCTGTCACTTCACAAAAAACACTCACCTTAAAAGACAAACAAGATTTATCAAATTACGCTTATTTTAGTGCAAGGGCCACGCTAGCACTCCCCTTTTTCTTGGAACTGGTACCTTACCGTGACACCTTCATGAACTTCATGGGGATTTGTTATCAACTTTATGATATATGTAGGAGTGCCAGAGAACTTCCCTACAGGCCCAGCGCAACTCTCGTCTTCAGTCCCTCGACCTAAAACTTTCCGAGAAGCACATTGTGGTCGGAACCCCTGGTTCCCATTCATGTTAGGGGTCTAAATTACCCCACCATGTGCCTCCTGTGTTTCCTCCCATCAACGGTCCAAATTCTATGACCCTAAACTATGATCTCCCTAAGGGATGGACTCTCCTCCCTCTATCTAATACGTCTCGTTTTGGTATTCAGATGTGTTTTGGAAAAGAGCTCGAACTGTGGGATTTTCATAGGGACATTCCCCTCGTCCCATGACCAAGATTTGTGAGCTCGGTATTTGGATCCTCATCTTCTTCCACATCAAAAAGGACCCTCGGATGACATGGATTCTAGGCTTAAGGGCTCTCCATGGATGTTGGGCCTAAGAGCTCTCCTATCGTTTCCGGACAACGTCCCTAAGGATCTCTGACGACATTTGCGACATGGTCTCATGTTTCGAACATGGCCAATGGTCGACCCTCATTTGTCTGTCCCCATTCTAGGCTAACACGATATGGATATTGCGTTTCGGCTATGTTTAATAGTTATCCTCTATCGTCACACCACTGTCATTGTGGTCCAAATATCGAGCGTCGTGATTCACACATTTACACTACCTCTTGTTCAAGTATAATTTCATCATACTTAGCTCTTTCTCTTCATGCATCTCGGTGCACCGCATGGTCTTGTTAGTGTCATGGGGTCAGTATTCACCAATCGTCCCTTTTCTCTAAATTTCCCCTTTCTGTTTTGTGAAATTCCCACCACTACTTCTTATTTCCCACACCGAGCACGACTCACGTGGGCTTAGTGGTTTTGGTAGGATGTGTACCAACGCATCCAGGATTCTCGTCGTCCTGCATGATGTTAAACTACACTTTCATAACTACTTATGGCTTGATACACATTCTCTTGTGGTACGTAGGAATGCCCGACCACTCTGCTTCGTGCCCAGCCTAATTCTCATTATTGGTCCCTTGACCTGATGTGTTTCCTCTGGGGGTACGTGGTGTGATTTGGACTCCATGTCCTCATTCACATCGGTTTCATATCTACCTCAACACATGCTCCCTGGGATCTTCTATTTCATTCCACGTCCTATCGTATGACGTTAAACTACAGGAGTCCATATATCCCCAATGCATGACAATAAACAGCGGTTCTACCCTGAACAAGTTCAGGATGCCCCGTGTAAATCATGGGATGCACCAGAGCCTTTAACAGAGAGGATTTCACCTGTGAGTGTTGGTATATGAATACACTACCCTTCCAGAACTATGCATGGCTTGATTTCCATCCTCATGGGATACATATGGACACCCTGGTATTTTTCTTAGGGTCCAACCCACAGGAATCATTAATCATGTTCTTCCCCTTTCCGGCCCCCTGGCTGAACCCCTCGTAGAGGACCATGTAACTATGAATCTAACCTGAACAAGTTCAAGATTCCCCAAGATTACATTGGGAAGAAACAGATCCCCTCACTAGAGAGGCATTCTCTCAAAGAAGGAATGATCCAGGATCAATCTGATGTGACCATCTGGTGTACTCTCACCGCAGTGGTGTAATTACATGAGTGTGAGATTCTGTTCAAACAAACCATCACTCCATATTCCATGCTTCGGATGCCCATTATTCGGATCCACATCCTATGTCATGTCTAAAGGGACCCCCTAACGGCCTGGTCCTATGCCACATCAGCTCAAATGCCATCCTGGGAAAACATTCTGGAATACTGGTCATGTTCGGAAGGACCCCCTAACAGTATGGATGCTCGACCTAGGGTCTACCAACTGTCCTGGTCCAACATCTCGAAGTATTGATTGAAATCATTTGTGACGTGGTCCTTTGTTTCAAACATGGTCAATGGTCGACCCTCATTTTTTGTCCCCATTTCAGGATAACACTGTAAGGACATCGTTTCTCCACCACGGTTAACGGTTGTCCTTTATTGTCACGCCATTCCCACAGTGTTTTGAATCTTGGGTATCGTGATTCAGACATACCATTTCCATTTGTTCGGACCAATTTTAGTGTCTATGGTGTTGCACCATTCGTGCATAAGAGAACACTGAAGAAACGGTAATTCGGCTGTTTTGAGAACTTACTTCTCCAGCCAGGTCTCTCCTTTTTTCCAGAAATCCGGACTGGTTATCCAAACCCCATATGCCCGAAGCTTGGTTTCCACTCCTATGTTGGATGGGACGATGAGGCAACAATCTCTCATTTCTCACGTTGTGCATGACAAACATGAGCTTAGAGAATTGTCGTTGGACGTCCATTAAACATTGTAAGGATGCAATGAACCAATGAAAATAGTGGAAATTGTGCATGATACGACATTCAATGAATGTAGATAGTCGAAGAACGAGATTACCATTAAAGGGTTTTTAATTGTTACAGTACCCAGGGGTCGACTCCCCACATGGAATGATTGGCCCCATCAAAAGTTATTTGCAACACCGCCACCCTTTGACTTGTGGAGTCCAGGAATTGCTACCGCCGACTCAGCTCCCGATCCTCTTCAGTAGCGACGGGTCACAGTTCGTCAGCCTCAGCTCGGGCCCTCTCTATGTCAGCATGAATGGCTGTCATCTCTCTAGAATCCTGCCTCATACGCTATTCTGCATCTTCCTCTTGGGCCTTCAATAGCGAGATCAACTCAGATTGTGCATTAACATAGGCTGAGGGGTCCTCCGCCCGGGCCTGCAGCTGTTGGATCTCGTTTTCAGCCTCCTGGAGCTTCTTGACATTCATCGCCTTCCTCCGCTGCTATCCCACACTGAGCCTGTGATCATATTCCCGGATCCTCTCAGCCATGTGATCTCGGATGAGCATATGAAGATGCTGGGCATCCACTCCCCAACGCATAGTTTGCATAGGCCCGAGCGAAGTCTATCCATTTTATTCATACATAGCACTTGGGGGGTGTCATTGATGAAGCACGTGATTAGCTTCCATGATCGGCGAAAGACAATTGTGTTGTCCTCTTCATCAGAGGTTGTCTCTATCCAGTCCTCGTGATTAGCAGGCTCGTATGAAGTATACTCCCGCAGGAAATCATTTGTAGGATATGCTTCTAGCATTGAATCCAGTGCGACATCTGATGCCAGGGTAGGCGTGGTAGGACATGGTTCATCCGATTGATCCTCATCATCAGACTCAACCTCAATAACTTCAGACACAACCCTACTGGTAGTCTCTCCAATGATAGGGAGTGTTGCAGCTCAGGTAGGTGGGGGGACTATCTCCACCATCACCAGCATGCCCCTAGCAGGGATGTCATAAGACATCCCGACTAGCCTTGCCACAGCAGCCCATGCCAGTCGGAGAACTGTATGATAGAGAAGGGCATGAAAATCAGTCGGCATGATCTACATATGACAGAAATGACTCCAGTGGAGAAAACATACGGAGATCAAACTCCTGGTGTTGCTCTAGAGTCGATGCTAACGCGACCCCAAGGCATGGACCTCCATATACTGTCAGAAGATCTGGAGATTCTGGAGGATCCACCTCAGGTACTATAGCCCCACCAGACATAGAACTGGATGCAACAACAGGTGCAAGTTTTGAAGGTCCTACATCACCACCCGCCAAAGGGCGACAACGAGGCCCGCGTACAAGTTCCTCCAAAATGGTTCAAATATTGGTAAGAAATATATGATGTCCTGAGAGCGGACCATGAGGAAAGAAGCTTGGAATTCTACCTTGAGAGCCTCTGCAAAATCATCAGAATCTGAGTCTTGATATCCAACTTCGCCCTCCTCCAATGGGCTCCCTCTGCTAGCCTCATCCTTCCTAGAGGATTCCTCCAATTCTTACAGCAGGGGGAAGTGATTCCCCAGATCGGCAGCTAACAGCTGTGGGGGGACCATCCAATCTGGCATTACCCTCACCGGATCTGTCATTGGGCGTGGGACACCATTGGAGTGAACGTAGTCCTCCAGCTCATCCATGTATTGCTCTGCCTCCGCCGGAGACACTGTGAAACCATCCTAGACCGGACCTATTCCCGGTATCTCCATCCCAAGATGATTCAGGTGTGCCCACATCTCAGGTGGACTGAGGTATTGCAGGTTGACGTACCAAATGTCCCATCCCTCAGGGAAGATGGAATCCTCTGGCATGTCGATGTGGCGCAGCCGCTTCCCCGAAACCTGAGTGGATATCCTGCAACCCCCCCCCCCCAGTGGCCACCCCTCCGGATGTCTCTGCTCTTCCAGAAACACCGGGTCTACTACGATGGTTGGATCTTTCATCACTGCCACATCCTCAGCAGGTGCAGGTCTCGCCGCCGCGGAAGCCCTGACACTACGAGAGGCCCTTTCTTCCCTATGACCCTAACCTCGGGACAGGGGAGGCCCGCCGTCGCCAGCACAAATGGTTGGCTGCCTTAGCATCTCCCTCGGATAAGCTGCCTCCTAGCTGATGGCGTACACCATCACCAATCTGAAAGCAGTAGTGGACGGAGGCAATGCAATTACCATTTTAATGTCCTCCCATGTGAACATCAGCCACAACTGCCTCATTACACATGAGTGCTCCTCTTGATTCACCTCTGAGTAGACCTGTGGGGTCAGCATCTACTGGCACTGGAATTTCCTCGCAAACTGATGCGGGGTATATGGCTCACAGAGCGGCTCACAGTCCACAAGTGGAACCAAAAATACACCTCTAAAGGCCAAGGGATAAGCTCAGTGCTCTTCTGTTCCCTGCCTTTCATCAGTGAGTACCCCCATCTGCAATGGAAACGGGTGTATGTTGAAATCATCCACCCTCCACATCCGGTTCCGAACCATCGGTATGGTTAATTTGACTATGAAGCTCTTGGCTGCGTTCAGAATGGAAGGGTGGAAGTTTGATCCGGGTGGCGAGATAGGGTTTGGGTATTCATAAATCCCCTTGTTGTGTGCTGCAATTCACCCGTATAGAAGGTGGAAGGGACCACGTATTCATCGAGGCTTCTTGCCCTCACTAACATGCCTCAACATCCTGTATAATCTGGCAAGAATCAGAATCCCCAAATTGACCCGCCTTCCCATGGCCAGCATGGATGCCATGATGAATGAGCTGGGTTGCACCCCCATGTTGGTATCCCTCACCAGTAGGATCCTACCAAAGATAAGGGCCGCGATGAACGCTGCTAGCCTGACTATTGGATGTTGTTCAGTGCTGACATTGAAGCCCTAAGTCTTCTTTTGGCAGTCCTCCAAGAGCCCCCAATACATGTCCTCCTTGCCCCGTTGAGCCCCTTTCGGACAAGTTTGAGGCCTCAGAAGGAACTCTCAATCCTCCATGAAGTTCAGGCACTTCATAAACCACTTCTTAAAGTAGAAATCTCTCACCGCCTCCTTGTCCTTTCCAGGGGCCAGTGCCATCAGTGCCGACACAATTCGCGAAATCTGCTATGGATCCTCCCACGCACTCATGACGGGGAGGAACTCATCATACATGGCCCCCAAGATCTGGACCCCTGAAATCTGATGGACATCCCAGAGACTGATACCCACCTCCCCATGGTGTAGGTGAAAAGTGTTGGTCCTAGACGACCATCTGCTCAGCAACTCCGGTATCAGCTATTTCGGTTGATAAATGTGGAATTGGGAGGCCCATGCCACCTCGTACAGGCCCAATCTCCTTATCTTGGCCCCAAACTCCTCGCACGAGGCACCTACCCAGTAAGCCAATGCCCAGTAATTGGGGATGTTTCCGCCTTGGCATAGGTCCCACTCATCGGACCATCCATTTTTCGGATTCTGTAGAGCCACCTTCAGTGTGGTGTGGTATATGGGAGGGGACGTCTCGAGTTTCAGTGGCTCCCTGTCGATGTTGTTCAGATTGTTGTACAAATAGTTAGTGGTGACTGGTGTGATATCCTCCCGCGTATGACCATCGTCCAACCTGAACTATTGTCATTGGCATGGCGTGCTCCTGAACTAGCAAGTTGGTTCATCCCTACTCACCTCAGGAATGAAGACATCATCCTTCAGCCCGAATCCATATAAGGGAAGCTTATTTTACAACAGATATTTCTTTTGGATTTCTTATAGCAGATCATTCAAAGAATCGTGCACTGAGTGCCTTTATAGCATCTCTCCAAGGCCCATACGGTTGGCCATCTCATCCCTCCGGGCGGCGTCTGCAGGCAACCACAACACAACTTCTTGATGGGCCATTACGGTTTTAGAACATGAAAGAAATTTCGGGTCGGGTCGAGGAGGTTATTTGCGAAGGTCACTTGAGAAGCACATGCACAAAGCCAAGAGGCGGAGCCTGGTCTCAGCTTTAAAGATGAAGTTCACTTGGTGCAGTCAGAGAGTCAGAGACTCGCAGTTCGCCACGATGCTCGAGTCATGGTGAGCAGACATGAAGTACGCGGTGCTTCGCGAAGTCGAGAGCGTAAAATGAAAAAAAGTCACGAGAGGAAAAAATAGAGGTCAGCCCCCCTATTTATAGATAGTGAACCCGGAGGTTCGCGGCGCGTCCCGCCTGCGCGGAGCATCACGGTACATCCGGACCATGCTACCACTGTCCGCCCCACGTGCTCACTTCGCGAGTCTGCACTGCGAACCGCTGATAATTTTGGCGATTATCCCACAGACATCGACCCTTGGCCCCTCCGCGGCTCCAAGTCTCAGGGGGGAATTTGTTGGTGCCAAAATTTTGGACACAGAGGGAAGAGGAAAATAAAGCTCGTTCATTTCCTCGTGAAGTGCGGACACGGAGGTCCCCCGAGCAACATGACCCCCCGTGAAGCCCCAGAGGTGGTAACGCCCTGGGAACGGCCTGACATTCTTGACCCACCGCGAAGCCCATAGGCGGTAACGCACTACGAACGGCCGGACGTTTGCGACCAGCCGCGAAGACCCAGAGGCAGTAACGCTCTGAGAATAGCCTGACCTTCGTGACTCGCCGCAACGCAGAGGACGTGGTACCCCTCCGCAATTCCGGTTGAAGTGGGCGACCCGCCGTGAAGCCACAGAGGCCCCCTTCATGTCACGTGAGTTCTGCTCTGTGGCGCCCCTTTCCTATAAATACCGAGATCCCATTGAGCTCTCCAAATGGACAATCAAACCATTTGGCTTTTCAGCTCCCGAATCACGAAGCACCCTTTTCCCCAAGAATCATGAGCTCCATGAGGTATTCTTGCTTCACAAAATGCCTTCGCCTTGTCTCATTTTGAGCCCCTATTCCGAGAGGGATTCCCTTCACAAAGCATAAGGACATACACGAAGGAAAGGGATTCCTAATGGAACCCAGGAAGCCGTGGAGTGTTTATGCTTCGTAAAAAACCCATCCTTTATATGTGATCCACATGCCAAGGCAGGGTCACTGTACTTCGTGAAGCACGCTGCATCACGGAACCTTGCTTCGTGTGGAACCTCTGCATCGCGAGGCAATGCTCCACGAACACCCTTCCACTTCGCGACACACCTCCCTTTCACACCCCAACCCCATTCTAAGACAAAGGCACTCCACTCCGTGAAACACACCCCTTTTCCAGTGCTCCCCACTATACAAAGAAACCGTGCTCCACAAGGTCCCTGCCTATGGACCCCATTGATTGGAAATTCTCGTTCTCGTGCGACCCTTCTGGTTTGCACGATGTGATTTCAAAGTCCCATGGATGAAATCACTCTTAGCATTGCTTCACCTGATGCTTCTTCGCATAGGAATGCTAACAACTATTGCTTCTTCGCGTTGCCTCACTAACGTGGACCCATCGGTGGTTTTCTCTGTGACCCTCCTCCTATATGGAATTACCGGTACCTTCCCTACCCCAAGGGGTAGGGGTAGCAGTCATGTAAGTCCTAGGGGTGAAGAGTAAACCCACTTCGTCCGAGCTGCAGGATGTTAAATTGTCAATCACCTCATTTTCAACACGTGACATTAACCTATGACCTGACCCCGTGCCTCGCACGCAGGCCCCCCCAGATCAGACATTCTTTACGCCGGTCGTCTCCACGGGAATGGAATCACCCATACAGGGGATGATATCCTCCTTCTTGGAGTGGCATATTTCCACGAGAGAAGGGAAACCACCTTGGTGTAAGCCCCCCACCACCTCTTGAAAAAGGTAGCACCGATGCACCTCTGTACTTTCACACTGCCAAGGCCATTGGAGGGCGCGATAGTGAATGAGGAACTTTCCATCTTTGGTCCCAAATCCCTCTCCCTCCACGCTTGACATAGTATGGGACTCCATCCTTGAGTAAGTCCCAAAACCATGGGCTGCCTAACGTGTAAGCCCCTCTTCCCTTCTCATGGACGCACCATTCGCGACATGATCGATAGGTCTCTACTACAACTTGTTTCTCAAACTGAACATGACTCAAGTGCTCTTAGAGTAAGCATCGACCATGGAAATACCCTCATCCAGCATGACGTTAGACTGTATGCCCCTATCCAGCATGACGTTAAACTGTATGCCCCTATCCAGCATGTCGTTAAATTGTATGATGTCCCGCATGGCATTAAACTGTACATCTATTTTGAACTATGAGGACTTTGATCCATGTCAAGGCATGGTACGTAAGAAACCTCCACAATGTTCAAGCCCACCACCCATCATTTCTTCAAGTCAGGTTCCACCCTTGTCCCGCATGACGTTAAACTACATTCTAGTTCAGCGGTAAGCTGTTGTGACCATCGCGAACTATGAGGACTTTGATCCATATTAAGGCATGGTATGTAGGAAGCCTCACGAGATTCAAGCCCACCACCAGTGGACCCCCGGGTTCACCTTCACGTCGGTTCGCTGATGAAGCCACTCGAACTACGAGGACATTGATCCATGTCAAGGCATGGTATGTAGAAAGCCTCCCTAAGGATCAATCCCAACAATCATTGGCCCAGACCGTCTCCTTATCAGTGTGCCAAGCCCCCCCCCCCACCATTATTACCTGAACTATGTGGACTTTGATCCTTGCCAAGGAATGGTATGTATGAAGCCTCACGAGGTTCAAGACCACCGACCGTTGGTCACTCTGACCCCCTTCATGTTGGTTCACCAACACCTGGGTAGCCCAGTGTGTAAGACCCACACCATTTGGACCTAGGTCCTCACTCGCTTTGGTTCGCCGACACACCATTTTTAACTACGTGGTCTTTTATCCATGTCAAGGCTTGGTACTTAGGAAGCCATCCTGAAGTTCATGCCCACCATCCACTTGGACCAAGGTCCTTCTTCACGTTAGTTCTCTGATGTGCCCCCATCCCGCATGAAGTTAAACTGCATCCCAATGCAGCGGTAAGCCATTTTGACCCAACCATCCAGTTGTTCTGACACCCCTTCATGCCAGTATAACACCCCCCTTCTCGAACTACTCAGACATTGATCCTTTCCAAGGCATGGTACGTAAGAAGCCTCATGAGGTTCAAGCCCACCACCTTGTTTTTTTAACCGCATCCATGCAATTTTCCACCATTCACCCTAATTCCGACCCGGGCCGCCACAACCCGGTAAGATCATACCACCCTATTCCCCTCCACAACATTCGGGAAGCCACCCACGGGCTGGCCCCAATATCGGCATTCCCTCAAGGGGGATTCCTCAATCTGATCCATTGCACCAAGTGTTCGGATCCACTCCTGCTAGTGTTCTGATCAGGCCAATATGTCTCTTCTGGACGTTAAACTTGCGACATACCCTGTGTTAACCATAGGAAGCTGAGGAAACCTCAGATACATGCCTATGGAATACGATTCCCTGCGCTCGATGTGGGATGCCTCGGGATTCCGCGCCCTCGAGAAGCACTATAATAAGGTACAAAAGACAAACACACCAATTACCCAGCGTTTAGATAGGTTATTGATGCCTCGATGTGACTACTCCCCCGAATGATGGTTTCTTCCCTGACCGGACCCTTTGGAATGTCCTGACAGAGGCAGTGTAATTTACCGACGTCCATGGAAACATGGCACTGGGAAGAGTTTCACGAAAAATGTATTAAATCTATGAGGGAGACCCGGACTAGGTGACGAGTTTCGAGGAGGAATCCAAGAATGGAAGAAATGACATCCCATCATCCTAGTTTCGATCAAGGAGCAGACGTCCCTGAATAAGGAGCGGATTCTGCCTGCCTTGGGAAAGCGGGAATACAGGGCAATACATGAAATCCATGCCTATCACACCCATGAAGACGGACGTGCATGCCCCGACGAAAGCATCGGAAACAATATGAAAACTATGGAAATATTATATCATGATTTCAAAAATACTTAACTATTCAGGTAAAAGATTTTTTTTTGTGAAGAATGTATATTATTCTTACTATTATAATATGTCTTATTTATTATTTATAAAATTTTTAACTTGCACTATGAAATGAAATTAGATTTGTATCTTAATTCATATAATTATAATAAAATTTTTATCGTTGTGTTTATAAAATCAATAATAACACTAATAATTGAACAATTTATATATCATGCATCAAAACAAGGATTATTGAACAATGTCTAAGTATGTTCATTTTAACTTTCTAGGATTTCTATTTTTTTGTTTAATTATCAAATTGATATTCACCTCCTCTTGTAGAAATTTTGAATTTATCTGATTCATTAATTGGTATCATAGTATATTATACTACTTTATTTTCTGTGTTTTAAATTTTACTATCAGGTATGAGTTATTATGTGTTATTATATCACGATTGTTTATAATTTTTTTATAATAGTGTGTTTTGTAGATAATAGATTATAATATTTATACAATTTCATGTTTGAATTTTGTACATCATAAAATTTAATCACAATATATTACCAATTTTTTATGGGAATTAATTTGAATATTGGAGGGAGAGAATGAAGAATTATGTTATCAATATAGGTGTTGATAAATTTTTCATTTCAACTTGAAGTTATTATATTCCAAAAAATAATGCTTTTAATTTCACATATCCATAAAAGCAGAAATTTAAATTGAATTATATTGTATCAAATAATATACATTTTTCTATGATGATAAATATATATAGTAAAAATTCCTCATGTGATGGAAAGAATTATATATGGGAAATGTTATAAGTTACTCACTTTTTTATTTTTAAATTTGATGAATCTATAATAACTATGATGAGAGATTATTATCAATCATTTTGTATCATACATAGAGAATTAGTATCTAACATGCATCAAATATTTATGACTATTGTTAACAGTTAAAATCCACTAAGAGGGAAATATCTAACAGATGGAATTGTTTTTTAATAAAATCACTGATATTATACCCAATGAGTGGGAATCCAATTGGAAAAAATTTGGTGATACATAGAAGATTGAAAATCATACTCTTGATGATATTATTGGTCATATAATGATATATAATGATAGATTAAAACGGGATGCTGATAATATAAAAAATAAGAATGGATGTGTTATTTTTTAAACTACATGTAATGTTATTGTTAAGTATCAATCCACTAAAAAATTGTTGAAATATTTTAAAAATAATAATGTTTTTTTGAATCATATTTTAGTTTTTCTTACTATTTTGGAAAGGAGTTATAAAATCTCACAAGAAAGATGAATGTTATTTTTTGAAAGAATGATTTTCAATATAGATACAATAAATTTTATAAATATTAGCGTGATAAGAATACACCATATAAGTTATTTATTATGAATGTAAAAGTAAAGAAACAAAATACCTGATTGCCTTAAGCTCAAAAGGAAGGATAAAAATTAATTTAATTTAGGAAATAATTCTCAGAAGTATTAAAATAAAAAGATACATACATGTCTGAAATATTCTAACACATGTAGTGTATGTATATGAGATATATCTTTTAATCATTACATGTACCCTTAGAGTCCCTAATAGAGGAATATTAGATTATTTTAATAAATACCAAAGGTGATTATATGTCTCATAGATAAGGTATAAACAATTGAATCTCATAAAATCCTTACATAAACTTCTAGATACCCCAATAGTAATGTTGATAAAAATTCCACATATTTAGAGGAAGAATCATTATCAAATAAAGAAGATAATTTCGTAAATTGTTTGGAAGAGGTATCATGATTTTCAAAACATATGGAGAATTGATATTTTAAAGTTATTTAAAAACCTATGTTTTCTTAATGTATCCATTTTAACGAAAATTCATCAATTAAAACTATTACTAAATAAATATCATATATTTCTAATGAACATGATAATAAAAGTGTTGAAATATATATTACCAAAATTTTGTGGGGTCTAGCCTTTGAATAAAGAAAATAAAATTGAATTCCCTTGGACTGGGATGGAACCCATTACATTGAAAAATCCCAAACCAAACAACATAACATTTTATCATAACCCAATGACCCAGAAGTTTGAATTCCAATAGAAATTTCCTAAAGGCCCAAATAAAAGGATCATGAAACCAAAGAAGAAAACATAACCAAAGTATGAACATACATTTTCTAAAAAACCAAACTAGTCACACTGTTAGAAACTTCACAACTGATATTGTTGATGTCTATCACTACTACTGAGGAAATCTATATAGCACAACCCCAAGATTTCATAACCTTAAATCCAAGAAAATAGATCTAATGGTGTTGACCCACACCCTTGCCCATTGCGATCTCGAACAAAAAAACTGATGGAGGACTCCTGTGATGAAGATCCCTGATAGTTGTCATTGTCCACTAATGCTTAGCATTGAATGAAGAAAACCCCAGAAAAAACTCTACATCTCTAGTTACATAAAAACATAAAACCCCACAGAACAAGCCACAAGGAGAATAAATTCCCAAAATGATGAACCACTGGAGTCCACGTTGTCTCACCCTAAAGCGCTTGTAGCTGGTGATCAGCATGACAAAAACTCTCCACTATCCATTGGTGATGATATCTATAGTAATCAGTAGAGTCACTAAAACTGGAAAGATGAAATTCAAGGGATGTCTGGCTATACTTCCAGTTGCGCATGAAGAAACCCATGTTGGGGCAACCCCTAGATAAGATCTCTTGAGAGTGCCTCAAAGGATGCGTCACCTCATTATTGAAAAATAACTTCTCTTTAAATATATTGATATACCTATTTTTTATATAAATAGTTTTCTAAATTATTTTTTTAAATGTAGTTCAAATACAAATTCTATTGAGGATAAGAAGATAGTTGTAAAAAAAATCTAGAATATCTATTTTTAAAAAACTTTTTCTATGATTACTCAAGGAAACAAAAACAATGATAAAATTAATTAACAAATTATACCTCATGAGGATATTTTTAGAATGAATTTTACTTACAAAAATATTTTTCTAATAACAATATTATTTTTTCATAAAAAGAGCACAATTTTTCGTAAATAGATAGTGGTTTTTCTAGACATTTGACAAATAATACTTATTTTATTAAGAAAATAAAAATTTTAAAAAGTGGAAAGGAAAAATTTGATGATAAATTTCAAGGATAAATTATTGGTATATGTAATATTTTTTTAATCAAAGAACATTAATTTAAAATTATCTATTTCTTTCTGGGCATAGGAATGTCTTTATAAGCATAGTACAATTATATTATGATGGTTATCTTGTGAAATTCAAAAATGATAAATGTAATTTATATAAATATATAAATATGATTTCATTCTTTTTAAAAATCTATATGAGAATATTTACACGTTAATCTTATAAGACACTAAACTCTAAGGCTAACCATGTCTTAGTGCAATGGAAGAACATTATTGGTTATCGCATAAAATATAAAGACATTGTAATCTTATAACATTAGAAAAATTTTATATCAATGGAAATATTATGTACATTCTAGAACAAAGGTTTCATACCTAAAAATAGTGTAATCCTTGTCTATTTGGTAAACCATATAAGTCAATTACTAAATATTTTAGAGAAGTCTCAACATTTAATGCTTTATAATTAGTGCATATGGACTTATTTGTTCCTATAAAAACCAATATTATTTATGAAAAATAATTTTTATATTTTTTAGTTTCTTATTGAAAAAGATATACCAGTGTATATATTATAAAATTAAAATATGATGTTTTTTATTTTAAATCTTTTATACCATGATATAAAAATGATAAAAAATCCCCTCGATAAATATCCATAGTGATCATTATACATAATTCGTAAATTCATATTCTGAAAAAAATAGTAAAAAATGTATTATATATAACATTTAGTACCTATAAATCCACAAAAAAAATTTGTTACTCAGAATAAAAAATATAATTGTTTTAGAGATTAATAAAACCATAATGGATGATCACTTAGTTGCTAAATTTTATCAGTTCCAAGTAGATAGTTCGACACTTTATATTATAAATCATGTTTTTTTAAGAATGTTTATTAAAAAATCTCATTATGAGTTGTGGATAGGAAAAAATCCACAAAATCCAACTTCAATGTTTTTTAATGCATAATATTCATTCAAAAATAATAAATATCAAATAAAGAAATTTCTCCAATATTCGATAAAGGAATATTTTATGGTTACTCTATAACTAGTAAGTGATATAATGTTTAAAATAAAATAAGTATTATTTAGGAAAAATACAAGTTAATGTTGATGAAACAGATCATTTTGTTTTTAAACAAACTCAAACTATTTCATTGAATGATATTTCTAAAACTGAATTTCAACCTATGTTAGAATTTTCTTCGAGAAGAGAAAACGCTAAAGAATATATCTCTAAAGTTATACCTCATGAATATTTAAAACATATGATTGAAAAACCAGATTCTATAGAATAATGAAATCATTAGTTTGTTATGAATCATCATAGTGATAATATCATTAGTTATAAAGATTAGTCAAATTGAACTATATATTTGATGAGAAATGAAATTTAAAATTTATAATTCTGAAGAAAATATGAACCTAAAAATATCAATGAGTCTATACATTATGAGGATTTAGATAAATCTATGAATGTTGACCAGAGTGAGTTTGAAAGGAACAATATTTAGTCATTTTTTAAATAACCTAATGATAATTATATAAATGGTGTAAAATGGTATTTTTTGATTTTTTAATGAAAATGAAAAAATATTTAGAAATAAATCTATTATTATTAGAAAAGGATATTATATAGAACTATAATAGACTATAATGAAATAGATTCTCTATTAGGTAGATGCCAAAGAATTCGTATACTACGTTCTTATATATAATTCTTAGATTTTATTCTATTTCAAATGGATGTGATGTGTTAATTCCATAATGATTTTGTTTAGTATAAATTTTATGTAGAACAACCACCTAGTTTTGAAAATAAAAAACACACAAAACATGTTTATAAACATAGCATGGATCTTGATGGACTTAAACAATCTCCTGATTCATGATATGATTGGTTAACAAGATTTTTTTAAGAAAAATATTTGTTATGTGATGTGTGGATCCAAATAACTTTATAAAATAATTTAATAATAATATTATGATTTTAAAATTTTAATTTTATGAATTTATATATGGTTCATCTAAAATATATTTAATATATTCATTTGTGGATCTTATGAAATTTGAGTTTGAAACGAGTATGATAGGTGAGTTAGAAAACCTTCTGGGTAATCAAATTTGACAAAAACCAAAGGTAAATTTTATATCTGATCATAAATATGTAAAATATCTCATTAAGGTACTAAATAATGAATAGAATAAATGTATTATAACTCCTATCAGAACCTCCTGTACATTAGATATTGACAATTCTAGGAAACCTTTTAATCAATTTTTTTAGAGTAATGAATATAATTTAGAATTACATAATAGGTAGCCATCTATATTTAATGTTTTCAGAATGATTATTTTCAATATATATTTCCACACCAATATAGACCCATATTAAAAACATTAAATTGTTTTTCATTATATTAAGATAACTTTTGATTTAGGTTTCTATTAGTCATTTGGAAATTATTTCGTGTTATTTTTGTTTTTTTAAATGTTAATATTTATGGATTTATAATGAATTATAAAACTACTTCTAAAACATATAATTTCATAGAAGAATATTTATATTCATAGTATTGTAGGAAAAAGACTTAGTAGAACATTCCACTAATGAAGCCAATTATATAAAATCTGGATGTTTTTGTGTTCAACTAGAGTGGATACAACAAACACTCACTAATGGTGGAATGAGTATTACAAAAACATAAATATTGTGTTATTACACAAGTGAGACTACTTTATGTAAAAAACTCAAAACACCACTCAGAAGAAAATCAAATTGTCTGAAAAAACAATTTCTGGAGAGATCATTCAATAAATGTAGATATCCTTTTACAATTCACCGGATCAAAAAAACAAATCAATGATATTTTTACTAATCCCCTTAGTTCTGAAAGATTAATATATATTTATAATAATATAGCAATTATACATTTAATTTCATTATCGTCATTTAATTATTTTTTAACACTCTGCTTACATTAATTAAATCCATATCAAGGGGGGGTAATTATTTTTTTTCTAAAATGTTTTAGTTTTAAAAAATATGCTATTTTTATAAAATACTTTTGTTTCCTAATTAATTTATTTCTCTATAATGTAATTGTATTCATATCATTAACTCATTCAGACTCAAAAAATTTATTTTTTTGGAAATCAATAATTTATATATTGTATATGGGATTCCTAATTTTTTATATATAAACATTTCCAAAGTATCAATTATTATAAATAGTTTTAGATTCAAATTTCTTTTATAAAAATTATAGATTAAATTTTTTTTAAAAATTTTATCTGCGTCCAAATTTATTTCAATTGTTTTTAGAAAAGATAAATTTTTTTAAAATATTTTTATCATCATTGCCTATTAAAAATTAAATAATAACATGTTATTTCTTCCAAGGGAAAAAATTTACATCAAAATTTACTATTTTAATTTTTTTGTTTTTTTACATTACTTTTCCTTATAAATGTTGTTTTAATTAATTTTTTAGATTTATATTTTTTAAAAACATGAAATTTTCCTAATTATAATGTTTCTCACACTGATGGATGTTTTTTTAAAAAAAAATTACGAGTCCATTTTTATTTTTTGATTCAATCTTCAAATACATAACAATCATCAAATTAGATAGGTATTTCTATTATGATCCTTTAAAATGTATAGAATTAAAACTATCACATCATGTACTTATATAAGGATGGTTCACTCTATGTCCGACATCTATTTTTAGTAGTTTCACTCCCAACTCTGTCTATCCATTTTTTTCTTAATCTAATGTTTTTCTATTTGTGAGATTAATGGTACTAGAATTAGTATGATGGAAATTACATATGATATTTTGAAGAGATAAGCCATTTGAGAGAGACTCGTTGATAGAAAATGGTATGTAAAATATGATTACATACTTAAAAGAATTATAAATTCACAGTTTTGGGAAATTGTTATTGTTTAGAAAGGGAATTTCTAATTGTATCACACTGAAATTATTGGTGGGTTTCATGCATTAGTTGAATATCTTTCTGAAGGGTACAATTAAGAAGATTAATTTACTTTTAAAAAAAAATTAAAAACAATATAATTAATAGGCCATAGAGTTAGTAGATGTACCATTATTCATTGATATTTATCATCCTTATCAAAAATTACTTGAATATCAAGGAACATTGTTGAAATATAAGTATGAAGCTTGTAAATTCAAATAATTTGAGAATGTAAGAATGTTTTCTCATATATCTCCACACACAAAGGTTATACCATTATGTATAAAGGTATATTTTATATTTACAATGGGTGATAGGGATAGACTAAATTTTATTGTTATAATTTTATCTATTTCCTATTGAATATGATGGACACATTAAATCAAATACAAAATATTATAAAAGATTATTGGAATTGTTGTTAATGTTCAATGTAACGATAATTTAGAATAAATTAGAAGTTAAACAATTAAAAAGTAAAAAATGGATCTATAGATACATTTGAACTAGATAGTTAAATAGTTAATGAAAGATGGAAATGATTTTAAGGAAAATTATGACTAGTTAATCCAAATGATTAATGTTTCTAAAAATATTATAAATTTAGTCGAAAACATTTATCTAATGCTTGAGATAAATTAATTTTTTAGAAGTGGTCAAAGGCTTGAATGATAATCGGTGTTAGGTTGTTAACATTTGTAATGAAGAGGTTGAAAATATTGAATTTGAAAATAGAATACTATGATTATGTGAAAATGAATTATTTAGTTTAATATAAGAGAATTAAAAGATCGGTGAGGAAGTTGAATGGTTGAATGAAAAAGGTAAGAAGCAATAAATCATGAGGGAATGAATTGTGAATATTGAATCGTTAGGTACTAAAGTTGAGATTGAATATGAAGAAGTAAAAAAGAATAAGGGGATCATTAGGAAGATTTATAAGAAATAGTGATTTCTATTATAGAAGAACACTTGATGTATTTCAAATAATTTTTCGTGAATGTTTAACATGATTGGATTTTTACCCAAGTTCTATTTTTTTGAATCAATTTTATTTTCTATTGGATGTATGTTATTTCATATATATATATATATATTAAATTAATAGTTAATTCACATGTAATTGTTTCATTTATTATACATTAATAACTTTTTAGTACATTATAATACTTCATTTATAATTTTTTTATAAATCACAAAGGGGAATATGTTTTCAGAAGTTATAAGGATAGAAATTTTTGGGACTTTTTTTGAGGTTTTTTGGGAAAAATTATTTAATAGGAGATGTTTATGCAAAACAATTAAATAAAACCAGAGGGAGAATCATTATTTGGAATATATTTATAGTGCATGGGAACCTAATGTATCTATTGTTTCCATCAGATCATCTAGGCTAAAGAAAAAATGGTACTAACTATGGGGGAGTTTAAATATCATAAGAGATAATATTTCATTATGATGTTCTTTAAATAAAAATGGGCTATATGGTTTTCAATTTTCTTAATTTTGATTTTATGTATAACACCCAACGATTTTATAGCATGTATCTTCTTAAAAAATTAATTTATTTGGTAGTTTATGATGTATGCAACACTGAGAACAAAAAAACCATGATGTACTTGTAAATATAAACATGACTATCGGAAATATAATGTAACCATTAGGAATTGCAATCCATCTATTAAAATAATAACCTCACCTATGAATATATAAATAAAATTCAGGTATCTCCTAAATAAATAAATGATATATATAAATATATCTTGTAATTAGAAAATAAATGATTTATATATCAAATATTATGTATTGGTATTTCTGTGAAATGAAAATTTATATTTATAATTTTAAAATTTATATAATTATTTAAAATAAAATTAATTTTCATTAAGATGATTTATAAATTATTACCGTTTTATTATAATTATACGATAATTTTAGGATATCCTAAGAAAATTTTCAATGTTTCATAATATAGGTAATATTAGTAAATATAAATATTTTTAATAAATTATTGTTTTGATTAAAAATTAAATTTCTCATATTTAATGAACTATTATCATAAAACGTTTTATAGTTTTTAAAACTACATGTCCAGAAATGGTTATAGTAAATTTTTGAGATTTTTGTAAAATAATTTATTTTTGGTGAATACTGAAGTACGATAACTTAAGATATTTAACATTATATGTAAATAAATGAAATTTTGATTCATGTGTGATGCTTGTATGAGGTAATTTCCTAGCCATAATAATAACAAATATTGATAGTCTTAAACCAAAATAATAAATCAATTCCTCTATCCTCCCTTACAAAGACCACCCTGCAACAACCCTTCTCCTCTCTCATATAACGCCCTGAAGCATATATATATTCTACCCAATTCCCATCCCATTCCTCTTACACATTTTCAAGACCTTCTGGACTTATCGAAAGACCAAACCCAAGTATTTTAAAGAGGTAATTCAAGGAGGCATGAGAACTCCTGTATCATATATATATTGGAATTTTATTATGTTAACTAAATATCTAACATCATGTTTCTCATCTTCCAATTTTATCTAAGAAATTAAAACAATATTTATGATATGTTGATTCACTACCTTTGTAGGCATAGAGTTTTCAAATTCCATTACCACCATCACGGTTTTCATAAAAAAAAATTGGGTGAAAAAATATTAATATATATATATAAATATATTAAAACGTTTTTGATGTTGTAGAACAAATTTTTAGAAATAATATTAAATAAAACAAAACATGTTCATGGTGGTCCTGAAAAACCACCAATATAAACTAAACATTTATCATTATCATTTATTAAAATGAATAATCCTCATATAAGAAAAAAAATTGTAATGGAAAATTTTATAATCCTATAATTATTTTATTACAATTTCATTCCACTACTAGAGTTTTTCAGCAATTTGAAAAGAACTCCCATAATTATACAGAGTGGAACTGACCAAAGAACGATGAAAAGAACGCTCCCAAAACCAAAAAATCAATCATTATAACTCATTAGA
Source organism: Viscum album (assembly GCA_963277665.1). Taxonomy (NCBI): domain Eukaryota; kingdom Viridiplantae; phylum Streptophyta; class Magnoliopsida; order Santalales; family Viscaceae; genus Viscum; species Viscum album. Next base: position 283,779,543 of record OY728164.1, on the reverse strand, counting down.
ATGGTTTGAAATTAAATCATTAAAATATATTGTTAATAGGTTTTTTATTATGTAATTAATTATTTTTATTGTATTATCTAGTACATTAAGTAAATTTTCATAACTCTTTTAGATATAAGATATATGTTTTCTCGTTTCACTTTTACTTTTGTGATATATATGCCTTAATCACCAATAATTTCTTATGTGTGATGAATTAATTAATTCCATTTATACATAATATTCGGAATATAATTATATTCATTGTATTTAATATTTTATTTTATAATTATTACTCTTATGGGGCACACGATTCAACTGATTATAAAGTGGTAAGGATTTTATCGTTTCTTATCTACTTTTGTGACATATATGCCTTAATCAAAACATTCTTCTTATATGTAGTGTATTCATAATTACATTGGATATTACAAATCATGACTCTCCTTGTTTTCATCATTTTAAAATTTTCATTTGATAATTATTACTTTTATGGGTTATATGATTTTACATAATACAATGTGGTTAGGGTTTTTTGGGTCACATTTACTTCTGTGAGATATATTACATAATTATCTCTTATTTCATATGTTTGGTGTGCATAATTCCATTTGATATATGATATCATATATCTTTTTATTTTTATGGTATGAAATTTTTTATTTTATTATTATTAGTTTTATGGGGAATATTATTTGACAAATAACTATGTTGTATGGGGTTTCGTATATAAATTTTTATCCATTGGTTGAAAAATCTTTTTTAATATATTATTTCATGTTAAAACTATATGTAAAATTAATTTTGATAATATCATGTCTTATTTCAAATTATCTTAGGTTTTTATAAATTGAATACACAAAATCAATAAATTTGATTATTGATATGACCCTTATAAGGGACTTCGTTTAAATTTTCTTTCATCAGGGAATATTTTTCTATGTTATGAACCTAATTTTATTACTATGCTGCATATAATACCCCATCAATTAATGATATTTATTCACTTAAAATTTCATTCAATATGTGTATTTCCTATTTCATGAATTTGATTATTTCATCGAACGTATACCAAATTTTTCATAATCCATTTACATTGAACGTTCTATTTTTAACTGGGGAAATAATATTAAAACTGATTATTTTACACAATATAGATATTTATTCATATTTAATGTGGATCCATGAATTATATTGTTCATTTCCATATTTTAGGTATTCTATTCCCAACATTCATGGTTGCAGCTCAGTTGTAGGTTGGCCCTCAATGCATCTATGGTATGATGAGATGTCATAGTCGGCCACATTAAATGGGGTTTACCCATAATGATTAAAATATGTTGTGAGATGTTGAAATGGAAAAGATAGCTTTATTCCTGTGATAAAGGAATCTAAATTTTTATTAATTCCCTTCACTAATATTTCATTCATTATCATACATGATTTTTTCAATATGATAATATATGTGGTATAGGATTTTTCTTAATTTTATTGATTAAATGAAATTTATTTTAAAACCATTACATTACTATAATTTTTATGCCTTATTCTATCATGATTGAAATTTTATTTAATAAATGTTATTTATTTCATTTATATATACCTTTCTATATTTATTATATTTCCATTATAATTGATTCAAGAAAGCTTCCTTTTTATTTAACTCTTATTGAGCATCTGAGAGCACCTCTTTTATATATTATATTTTCCCCGGGTTATGATTATTAAATTATCGAAGGATTTTAAGGATGTAATTACATCAGTTTTTATGTTTTATATTTGATTTAAAAAGTTAAAATGGTTCTATATATGAATATACATATTCAAGAATACTAAACTGATTAGAACATTGGGATTTGATTGTTGTATCTATTCTAATGTATTAATGTTATGCATCTACTTAGGGCTACTAAGGTTAGGGGATTTATATTTTGTATTAAAATATTTTTTGTAGAGATATTGGGAAATAAATTTTCAAATAATCAAAACCAATGTGTTAACTATAATAATTCCTTTTATTACTTATTGACTTTTATAATTTGGGTAATTTTTATTTTGTGTCTTAATGTTCATAATGATTAAAGACTAACTAAATTTATTCTGTTATTTAGTGATTATCCATAATGGATATAAGGGAATAAATACCCACTTAAAATATAGGTATTTACCCACATATAAAGTCAACATATTTGGTGTTGGAGATGAGAATATCATGATAATATTAGAATATTTCTCATCTTATGATGAATAACCATACTCAAATAGAGAAACCTGATGCTACACAACATGATTCACCTATATTGGATCATTTCATTTGAGATAATCCTGCATCATTTTGTGGGACTATTAATCTAGTGGTTACTGAGAAATGGATCATTACCCATAAAAATATATTTCTATCATTGGTATGTAATGAAAATGAAACAGTAGTAGTGGAAGTATACTATCTCAAAGGGTATATTGATATATAGTTTTAATTGATCAATAATAATTGGGAGGAAGTTGAAATAGAAAATATAGAATGGATAAGTTTAATAGAAACATTATTTTATAAATATTTCCCTTGTGATGAACGAATGGATATGAAGATTAAAACAGGTTGCTTAAAGAAAAAAGAATAAGTCCATATTTTGGTGTATGAGGATAAATTTATAAGAAGTTCATTTCATGAAGTAGATTATATATATAATTTAAAGAAAATGTTGATTATTTTTTTGAATTTCTTAGAAAAACTTAAAAAAATTACTAATTTCTCAAATATTTTCGTCACATGTTTAAATAATACTATTATACATCCAAAGAAGAGAAATAATATTCTATATCATATATAAAAAAATGAAATGAAAATAAGAAAAGTTTGTATTAGATCCATGATAATGGTAATGCACCAATGAATAATTATAGAATGAAGGGTTTTCAATCTTGTGAAATAATGTGATAAAACATCTTAGAAAATATCACAAGTGAATATAAGTTTGTTACATGTGAAATGATAAGTGTAATATATCTCATTAGTGAAAGGGAAAACAATATAATTATATCATGTTATTCAACTTCATTTAAATGTTTAATTATTCCAAAAAATTTCCTAGTAATCATTAGATTATACTATGGAAGAGATCAATGGGAGATGTCCAAGATTTTATTATCACAATAACTGAGGTCGATGTAATGAATGAAGTTGTGGATGTTATATTAATCCTATAATCAAATTTAGATAATGATTTACATGATCTTGGATTATTGAAATATTTTATATCTACTGAGTTTTCTAAAAAATATAGACACTTATGTTTTGATTTAACAAGGGAATTGTCAGTTAAAACTCTTAAGGGAAGTCTCATTACAACAAATATGTGCTAGGAAGTCCCCATTATGAAAATAAATTTTATGTATTTTCCAAACATATCATCATACATATAGTTTATTTTAATATTTTAATAACCCGGTTCTTATTCCTGAGGTACAGGTTACTTCTTTTCCTCTTTCCATAAGTGTTTTTGAGAAAATAAGGAAAATGGGGAAAATCCAAAATTTTCTGGGTACATGCCGTGTAATTTTCCACACTCAATGTATTTTGGCTGTGTGGGATGGGTACACAGAGATTGTAGGCCTTTCTGTGATGAAGGATGTAAAAACTGACTACACGTTGTGTACTTGGTATTTACACATCGTGTACTCAGTCAGTAGATGAACAGTAAGGTGGTGGGAGTAGTCTCCAGCTGAGTGACAGTCCAAAACCTGTATTCAGAAATACACGACGTGTACTCATGTCGACAGATGAACAGTGTGCCTATGAGAAGTAGCTTCCAAAGGAAAAGATAAAAAATGATAAGTACATATCGTGTACTTGAGAATAAACATAGTGTAGTAAATTTTTTTCACATAAAATTCGTTGTAGACTCCTCATTCAGCATAGGAGGAATTTAGAATTTTTGGAGCATGGGAGGAGAGGCTGGACCTTGGAGGAGCTTCTAATCGCATGCTCAGAATCTATTTCTTCTTCCATTGATCACGTTGGAACCATGCGGGTGAGTTCATCCCTCTTCATGAGACATTATTGACAATTATTCTACTTAGGGGAGTCATTTATGTTTTTTTTAAAATATTTTATTCCATATCTATGTAATTCTCGGTTGTTTCGGGAGGTGCGGTTTACCTATATTTATTAGAAGAGATCAAGGAATGTGGTCTGGTGTTTAATTCCAATTATTGAGTGTTTTTGTGTACCATTGTACTATGCACCCACATTTGGGGTGTCGTATGGCTAAGGCCTTGTCTGTTTAGATATCTAGAACTGCATATATAATATGCAGAAAAATAAACAATGATGATTGGGATTATTGCTGGATCCAGGGCCACCCCGTGGATGTGTTCCCTTGTTTAGCCGTTTGGGCAGGTTACCCAAGGGTATATCGTGAATTTAGCATGTTTTGATTCGCCTTGAGTTGAATTTTATATAAATTGCTTTGTTATGTGTTGGGCTCAGCCTGATTACTTGTAGAGCCTGGGGGCAGTGTTTTGTTTAGTCTGCGGGAAAATATTCTCATGCATGTGGGTAGTAGTTTCTGTGCTTGTGGGTAATTCCTCGTACGCGTGCATGCAATATATGTTATGCATGTGGGCAGTCACCTATGGGTTTCGATTCTTATTACCAAAGGGTATGTATTTTCATTTCTAAAGACTCTTTTATCTTTTCATATTCAGTATGGTGGGTTTACATGTTATACCTACCAAACTATAGCACTGGCATGGTATTGTTTTACATTGTACTTGTTAGATAGCTTGTGGTAATTTTATTTTTTCACTATTTTGGAGGCTTTTGGCTGAGGATGAGTCCCAAGAACATATAATTCAATTATATGGAATTGGTAAATAATAATTAAATGGAATTGGAATTGGTTGGAGAAGCTTATTTTGATTACATCCCAGTTTACTAATTTTCAATTATTGCACTTTATTATTGCACACTGCTGTTGCACATTTTCAATGACAGTTGGGTATGGTCCTTTGGTGGTTTCTTACTAGGATTTATTTCCCACACCCTTTTTGGGACATGTCTTGGGCCCAAACAGATTATATTACTACAGGTGTTGATAAGGGAAAGATTCCCTATACAGGTAGTTGATTGTTGTAGAGGAGTAGTAGAGAATGGGACCGAGCTTAGGCTTGCGATGCTGCTGAGTTCCTGTTGCACTATTTTTGTTTTCTTTTTAATAATTTTACTTTGTAATGGATTATTTTAGATTGTAGTGTATCCTATTTTGGCAGCTTTTCTAGACTTAGGGACATATTCCATCATTATATATGATTGTTGGTGATTTCTTTTTTTCAGTACTGTTGTCCATTTCAGATTGGTATTGTTTACTACTTCCACACTTTAGTATGTTTATATTTTTTCCGCTCTGCTACATTTTAAAAAATGAGGGCATAGATTCCCCACTATTAGACCTAGGCCCTTACTGCTAGTTGGCAGCCTCTAGCATTTGAGGAAATGTGCTTGAGGTCATGTGATCTACTAGGTTCATGGAACCCGTTGAGTGGCACCCAGATCCAGGACATTACAAAGTGGTATCAGAGGGGTTCTTTTCTTTGACTTACTATATGGTGCCTATGGTCAGAGAATGTAAGGAATAGTTACTTGGTAATAATTTGTGCCATGGAGTAGCTAACCTGTGTACATGGAAAATCCAATTTCCCTCGTGTCACAATTTTTTTCATTTTTCAATATTACAGTTGATTTGATTTTCACCATTGGGCGACGAAATTGTGGTGTGCTATTTATAGTTTTATACAAGGGTTATATTTATTTGCATCCCGATGAGATGAGGGTATTCCATCACATGCATCATTTAGTCACATGTTATAATCAAATGACCTGCATTGATTCTATGCCATATAGGTGCATTAGAAATTGAATGTTGTTGTGATAGATGTTTTTCTTCTAAAATAATGTTGTTGTGATATATGCCTTGATAAAATACCTACTATTTGATAGGATATTGTTATGTGAGGAATTGTAGAATGAATGACAAACATTGGTTCTTGGGGAGTATGGGCCCTCATTGACCAAAATTTGGTGGACCATTGACATATTTACATTGTTATAACCTGTATAAGATGTCATACATTGATTCTCAGGGAGTATAAGACCTCGTAGATTGGAATTTGGCACTTAGGTGTTGGTTTTAGTGTTTTCTGAGCATCAGAGTAGTTTCTGAGGCTTACTTTCCGGAAAAACCAAGAATAAACACCGTGTAATTAAGATTACATGCCGTTTACTCTTCAGTTCAGGAAGAAAAGAAAAAAATTAATGTAAACTCCATGTGCCGTATGTACACACCCTATAGTTTTTACCCATTTCATAGGCCGTGTAGGCAGAAACATGGGACAGTGAAACTTTGAGGGCACACACCGTGTAAATATTGTACATGTCGTGTTGTGTTGACCCTTTGTCTGTCGTGTAACAAACAACACGGGCGGAGGAATCTGAACTGATACACGCCATGTAAATGACATACTTGTCGTGTAGGTTAACCTGGGGATATGACCATTTAACTAACAAACACGGGCCGATGATACCTCTTCATGGAAACGCCGTGTACCTATGGGACACGCCGTGTAGTCCTGACCGGTGAAAGACCATGTGGACATGGCCATGTGGATGGGGAAACGGGGTACTGTACACGCCGTGTGCAGGTGTAACAGGCCGAGTAGTGTCAGATTAGTATACAGTCCTATCCCTAACAAAATGGGTTGTTGGAATTAAGTCATACATGCCATTACTATCTAGAACATGCCTTTTAGTCAGAGGTGTGTACCTAGACATGTAACAGACAACACGAGTCAGTGAAATTCTTCCAATACATGCCTTGTTGATGTTGTACATGGCGTGTAGTCTCATTCAAAAGAGAGCCAGCCGACTAACCTGTGCAGAAGGACTATGTTTGTGGAAGACAATTCAAGTACACCCCGTGTGTGTGAACAACACGCTATGTGTTTGGTGTGTTACATGACCAGTTAGGGAAGAGGTATAGGCCCATGTGATAGACATGAAGGAAGGAACTGTTTATTTATTATACACACCATGTAGTCTTGTTTTGTAAAATGTGAATGTTTTATTTTTTTTCCTTCGTACACTCCTTGTTTTTAGTTCTTGATGATCTTGATCTAAGGCGTGTGTTTGACCTTGTAGAGTCATGCCGCCAAGACGACCTAGAGTTTCTCACCAAGAGAGCGGTGATGATTATATTATAGAGATGGTAGGCCACAGTCTAGTGAAAGATCCTCTAGCAGATCCAGATGTGGCTCCAGCCATTATAGCAGACACAGGCACGGATGCACAGTTCCGTGAAGGCATTATGCGGTTCATGAAAGCCTTCCAAGGAGCACCGTTTACTGCCACATCTATGGTAGAGCTGGCATGTATATTCCAGAAGCAGCATCCACCTACGTCTTCAGGGGATGGAAGACCACATGCTATTGAGTCTTGGATTGGTTCTTTGTATACTATTATCGAGCATTTGGAGATGCCTCCTGGGAGGATGTTCATGTTCGCTACTTATATGCTGTGTGATTTCGTAAAAAGGTGGTGGGATGTGACCACCCAGACTAAGAATCATAGAGACATGGTGTGGAATGATTTTCAGGCAGTCTTCTAAGAATTTTTCTTCTAGATATGTTGAGGGCAGATCGAGCTTGAGTGTTTCTGAATCTACAACAGGGTGTCATGTTAGTGATAGACTATTCTTCCCGCTTCACTAAGCTACAATATTTTTCACCTGTTCTAGTGGGAGATGTGATGCTGATGGCTAGAAGATTTGATAATGTTCTTTGATATGACCGTCGAGCACTGGTGAACATTTTCAGTTTTCCTACAGTGCATGCTATTGTGAACTCGGCACAGATTACTGAGTGGAACCTATGGGAAGCTAGTGGTGCAGGCCAGAGCAGTCCGGCACTAGTTTCTGGTACTATTTCTACTGGTAAGAGGATGAGGCAGATAGAATTCTCTCACAGTGTCAGTACTAGCTTGAGTAATTATTCCGGTGACTAGGTCATGTGCTACCAGTGTGGTAAAGAGGGGCACAAGAGACATCAGTGTCCACGTGACCTAGTGGAGTGCCATGCTTGTGGCAGGATGGGTCATAAACTGCGTTTTTGTATGGTGTTTCCACTAGTGTCTAGTGAGAGGGGTTCTGTGCAGACTCTGTGTGTAGGAGCAGGGCCATCAGCTTCTTACCAGTTAGGGAATTGTGATACGTCGTGATGTTCAGGCCAAGGTGGTGGTCTTGGTCATGGTATCCAGACACCTAGTTCTCAGAGATAGTAGGTTGGGTCAGCTTAGGGTAGCCAGGCTGTGTCATAGGGTTGCGGCACTTGGCAGGAATATGCAGTGCAACAGACACAACAAAAGCAGGATCCTAGACCTTCCACTATCAGAGGTACTATTCTAGTAGCATATGTTTTTTCTTAAGTACTTTTTGATACTAGCGCTACACTTAGATTTATATATGTTCCCATTGTGTAGTGCCTTGGGATTTGTGTTTCTTCTTCTTCATCTGATATTATGACGCTAGACACTCCGTTGGGGATTATAATGGCTGTCGTGCGTCAGTTCTAGGAGTTCCTATAGAGGTTGGTGGGTGTCACTTTATATGGGACCTCTATGTCTTTGAGATGAAAAGTTATAACATCATTCTTAGGATGGAATTTTTGGTACCCTTTCGAGCCTTTATGGATTGCTATCGTCATAGGGTGAGATTCACGTCACCGAAGGTTGAAGAGTTTCTATACAAGGGCGAATATGATGTATATGCGAGCCGATCTAGACCCGAGCATCGTTGGCGAGGGGGTGTGACAATCCAGATTGCGAGTTTATATCTGGATGAATGGGGAATATGTCAGGGGGACTTCCCTCCAGTGGTTAATCATTTCTGGGATGTCTTCTCGGACGAATTTTCAGGTCTGCCTCCCGAGTAATAGGTGGATTTCACTATTGAGCTTGTTCCAGGAGCTTCACTGGTGTCCATTCCTCTTTATAGGATGGCTACAACAGAGTTTCAAGAGCTGAAGAGGCAGTTGGAGGAGTTGTAGGAAAAGGTTTTCATCCGACCCAGTACTTATCCTTGGGATTTTAATGTCTTTTTTGTGAAGAAGGTAGATGGTACCCTCAATCATTGTGTGGATTATCATAAGCTGAACCAGTTGACAGTCAAGAACTGATATATCTTTCTGAGTATTGATCATCTTTTTGATCAACTTTGGGAAGCACAAGTGTTCTCAGTGATTTAATTATGATCCGGATATCATCAGTTACACATTAGACTATTGGATATAACACTTACAACTTTTCAGAGCAGATATGGTCTCTACCTGTACTTGGTCATGCCGTTTGGACTCATGAACGTGCCAGAAGTTTTCATGGACCTGATGAATCATGTGTTCCAACCTTATCTGGATTCTTTTGTGGTAGTCATCATGTTTGATATCTTAGTGTACTCTTACACTCGACACAACCATGCCATACATCTTGATATCGTACTGAGTACCCTGAGAGAGCATCATCTATATGATAAGCTCTCTAAGTGACACTTTTTGATGGACCAGATACACTTCTAGTGTCATATTATCTCAGAGGAAGGAGTTTCGGTAGACCTAGAGAAAGTGAGAGTAGTAGTCTCTTAGTAGTAGCCTAAGAATATTTTTGAAATACAATGATTCATGGGATTGCTGGTTACTACATACATTTTATATAGGACATCTCTAAGATAGTAGTGTCGTTGATGGGTTTGACTTAGAATGGTGTGATGTTCATTTGGTCAGAAGCTTGCGAGACGACCTTTCAGGAGCTGATGGGAAGGTTGAAATTAGCACCAGTCCTGATACTTCCAGATCAAGGGAAGAGATATACAGTTTACTGTGATGCATCAGGTATTGGGATGGGGGCAGTGTTGACATAGGGTGATCGAGTAGTTGCGTACGGGTCTCGGTAGTTGAGGCCATATGAGAGGAATTACCAGACGCATGATCTCGAGTTGGCTGCAGTTGATCATGTGTTATGTTGTGGGAGACATTAATTCATGGGATAACATTTTGTGGTGTTTACAGACCAAAAAAGTCTCATATATATCTTTACCCAACGTGACATGAATCTGAGACACAGAAGTTAGGTTGAATACATTCAGTCCTTCGAATTCGAGCTTTCCTATACACCTGGTAAGGGTAACATAGTTGCTGATGCACTGAGTAGGAGGACTCAGATACAGGTAGTGCAGGAGGCTAGTGGTGAGTGACAACTCACGGACTTGTTCTCTGATATGTATTTGGAGGTGCACGATAGTCAGGGGAGAGCCTATTTTTCTTCCTTAGCTGTGACTTCTTCCCTCCTGGATAGAGTGAGGATGAGACTGCAATCAGATTCGGAAGGCCTAGTTCTACGGGAGTCGGTGGAAAGTGAGGACCCTCCTCCTAGTTGTACGATAGGCGATGATGAGGTACTGCATATCCATGGACGAGTATGGGTTCAGTGGATAAACGCAAGTATATGATGCGGGAGATTCATGATTCATGTTGTGTATTGCATCCCGGAGTTACGACAATGTACCGTAACATGAGATGTCAGTATTGGTGGTCAGGTATGAAATGATAGATAGCTGTTTTTGTTATGAGATGTTCCACCTATCAACAGTTGAAGGCGGAACATCAGAATCCATCTGGAATATTACAACAGTTTCCCATTGTTGAGTAGAAATGGGATGATGCTATGATGGACTTAGTGACCGGGTTGCTGAGCTCACCTTTGGGTAGTTATTCGATTTGGGTTATTGTGGAAGACTTACAATGGTAGGTTACATCTTTCTGATCAACAAGACCTTCGGTGATGATGATCTCGAGATGTTTTATATCTGATAGGTGGTACATCTTCATGGGGTTCATCATTCTATCATATTATATAGGGACGCCCACTTTATGTCTTGTTTCTGGAAGAGTTTTCAAAGGGAACTAGGTACACAGGTGATTCTGAGCACATCTTACCACCCTCAGACGGATGGACAATTAGAGCATACGATACAGGTGCTAGAGTACTTACCACATGAATATGTGCTTGACCATGGGGGATCTTGGGATAACCCCATACCCCTAGTTGAGTTTTACTACAATAAGTGTTTTTAGGCAACACTTGAGATGGAACCTTATAGGGATTTATATGGTAGGCCATGCTGATCACCCCTGTGTTGGTTGGAGGTAGGTGAGGTAGATTTACTGGGACCACGTCTCATGCAGGAGACATTAGATCATGTCCACTTTATTCAGAAGTAGATGGCTACTGAAAAGGATCATCAAAAATCTTATGATGATCGCTGCAGATGAACCTTTGGAGTTCCTGGTCAGGGATTAGGTTTCCTTGAGTGTTTCACCTAGGTTGGGAAATAGACAGATCATGAGATAGGGTAGACTTTCACTAAGGTATGTGGGCCCATTTTGAGATTCTAGAGAGATTCGGGCCGGTTGCATATCAGTTGTAGATACCACAGAGGTATCGGGCCATCCACGACTTCTTCCATGTATCTCAAAAGTTCTGTTATCACTCGGACTTGTATAACGATTTTCATCCTGTGGAGGTTGAGCTTTAGGCCAAGGCAACATTTTAGGAGCATCCGATTCGGATTGTTGATAGGAGCATGAAGGTTCTCCGAGGTCGGTCAGTTCCTCTCATACCGGTGCCATGGAAACATGGCCGAGTGTAGGATAAAACTTGGGAGCGGAGGACCGATGTGCGTGCTCAGTGTCTAGAGTTGTTTTTAGCTTTATCTTCACCACCCTTTGAACGTCAATTCTAGGAATAATTTCTTTAAGGGGGGAAATTTGGAAGAACCCAGTTATTATTCCTAAGGTATGGGTTTCTTCGTTTCCTATTTCCTTAAGTGTATTTGAGAAAACAAGAAAATGGGGAAAATCCAAAATTTTGTGGGTACACTCTATTTAATTTTCCACATGCCATGTATTTTGGGTATGTGGGATGGGTACACAGGGCATGTAGGCCTGTCGGTGATGAAGGGTGTAAAAACAGACTACACGCCGTGTACATGGTATTTAAATGCCATGTACTTAGTTGTATGGTGAACAGTAAGGCAGTGGGAGTAGCGTCCATCTGATCAATATTACATGACATGTATTTAGAAATACACGTTATGTACTAATGTTTATAGATGAACAGTGCGGGGGTGAAAAGTAGCCGCTAGAGGAATAATTAAAAAATGAAAAGTACATACAGTGTACTTGAGAATACACACAATGTAGTTTTTTTATGCTTAAAATGGGCAGTAGCCTCCTCATTCAGAAAAGGAGGATTTTGGCGCTTTTGGAGATCAGGAGGAGAGACTGAAGCTTGGAGAAGCTCCCAATCGTAGGCCCGAAATCTGTTTCTTCGGCAGTCAATCACAGTTTGATCCGCGTGGGTGAGTTATTCCCACATCGTGGGTCATTCCTTCCAATTCTTCTTCTAAGGTATGTTATTTATGATTTAATGAGAAATATTTTATTCCATATCTATGCCATTCTCGGTTGTTTCTGGAGGTTCTGTTTACGTATATTGATTACTGGAGATCAAGGTTGGTGGTCTGGTGTTTAATTCCAACTGTTGAGTGTTTTTTGTACCATTATGCTACATTCTAACATTTGTGTTGTATTATGGCTAAGGCCTTGGCAGTTTATATATCTAAAAATTCATAGATAATATAAATAAAAATTTAAAATGTTTATTGGGATCATTTCTTGGATCTCGGGCCACCCTGTGGGTGAGATCCCTTGTTTAGCCATTTGGTCAGGTTACCCAAGGGTATACCATGAATTTAGAATGCTTTGAATTTCCTTAAGGGTAATTTTATATAAATTTATTGATTATGTGTTGGGATAGGCCTGGATACTTGTATAGCATGAGGGAAGTGTTTTATTTAGCATGCGAGTAACTTTTCTCATGCATGTGGGCAGTAGTTTATGATCCTATGGGCAACACCTCATAGGATTGTGGGAAATATTCGTTATGCCTGTGGGTAGTCACATGTGGGTTTCAATTCTTATTACTTGAGGGTGAGGTTTTTCATGTATGAGACTCTGTTAACTTTTCATATTCACTGTGGTGGTTTTACATGTTATACCAGCCAAGTAAAAGCATAGGCTTTGTATTGTTTTACCTTGAACATGTTAGATAGCATGTTGATGTTTTTCTACAGCACTGTTTAAGAGACTGTAAGCTGAGGTTGATTCTTGAGAACTTTTTATTAAATTATCTGGAATTTTTAAATAATAATTAAATGGAAATATAATTGGTAGGATTTTCTGCTTTTGAGTACTTCCATGTTTACTGTTTTTCCATTACTGAACTTTCTTATTTCACACTGCTGTTGCACATTTTCACTGACAGTTGGGCACATGCCTTTGATGGTTGCCTTCTGGGATTTATTTCTTACACCCTATTTTTGTCATGAATTGGGCCCAAAAAAATTATATTTCTACAGGCGTTGATAAGGGAATGAGTCCCCATATAAGTACTTGATTGTTGTAGAGGAGTAGGAGAGCAGGAGACGGAGCTTAGGCATTCGATGTTGTTGAGTTCCTGCTGCACTGTTTTGTTTTTCATTGATGTACTTGTACAATGTAATTGATTATTCTAGATTGGAGTGTATTAGGTTTTGGATGATTTCCTAGACTTAGGGACATATTGAATAATTATATATGATTGTTGGTAATTTCTTTATTTCTATACCATTTTCCATTTAAATTGGTATTGTTTTCTATTTCCACACTTTTGTATGCTTATATTTTTTCGCTATGCTACACTTTGACAAATGAGGTCACAGTTTCCCCACTATCAGACCTGTGTCATCACTGTTAGTGTGCAGCCTTTGGCATTTGGGGAAATGCACTTGAGGTCATGTGACCAACCGGGGTTCGAGGCACCTATTGAGCGGCACCCTATCAAGGACGTTACAAATATAATCCTTGGTATGGACTAGATTTCAACATATGACGCAATAAATAATTTCTTGACAAGGAAATAACATTTTTTAGGAAGATATAGAATTTCTTATTTTTTTTTTGAAGAAGCGTTTCCATCTGACTCTTATATATATCCAACCCCAGTTTCCCAAATAAATTAAATTTATGGGGAGGAAGTGAAAACAACATCTAGGTATTAAGAATTTATGCTTAAAATTAATGAGGTATCAGTTTTATTGTAATAAATTGACTTATTCCCAATTTAATATACTTGAAACCCCATAGAGTTTCATGATGAGTTTACCATTGATTTAATCATTAATAAAAGACCAATATCAAAGACTCCTTATAGAATTGAGATAGTGGAGATTAAAAAACTACTAGAGTAGTTTATTAATAACAGATTTATTCACCCTAGTGTTTCTCTATAGGGATCTCTTGATCTCTTTGTTAAAAATAATGATTGATACATGAGATTGTGCATTTAACATAGATAAATAAATTCTATTACAATAAATTAAAATTCTATTTGACCTCATATTGATGATTTATTTATCAAATTTATGGAACTAAATGTTTTTATCATATTGACCATCATTATAGGAATAATCAATTGTGAGTAAATAAGGATGATATTCCAAGGAAAAAATTTTGGAAGTTGTATTTACATTATGAGTTTATAGTAATTCCATTTTTTTGACAAATACACCCTTGGTTTTATGGATCCAATGAACATAGTATTCAAAGAGTATCATGATTTTTTATATTTTTAATTAATTATATTGTATTGTATTCTAAAATCTATAAAAAACCATGATATCAACTTATAGATCATTCTTGAGACTCCCAAAATGAATTTTATAATATGGTAAATTTCGAATGTGTGAATTCTATCATCATGAAATTTCATTTCTTGTTAATAATTTCTCTACAGTTGGAATATTAATTGGTAGAGGGAATATAATTGTAGTATGTGAATTTATTACACCAAAAACCATAACTGAGGTGAATAGTTTCATTTGTTTAGCAGGTTAAAATAATAATTTTTTTCATAATTTTTCCCAATTGTCTAACCATATAAATAATCTCACATGTAATCGGGATATGTTATTTTATAGAAAATATTGTGCATAATGTTTTATATAATTGAATAAAAGATCAGTAAATTCCCCAATTTTGAAGTTACCATTATAAAATGATGGTTTTTATGGAATCCCGCCTTTTTATTACATAACTTTTCATTACATTTTACAAAAGAGTGTCTTTAAAGGCTAGTGTCTTGGAAATTAAGAACATAATACATGTAATAAACGTAAATCATCCTTATAAACCACTTTTATTGATTTATCATAGGTTCATCATAAGTACAATTATTGCATCTTAAAACCTATAGACATGCATCATAGGAATGTGTGAGAAGAAGTCCTAGTAAAGAAATCAAGGGAATTAGTTTACTTGCGAAAACAATAAGAACATGATAAAAACATAAAGACATGATCAATGGAAGTCGTGGAATTTCATAATGAAAATAGCATGAAATTAAATATGAATGTATTTCTAAAACATTTAATTTATACATTCCTGAACATATCACAGAGGATTATCCCCATGGTTTCATAAAATTTACCAATGTTATTCAACAAGGTATCGTCAAACTTGTCATCTCTAGAGATTAAATTATTTACCCACTGCATTAGAGGGATATCATGGTGAACCATTAATATGTATTTATATTCATGTGATCCACATAGATCATAATCCAAAATTTTATAAATAACCCATAGAGAATAAAAGAAATGGGATTCATTTCTAAATCGTGAAGGTTTAAAAGTTCATAAAAACATGATCGTTACGTCATTTATAACCCATGGAAACGGGAGTGAGGATTATATTTATTTCAATTCCAGAAACAAAAATAGATCAATTTTATGTATTGATTAATACCCTTGGAAAGGAAAATATATTTGGGTATTCTCATAAATAATTGAAGATAATTCCTTTAGAAAAAGAGATATATTTGAAAAGAAAATTATACAGTATAATGAGTACCATACTAGGTTTTATAAAACATTAAAAAGATAGATTACAAGGGTAACCCACTCATAAATAACTTATAATACAGTATAAATACATAATAACATGGAGATCAGAACATGGTATAGAAATTTTAATGACATACCACATGAAAAGGTAACTTGAGATGAAAGGAAATATATGATTTTTAAAAAAACGTTCTGATGCCTAACGATGTCACATAAAAAATCAAAAAATATACTGATGATAGTATAAATGGTCTCTCAATAATTAGACATGAAATGGAAAGTAATGAGAACATATAATAACATAACATCAACATAAAGAGATGTAAATTAGTGGACACAAATAAAGGAATCCATGGTTTAAAAGAGGAGGGTGAAAGATTCCCTTACCATGAAGAGTAAATTAGAATTTTTTGTGCTAAAGTCCTTGGGAGGCTTGAGGGAACATTGAGAGGAATCCTTGAAAGGTAAAGAGACATGATATTCTATGGAGAGGTTTCTGAAATTACATTAATGAGGGAATGGATTGTTATTTTGAGGAAAAGTGAGGGAATATATTATTAATTTTCAAGGGACACCTCATCGGTTGTATTTGCAAAACCATGAGCTGGACCATGGTATTTTACCATTGAATTGGACACTTAGGGCACCTCATAGAATATATCAATATTAATTAGTCGACCAGAAATCTTACATAATTATAACATCATTAATGATGTTATTAAACACTTGAAACTCAAAACTGTATTTTTACCATTCACCGAAAATTCAACTGTTTCAGAAAAATCCCAGAAATTCATCATAACCTAATATTGTTTTTCAGAATTCAAAAATAAACTCCATTTTATGAAGTCCATTTTCTAAATATTTTTACTTTAATTAAAAAAACAATTCTAAAACTATAACTCATTTTGTAATTCCTTAATAATCTAATCAAGGTCCCATAAAATTATCTTATTAACATAATTCATTAATGTAACAATTTATGATTAAATTTTGTGAAAAAATATTTCCATTTTAAATTATAAAATTAATTATATATTTTTAAATAAAATATTTATGACATACAAAAATACCAAAACTTATACTATGAATTTTTTTCACTTTTAATATGTTTAAATTGTACTTATACATTCATGGGTGAAGTTTCTATTTTTTGGATAATTTACTATTCATTACTATTCATATGAGTATGTTACTAATCATACATTACTATTCCCTAAAAATCTAGTTGATCTTTTCAGACTCTAAATTTCTTACTGAACACAACTATAAAATACCATTTTGTGAAAATAATTTAACATTATTAATTTTTTAATGTTTACATAAATATTTTAAAATACCCATTTCCCCAAAATTCTTTAGTAATATGGACCTATAAATTCAACCTATATTTATCTGGATATTTAAAATTCAAAAGCATTTTCATAAAAAGAAATAGTAATTTTATTTATATAAAAGGATTACACAAAGTAACTATGGTCTCCTTACATAGCCCCTTTTAACACCAGCATAGAACCTAAGTGTAAGGTTTTCTTTGGTGATAGAATATTGGGGTGGCTCGGACAACATTGTCTGCTAGGTGATTCTTATCATCTTGAACTTATCTCTTAAAAAATTCTATTCAAGAATCACATGTTCAATTTCGGCATAGGATTGGTTTAGAGCAAAGCATAGTGATTCTACCTCTATCCCAAGCTCCGACAGATGGGATTCATATTGCCCGAGTCTACTAGATGATGCCATCAACACTTCTTTCTATATTAATTGACTGTGATCATTTGAACATATAAAAACACAACATTAAGATTATAGTTCCCAACAGTCATATTGACCAACAGTCATATAACAGTAAAAAACCACCGATCTCATTTTAGTTATACCCACTTCATTAATTAAAGGATATAGGGTTGTTGAGTATAAAATAAAATAACACACAAATATCGGAAATAAATATAATTAAAACGTTAGGTTTGTAACATTTTTCCCCCTTACAAAATTTTGTCCTTGAAATTTTAACTCGTACCCTATGAAGAGAAACTATGTGGGTAATTTTTCCTCAAAGGCTCCTCTCGTTCCCACGTGGCTTCATCACATTTGTGGTTTCTCTATAACACCTTGACAAGGTGGATAGTCTTGTTGAATAGAACCTTGTCTTTATGATCCAAGTTCTCCAGCGGCTGCTCCTCATAAGAGATGTCATGTTCCAGTTGTAGAACATTTTCTTTTATTACGTGTGATGGGTTAGGTATGTACTTACTCAAGAGGGATACATGGAAGACATCATAAACTTGTGCTATATTTGGAGGAAGTGAAAGCCAATAGGCCACTGCTCTAATACGATCAGCGATTTCATATGTGCCAATGTACCTACGACTGAGCTTTTCTTTCTTCCCAAACCTCAATAATCTATTCAAAGGTAAAATTCAATGAAAGACCTTGTAACCAACATCAAACTCCATGTTTGTTCGATGGTTTTCGGCATAGATATTTTACCGACTCTGATCATCCTTAATATGTTGCTGGATAGAAAGACTTTTTTTTTCATCTCTTGCATAAGATCAGGCCCAAGATGCATTCTCCCACTAGCTTCATCCTAACAAGTTGGAGTTCTACATCTCGTCCCATATAAATCTTCATAGGGTTCCATTTGAATGCTTGAGTGGAATATATTATTGTAAGTGAACTCAACTAACATGATATGTTCATCCAATCTACCTTTAAAATCCATTGAACATGTTCTCAGCATGTCTTCAAGTGTTTGAATAGTTCTTTCAGATTGGATATCAGTTTGGGGGTGATAGGCAGTACTGAAATTCAATTCAGTGCTCAGAGAATGTTGAAGACCTCTCTAGAATTTTGATTTGAACCTTGGCTCACGATCAGATATTATATAAAGTGGATCTCCTTGTATCCTTAACACTTCCTTAATGTAAATCCTAGCATGTTGATCAAGTGATAAATCTTCCCGAATAGAGATAAAATGGGCAGTCTTTGTGAGAAAGACCACAATAATCCATATTGCATTGTTTCCTTTGGAAATTTTCGGAGGACCTGTGTCGAGGTCCATAGTGATATTATCCCACTTCCAGGATGGTATGGGAAGTGATTTCAATACTCCTTTAGGAATTTTTTTTATCTGCCTTCAGTTGCTGACATACTAGGCACCATGAAGTGTAGTCAGCAATCTCCCTTTTCATATTATCCCACCCATAATGATCACAATGGTCTCTATACATTTTTGTGCTTCCAGGAGGCATAGAAAAAGTATAACTATGGGCTTCATCCATTAGCTCCATCTTTATTTCTGGAAAATATGGAATACATAGTCTTGTAGGATATTTTAGTACACCTTCTTGATCAATACTGAAATCAGGAAACTTCCCATCCTTCACAACATCAAATTTGTTTTGTAACAAATGATCTTCTTTATGATCTTTATTGATCTAATCCAGTAATGACAGTTGATAAATCATTTGGGTTAGGGTTGATGATGTCCCATCCCTTACAATTCCCATGTCTATCCTTACATGGTCAATGATCAAAGCATCTTTTTGAATCTACATCATGTAATAAAAAACTGTGTTTTTCCTGCTTAATGCATTAGAAACGTTGTTTTCCCTTCCGGGATGAAAATTTATTTAACAATCATAATCTTTAAGAAGGTCTAACCATCAATATTATCTATTGTTCAATTGATTTTCTGTGAAAAATATACTTCAAACATTGATGGTATGTGTATATATCACATTTTCCCCATAAATATAGTGCCTCCAAATCTTCAGAGAAAAAACTACTGCAGCAAGCTCTAGATCATGTGTGGGATAGTTCTACTCACGAGTCTTCAACTATTGAGATGCATAAGAAATGACATTATTATTTTTCTTGAGGACACACCCATGCCCTTTCATAAACAAATCAATGAAAATAAATAATCCTTCTCGACTTGAGGGTATATTTAACATAGGTGCAGTAACCAATCTCTTCTTAAACACATGTAAACATTTCTCACACTCCATTTTCCAGAAGAACATTACAAATATTAAATTTGAATTGGTTAATGGATTAGAAAGTTGAGAAATGTTTTTCACAAACATTCTATAATATCTTGCTAATCAAAGGAACCTTTGAATCTTAGTTATTTTTGTATGTTGAGGCCACTCCTCTATAACTTTTCTCTTTGCAGTGTCAACTATGATTCCTTCATTGTTAACATTGTTCCCCAAGAAAGTGACTTGTTTTAACCATAATTCACATTTTCTGAACATTCCAAAAAGCCTCTCCTTCCATAGAGTTCAAAAAATAACCCTTATATAATCTTCATGCCCCCCGCAACTTTTTAAATAATTTATAATATCATTAATAAAAACTACCACAAAGTTATCAAGGTGGACCTTATAGACTCTATTCATCAGATCCATAAAAATAAATGGTGTATTAGTCATCCCTAAGGGCTTAGAAACAAATTCATAATGCACATATCGTGATCAGTAGGTGGTTTTTGGAATATCATCTTTCTATAACCTCAATTGATGATAACCAGATCAAATATCAATCTTATAGAATAATTTATCCTTACATTGTTGGTCAGATAAGTAATCAATTCATGGAAGAGGGTATTCATTCTTCATTGTGATCTCATTCAGTTCTCTATAATTAATGCATAGTTGCATCGATTTGTCCTTCTTCATCACAAAGAGTACTGGTGCTCCCTATGGACACACACTAGGTAGGATAAACCCCTTCTCCTAAAGATCATGGAGTTATTTATTTAATTCCTCTATCACCACATTTGAAATCCTAAAGGTGGTCTTTGATATCATATGAGATCTAGGTATGATTTTAATGGAGAACTCTACCTCTCTTTCTAGAAGAGGACAGGGTAACCATGAAATATGTCAACTTATTTCGGGATGATTGGGATATTATTTGTCCTTAAACTCTCATAATATTCTTCTTCTTCACGGATCAACTCCATAAAGAAGGATATATGGGGTTTTTAGAAAATTATCAGTTATATATATCTCTCATTGGAAGATAACTATAGGTTTTCTATTCAAGACAACTAAGATTTTCATGCTTCTTCATTTGACCTTAACATTATACTTTGAGAGCCAGTCCATCCCTAGTATAAAGTTGAATTCTATCTTGGTAATGACTACTAGATTTTAGAAAATATTGTGCTCACTTATGTAAATACTAGAGTTTCTAAACCCTGAGGATGCTTGGATAATCCCACCAAGAGTCTTGACTGATAACTGTACTTTTAGAAAATCAGGGGTTGTTTCTAAATTCATTGTAAACATGAAGGATGTGAAGAAATGCGTAGAACTAGAATCAAAGAAAGTAATTGCTAACTTTGAGAGGACAACAATATTACCTGCTACCACATCATTCAGAGCATCAACTTCATCAGTCGTGATAGCAAAAGCATGACCTTGATACCTTGGTCTTTGTTGAGGTTGATGGGGGTTCCCCTCCACTGCCCTCAAATTTGGACAGTGATTAGAAATGTTCCCAAGTTGTCTACACTTAAAACACTAGACATAAGGTAGAGTCTGCAACATCTTTCCCTTGTAATTCATGTTTGGATGTTGAGGTTTCTCCTCACTATGACAATTCCTCGCAATACGGCCACCTCTTCTACACTTGTAGTATTTCCCACTCTTGAGCAGGTAGTTCCTCGAATTCTTCTTCCCACAATTATTACACATGGGACATTGCACTTGCTTTCTTCTTCTTCCCGGATCAATGTTCCTCCCTATGTTGGGATGAATCGATCTCTTCTTGTCATTTGATTTATGAGACCACTGCGTCTCACCAAACTCTAGCTTGACTTTCCTCACACTACACACAATCTCATCTTAGCTATCATAGTCTCAGTTGTCAAGATTCTTCTATAGAAGAGTTATCAGTCCACCGAAGACTCTATCAACATTACCATTTGGATCCAAGACAATTCTAGAGGTGTAACTTGAAATCTGGGTGAAGTTAATCTCCAAGCATCCGACAGATTCGTTCTCCTTCTACTTCATCTTGAGAAACTACTTCTCCATTCTTGTTATCATGGAATGTGGGAAATAATTAATGAAACATATCCCTATGAATTCTTACCACTCCATAGCATCAAAATTCACTCTTGTCCTTTTGTTTTTAATAAGTTCTCACCACTGATCAGCTTCTCCTTCTAAGAAATAGACAACATGGGTGACCTTCCCTTTCATTGGACATCAGAGCATAGAATATATATTATTGATGGAGTTGATCCACTGCTCATCAATTAATGGGTCAGTCGATACATAGATGGTTGGTGGTCATTAATGCATATAGAACTCAACATAATGTTGTTTCCTTATCGGTGATATTGGTCTCTCAGCATGATTCAAGTTATTTTCCCTAACATTAGTCAATTGGTTCATCATTCGCATGAATTTTTCCATTCAGACATCCATTGGTGGGTCGTCAGCGCATGGTCTATTGCAGTAACCATTTTTATAGTTCCTCCTATTCTGGCCATTTTCTGAAATAAAGAAGCATTAGTGAGAAAATTATTTCATTTATGAATCCTTTAACTATAAATTATTTTATGCCTTGAAACTTCATTCTTAAACAGTTACATTTCTCTAAAATTCCTTCATAACGATTCATAAAAATCATTCGACTAAAAAAACATATCCCTCCGAAGTGTTGTAACCAAGACTGTAGCAAGGCCGGTTGTCATACTGCAATTCCAGTTTGAGTCTAGATCAAACCAGTGTTTTCGGGTTTTACCCCTATGTACATATGTGCTAGAGTCGCCTCTGCATTCTCATATCTAGATAGGGATGTATTTTTTTGATAAACTACTTACTCAGTACTCACCCAAATACCAGGAAGTTTCCCTATATTTAAACTTTTCTATAGGGTTCTTCAGAAATTTTTCATATCCTAATATTTATAAATAACTAAACTACACTTTTATATAGACTATGGCAGCCTTCCCTTTTATTACATAACTTTTCATTACATTTTACAAACAGATGATATTTAAATTCTAGTGTATTGGAAATCAAGAACATAATACATGAAAACAATGTCAATCATACTTTTAAACCACATTTATGGCTTTATCATAGGTTTATCCTAAGTACAATTATTGAATTTCAAAACCTGGAAACATACATCAAAGGAAAGGGTGAGCTGAAGTCCTAGTAAGGAAAACAAGGGAATCAGTTTACTTTTGAAATCCATAAGATCTTGCTAAAAACATAAAGACATGAGAAATAGAAGTAGGGGAATTTACTAATGCAAAGAACATGAACCATAACATGATTTCTTTGCTGCAACATTTAATTTAGACATTCCTGAACATGTCACAAATGTTCATCCCCAAGGTGTCATAAATATTACCATGATTATTCCCCAGGGTATCGTGAATCATGTCATCTCTAGAGATTAAATTCTTTACCCAATGAATTGGAGTGCTATCAGGGTGAACCCTTAATATGAATTTATTTTCATTTGATCCACATAGATCATATTCAAACATTTCATGAACAACTCATATAAAATAAAATAAATGGGTTTCATTTCAGAATTGTGATGTTTTAAAAGTTCTTAAAAAATTGATAGTTATGTCATTTATAACCAATAGAAAGGGAGAGATGTAAATATGTATGTCAATTCTAGAATAAAATAGATCAATTTTATGTATTGATGAATACCCAAGTAAATGAAAATATAATTGGGTATTCTTATAAATAATCCATGTTAATTTCTTGAGAAAAAGGGAGAGATTTGAGACGAACATTCTACAGCATAACGACTATATAACATTGTTTTAGAAAACATAAAAAATATAGATTACAAGGGTAACCTATTCATAAATAACATATAATACAATATAAAGGCAGAATAACATGGAGATAAGAACATTGTATGGAAAATTTAATGACATACCACAAGAAAAGGAAATTTGAGAGGAATGAAAAGATGCAATTTTTAAAGAAAATTCATTAGCCTAACAGAGTCACTTCAAAATTCATAAAATAAATTGATGAGAGAATAATGAGTCTCTTAATAAGTAAAAATTATATGGATAATAATGAAGACATATAATAACTTACGCTCTACATAATGAGATGGAAACTAGAAGACACAACATAATTGAAGTCATGGCTTAAAAGAGGAGGGTGAAACATTTATTTACCTTGAAGAGTAACTTCGAAAGCTTGAAGGTTGGGACCTTGGGACGCTTGAGGGAACCTTGGAAGGAATCCATTAGAGGTAAAAAGACCATAACTTCGTTTGGGAGGATTATGAAAGGAAATGAATGTGGAAATGGCATTGTATTTATATGAAAAGTGAGAGAATTAATTATTAATTTTCAAGGGACACCTCATCAGTGGTATTTTCCCATGGTATTGACCACAGGGGACACCTCATAGCATATATAACTTTTCACAAGTCTTCCAAAAAGAATACATAATTATTAAATCATTAATTATGTCATTAAACACTTGAAACTCAAAACTGTATTTTTACCATTCACCGAAAATTCAACTGTTTCAGAAAAAATCCAAAAATTCACGCTAACCTAATATCGATTCTAAGAATAGAAAAATGAAATCCATTTAATGGAAATAATTTTCTTAAATTTTTTAATTTAAGTTTGAAATAAAATCATTATTTATTCAAAAAAACAACTCTAAAACTATAACTCGTTTTGTAATTCTTTAAGAAAGTAATCATGGTCCCATAAAATTATCCTATAACCATAATAAAATAATGTAACAATTTATTATTACATGTTATTTAAAAAATATTTCCATTTTATATTATTAAATTAATAATAAAATTGTAAATAAAATATTAATGACATAAAAATTACAATACTTATACTATGATCATTTTTCAATTTAATGACGTTTAAATTGTATTAATACATTCAGGGGTGATGTTTCTGTTTTTTTGGCTAATTTACTATTCATTACTATTCATACGAGTATGTCACTATTCATACTTTACTATTCACTAAAAATAAAGTTGATCTTATTATACTAAAAATTTCTTTCTGAACACAACTATAGAAGAACATTTTTTGAAAATAATTTTACATTATTAATTATTTAAGGTTTACCTAAATAATTAAAAATTCCCTTTTGTCCCAAAATTCATCAGTAATATGGAACTACAAATTCATCCTATATTTATTCGGATATTTAAAATTCATAAACATTACCATAAGAAGAAATAACACTATTATTTATATAAAAGGATTACACAATGTAGTTAAGGTCTCGTTACATAGCCCCTTATAACACCAGCACATGACCTAAGTGTAAGGTGTTCTATAGTGATAAAAAATTGGGGTGTCTCAGAAAACATTACATGAGTGGTGATTTATATCATCTTGAAATTCTTCCTAAGGCAATTCTGTTCAAGCTTTACATATTGGAGTTCAACTTGGTCTTGTCCTAGAGTAAAGCCCAGTGATGCTACCTACTTCCCAAGCTTCGACAGATGGGCTTCATATGGCCCAAGTCTGCTAGATGATGCCATCAACTCTTCTTTCTGTTTTAATTATCAAAGATCATATGAAATTATAAACGTACAAAGTTAAGATTATAGTTTCCAATAGTCATATTAACAAACGTTCATATAACATTTGAAATCCAATGGTCACATTTTTATTATACCCACTTCATTAATTTAAGGATATAGTTTTGTTGAGTATAAACTATAATAACACACTTATTTAGGAAAAATAATATAATTAAAAAATTTTGTTCGTTAAAAATTTTCAATATATAGTGAGGCATCAATGAAAGGACTGGTTTTTTTCATATGAATGATGTTAAATATATTTTATATACTTCAAGGTTGTTAAAACTCATGAAACAAATTATCCAACACATGATCTTGAGTTATAAGTCAGAATATTTTCAATGAGGACATTGTGGCAATATATATGTTTTGAATTGTGTGAGATATATATGGATAATAATCTTTTGAAGTAAATATTTACATAGAATGATCTTAATATGAGGAAAAGGTGATGTCTTGAGTTTCTCAATGATCATGACTTCTCAATACACTACCACTTAAGAAAAGAAAATAAGAAAAAATATGAATTTTGATGGAATGATAATGGGTTTCTAACCCAAATTAGTATTGAGAGACATCCTAGTTTAATGGATTTATTCAATATGTTAATGGTAATTTTTAAATAAGTATAAGAATCACTAATTTTTCGATTGATTGCAAAACCATCATTATTGTAAAATTTTAAAATTTTTGAATCTGATTATGGGAATCATCAAATGAATGTTATTTTTATTAAGGATGTACAATTTTAAGTCTTCATTTATGAGGATGGAATTATAAAATTTGGAAGGATTTTCTATGTTCCTTATTTTTATGGGATAAAAAATGAACAATTTGATGATTCTCATGCTCAAATATCTATATTCACCCCAATACTACCATGATGTATAGAGATAATAAAGAATTTTTTGGTTGGATAATATGATGCAAGAAATTGATTTTTATTAGTCCAGATCCCAAGTTTTTCAACATGTTAATGGTGGGAGAAAACATCCTTGAGGCGAAATAAAACCTCAAACTATGACTATGTGGATTTTGGATAACATTGAATTTCACTTGATCACTATATTACCAAAGACACCTAAAAATAATGGCATGATATGGGTTATTTTTTATCACATTTCAAAAATGTTAAATTTTGTAGCTATAAATAGTTATTTACCACTTGAGTTACCTTAAATTATATATATTAAGTATCTTTTAAGGATTCATGATTTACCTATATCAATTTTCGTTAGTCTAGATCCCAATTTTAGATAAATGGTTTGAACGAGTCTTTTGAAGGCTCTCGACACCAAGATTTATTTGAGTACACTTAACATTCTACAATTTAAATATATAATGAATGGACTATTGAAACATTGGAGTACATATAGATATTATGATCACTTGAATTTCATGGATTAAGGGATCAGTATATATATTAAGTAGATATTTTCCCCAATAATATTTTCCTTTTATGTATTCAAATGTTTCCATATAAAGCATTATATGGAAAGGGATATTGAACCCCAATATGTAGGTATGAGGATGGTGAGAGGAACATTATTGGCCTAGAACCTATTAAAGAAGAAATAAAAAAGGTAATGACTACTCACCCTCATGTAAAACTATCCGAAATTAGGAAAAATTGATATGATCACAATTGGGGAAATAATTACGAATTTCAAGTGAGATATCATGTCATTATATAATTATCTTCATAGAGGGGTGTCAAAATGTTTCTTGTGAAGGGTAAACATAGCCCCAATTATCATACTTATTATAAATAAACTATGACTCTCCAAAGTTCATGATGTGTTACACATATAATTTTCAAATATGTAAATTCCAGACCTAATACGAAAACTTGCCAATGAAAATATATAATTGGAAGATGATTTTCCTTACAGTGAATATCATATAGATATTTTTGACACTAGAAAGAATTTATTGAGATATTGGATTATTCAATTATTAATGGTTCATTGGAGAATCCATAAAATGGAATATGTAATGTGGGAACCTAAGGATTCTATGAAGAAGAACCATCGTCATCAATTTAGAAGGTAACTCAAAATAAATCTTCAATGATTAAATGTTTTATGGATGAAATAATATAACACCCCTTTATTTTATGGTATGTATCTTCTTAAATAAATATAATTTATTTGAAATATTATTTCTCATTGAATTCCATGATTAAACAAACAGTGATATGCTATATAATATTAACATGACCATTAGAAAAGTAATGTCACCATTTGGAATATTAATTTAGACTTTAGAACATAAACACCCCCATGAATTTATGAATAAAATTTTTGTGTTACATAAATTTAAATATGGTGGATTTATGTCATGGAAAAACAAAATAGGTTTTCTAAAGATGATAAATTATGTGTTGGTATTTTTGTGAAATTTTAATATTTATTTACAAATATATAATTAATATTATTATTTAAAATAAATTTTATTTTATTAGAATATATTAATAAAATAAAATTTTTATTATAATTATATGATAATTTAATGAGAGGAAAATAATTTTTTCGAAATTTTGTAAAATCATTTATAATACTAAAGTTGTTGCATTTCAAATAAAATTATATCTTAGTTAAAAACTAAATTTTGCATTTTATAAATTAATTTCATTAAAAAGTGATCATTTTTTGAATATAAACATCATAAATTATTTTGGTTTAATTATTTTTATTTTTCTAACATAGTTTAACTTTTAGTGAATAGAATATTTAGGTAAATTTTGATATTTAACATTATAAGTAAATAAATGATTTTTTTATTCATGTTTGATGTATGGATGTGGTGACAACCCACTAATTATATCTCAAATTTACATGTTACAAGACATAGTCAAACTAATCCACACTTTTGTTAGCCTTAAGCCAAAATAATAAAAATATAAATAAAATAATAATAAAATCCCAACTCCTCCCAGATAAATACCACCCCTCCCATATCTTTCTCATCCCACCTCCAAATGCATGAAGCATGTAAATATTCTACCCAATTTCCCTAACAAAATTATTTTTCACATCCTAGACCTATTGGACTCAATAAAAGTCCAAAATCAAGTTCCTTGTGGTGGTTCTCAAGGAGACAATACACACAAGGTAAAATCTTCATTCCTCATCTTTTAATTTCATTTATTTTCATATCCTATCCTGACCTCCCATTATCTAAATAGGAATAATAAATTTATTATGATATATATACTCTAATTTTATTTTGATAATGGAATATCGATCATCAATTCCATCATCTTCCTCATTAGTTATAAATATGAAAACAACATATATTATACATTGATTCACTGCCTTTGTGGGTAATGTGTTTTCATTTCAAATTACCACATTTATATATGGTCATAAAAAATAATTATCGTTAAACCAAATATTATTATATATATATAATAAAACATTTTAAATTTTTTGGAGCTAATTTAAATAAATAATATCAAATAAAACAAAACTAGTTCATGGTGTTCAGAAAACCCGCCAAGATAAACTAAATGTCTATCATTAAAATTTTATAAAATTAATAATCATCATTGAAAAGATTATATATGCTACCAGTTAATGTAGTGGATTTATGTTAATACCATTTCATTTTCATTATTGATTTTCTATTCCATTTGATAGTAACTCCCACAATTATATGCAAGGGAATCAGCCATTTAACCATGAAATGAGTGATCCCATAACAACAAAATTAAAAAAAATTACTCATCAAAAGGGCCATAAATGAACATCATAAAATTATAAAAAAATAAATATTTGTTTATAAATTTTTTCAATTATGTATAAATTGATTATAGTTTGTCATTCCATTATATTAAGTACAACTACAAAGAAGTTTGTGACATATGACCAGGGTTTTCTCATCTCACTTTTACTTTTATGAGATATATAAAATTTTCAACAAATATTTTTTTGAAAAATTTATACCTCCCCATTCTATAACATATCTATAATTTAATTATCTTCCTGATATTTAGTGTAAAATTTGACATGTATTACTCTAACGGGGCATATAATTCGACTGATTAGATGGGTGTAAGGATTTTCTCATCTCACTTTTACTTCTATGAGATATATTCCTTATTCAACACATATTTCTTATGTGTGGTGTGTGTCTGCATGGAAATTTGGAATATCATATCATAAATCTCGTTATATTAATTTTATTAAAGGTTTCAATTGATACTTTTTAATATTATGGGTCATAAGATTGTTTTGATTACTAAGTGTCAAGGGCTTCTTAGTCTCACTTTTACTTATGTGTGATATTTTACATACTTAATACATATTTAAGGAGTGTGGAAAATATACAACCCATTCATAAATCATTTCATAATACTCATTCTATTCATGGTATTAAATTTATCATTTGATGATAATTAATTTTATGGGGCATACGATTCGACGGATTATAATGTGGTAAGTAATTTAATAACACAATTTTAATTAATTAGGATAAACTTATATTTTTATTTATTATGTCATGTTAATGTTATATTTAAAATAAATTTTGTTTTTATTCTATTTTATTTCAACATTATTAAGGGGATTTATAGTGAATACACATACATTTTTCATTTTATTGATGATATGACACTTATAAGGGATATCATCTCAATTTTATTTGTTTAAGGAATATTTTTTTATGATATGCCGCTATTTAATTTTTTATCTTGTATATGCCACTACATATATTTTCAATCTTTATTCATTTAATATTTAATTAAATATATATATATATATAAGTGATTATTGGATATTATATATATCAATTTTTCATACAGTGTTTACATAGAAAGTTATTTTATTAATTGGGTAAATAATGTTAAATCCTTATCTTTTAATCAATAGTGATATTTTTGGGAGTTCATACTGATTCATGAAATAAATAAATCATTTTGACATTTTATGAATTTTTTGGACATAAAGACATTGGTGTGGCTGAGAAATTGATATCCCTTCGATGCATCAGTAGTATCATGAGATGATAATATCAGACAAGTTGAATAAGTTTTTACGCATAATGATTAAAACATAATTTGGAAGGTATTTATTGTATATGTATCATGATGCCTAAGATAAGGGTTCCTAAATTATTATTAATTCCCTTTGTTATGATTGTAGACATTAATAACCATGATGTTTTCACTGTGATATTTTCCATAGAGACAAAATTTGATCATTTTATTGATTAAATGGAAAAAGTTTCCTATCATTTACATTTTAATAATAATTATTTATTATCGTATCGTGGTTGAAATAACATTTATTAAATGTAATGTATTTTAGTAATATATTACTTTCCATATTGATTAATGTTTATTAATTATTTGTTCGTGAATGACTCTGT
This sequence comes from Viscum album, assembly GCA_963277665.1. NCBI lineage: Eukaryota > Viridiplantae > Streptophyta > Magnoliopsida > Santalales > Viscaceae > Viscum > Viscum album. The sequence continues at coordinate 283,748,569 of OY728164.1, read as the reverse complement.
TGTATACAACCATTTCTGAGTATCTGATCTCACCCCATTTATTTGTAATCTTTTCCCTTGGTTATGAAGATGAAATGATTGAATGAGATTAAGGTTGAAATTATTTCCATTTTTATGTTTTATATATGGGTAACAATATAATAAGGGTACTATGTATGTATCTATTTCATCAAAACAACTAAACAGATTGATTATTTTGAGATTGAATATTGTATTTATGCCAATAAAAAAAGTATGACACCACCTCTGAGCTTTTTGGGTCAGGTTCTTCACATTATGTGTTGTGTTTTATTCATTCTGAAAATGATGTGGTTATTTATTTTTGAGTTTTACATTCTATATTTCCCTTCCATATTTTTTTAAATCACAAAAAAAAATTAAAAAAATAAATTACTGACATTATTGTAGACAACCTATTTTTGATTCTGAACATAAAAATAGTTCTAATATAAAATGAATTTAAACTTTTACAATTTCAATTTGATCCATCATACTGAAGGTATGTTTGGTACAGCAGACCAACTAATATTTTAACCATTGGTTAGACTAATTTTCTATATTTCAAATTTTTAGATCTCATAATCATCAAATTGAAAGTGGTATTGATATATCAGATTATCATTTTTTATGTTTATTATATTGAAAAATAAAAACAACAGTTCCATTAGACTACCAAATGTTTATAAAAATAATGATTATAATTTTGTCTATATGAGAAATCACATAATATCATAATAATTAGGCTAAACCTAACCACTTTGAATGAATAAAGTACATATCATTATTAGAGGACAAGATCAATGTTTGGGTTATTATAAGATGTCATTGTGAAATCTTTCTAATATCATTACAACCAACTCAGAAATATTAACCTTGGGGAATTTCATATAAAAAGGAGGTCATTTGAAGAGGAGGGAGCTGATGAAATTCAACAGTCAATAATTATAATGATCTCTCAATGTTAACATATTGTTCGTAATCAATGTTATATTTTATAGATTCAGATTTATACAGAATCCTAGTGAGGATCGTTAATTCTTTAGAACACTTTTTCTTTTATATTCAATGTGCCTGATCATTTCACCTATCAAGGGATTTTTGGTATTGGAATACAGTAATTATAATCCATTGGATAAGGGTTTTATATGGATGGAAAGATAGATCTTCCACCAGAAATTAAATCGATGAATTTATTTATTAAGAATGGTAGATAAAATTATGATCAATTAGATCGAGGAATTTATTAGTAAAGAAAAAAATTCCTTACAACTGGTATTGAAACTTTTGAAATATTATATCAGGTTTTATGACTAAATTTATTCTTATGGATAATTAGTAAATTATTTATAATTCCCCTATGTCATTCTTACTAATATAATATTTTTCATTTCTTTCATGAAAATAGAATTAAATTTCTAAAGGAAATAACATTTGGAATTTATTTTTCTAATTATTTTTATAACTAAACATATTATTTTTATGTCTAATATGAAGATAATAACATTTATAATCAATAAGTTTCTATATCCTACTTTGATACTCTGATCATATGAAAATGTTTAAGTCCAATATTTTTTAATTAGGAGGATTTTATTTTTGTTTTAGTTTATTCTTAGGACTAAAATTAACCCTCTATTTTTTAGCCATATTAAACTCTTACAGTCCAATGAATCCGGAAAGGATATATGCTATTTTCTCCCATGAAAATGATTAATGGCTTTGAGATATTTAGATTTCTGGTCATGGTGGGATACTATAGATGTTTTTTACATAATTTTTCACATTTTGAGTCCCTGATGATAGTATTTATGGGGAACAATATTCTATTCTTCTATAATAATGTATTTCATAAATACTTAAAAATTTTTATGTTCATACATACATTGAAAACTATCCATAATTTTACAATGTCTGTATAGGGAAATGTAGTCAATTGTGATGCATGGGGATCCAGGATGGGGTGTTCTCACGTGCAAAGGGATGTTGTTGTTTCTTATGGCTCATCAATGTTACAGTGCCATGATATGGTCTAACCATCAAGAGATAATGAGATATCTATTTTATTCCGTGATTTAATAACTTATCTTCATTACATTTTTTGTGAGATATATACATTTTCTACAGATCATAAGAGTTTGAGACACATTTTTAAAAAATGTTGTCAAAATTTAAAACTGATCTAAATTAGGAAATACATAAAGATTGTTGACATTGAATATATGTATATAGCGAGAAAATGATATTTTATGGTGGATTAATTAAGTAATATTTCGTAAAATCAGTTCTCTAAATAATATTCCGATTAATGGAACCTAATGTTTTTCATAGAAATCAAGATCAATGATTGTACCGGATATCGTGATTTTCTAGCTCTATTCTCATTATAAATGCTTCCGGATTAAGCTCAATATACGATAGAGGATCTAATATATGATATTTAGTTTGTTATAATGAGGTAAAAACTCAATGGTGGGAATACAATTATGGAAAGGATGGTGGATGGGATTTTGGATTTCTGGTTTAGATATCGGACCATGGTACCATTGGGTTTTAAAAAGTAAATTCATATTTCATACTACAATTTGAAATGAGTTGTTCATATAAAAATTCAATAGATTTTAAGACTGATTAAATCATAGTTTCTATGTGTTGACATGAAAAAGAAATGTGGAAGAGTATGTTTGATATTCCACTCCTAAGAAAAGTTCATAGAAAAAAACCCATGTTAACTCGGAATGTTTAGTCTTTAAAAATTCCCATGTGGAAATCGTAGTAGATAGCCATGTAATTTGTAACATAACTACAATGTACAATCTTAAAACGTGATTCCATAAAGGTAATTTTGGATCAACTCACAAAGTAATCTCATTTTACACTTATTTTTGAATCTTATATATTGAAGAAATTATAGAAAATATATATCCTTTATGTTTTAAATATTCACAACCTATTTTTTATCATATCTCACTGAGAGACTGGGTCTATGTCACATTTTTGTAAATCCTTATAGAATATAATTGGGAATTAGTTTATTTTGAGCACGGTGTACCTTCCTTAAATAGTAGGAAAATATGAAAGGATGATCCGAACATTAGATATAATTCATAGGGTATGTGTAATGTATTTTTATGATAGAAACAGGTACAATTAGTTTAGTTCTCAAATAATATTATTTACCATGACTCAATACCATGAATCAATACATACAGATCTGTTTAAATCATTATATTGGAAAATTTTTTGTTCTATATGTTTTTATTTGAAATAGGAGAATTTTCGTTAAATGGACACAAAATTCTATCATAGATAATAGAGAATATTTATTTGATCAGAAAGAGAATTGAGATGGCTCAAAGTAATCATAAATCATTTGCATATCATTTTCATTTACTTTTATTATTTGATGTGAGTGATCTTGTGTTATTAAGAATCTCTCAAAGCCTTGGGAATCATTATATTATTATGTGGGTAATGATATCTCCTCCGTACATAGGCACTTCTTAGGTACATGAATGATTTAATTTGTTGGAATTATCATTGGATTTTCCACGATGGTTCATTTTAGTTAAAAAAGTGTATTTTATGTGTCTCAGTTTCAGATGTACCAACCTAGTCCTTCGTATGTGTATTTATGGGGTCATGTAGACCTATAGATGGATGTTATGTTGATTTGTGTGATGGTACATATTGATCATAAGTAAGATAATTGTTTTCATGGGAAACTATTAAGCCTGTTGATGGTTTTATAGAAACATGTTTGGATTCAAGATGAATCTTTGGAGCCTAAAAATTAAATGATGCAGTAACTGCCCAAAATATATAAGGTCATCTATTGTTTTTTACTTTATGGGGATGGAATTTCCCATTGTGGGTAGAATTTAACATCCCTAGTTTCTATTACATCAACATTTTATCATCTATTTTAAGGATATATAATTATTTAGTTTTTATTCAGGAGGTTCTGATGGGTTTTAACTCTTATTAGTGTCTTCTATAGTGGTTCACGGTCTGAAAACCTAGAGAAAACTGTGCAACACCACTAAGAAACTATGAAATTTATGATAGTGGGCATGGATCAAAAACACAGTTGGCTCATGGTTTTTCCGAACCATGTGGGTGCTCAAGTGAAACCATGAGATCTTACTATCATTTGAGTTATCATGAACTCACTGTTGGTGCATGGATTTCCAAAATGTGTGGGTGATTTGTAGAAACTGGGAGAGAGGAATACCATTTGAGAATGTAGCACTACACAGTTGACATATGGGTTTTATGGCCGTGTAGCCAAATTGTGTGCTTTATGGTTATAAATCGTTATTTTTTGGAACTAACCTGGATTATGTCCCAAGACCCCTTTTAATTTCTTAATATTTACCCATTCAATATTCTATTTCCTCATAAGGATTGACAAGATAATGCCTTTGATCTGAGAAAAATTTTCATATGATTCATAGCCTGTTGCATTTCTAGATTCATAGGTAATTTTTTTTTATTTTCTCTTCTTAGATGGATGTTTATTCACTCACTGAGAACAATAGATCAATTCCATTATGGATATAACTTTGTGTTTATTATTATATTATGATGAATTATTGTTGGATGAAATGAATGAAATATGGTTCATGGTCAGATCCAAGGAAATATTCATTGATAATTTATTATTTACAACCTTTGTGATTTTAGTTAACACCCTATCAGTAAAACAACATTAAAACCAGAATTATTATCATGAAATAATTTTTTTCTTGATATGATTGGGAAATTATTATGTTATTCTTATTGAAAACATATATAGTAATGGTTTTGAGTAACTATAGAAATTGAATGGGTTTGTGGAAATCATATTGGGTGATAATTTTAAAATAAGGATTTTAAAATTGTGGTTTTGATTTAATACATAGAAAATTTGTTTTGAAAATTATTTGGTAAAAAATGCTTTATGTTAAATGGATTGGAATGTGTTTTTTGGAATTCATGGTTGGTGTCGGTTCATTAAATTAGAAATAACCCTATGTAAGGGATGTTTTTCATTGGGGAACCTAGTATTGGATGACTTGTGATAACTTCATTGATTGAAGAGAGAACACTCATGAGTAAGGAACTCTTACCAGGGAATGTATGTGTGAATGTGTAGTATCTTGCTATTGGTATGGAAAATGAATTGAGAAATATATTTAATGCTTGTGTTTATTTCCTTCCATGGAAAAAATATTGTCTTTTATAAAAAAACTTTTAAATCATATTATATTAATGTGTTTACATGTTTTTTCCTAGTTAAATTTGTTGGGATATGATTAGAGAAATCCAAATGTGTTTATACTCACCCCTTCCTTCGAATATTTTCCATTTGCATATGTCATTTATCGTTACACTTGTTAATACATGTTATCTCAATTATTTAATTTTTCTACATGATACCATGGGCATGGATGAAAGAGTTGAACCTTAGAAAATGTTGGGAGTATCTAGTTGGATTTCTGTAGTATATTTGTGTTTTTGTCATTGGATTACATTGATTATATAAATAGGCATCCTATTATGAACTAATATTGTTGATGGATTATTTATATTTTTTGATGTATTTTTCTAATCATGAATCATTTATATGTTTTTTGGTTATTTCATGTGCATTGGATATTAAAATATTAAATAGGGTATCACTAAAAAATGTTCTTGAGGACCATTCCATTTATTTCCATCCTTTGAAATATTCTAGATGTCACCAAAAGCTATTACTATCCACCACATTTTCTAATTTCAATGGGTGATTCATGGGGTGCAGATATTTTATATGTTATAGGGGCACGACTGGAAAATAGGTCTATACCCACTGTTTTTCAAAAAACTGTGGGTATAAGGTATTTTCCAATGACTTATACCAACAGTTCTTCAAAACCGTGGGTATTGGGGTTTTTTTGAAGACCTATACCCACTGTTATGGAGAACCGTGCGTATAGAATATGGTGAGGAATTAAAATTAAAAAGGACATGAAAAAAAATTGGCAGGAAGATATTTTTTAACGGTTTAGATTAATAACTTTATATAAATATAAATTTATATACATAGAATGTCTTTATCTCGGTTGGTTACTAGTAGAGGTGTGACTATGAGACGTGGGTTCGAATCCATCGGTCTGAATTTTTTGTGAATTTAATTAAATGATGTGGATTATATTAATATATATAAGTATATGTATAGATAAGTAACAATTAAAAATTATAGCTTGGTTGGTCCGTTGGTGGTGCGCAGCCATGAGGCCCATCATGAGACGCATGTTTTAATCCCCTTGCTTTTGTTTTTGGAATTTATATACACCACGTGGATTAAATGAATATATAATAAAAACATTCACATCTTGGTTGGTCTCTTGGTGTTGCACAACCGTAAGGCGCAGCGTGAGTGCGAGTTCGAATCCCGCCTCCCGTGAAATTTTTTGAATTTAAATATCCCACGGTTTTCAAACTGTGGGGTCTATTGTGTGCCATGCCGAAACAGACGTGGAGAACACTTTGACTCTTTTATACCCATGGTTCTCCAAAACCATGGGTATAGGTTGAGACCCCTGTACAGACGACGTTCCAGCCCACGGGTCCCAAAACCGTGGGTATATCCTATACCCACGGTTTTGGGGGCTATACCCACAATTTCGAACAGTGGGTATAGATTGTTTTTCCATTAGAGGGGACTCAAAATAATAATCAATTGTGAGATATTATTCTAGTGTGTTGAATGGTTTATTTGTTTACTATTTATGATGAGATCAGTTTTTCTATTTCTATTGAATTTGAATGAGATATGTGATTGGTTATTTCTTGTTCAAATATAGTAATTGAGTCTGATTAATATAGATGTTCTTGGTTTATTGATGTATGGATAATGGAAATTGCAAAAACCAAATGAACTAGATTATAGGGGATTTGGTCGAAGTTCCAGGTCACTACAGATGAAGATGAAGGTGTCACATGAAGAGTTCTAGATCATACTTGAAGATATGGATTTTTTAGAGCCATGGTTGGATTTTAAAGGTTTCTAATGAATTATACTAATAAACATGATGATTAAATTATAAAACATATTTGTTATGAGTTTTTCTAGATGATTGTAGCTAGAACATTATAGATGATGTGAGTGAATATTTCAAAAAAAATCCAAAAAAGTATTATGGGATTGGATGCGGAATAGGGATATTATAGGTGTATTATAGGAGTTATAGGTCTATTAATGAAGAGTTTTTTAATGATTATGGATTATTTATTCTTGTTGTATAATATATTTAGTCTTTCTATTTTAGGCTATTTAAAGGGATTATTTGTCTAAAAGTTATTTAAAGTGGATTTATCTAATTATGGAATAATTTAGAAACAAGTGTTTTTGATAATTTTTTTATAATTATAAAATAAAAGAGGTGACACATGGAAGATTAGTTGGAGTGGTTGGATCAATGAAATTAATGAATTGTTACCGAGAAAAGAAAATAGTTGACTAATAGAATATGTATTTAATTAAATATTTAAAAACTAATACTATAATTATCTAACTCTTAGCAACACTAGAATTGAGATGAAAATCATACACTAATGTATTATTTTTTTAGGGAAATTAATTTATACCTCTCTTTTATTTTCATTTTTTTTCATTTTATAAATGTGTTCTAATCAGATATATGTTTTTTTTTGAAAATATAGATATTGTCTTATTTATTTGATGGAAAACTAGTTTTTTATCCTATTATAATTTTCTAAATTATTCATCTATTATTATATAATAAAATTTATAGTTGCATTAAAAATAAAATTCATTTGATTTATAATTTGAATTCATCTGAATTATCAACAAACTATACATTTGTTTTTTGTTTCTTACTAAAAATCGAATCTAAAATGGATAAATGAATGTAAAAGGTTAAATTATGAATAATTAATGATCAAATTTTTGTTCATTATTTTATTTTAAGAAATTTTTAATATTTTTATTATGCTGACACAATGTGTAGGTTAATATATTTGAGTGAAATAATTAATTAATATGAACACATAATAAATTTGATGACCTTAAAACAGTTATTTTATTGTTAATGATTATTTTCCCTTACTTGGTATGGGATACTAAATTGCAATTTCAAGAGAAATTTCTCAAAAAAAATTTGTATCATTTTAGTATTCAATTGGTTTATTACAATTAACATTTTATATAATAATTTTTTTAATAATATGCATCAACCCAATGTTACCTACTATAACATGACTAGTCATAGGACACATTATTTCCAATTTCATAAATATTTTCCTAAATATTTCAAATTTTGATTCAAATTAATTTACTTATCTTCACTTGAAATTATACTCACGTTTCTAATAATAAAATAAAAAACTCACCATACTCACCATGTGTTTTACTATTCACTACTATAAAAATTTGTGAGTTTCTAAATTACTTTTTATAATCCTTTGACGATGGAGACACATAAATTCTATATGATTTTCCATATCAAATGCATGAAATTTATGAGGTGATTATCTTCAATAAAAAGTAGAGGTTGTGAGAGGATCTTGATATTTTTTTCATCTGGATTAATATAAGAAAATAAAATAGTATTATATCAATATTAGTCCATTATGTTTATCTATCTGATATTTGTGGATTATGTTTTTATTGACCATATAAAATTAAAGGTATCCTTAGATGATTTCAAGTTGTTAAACCGGGATTTTTTCCTTTATTCAACCATGAAGTTAGTCAGGTGGTAGGGTTTCTCTCCCATTATTATGGGGTTTTTAGAACCTAGAAGATTCATCGTGGATATTTTTGATTAATTTTTTTTGAAATAGGAGAATGATGATACATGAACCTAATATCTAGAAGTGTTGTTGGGTGTATTTCAAATTGTCCATGAAGGATGTTCAGATTATTATTTCATTGATTTGTGAGTAAAAATCCAAGAATAAATTTTGACATTGAAAAATGTTATATATGATTAAATATTTAAAATAAAATATTCTATATTCTTTAATAAGCGTTCCTAAAAGATTGAATCTATGTAATGGTTGTTCAGATTTTTATCTTCATGGTGCATCAATCCTTTAATATCACTAATTTACTGGTATCCAACATTTTCATAAAATGAAGAGAATAAAACACCTAAAATAGTTGATCTAATAAATAGATAATTATATGTATGAATAAACTGCTAAATTAATATATATTTTTATAGAGAAAAAACTTTTATGTGTAGGTAATGATCATTAGGACAAAATCAATAATATGATGACCATACAAATCATAATGTAAAATACATTCTGGCACATAAGGTTTTAATATTTAATAAGGGGAGATACATGATCATAATGAAATGAAGACCATGTGAATATTGGGTTAATTTTGTTTCGTAATTTATTGATATTAAATAATTCCACAATGAAGAGGATCTCATTTTAACATTATTGATGGTTTTAGGGGTAGTGTTTAATTTTCCTCATAATGAAATATTATTTACAAATTTCAATTTCTATAATATTTAAGGTATTTTAATGATTTTAATGTATTTTGAAATGTAATTTTTTTTATCAAAACTTGATAATTATTTCATAAACTTATAATAACATTTTAAGGTCCAATCTGTGTGTGGAAAGTGAAAAGGTAAATGTTGTCAGATATTGATTAATTATTGAAAGTAGATGATGAATAGTGAATAATTAAGAGGGTAAAAAATAGGGGATATTTAACATTTCTATAATTTTAGAGTGGTGAGATTCTTATATGAGGATTTATATTGATGATTTTGGATTTAATGGTTCATATTGAATATAATTTAAAACTATATTTTTCTATGACTATAATCACTTTTCTTTAATTAAATATTATTAGATAAAATTCAATTATATGAAACAATGAGTTTTAAAGGAAAACCATGTTAACATAAAATAATAATTAAAAACTACTACTGTATTTTACCTTTAAAATTGTTTGTTATATTATGAAGTATATTATTTATAAAAAAAATTGAAAACTAAATAATAAAACAATGATTTATGATGTAGTGTAGAAACTTATTTCTGAAAAAAATCATTATATGTTATGTGTATTTATATTTAAATTGATTTTTACCAATAATAGAAATGGAATTGAAAAAATATTTCCCATATTTTTATTCATGATGAACAATTTATGTGAGGAGAGAATTATATTTTTAGGCTTAATAATAAGTGACTAATGAAATTATTGGTTTCCCTGGTAAAACAATTAATTTTTTAAAATGGTACTTTTTTAAATAAAATGTATTTTTAATTTTTTTTATATATATGTATTTTAAAATTATACACTAATATTATGTTTAAACACATATAAAAAGTAATTAAATATTCATTTGTTATTCAATTTTAGGTATGATTAAGAAAACTTCATTAATAAAATGAATTTTTTCATAAATAAACATTTATTTAATAATTATATTTTTCAATTAAAAATTAAATTTTCATATATTGAGAAACTTAATTATATTTTATTGAGTCCTAATAAATATTAATTAGGTATAAATATTGTAATAAAGTACATATTATACTTTTAGTGACAAAATTATTTTTGTGGTTAAATTTTAATCGATATTATTATGTTTCAACATGGGTAATCAAATGTGGCTAGAATATTAGATATTATAGAATAAATTGTTAGGTTTTTAAATTCATACATATATGTATTATCAAAATTTCTATAACTAACACACCTAACTATCATGAAATTATATTCTTATCGGGTACCTAGCATTCTTTTCCAATGATTTCTCCCTAATTCTCACCTAAAACTCCTCCCTTTTCAAGTATCACCCCTAGTTCTAAAATCCTATAAAAATTTTAAAAAATTAATTATTATAGAACCCCTATATATATTTAAAATACAATATCCGTATTGAACTACCCAAAATGTTTTATTCCCCATGGATACCTCAAGATAATAACCAAATTCTTAATTTAATTATTATATACTGTTTCACAACCTCTTTTATCCTTCTCATACACCCTCATTAAAAAAATTATAACCATGTGTCTTTTGTAAAATTATTAAAAATTAGATTGTTAAATTTTATTATATTATTTGTATAACCACCACCTATTATCATCCCATTCCATAAAAAATTGAAAATGTATATTTTGCGCATGTGTATACTACCTCTTCCATGAACACCATGTTTCATTTTTCATCACCAATGAATAAAGGCTAGTTATATAAAGAGTCTTATGAATTGGATGTGTTATTTATTTCATGATATATATTTCTTACATATAAATTATTCTTTCATTATATATTGTTATTGATTAATAATCATTGTAAAACTAACCAATTAAAAAAAATATAGTAGGTGAAAAAGAGTATTATTATAAGTGACCATGTCATTTTAAAACATATTCATATTACAATTAAAAATTATCACTAATCACCTTAGTATAACTTGAGTAATTTCATTATTCTTTTTATATTGTGATGATTTAAAAAATAATATCTTCAATATCCATACTCACAAATGGATTGGTTCATATACTTAATGGGTTGGTTTAACAACCAACGTGAAAAAAACTCTATAAATTTTTTTCAATAATGGAATTGAAAATTTAATATTATAAAATAATAAATAAGTAATGATTATTTTGTTTGTACTTGATAAGATAGAAATTTATATCAATAATGTAGATACAATCTATTATTTTTTAAAAACCACTCAAATATGCTTGCAACCACATTTCTCTATAAGAAACATAACAAAATATCCAATATGATAAAACATTATATTTTTATGCTATACTAAATATTAAATTATCATTACTATTATGATCTATTAATGGTGAATATTTGGTGAATAATTGGTGAAAAGGCCATTAGTTATGTAACTATTCTAAAATTATCAGGATTACTCCCACTCGATATTGCAAATAGATAATAACAAACAAATATACATGTAGATAATTATTTGAAATTTAGTTCATAAAATTTTATAGAAATTAATATGTTTTTTAAATATTTCCATTAATATTTTTACATGTATTATCTAGGTGTTTTGACAGTCATGATCCTAGAAAGACTTCAATGTAAGAGTTTCTAGTCTCAATTTTTCAGCTCTTGATTCTCATTTATTATTTTACACCATTTATTTTTTATAAAAGGATATATAATACCCTTTAAATAATTTTTATTATTATTATTATTTATTTATTAATATTAAATATTTTGTTCAATGTTATTTATATAAGGTGGTTATTAGTCAAAAATTACAAAACATTAAGGTGATTCATTGACACAATTTCGAATTCCTTAGTTAAAAGACATTATTAATGGAATATTACCTATAGGTTTTCATTTATCATACCATTAATAAAATTTATGATATTTAAAATTTCTCTCTTAGGATGTTACTTATCGTATTAAATATCCATATATTAGATAAAAAAATTTAGAATAAAATTGTAATTTTTTGTATTTATTAATATCATTCTTACTAATGAATCATATATTATATGATGATGTTTTTTATATTCAATGATTTTTAATTTAGGAATTTCAAATTAATATTTTATTTTATATTAATTATGTTTTCCCTTACTCATTTTATGTAATTTGTTTTTTGAATGTTTTGCTAGTTTGTTAATGGCCTATTAATATTAACAAATTAATTTCTATAATCTATTTTCCACTCCATATTTAGTTTTCAGGATTTATTAACATTTAATGAAACTTCCTTTATAAATTTTATAATATTGTTTTCAAAATAATTATTTTGTATTTGAGATTTATTTTTAAATTCATCTATAATTCATCTTTTGTTATAATAGTTAAATTGTTTTTGTGAAATCATCTATATTTTCGAATTTATTTTTACCCCAATGTTTATCAATCACTTTATAATGTTTTAAAAACCTTATATATGTTATTATGATTTTAATAATGATAGATAAGGATATTTTTTACATATTATGACATGTTATGTTCATATTTTTTTTTGGGTTTTTGAACATTTTATAAAACCCTTTCTTTTTCAATATGTTTATTATGATATGATAATGTTCAATTTTAAGTGGCATAATATGTATTGATGATGATGGATGGAGTCATATATTACTCTATAATTCATTCGTTTAGGTTTGTATCCCATGAGATAGTCTGGTATAGACATAATAACATTCGTCACATAGGCATGGGCATGATGGGTTTGCTTTCATTTTCTGGTGTACACATAATTGGTTTGTTCATATAGATGTGGGCATAATGAGTTTGGAGAAAATGTTATTTCCATTATTATTCTTGACCCACATTTACACATTTTTAACCTTGTAATGTAATATATTAAAGAATAATTTCATTTCTATGAAATTTTATACATCATGATTTTTCTTTATTTTTTAAGTATTTCACACTAATAGGTCATGTAGATATATTTTATCATTATTCAGATGTATTATTTTCATGACATAATCCTTAGGCTGCCATAATGATATTTTTATGATCTTATAATATAATAATATATTTTTTATTATCTTATATGGTCATATAGTTTTTTAATAGTATTGTTTTCTACTTTCTAATGTTATTCATCATGTTTACGATCTGATACACAATGTTATGTTTTTTCATTACAGTGCATTAGATCTCAAAAAATTCAAATGTTTATAATATCTAGGATATGATGATGGTTATATCACCTGAGATATCAAAAAAAGGGTCATGAAAAATGTTTTTATGATGAAATGTATGAAAGTGATGTAAAATATAATGTTTATATATTTCACTTCCAAGAAAAAAAATTATAAATAAATTTATGTTTTTATTTGTAAAATATATTTTTTAATTCATAACATTAATTTATTTTTTTTGTTATGACTATCGTTGTACACTTCCACTTTTATATGAGAAAAGATTTAGCAGTTTTTTGATATTTGTTTAGTTATATTTTGTATTATCATTAGATAAACTTATTGAAAAAATTTGAGATATGTCAATGTATATAACTATATCCTTAAATATTGGTATGGTCTATAGAATGAGATTTTTTTAGAAATATACCCCTTTTGGAAATTATCTAGTGTATAATATTGTGGAAAATTTACACCTAGACATAGTAACACTAAAAAGGATTAGTTGAGAATTGAATCGATGATCACTCTAATTATTAATGAGTATCACTAGGACAGTATACCTATATATACAATACATAGGGATATTATTTGGTTGAACATATCCATATGAATTATTATTTTTTGTTAATTTGAAATATTTTTATCTCAAATGATGAGAGAGGATGTTAGAATTGACAACGTTCCCATTATATGATAATATATTATTGTATTTATTGATGGAATTATTTGTCGTCCCCAATTGTGTGAAAATGATATTTCCATAAAATTCATAATTGAATACATGATTATGTCAAAAATTAAATAATATATGGCTTGCATTGAATTTGAAGAATTAAAAAAACGAATAGAAATTTGAACAAGGGGTTTAAACACCCCAATGATTCAATACAAGGTGCATCAGTCTTATTTTTCAAAAATAATTATATACTTATGTATCATTGTATTGATTATCAAGTAAATAATAAAATATTTATCAATAGAAATTATCATATGCATCTTCTCAATGATTTATTAGATTAACTAATAGGCGGTTGATACTTCATGAATATTACCCTTCAATTAATATTCCCTTAGTAAAAGGTCAATGTGAGGATATTTCCATTGAAATTTTCCATAAAATTTATGGTAACTAAGAAATTTATAGTGTAACCCTTTATAATTATTAATAATCATTTTATATTCATATATATAATGGATAGAGTCTTTATATACTTCCTTGAATTGTTTTTAGTAGTCCGTGAAAATGTTAAGAAATTATATTCAAAGAGGAAGGGGGATTATAAGTATATTTTGGAGATTGTGTTAATATTTAGGAAAAATGAGATATTGTATGCCAAATTTAATATTCTTAATTATGGTATTATAATGTAACATTATTGGGTGATGTAATCATATGAAAGGTGTTATTAGTAGATGAATCAACTATGAAAATTAAATTTATATGGACCAGACCGGCTACTCTAGCTGTGGTCCATAGTTTTCATGGACAAGTAAGACAATAAAAATTATTCGTGATATTTTTTCAGAAATATCAAAAAAAAATAACAATGTTAAAAAATATGGGAGTAATGTACCTTTTGATATATGAAGTTGAATAATTTATCATCTAACTAAAAAATATCTTGGTAACTCATTCAATTCATAAATTGTCTAGAAATGGGAAACAATTTTTAATATACATTTATTCCATAAAACGTGATTTATTTTTTCTCACTATATAAATATTCCTTCAATGGAATAATATTTATTCTGAAAATTCACCTGATGTATAATTTAGAGAAATTAGTTATGATATATAAATTAATTACTTTGCGTCATTATATATATAGATAAAAGTTGGATATAAATTTGATAAAAAGGTATTAAAATATATATTTACATATAATGATTTGAATAAGTGATAAAATATATAGTTTTAATTTATAAAATTTCAATATTACTCAATACATTACCACCTGGGGAAGTAAATAAGTTGGTTAATTCTCTAGGAAGGAATGACCATATAAATATTTCTATTATGGGAATTACAGAAGTCTAAATAATTATTGGTTTTCATTTGATAAATCATGATGTCATAATTAGTAGAGTGATATCATATCATGGAAAACTAATTTTTCAATTATCCATTCATGTGATGATCAAATAATCCTAGATAGATAATTTACTGATATATAAAAATTTATCAAATATTCTGTAGTTCATTTTTGATAAGATGGTCTTGTAGGGTTTTGAACCTATATAATTGTTCCATCAAAAATGGAAATCATAAGGAATTTTCGGATGATGAACATAGATTATCCTTATCTATAAATCCAGGATGTATAAATTTATTTATTGATCTACAAAACTTCTATTGGAAAGGAATTAAGTGAGAAATTTAGAGATACATATCTCGACTATTGGAATGAAAGAGAGTTAATTTGGAGTGAAAAAAGAAAAGGTATATGTTGTGGCCATTAGTTATACCAGTATATAAATGGGAGAACATCACAATGTAAATATTAATAGGAATCCAAAAGATAAAAATATTTTATGACTATCTTTTGATTGTAGTCTATCTACATAATAATTCAATTTATTTTAATGAAATAAAAAATATCCAAAATTCCAAATATATACATAATGTATGTGGTAAGGATGAATGGAGTAACAATATGAATTATAAATTATCAGGAAGTGAGGTTTACCTAATGGTTCATGGAATATATTCAAAAATCATAATACGTAGAGTTCCGTTTTTGGAGTTTTATCATCCCCAGACATACGTTCAGTCTGAGAGAACTATTCAAACCCTATAAAATATTTCCATAACCTTTTTTCATATTTTTAAAGGTTTGGGATCAATACCTCCCCATTAATGTTTTAAAAGATTTGTTTCCAATTTTATGAAACAATAGAACCAAATTTGGATATTTATTGGCGGGCATATAGAATTAAAGGATGTTGGGATAATAATAGAGATAGTAAACTAATAGGTCTTAACATAGTCCAAGAAATGATGGAGAATTATAAACCATTCATTGACCTATTAATGTTCAACAAAAACAATTTGAGAGTTATGAAGAAAATTTATAATATGATTTAGAGTCATAATTTGGTGACTTGTGGTTCATTATAATATCTATTGAAAATATGTTTATAATATTTTGTGATAAATTGAAGTTGATTAATAGATAGAGTAGTCCTTTCAGGATCCCTGATAGTGTTAAGCTAGTGGATTATGACTTTGACCTCCCACCACACCTATATCTTGTTCATGATTTCTACCACATGTCACTTTATGAGGAATTACGTACTATTTGAATCACATGAACTAATCTAGAATGGTGGATAATAAGAATATTATATATCATGAGAAAAATAACTTGGTGACATATTTTTTCGGAGTGAAAATGTTTTTGAATAAGAACACCACCCATCTAGTGAATGTTTTATAGTATAGTCATAAATTTGACTAGGCTACAAGGGATCCTAATAATATTTCGAGATTAAATTACATCCACATGATTTACTATACATATTAAATTTATAATATGAAATTATTTTTAAAGAGGTATAATATAATGAAACATGATTTTAGTGGTTATATTTCTATAATTATATTACATGTTAGTAGCTTGCCTTATAAAAAAATATAAATAAAATGAAAAAACAGAATACATTAAAAATATTATTAAAATAACCATTATTTTTTCCCTTATATTATTGTCCGTTACTATGGGTAAATACTTTTTTGAAACTCTATAGTGTTGTATAAAATAGTCATTTCAATCTTTGAAGAAACATGTTCCTTAAAATAGTTTTTATGCATTGTGAATCAAAAATAAAATTAATTTTTCACACCAATAGGGATTTAATTACATAATATTATTTTAATATTTTTAATCAATATGATCAGATTATGTAGTGGGGAGACATTAATTTTTTTGTATATAATTTTTTTACTAAGTTAAATATTAGTACCATGGAAAAAATATTTTTTAAACAATTTTATTTTCTAAATAGTGTTTATTTTAAAAATTAATTTAATGTATATATTTTAATATTGGTGTATAATATGATGTATAAAAATACATAAAATTAATTTAAAAATATTTATATTTTTATTATTGTTAAATAATATTATGAACAAATGGTGATTAAAATTATATTTTCAACAGAAAACAATTTTTCAACACATATTAGTTTTAATTTAAAAGTGAATTTTATTATATAGAGAAATTTAATTACATTAAATATTAAGAAATTTAGATTCATTATGTTTAATTTATTGAGAGGTTTATATTATATTTTTAATGATAAAATATATTGTATGGTTAAATTTCAATCAACATTAATAAATGTTAAAATTGGTGATCTAATTTTGCTTCATTATTTCTAAATTAATTTGACACAAATACCACCTATTATTAATTTTCAATGTTTTAAATTTATACCTAAATATTCTAGAACTCGTATTACTTAAATAATATGAAATTTAATTATTACCCATTACCTAACATTTTTTTTAAATTATTTTCCCCTATTTTAGCCTATAATATGATGTCAGTTCCACCCTTTTAGAGCCACAACCCTTGTTTAAACATAACACAAAACACTATCGCGTTATAATATTTTCGGTCGTCTCTAAACATTGGGTAAACTACTCTCAACAGAGTTCCCCATTTTTTCATTCCCAAATGATAGTTCGAGGGAAGAATGAAATTCTCAATGTAAGTATTACATAACATTTTACATAAATTTTTTTCATTTTCATCCACCAAACACCAGACACCATATAACTATATGTATATAATTAAATTAATATAAGTTTTATAAAAATATTTTATTTTACTTATATTAAATAAATTATTTTTTTGACTCCCATCGATTGAAAAATGATAATATTACTTTTACGCATCTACAGTCTACTTCCTCCGCGAATGACTTATTTCATTTTTCATCATCACATTTTCATGGATGGATATATATAAGATTAGAGAAAATAGTTTTATTTTATTAGTTTAATTAAATTCTATAATTATTAATTAAGAATAATATTAAAAATATTATAAAGACATTATCTTTGATAAAATAACTTCCTAAAACAAATATACAAATAGAGGATACGGTTTATGTAAAAGAACTTTTTTTTAATTTATTTTATTGTTATAAATCATCTCAATTTTGATTCATATTGTTGAAAATATATATATAATTTATTTAATATATTTTTATAGTGATTTAATTTCAATATTAACTATTCTATATTCATTCTCACACATAGAAGTATGCATATTCATATAGGGAAAGTTTAACCACCAACATGAAAAATACAATAAATTTCAATAATTTATGTAATTGAAATATTATTATGGGATATTATTATATAAATAATTATTTTATAATCATTATTTGTAATAAAATCATTTAACTCAATAATTAAAGGACCACCATTCATTTGTTAAAAATACAAATACATGTTTGTCACTAATTTCATCTAGATAAACCGTAACTAAAAAAATCATAAAATGGAACTATAAATTTATAAAATATATTAAATCCTAAATTTTAGTATTTTAGGATATATTAATGGTGATATTTTGAAGATTAATTAAAAAAATGTATTTTTCTTACACTACGACCCATTAAAATGTTGATATTTTTGTGGTGGAGGGGTATGGGGGATGTCCAAAGAATTTTGAGGGGTAACTGGAGGATATGGATCAATGATTTTAGTTCATATTATTTATTTAGTTTAAATTATTAAGATGCATCATAAGGGTTTATAATATGGTATGTGAACACCATCATTGATGACGGGTGTCTAGGAGGAGGAGTTGGGTTCTACTTTCAAAATAAACATGGTTTCAATGTGGAGAGGGAAAACAGTGCGTAGATGGGTTTCATAACCAAATAAAAACATTGTAGGTGTGTTGGCTACAGTGTAGTGGATCAGGGATGATTTTTTTTTAATTTGGAATTTTTTGGTGTAATTTGGCCTCGGACAATGGGTTGTGGTATAACCACTTTTTGGTTGATGGGTTCTATAGCCTGTTGTATTGGGTTTCCCTATGGTCATTATTAGTCAGAGTAGATTACTCACGAGGGGGGTGAATTGAGTATATATTAAAAATTTATAGTTAAAAAGTATTCTTAATAAGTGTCCCTAATAAGGATAAATACAACCCAGTTAATCAATGTAATACAGTTATAAAGGTTTGAGTATTTAGATAACATCTTATATGATTGATTAATTCTCAGTAATCATAATGTCAGTTATTAATATTACTTTTGAAGCTACTATACTAAGACAATACAATTATAATTTTTTTCCAAGATTAACTGTTATAGTTAATTTATTGATTCTTGAATTATATAGTAAAGTAGTAAAATAGAGAAGACTAAATTAAGCAGCACAACGGATATGAAAAAAGTTGTTTAGTCTCAAGTGGATACCTAATCCACTCTATTATGTGATCACCTTCCACTAAGAAGTTTATATAAATAAACATGATCCAAAAACTGGATTGTGGTTAAGGAACAGTACATGGGACTGTCCACGTCACACAGGGACCTCTTCCGTAGTTCTTCATGGCTATAAACAACTAGGCCACATAAGGACCTCTTCCACACTTATCAGTTAGTATACAAATGTGTAAAAAGATGTTTTAGTAAGGATATATTTTATCCTTCAGTTTGATACAGATGATAGAGTATGTTGTTATACAGACACACACACTACTCATAAGATATTAAAATGATAGACAGTAAAGAAGAAATATTGAGATACGTTTAGAAATTCCCTGAATGACAGTCTTTGTTGCTCTTGACTTCTGAGATGAAGAAGATGTAGAAATCAAGTCCTTGTGTGGAAGACATATTGTCGCCAGTCAGATATATCCAACATTTATTCTTCGTGATGTTTGAAAGTGTGAAGATGTTCTCATTTCTGTGATTTAATTGAGGTTTGTGTGTTCTTCAGCTGCTTTGAGTTGCATGCAACAATTCTTTCTTCAAAATAACTATTTGAGTTAGTTCTTCGTTATTGTGCTTATGCCTATTTTTCCTCGCTTTCATCTATCATGCCTTGATTCTATTTGTTTTTAGGTGGCATTACTTTTAAATCTTGGAGTGCATGTGTTTGAGATGACATGTTTCATTTTTTCTACACCTAGTACCTCATACTGTCAGATGACATGTCTACAAAGAAACATTAATTATATTAGTGCATTAAAAATATTCAAATATGACGGTTAGAGATTAAATTGAAAGATGGAAAATAGATTATGAAATTGTGTCATAGTATGTCATGGAAATGGTGTCTCATTCACTTTGACTGGTTCAAAGTGTCTGCTTCATGGTGTCTGGTTCGCTATGTCTAGTTCATGGTGTCTCACGGTCATGGTGTCTTCTTGTTCACGGTGTCTCATTGTCACAGTGTCTGCTTGTTCATCGTGTCTCGTGGTTATAGTGTCTACCTGTTGATGGTTTCTCATGGTCATGGTGTCTGCTTGTTCATGGTGTCTCATGGTCTGAGTGTCTTCTTGTTCACGGTTTCTCATGGTCATGGTGTATTCTTGTTCATAGTGTCTCATAATTTGGAAAATATCTGTATTCAAACATAAGAAGGTATATTTATGGAATTGATTAAACTTAATCATTTGAAAGAGATATCATTGTAAATTAAATCAAAAGATAGTGTACAGTAACAAAGATGATTGTATAGCACTTAAGAGAATTGGATTGTTTTTAATAAACAACTATTCATTTGATTATAGATAGATTACTTAGAGTTAACAATTATTATAGACTAAGTAAAATTTATGATTATTAAAACATGATTAATACATGAGGAGTCCAACAATCTCCACCATTTTGATGATAAAAAATCAAGTATATTTAGAATGTATATTTCTTATAACAACATTATTATTGTTAATATAACATATATTCAGTGATTTTTCTAATGTAAAGATTGTTCTCCACCTTTTGGGGTTATAAAAAATAATAAGAAAAAGAATGAAAAAAGATACACTAAAGGCTCATAATATATTAGATAAAAAGATGGGCATTGCAAAAACTAAAACAAATGTAAAAATATTCCTATCCAAAGAGAGTAAGCATTGTTCTTCTTCACTGGCTGGTCTTCTCTTTTCCCTTAGCTGCAGCAACAGAAGGGGAATCCATAGGAGTAGAGTATGTGGTAGAATAAAGGAGTGAGATAGATGAGAGAGAAGGTAGAGGAAGACCATCAAAGAAAGAGGGTGCTATTGTCAGTGTAGTAGAATACCGAGGAAGTTGTTAATCAAGGATCATAGGCCTGATCTAACTCTGTGCCTAAGTAAAAATAAAATTGAAGTGGAGGTGAGGGTAATGGTGAAAGTAGAAAAACTAGATCTTAGATTTGTAGCTGCAGGAGCAATAATGTCTGTAATTTGGACATGAAGATAGGTCTTCAAAAGCTTGATAAAATTAGTAATGATTTCGCCACCATAATGCATATATTTCTCAAAGTCACCGTTGTTTTCCCTAAACCTATACAATTAATAAATGAACTCTATGATTTTTTGGAATTTAGTCTAGTACACTTGAGTAACATGAGGAATTCACATATTTTCAACAAGATATTTGAAATGATTGGTCATATCATTCTTTAAGAAGATTAATTTGATATTCAAATCCAATTTCTAGGAAATTTTGTTAAGAGAATGATTAGAAATTTTTACTGTATTTGGACTAGATCATGAAATTTATCCTAGTTCTTGTTAACTTCAGATAGAGAATTTTATTGAAACCACTAAGCATAGTCTGATGTTCTTATTTGAACAGTATAGTGTGCAGGTCTCTATCTAAATTAGGTTGAGATGATTGTACAGATTCTTTAGAGGTAGTGAGAGCTGAGGTAATAGATTTCAGTATATTTAGTACTTTTTGAAGGCACCCCGTATACTTATCAGTGAGCTTGATAATATTAACAACAAGTTCACGCATCCCTTTCACAATATGTTTGATTCTTTCGGAGACATTTTCAGCTAATGAAGCTAAATGATGTGGAATCAGAGAGGCAATATACTGTGGGGTTTGAGGAACAACAAGATCCATAATATGGGAATACAGATCTGATCTTGAATTCATCACATTCTTCACGTCTTCAACCATAAATCTTAGAGTCTCTACTTCATCACTAAGCTGTCTGTTTTCAACTCTAACTTGTAGAATCTCATGAAGAATTTTGTGTTGAATCTACCAAATAAACTTTTCCATAAATATTAAGGCATCTATCTCAAATAGATTTCTTATAGGAGATTTTTGGATATTTAATAGTTAATTAACTCTAGACAAAAGGGTAGCTCCAAATTCTTTCAGATCATCTTTACTCACCAAGGATGGCTGTTCTGGTGAAGGTTCAAAGATAGGAACTGAGAAGGGAGCATGTTCTTTTTCTGGGGAAATAATAGAGATAGATTTCAATTGGAACATAGTTGAAAGGTCAAGGCCTTTTACTGAGACTTCTTGAGAGTCATTCACATCATAAAATATGTGGAATTTATACTGAGTGTCTACAGGGGTTTGATCAATCGAGTTTGTTACTTCAATAGATTCCAGATTTTAGGGATTATCCACCTCAACAGTTGCATCCTTAAAAGGATTGAGAGGCTTAGGGTCTTGATCCATTTCCAAGAATTGATCTCTTAGTTCCTCAATCATTTCATGTTTAGCCAACTAAAAAGCCAGCTCTAGCCTTTCCTCAGCTGAAGGAATGACTTCAAGAAAAAATTATCCCATTGGGAGTTCCTCAAGGTCAGATTCTTGTATAACAGGTAATTCATCTACTATAAGATCTTCTATATGTTTTATTCAGTTTATTTTGAAAAATATTCTCTTTCAACTTTAGGTCGGTCTTCCAAATTCGCAACATATTTAGGAGTAGGGACTTCTTTTTTAATTACTACATGAGGAACATAAGTGATGTCTTCCTTAGCAGAAATAGTTTCCCTAGGATGCAAAGAAGCCTCTTCTTCTTCTTTAGAATACTCAATAACATCATCTGGTTCCAAACCAGGAGTACAAATATCTTTTGTTCATGAAGGATGTTCCATTTTATTGAAATTTTCATAGATCCTATCATTGACTTCCAACCATTCCTTTTCACAAGGATTTCAATTGATTTTCATCTTCTTCATAACGAATTTTGAAAGGAAGAACTCAAAATCCTTGATAGATTCTTCATTAGGTCCAACCATACCTTTGGCATGAATCATGATTGAGATAATACAATAATAAAGTAGGTAGGTTGACTTGGATGTGGTTTTGATCAGCTCACACATATGGTGTATGAAATACATACAAAGGATGATCTTGTACCCATTTTTCATAAGATGAATAATAAACAGATCCTATTATTTTAGTACAGCGAAATCACCTTTTCTGGGCCTAATCAAGTTCCCAATAAACATAAAATGATGTCTACATTCTCCATCTAGTTTAGTAGTTATGGATCTCATCTTGGTTCCATTTCGGGTTAATATTTTCAAAGCATCTTCCAAAACAAAGAATTCACTAGAATTTGGAGGTCCACTCTGTTAGTCCTCACAAATGCCTTCATGAGGTATCTTAAGGCATGAATCCCATAACATCTCAGTGAATGTGCATCTATGGACATTTATCAAGATTCTTACAGCATATCCATCACCATAATAATGAAAAAACTAAACGTACTGATAACATTGAGCCACTAGAAGAGGGTAGATTGGTCAATATTTCATAAAAAACCAATCTAACCTACCTTGATCTTTTGAAAATTTCAAAACAAACGGTTTACTAGACAAAAGGAACTTAGGAAATATATCATTCTTAGGTAATAGTACATGGTTCACCAGATTTGGATTTAGAGGACCTTCGGGTGCAAGCTTAGGTTCCATCTTCATCTTATTTGAGAAACATTTCTCAAGAGTCGATGACGTAGGGTGTTTTATCCTGGGCATTTACTGAATGTTCAAGAGAGATATAAGTTGCATGGATGAAAAAGGGTTACAAATTAAGTGAATAGAAGAATGATCTAGTGAAGAACAAGTGATACTTCCTTTATTTTATCATTTAGGAATACTAAACATCACAAAAAATAAATGTGTGGGAATTTAAATATGAGAAATTAAGAATTTCCATGATATGGTTTTTAATTTGTAAATAAAACCCATAAATAATCTTTATGGTGAGACCATATCAGGTAGTTATGGTGAGACCGTGAATGAATTTTATGATGAGACAGTGATTGAACTTTATAGTGAGATAGTGACTAAACTTTATGGTGAGACTGGGACTGTCAGAAAGTAATAAAAAATACTAACTATGTGACAGTAAATATGGAATAGTAATATAAAAACAGTAAGATATAAAAAAGTAAGACATATACTAAGGATTTGTCATTCCTTGTTCATTTATGATTTAGTTTTTTATTTCATAATTTAATGGCCTGGTTAATATATCTCCTAGCTGATATTATATACCAATTAATTCCTAAGTGATATCACCTTTTTTATAATTATCTATCAAAAAGAGATGTATTACATAAATATTCTTTTTCCTAGAATGTAAAAATGGTTTTTTGAGATGTTAATAGCACTTGTGTTGTCACAATAAATAGGTACATGATTGAATTGATATCGAAAATCTGGTAATGTATTTTTCATTCACAATACTTGTTCACAACAACTGACTGTAACTACGTATTCAGCTTCTTCAATAGATAATGAAACAAATTTTTTTTTCTTACTACACCATGATACTATTGACTTGCCTAAAAAGTGTCATGTTCCAGAGGTTCTTTTTCTATCTATATTATATCTTTTGATGTTAGCTTCATAATAACAAACTAATTCAAATGATTTCCCTCTAGGATAGAATAGTTTTATATTGGGTTTATTCTTGAGGTATTTGAAAATTCTCTTTACAACATTTAAATTAGAGTCCTTATGATTTTCTTGAAAACGAGCACACATACATATACTAAACATAATTTCATGTTGACTAGTAGTTAAGTAGAGTAAACATTCAATCATTCCTCTATAAGTGGTCTCATCAACAGATTTTCCATCTTCATCAAGATCCATCTTACAAGTAGTACTCATGGGAGTGTCACTACTTTTAGTGCTATCCAATCCAAAACGTTTTAGATGATCTCTAGTATATTTATTTTGAGTTAAAGTAATACCATAATTATTTTTGAAATATTTGAAATCTGAGAAATAATTTTAGTTCACCCATTAGTCTCATTTCAAATTCATTTTTCATTATTTTAGAAAGATCAATATATAAAGAATTTCTTCAAGATCCAAATATAATGTCATCTATATAGATTTAAACAACTAAAACATCATTAGAAATTCGTTTTATAAAAAGGTTATGGTTGGTTATTCCTTTTGTAAAACTTTTGGAAATAAGAAAAGTACTCAACCTATCATACCTGGCTCTTGGAGCTAATTTTATACCATATAATGCTTTTGATAATTTAAAAATATGATTTGGAAAATGAAGGTCGGTAAAACCAGGGGTTATTAAACAAAGACATCATCAGCAATATACCCATTTAATAATGCACTCTTAACATCCATTTGATTTAGATTGAAACTTAGAAGTGTAGCATAAGTAAGAAGGATTCTGATGGCTTTAAATCTAGCTACTGGTGCAAAGGTATCCTCATAGTGAATGGTTTCTTCTTAACTGTAGCCTTGTGCAACCAATCTATCCTTGTTTCTAACTATGATTCCAGCTTCGTCTACCTTATTTCTAAAAAACCATTTAGTGCCTATGGTGAATGTGTCATTGGGTGTTTCAACTTGTTTCCAAACATTGTTTTTTCAAATTGACTAAGTTCTTCTGGCACATCCATCACCAAAAAATCTTCATTGATAGCATAATTAATGTTTTTTAGGTTCAAGTTGTGACAAGAAGACATGATGTTCAACCTGATTTCTAAGAGAAGATCTATTTTGAGTTCCATTGTCTAGTTCTCATATAACAACATCTATGGGATGGTTCTTAAGAGTTCTCACAACTCTAGAAAAGGAGGGAATAGTGTTTTCAGTTTCATTAACAGGTTCAGGTTCATTGTGAGTTGAGTCTAAAAAATTTCCAGAACTGAAAGTTTTCACTAATTCGTTCACTAAATGGTTTGAGGATTTAAAATTAATGTTCAGATTCAATACATTATCCTCAAAGTTCTCTAGAATGGTTTTAGGCTTATGTGGATCTGTTTCTTCAAATTTGACATGGACAGGTTCTTCCACACATTTAGTTCTTTTAATGAACACTCGATAGGATTTACTAGACATGTAATATCCTAAAAATATACCTTCATCACTCTTGGATGAATTTTTTTCAAGATTTTCCTTAGTATTTAGAATATATACATTGAAAACAAAAAATTTTAGGTAGTTATCCTTGGATTTTATATTTTTCCATAACTCATTAGGAGTCCTTTTGAAAATAGGTCTTATCAACACTCTATTTATTATGTAGAATGTTGTATCGACAACTTCAGCCCAAAAATAAATAGGTAAGTCATATTTACTAAACATTGTTCTAGAAATCACATGTAGGGTTCTATTTCTTCTTTCTACAACTCTATTTTGTTGATGTGTTCTAGGGGTCGAGACATTGTGACTATAACAATTTTGTGAGAAAAATTGTCGAAAATCTTAATTTTCAAACTCACGTCCATGATCACAATTTAAAGTATTAATTCTATGTCCACTAATATTTTCTAAAAACATTGCATATTTAGTAAAATAAGAGCATGATTCACTTTTTTGACCCATAATGAAGATCCATGTTCATCTAGAAAATTCTTTTATAAGAACACAAACATAGTGCTTCCCATTTAAACTAGAAACTCATGATGGTCCAAAAAATCCATCTGAAGAAGTTCGAGAGGTTTAGAAGACTATGCATATTCATTTGGTTTCAAGGAAAATTTGTGTTGTTTTCCCTTTTAATAGGGATTACACACTTTGTCATTTGGAAACTCAAGTTTGGGTACGTCTTTATCTATGATTTTTCTACTTATCTTCCAAAGGGAGTGAATATTACAGTGTCCTAGTTTCATATTCCAAAGCCAAGACTTTTTATGAAATACACATAAGCATGAATCATTTTTAGAAGCTATGAAATCTATGTTAACATAGTAAACATTTTCATTTATTAATGAAGAAACCACTAATTATTATTTAATATTAAAGGCAATGAAATTATGATTTTCAAATAAAACATAAAATCCATCATCACATAAATGTGAGATACTAATAATATTATATTTTAATCCATTAAAAAATTTTACTTTTGAAATTAAAATTGTGTTACAGTTACCAATTTGGGCGAGGCGAATAATCTTTCCATTGGCATTGTCACCAAATGTGACATGTCCTCCATTTATTTTTATTAGGTTCTTGAATCATGAGTAGTATCATGTCATGTTGCTTGAACATCCACTATCCAAGTACCATAAACCATTACATGAACACTTTAAGCAGCATTCCTTAAAAATGATTATGCAAAAACATATTTTGGTACCCATACTTGTTTGGGTCTAGTAATATTAGTAATAAGTTCTTTAGAAACCCATATATACCTCATAGATTTCGTATAATCATTTTGTAATATATTTGAAAAATAAACTCTCTTTAGTCCATAAAAACATAAAACAGTAAAAAAAGTATCATAAATTTATCTAATGTATTTGTGTCAAGAACTGAGAGAAAAACTATATGTACTAGATTTAGAAACAAAATTTGTTCTACCAAGGATTCTTTTTCTAGGTTGATAACCAATTATAGTGTTGTATTTAGGGGAAATTTGTTTACCTAGCATTTGAGTAAGGGAATATTTTCCATTGGTAATCTTTTCGAGGTCATTATTCAACTTCTCATTATACATTTTTTATTATTTTCTCTCCTTGAGTAGTTGACCATTTTTTCTCTTTTTTAGTTGTGAGTTCAGATTTAATAGTCATAGTAAGAGAATACCGTTTCTTCAATGATTTATTTTTGGCTTTTAGTTCACTGAATTTTTCTTCAAGCATGTTATAGTATTCAAACAGTTCATCATTAGTCATATTTTCATATTCACCATCATCTCGAGAATATTATGAATTATGTACTAGAGAGTCCAGTGTAACATTAGATTTGTTTTTCATAAAACACGTATTGGATTTGTTAGCTTGTTCATCATGTGATGTTTCTGAGTTACGTGAATTTTCCTCCGAAGCACTCCATGGTTCTTTCATTAACTTGTTATACTTCCTATCCTTTTTATCTTATCTCTATTTTGTACTTGATCTTTTGACACTCATCCTTGATATGACCTTTGCACTTATATTCATAGTAGACAATCTCATCAGTTTTGTCACTATTTTTCCAATCTTTTTTCTAACTTCTTTTTTTGGACACATTTTCCCTTGATGTTAGGCTTTCAGAAAAAGTTCTTCTTCTTGTAAAATCACTTGAATCTTATATTTAATTAATCCATATCATCATCACTATCTGGTGATGATAGTTCACTACTGGAATGTTCTATAGAAGTTTCTGATTTCCTTTTTTCTTTTTGTTTAGAGGTGGTGGTCTTGAATGAAACCTATTTTTTTGGTTCATCCTCCTCTTCCATGTTGACTTTCAACTCTTCTTCACACATCATCAGTTTCCCACTGAGTTATTTTACAAGTATATTTCTGATTTCAAATGTTTATTTAATAGAGACAGAGGTTCCACTCCATTTGTCAGGCAGACATATGAGAATTCTCATGATCTGTTCCCTGGCAGTGACTTCTCTTCCAAAAGAAATCATTTAATTGAAAATCTAATTGAACCATAGATACATGTCAGAGATAGGCTAACCAAGATTCATTTTAATTTTTTCATATTAAATAGTATAAATATTAAGTCTCATTTCTTTTACACTAGATGATCCTTCATGTGAGACAGATATGGTATCCCAAATTTGATCTGCATTTTTACAAGCAGAAATTATATTGAATTCTTCATCTCTAAGGAGGAGTATAAATCATTCATAGAATTGAATTTTTTATTGTAGTTAGTTTTGATAGGTTCATCCCACATGATTCTATCTGTAGAAGGATTCTTATATTAATCTATAATGGAAGACCAACTTCCAAAACCCATACTCTCTAAATGCATTTTCATTTTACTTTTCCATTAGGAATAGTTGGTTCCATTAAAGAATGGGGGTCCATTGGATGTGAAACCATCTTATCTATTATCCATAATAAGGAGATTCATTGAAAGATCTAGAAATTTATAATTAATATAAATTTACAGACCGTTGAAGTACAAGTAGAATTACCGTTGAATAAGGTTAAACATAGTTTCTAACAAACAACCTCTGATACCAAATGTTGGTCGGAGTAGATTACTCAAGAGGGGGGGGGGTAATTTATTAACTATAAAAAATTTGGTTAGAAAATATTCTTAAAAAGGGTCCCAAATTAGGTTAAATACAACCCAGTTATTCAAAGTCATACGGTTATAAAGGTTTGACTATTTAAATAAATTCTTAGAAGATTGATTATTTCTTAGTAATCTTAATTTCCGTTATTAATATTACATTTGAAGCTATTTTACTAAGACAAGAAAATTATAAATTCATTCCATCATTAATTATGATAGTAAATTTATTGATTTCTGAATTATACAGTAATGTTGTAAAAAGAGAATATTAAATTAAGAAGGTCATCAGGTATAAAAAAAGTTTTTCATTCTTATGTCAAGAACTAATCCTTCCCACATGGTGATCAACTTCCACCAAGCCTTTTATATAAATAAACTTAATCCACACCCCGGAACGGGGTTAAACAGTAGTACACAAGAATTTCAGGTCACACAGGGACCTCTTATATAGTTCTTCATGGGTACAAACACCCTAGCCACACATGGACCTCTTCCACACTAATCAGTGGGTATACACTGGTGTAAAAATGTGTTTGACTAAGGATATCTTGTATCCTTCATTTTAATAAAGGAGATAGAGTGTGTTGTTATAAATATACACACAGTAATGGAAATCTAGAAAAATGATACACAATAGGGAAGAAAAATTGAGATAGGTTTATAATTTCTCTAAATGATAGTCATTGCAACTCTGGACTTCTGAGATGAAGAAGTTGCAAAAAATAAAGTCCTCGTATAGAAAACAGAGTATCACCAGTCCAATAGATATGGCTAGTTTTCTTCATGATGATTGACAGTGAAATTATGGGATTTAATTGAGCTTCATGTGTTCTTCAGAAACATCGAGTTTCATGTGACAATTATTTATTCCAAATAATTATCTAAGTTAGTTCTTCATTATTTTTCTTATGCCCATTTTTCCCTGCATTCATCTATCATTACACATACCTTTTTATTGCTGGGCCACATTGCTCTTTTATCTTGGAGTGAATGTGTTTGAGCTGATAGGTTTCATGTATTCTTCTCCTCATTCCTCATACTCTCAGATGAAATTTATACAAAGAAACATTAATTATGTCATGGCATTTAAAATCATCAAATGTTCCCATTAAAGATTAAATTAAAAGATGAAAAAAATATTAAGAAACGATGTCATAGTATGTCTTGGAAACGGTGTCTCATTCACCATGTCTGGTTCATGATGTCTTGTTCATGGTGTCTGGTTCATGGTGTCTAGTTCACGGTGTCTAGTTCACGGTGTCTCATAGTCACAGTGTCTTCTTATTCACAGTGTCTCATGGTCATAGTGTCTTCTTGTTCACGATGTCTCATGGTCCCGATGTGTGTTTGTTCACGGTTTCTCATGGTTATAGTGTCTACATGACCATATTCTCTCATGGTCACGGTGTCTGCTTGTTCAAGGTGTCTCATCGTCACGATGTCTCCTTTTTCATGTTGTCTCATGGTCACGGTGTCTATTTGTTCCCAGTGTCTCAAATATAGGAAAATATATGTATTTTGACTTAAGTAGTAATATTTATGGAATGGATTAAACAAAATCATTTGTCAGAGAAATCATTATAAAGAAAATCAAAAGATAGTGTACAATAACCAGGTTGTGTGTATAACACTTAAGTGCTTTGGACAACTTTTACTAAACAACTGTTCATTTGATGTGAGATAGATTGCATTAAGTTAATAAGGATTATAGAATGAAATGATTGTTTTTTATTAAAACATGATTAATACAAGAGGAGTCCAAAAATCCCTTCCACATTTTATCGAACCTATGGAACATTGATATTTATGCTCTATAGTGGTATTTTGTCCTATTTGGTTTGGGTGTGTTACCTCTAATTTTTTTCACAATATTCATATTTATCCATTTTATGGCATTGTGTTCTTCCATATTCTATGGTCCTGTGTTTTGAAGAAAAACTAACCCAATGATATTAAAATCAAATCACTATTTATAATTTTATCTCATTTCACGGGATATCCATGTTCATCACATTGAGGTATAATAATTATTTTCATTTGTGGAATATATTGTAATTCTCTTAGAATATTTGATGTAGACATTACATTTCTAATTATTAATTTTCAACAGATTCAAAAATGACGATAAAATTCAATTTATTATCATTTATGGGTTGATATTTTATATTGTATATGTGTTAAACATTCAATCGATGAGTTTAAGGGGTTCTGGGATTGGAATACATAGTGTTAGGGGTTATGAAACTATTAAATTCCAAAAACAACAATGTAATTGGATTATAAGGAATAAAAATATAGAAGAGTTCAACGGGATTATATATAAGGATAACTTTTCACAGTTCTATTATCCTTTATACACTTTCAGTTAAATGGGTGGCTTCATAATACACATTAATGATTTCATGGATTCTATTCCAGTACATCATGTTTCATTAGATTTAAATTATGTTTTTATTTTTTATTCTTCAATTATCATTATAAATTTATTATCATATTTTAATTTTATTATTGTTTTATTTTCTTCCCAATGTGTTAGTATTACTTTGATAGTTTTTAGGTTGATAAAATCTTTTTATTTCAACTTCTTTTACTCTAGATGAGGATAAAGAAATATAGTTTGTTTTTAATATAAAATTTACACCTTTATTATTTTACATTCTCTTCATATACAAAAATAAAATTAGAATCATCTTTTGTATCTATGTTTTATATTGGGATTTTCGATGATTATTAAAAAAAATTTATTTTTCAAAATCATGATTATTAGTTTCCACACACAACTTATTTTCAATAAATAGTTTATAAATTTTTGGTATGGAATGTTTTATGGATTTTGGTAGTTGGAATAATATTTAAAAAACATCTATTTTTATGATAGTAATTATTATTATTAGGGAGAATAAATGAAATAATTTGTTTTCAATATTTTTTTATTGATGTATTATGACAACACTGCTTTTATTACAAACATAAACATGATTTATTACATAAAACTTCACTTGATACAACAAATAAGATCAAGATTTTTAGTGTCAATGGGGCTTAGGATCATTAAATAAAAACTTAAAACATGAAATACAACATCTTTATTGAAATATTCATTTACATGACCACTACATTCCCTCGTACATAGCATTGCATGGGATAACCCGAGGACATGCATAAGAAAAGGGTGATCTATAAAGCCTAGTAAGGGAGTACAAATGGAATATCATGAGAAGTACAGTAAATGTTAGGAAATAGGAATATAAATAGAGAATAATAGAAACGTGATCATAAAGGCTTGATAAATCTTGATAATCATGACATGGAAATGTGGCAACAACACTTAACATGGAACTAGCATTATCCAAGGCTCATTGCACATGGAGCATGAGTAAATCCTCATTGCACATAAATCACGAGTAATCCCTCGTTTCACTTGAATTAGCATGATTAATCACTCATTACACATGATGTATCATGATACTATGCTTTACCCAATGCATTGGAGCGCTATAAGGGGGCACCCTTCTTAAACATTTCATTTCATACATAAGTGTGCCACTTGGATCATAAAACATGGATTCATAAAACATAATCATTTATTCCACAATAAAGGAATGTGGAGTTCATACATGATAATTTATAATCAATATGTAAATGTGCATAAAGTTGAAGACCCTTTATGGATAAATGAGCATGGTATTGACTACACATTGACATTGGCTTAGAAAATCGGTGCGATTTCAGCAGCGTAACGGCATGACATAAGAATTCATAAAAATGGTTGATGAGAGAGAAAGGGGTTCCTTATCATATTTACATGTAATGTACAGTAAGGAGGTCATATAGATACATGTCCCATGAATTTTAATGGAATTTAGATCCATGATACAAAATTATTGCTTGAATGTAAAAGAGGAGATAGAAGTTCCTTTCGGAATTTCAGCATTGTAACGGGTGTACATGGGTGACATTTAATGAGAGGGAAAGGGGTATACCATCATTAGAACATAAAGAGGGCAGTATGTGGGAGGTTAAAAACCAAACCCCAACATTCATAATTGAAATTAAAAGGGCAAAATGACTTAAAGAAAATTGGACAAAAATGAGAAAGGAAGAAAAAACCATTACTTGGAAGTGTTCTTCCAAAGGCTAGAGAGAGTCTTGTGAGAGGATTATTGGGAGATTGGGGCACCTTGGGAGGTTTATAGAGAGAGTATGGAAGAGGTCAGAATAACTCCAAATTCTTTGAGTGAGAAGGAAGTGGGAGATTTAGTTGGTTTATATAGGAAAGGTGAGGCAATTCTTTATTATTTAGGTTTGGGTCCCCTTAAATTAAATTAATCCAAAACACAAACCATGCCATGGTTTTTGCACATGGTATTTGGAGAAGTGAAGAAGGAAACAATATTTTATAAGGGCAAAGTCCGAAATTCTTAAAATAATAGATTTGCTTATGTGGAGGTGAGTCACACTCCCATGAAAAAAAAATTAAAAAGACAAGGTGTTTAATAAGTCTTGAGGGGTCCGTTAATGCTTTGAAATGTAAGTAAAAAAAACCAAAAATCACATTATTTTAATGGTAAAACATATATTGGCCGAGCATAAAGATAATTGTATTTTATTACATCACTATTGGGTCATTATGATGTCATAAAACACAATATATATTTAAACGGTATTTAATTTTTACCCAAAAATTTGACTGTATCAGAAAATTTTGAAAAATTAACCATTGGATAAATTCGACATCCTGATTCCAGAAATAAAATTTATTTTATCTAAATAATTTTCTAAATATGTTAATTTTTACTTTTAAATTAAAAATAGATATTTATCGAAAATTCACTGGTTTTGACAGAGATGGGTTTCAAAACTTAATAAAAATTATAATTGCATTCATAAAATTATTAGATAAATTATATTTCATAAAAATTAATTTAATAATAATATTTTATTAAAATATTATTTAATTAAAAAATCCCTTACGTTAATAAAATATAATTCTTAATTAAATAATAACTAAAAACACTATTTGTACCTTAAAAACTATTTACAATGTATCAATGATGACATGAATGTATATACATTATTATATACAAAAAATAATGTACATTAACATAGTACTATCGATTTGTTACATAACCCCTTAAAACAGCCGCATAAGACCTAAGGGTATGGTGTGCGATGGTGACAAACCTTTGGGGTGGCTCGGATAACATCGCTCGAGTGGTAATTTCTATGAACTTCCACTTCTCCCGTAGGCAGTCCCGTTCGAGCTTGACATGGTGAAGCTCAGCTTGGGATTGGTCAAGAGTGAAGCCCAAGGATGCCACCTTTTTTCCGATATCCGATAAATGGGCTTCGTATGGGGAAATTCTACTAGATGAGGACATTACTTCCTTTGTCTGAGTAAATTTAGATCTTTTAAAGCCCTATATTTATACTAATCATGTGATCACTATTCAAAAACTATATTAGTAATGGTCAAAATTCGTAACATAAAACCAAAAATGTTGACATTTTATATAAACATAAAGAAACATTTAATTATATCATTAGGGATTTCAATTAATGAATCTTTGGTTCATTACAATTATCATATGATTATTATAATATATATGTTTCCAAAGAATGGAATTGTTTCTTCTTCAAGAGATGTAAGAACAAAAATTCAATTTAACATCCATGATACATATATGTGTATAAAATTGAGTTTTATAATATATAATATCATTGATCATATTGAAAAAGTTGGATATTAACCCTTCAGAATATCAAAAGTTATTAAAAATAAGGCATGCATCTTTATAGTTGATTAGAATTAATTTTATTTTTTACATAGTGAGAGTGTTTGTGAAATATAAAAATGAATCATGAGTATTTGGAACAATATCCAATCTCATCGAGAAAAAGTAATTTTCAAATAATAACATGTGTTGAAATTAATTGATACAATTCTGATGGAGTGGGAATCAAAGAGGACCGTTATTGATAATATGAATCATATCACTAAGATATCCCAATATGAACTCATTGGAACTATAACATAATAAAGGATTCATTTTAAATGAGTTTCTTGATATGTCGACGAATTTGAATGGAGTTTATTAAGATTTTACGTTTGGGGCATTAAATTTTAAAACATACAATGATAAACCATGTAAATATAAACATAATTTTTATCATTGTGTTATCTGAATGAGAAATTTATAAATTTTCTAGAATGATGAATTAGTAAATTTGAAAAAATAACTTCTATATTGTTTTCTAGAAGGACCAAAATAAATGTGAAATAATGAAATATTCATTAGAACCTATCTGCTATGAATATATATAGACTTGTTATATAGGACTAACGTTCCCTGATATGAAAAATTTGAGGTAGAACTTCATCAAATAAAAATATCCTAATATAACATATAATAAATTTTTTAATGATATATATATGTATAGTTACAGTGATATTGATATTGCATCTAATAGTGCATCATAAAATAGTGATGA
Organism: Viscum album; assembly: GCA_963277665.1. Classification (NCBI taxonomy): domain Eukaryota; kingdom Viridiplantae; phylum Streptophyta; class Magnoliopsida; order Santalales; family Viscaceae; genus Viscum; species Viscum album. The sequence goes on along the minus strand of OY728164.1, from coordinate 283,712,018 downwards.
CAACATCAAAAATTATGGGATGATATACTAATGACTAAATTTTTAATAAACTCTTATTGGGTTAGATGACCGTTTTAGCACTTATAAATCCAAATATTGATAAAAAATTATTCTTATTTAATTTTGGTTGAATGTTATTATGATTACGAAGCTCTAGACCTTGATGAAATTTTATTTTTTGTAAAATTTCTTGAGAATATGGGAAAAATGAACATATATTGTGAGAAGACTATTGTGGTTCTTTTTAGATAACTAAGACATACAATAAAAATAAATTTAAATTAGTACAATGGAAAGAAGATTCAAAAAAATCATTGTTGGATTTGTTAATGTTAAGAATATAAATTAAGGGATAAATTGCAATATAGAATAATGTAAACATCTATTTCCTAATATTTTTATAGATAGTAATATAACAAAATAAATAAATCACTGAAACATTGTCACCACCCCCTCCCCATAATGTGTACCCCTCCTAGGTTGTAAATGTGATAAGGGATACAATGACCCCTGAGTCCCACCTCCAGTAGGCCATAGGTTGGCGACTAGCACTGAGGATATAGAAAACACATAGATAGGAGGAATTACCCTCTAAGAGAACACATGAAAAAGAGAGAGAAAATAAAGACCCCAACCAACTCCATATCAGACTGGAATATAAATGAAAACCCAAGTGCACATATGCAATGTAATGACAAACTACTAAAACCGGAAGGGGAAAACTAAAAGTACCCAAAAGAAAGTAAACAATAGCATCAACAATAAACCAGAATAGCTCCTGTAACCCCAAGCTAGTAAAAACCAGCTTGATCTCAAACCCTCTCCAAGTGATCTGAAAGAAAATTTATATACACAATGGGTGTGTATAATATTATAATATACAAGATCCTCTTCGGGGCCTCTCATGCAAAACGAAAGAAATAATTCTAAAGCACAATGAACAACAAGTGAAAATAACTTGTCACCTAAACAAGTATACTATGTTCCCATCGTCACCATGGTTACTCTCACCATATAATGAATACAAAAGAATATAATATGATAAATAATATCCAGGGTACCTCACTACTACTTCCCCGCTAGTTTTCTGCTTTGCCACAACATCGCACGTCCTAAACATCATTCTCTAAAATGGCATGCCCTCAGACACCTGGGCGAAGAACCACAATATGCACCTAATGCAAAAAAACTACCACTTCCATGTAAGAAAGGTAACCAGGTAGTTTTTGGGAGCCACCATAGATCACATAACATGTATCATATGTCAGGTATTATACCTCAAGCCATTACAACCCATACACCAAAAAAGGATCCTCAATCCATCACAACCTATAAATGTAACACCTATAGTAGTTCATTTGTAACTATATCCATAATATATTTTTGTGAATAACCACAAGCCATTATATCCCTCTGCACAGATATATGGAGAAACTTACGAATGTGCCTATGGGGACAGGTAACTACCTAGAAAAGAGTGCAGGGCCAAAGGGGGGTAGTCATCCAGCCATCCTCCCACCGGAATGTAGTGGAAAAAACTCCCTAGGGCTCAGAATCCCCGGGGTGTTAGTTTCCCTAACTAATAGGGTGTAGTGGCATATAGAAACAAAAATAGTACATAATATACCATATCACACAACCACACAATGGGTATAACCTAGTCTTAAACGCAACTACAGCTAACGTGTCTCGGACTCCCTACTGGCACGTCTAAGACCATGAATCATATAAGAGAACAACCATTTAATGATCATTATTTCCTTAAATCATTTCTTTTGAATCAGTTCCTCTTTATGTTAGTTAATTATTTAAAAATTAATTAACCATTAACAATTCCACATTAAATTTTGTTAGCATTACACCCAAAGTCTATTGTCCCCATGAAAATTGTAACCATGACATTTTGTTCTAGTAAGATCCATCCCCATGTGTTAACAAAATATATTAAATTATTTATTTACAACATTACTTCCCCATATTCCTTGCTATCCTAGAAAAACATTCTATATAACTAAACACAAGGGGGCTCTACAGGGTGAGTAGATAACTACCTATCGAGTCTTTACCGCCTATAGAAATAGCGTAGACCAGTCCTCCCTTGAGAAGCTAGACACGGAAAGCATGTGGCATACACTGCATGTCTTCACCCCTTTAAGAATAAGGGTATGAAAGAACAACTGCCTCGAGCAGTGGGGTATGTAAAGCATATAAAAAACTAATACGATTCTCCCAACATCCAAACATTCACATATAACTCATTCCATCATCTATGGTATCCTCCCCGACCCCCACATGCATAAACTGATGCATCTCTCCACTCTATGAATCAATTGTTTCCATAACCAATAGGCCTCCCTGCCCACACATATCAAAAAAGCCATCTACGCTAAAATAAAAAAAACAAGCAGTAAGAAAACAAAAATCATGTCAAATGGGATCTTTTCCCTTAAACAAGCAAGAGGGTAACTCAGAACCCTACAAGGAATTATCTTTTATCAAACAACCAGTTATTTAATCCATCTTGGATTAAACAATATACTATTCATAGGTTCCAAATTTAGGAAACCTAATCATTAAGCTTTCACAAACAATTAAACATTCTTACCATACCAATTTAATAACATCCAATTACAGGAAGAGAAACCATATTCATTTACTTACCTCATTATCTTTATCCAAACAATTATCAATTAATTCCAGCTTTACCATCTTTATAAATCTCAATTGAAAACGAGAAATCTATTAAAACAAGCATACATATCACACTATCTAGAAAAACAAGAGGCAATAACATTTGATCGATGTCAATTTATTTATCCATTTCAAATATATATTCTTCCAATTACATTTTGATCTAGTGGGATAAAACATTCTAACAATACAGTTTCATGCAAATATAGAGAGAAGCATTGAATCCACTACCTCAAACAGTTCATGATGTTATTTATAGGAGAACGAGCCACACAACGAGTTACGATCTCCTCCACTATGACAACTGCATTAACTCGATGATGCTGAGACACCACCACATCAGCCAACACCCAATAAAATCCCATTAGTAACATCGGGGTAAAATTAAATAAAAAGGGAAAAGATAAAGAAGGTGACAAACCTAAAATAATAAAGATAGATTATACCTTATATCGAAGACTGATCAATATTGCTTAGTTTCATCAAAACAAAGAGGGAAAAATCCTAGGAGGAAAGCTTGATAGCACAACTCTTATAGGAAGGAATGGGATGTTTGAGCATCTCACACCGAGGAACAAGGAGGAAGAACATGGGAGGAAGATATCTCATCCCTTTAAAGATTTAACGGAGCAGTGGTTTAAGATACGTTGGGTTTATTATTAAAAGAGGATCATGTTACGATGTCTAAATATGACTTAGTGTCCTTAAAAAAAATGCTTCAGATGCATTTTACATAAAAGGAAATGTTGAAGGGGTGAAACTATAGGAAGCTAGAAACACTATTCCTGAACACAATATTTGGAAAAAGAAAAACACTAGTCATGAAACTCACCGTTTGAACCTCACCATTTTGGAAACACTATTCATGAACACAAAATTTGGCAAAGGAAAAAGGTCACCAGTGGAACCTCACCATTCTGGAAACACTATTCCTGAACTCAAAATTTAGCAAAGAAAAAATGTCACTGTTGGAACCTCACAATTATAGAAACACTGTTCATGAACTCAAAATTTGGAAAAGGAAAATCATCACCATTGGAACCTCATCATTATGGAAACATTGTTCATGAACTCAATATTTGGTAAAGGAATAAGGTCACCATTAGAGCCTCACCATTTTGGAAAAACTGTTCATGAACTGAAAATTTTCCAAAGGAAAAAGGTCACCACTAGATCCTCACCATTTTGGAAACACTGTTCATGAACTCAAAATTTTTAAAATGACAAATGTCACCATTGGGACAACACCATTTCAGTATTCACATATGGTTACTCATGACACCGTTCACCTAGGGAAACTGATGTGCTGTTCACATATGGTTACAATTGCACTGTTCACATAATATTACTGATGAAACTGTTCAAAAAAGGTCATCGATGACACTATTCACATAAGGTCACCATTTTCACTGTTCACATAAGTTCATCGTTGTACTATTCAGATAATGTTACCATTGACACAATTCCCAGAAGGTCACTGTTGGCACTGTTCACATGATGTCATCCATGTCACTATTCAAATAAGGTCACCATTGCACTGTTCACATAAGGTTTCCGATGACACTATTCACAGAATGTTACCAATGCACTGTTCACAATGGTTTACCGTTGGAACTGTTCACTGATGGAATTGTTCAAAAAAATTGAAATTTGGAAAAGTGTGGGGGATAAGTAACATTGACCTCCCGAAAAACCTCATACACCTTATTTTATCCATGTAATGGTCTAGAGAGGTCCATTACATCAAATCATATACCTCTCAAAACATTATCATCCTCTAGAATTCAAAACCCACCTAAAGTGAAAATAAAAAGGGGTCCGAACAACCACGCATATACATACCTCGAAAAAGAGAGAAAGCCACAAAAAGCAACAAAAGATATCCATATTATAAACATGAAAGGTCTATTACCTCAAAGTCCACAGCGATACAAGAAATGAGTTAAAAATTAATAAACTTTGGGTACTAATCATGTATCTACGATTCTTGTTTCGAGGTACTATCCTACGTGCCACTATGTCGCCACAAGACACGATCCAAGGGAATAGAACACATGTGCAACACCTTCTCTTAGTGGTATTGGATCTCCACAGGTCGGTCTTCAAAGGTTTCATCATCATCAACATCGATCTCTCTCAAATCCATGATGTGGGAGTCGTCATGATGATAACGACAGATCTGTGATGCATGGAAAACATCATGTACCCGACTTATCTATGGAGGAGGTGCTACTCGATACACCACAACTCCAACGTGAGATAAAACCTTGGAAGGCCCAAAAAACCGGGGATAATGATTACTCCCATGACTAAACCTTCACATACCACGATGGGGAGTCACCTTCAAAAACATGTGATCCACAACATCAATCTCTAAGGGTCTCCTTCATTGATTGGAATATGATTTCTGATTATCTTTCACTGTCTTTATCCTCTAATGAATCACCTAAGCATTATCTATCGTATTCTGTACTAGTTTCGATCTGTGAATTTTTGACTCTCCAACACTACTCTAGCACAACAGAGAACGACCAGGTCCTCCATACAAGGCATCAAATGGTGTCATACTGATTGTTGAGTGAAAACTATTTTTGTAAGATAACTTCACCAAGTGTAAGTGCCTCATCCATGAACCTACAAAATCTATGACACAAGAGAATAAAAATTAATCATAAGACTAGATGGATTTCTTCGTCTGACCATCCATTTGAGGATGAAAAATAGTGCTAAGGAATATCTGAGAACCAAAGTCATGATAGAGACCTCTCCATGCCCTATAGGTTAAAATTGGATCTCAATCATAAATGGCCATCCTTGGGACTCCATGAAGTCTCACCACCTCCTCTAGATAATGGCTCAACAAAACATCCACTGAGCATGAATCATTGATTTAAATTAAGTGGGCCGATTTAGTTAAATAATCCACTACCACCCAAATAGCATAATTTCTTCCCTGATCTCAAGGTAAACCAGTAATAGTCCATTGAGATTTCCTCCCACTTCAACTAAGAAAAATCTAACGGTTGTACCAGACCACCCGGAACATGGTTTTCGACACTCACATTCTAGAAGACTAAATATCGAGACATAGACACCGTAACCACATGCTTCAGCCTAGGCCCCCAAAACAAGCTCCTCAAGGCTCGGTACATCTTTGTCTTGGTAGGATACACCACAAAACGAGAACTATAAAACTCTCTGAGAACTGTCTTAGGCATCATCAAAGGAACACATATCCTTATATGAACAACCATCGGTGTTGTTCATCCTCAAGCCAACCATCAAAGGCCTATCCACAAACTACTCGGTCTTTCCAGACTTCCACCTCTAGATTCCCAACCTGGGACTCTTTGACCTTCTCCACCAGAGATGACTGCACCATCATTTGAATAAGACAACCTCTACCCCCAACTTCCCCCATATCTATATTTAATGATGAATGTTTTTCCATTACTCCCTAAGAGTCACCAAATTCAGGAAATTCATCACTATGTGACTTCCGACTCAGGGCATCAGCTACAAAATTCCTCATTCTAGGTCTATATGATATATCAATGTTTTATTCTCGTAAGATCTCCATCCACTGATGCTATCGTAAATGCAAGTCACGCTGGGATAAAACATACCTTTGGCTCTTATGATCGGTGAAAACCAAAAAGCGCTCACCAATGAGGTAATGTCTCCAAAACATCAGAGTATACACTATGGCTGCCAACTCAAGATCATGGGTGGAATAGTTATGTTTATGGGAATATAACTTTCAAGACCCATAAGAAAAAACTGATCTCTACTGCATCAGAACACAACCTAACCCCAGATGTGATGCATCACAGATAACATCAAATTGAACTCCTTCTGTTGGACGACATAGAACTGGAGCACATACATACTTCTCTTTTAGATACTCGAAAGCTGCCTGACACTGATCAGTCCATAAGAATGCCTGATCATTCCTGGTCAAAGTTTTCATTGGAGTGACATCTTGAGCGAAATCGACTATGAACCTCCTGTAGTAGGCTTAGAGACAAAGGAAACTTCGCACCTCTGAAACAGTCTTGGGGGCATCCTAAGACACAATTTCTTCTATCATTGATGGATCCACAGGTACACCCTACATGGAGACCACATTCCTAAGTAAATGGACATCTCAAGCCCACAACTCACACTTTGACAACATCCCAAAAAATTTATGTTGACAAAGAACTCCCAAAACAACATGTAGATGCTCTGTATGCACTTCTTCAGACGTAGAGTACACAAGGATATCGTAAATGAAAACTACAACGAACTTGTCCATGAACTCATGGAACATAGAATTCATCAATACCATGAACACAGCTGGAGAATTATTCAGGAAAAAGGGCATTACAACGAACTCATAATTTCCATGACGACAATAGAAAGCACTCTTTAGGATATTCTCATCCTTCACATGTATCAGATGATATCTAGACCATAATTCAATATTTTAGAACCAATATGGACCCTTCAGTTGATCAAATAAATCATCTATCCATGGAATAGGATAGAGATTCTTTATTTTCACTTTGATCAAGCGACTATAATCGATAGACAATTGCATACTACCATCAGCCTTCTTAACAAACAAAACTGGTACACCCCATGGTGACACTCTCGGCCGAACAAAACTGCACTGTAAAATACCATCAAGCTGTATATGTAGCTCTCGTAACACATAAGGGACCATATTATATGGATACATAGAGATAAGAGATTATCCTGGTTTTATCTTGATCGTATACTCAATCTCTCATAGAGGGGGTAATGCTACAACCTCTTCTAGAAAGACATCATGGTACTCTTCTATTTCCCTAAGAAATTCCAAATGCTGAACCTCTAAAGAACTAAACATTATCTCACCTATCATGGATGATATATATGGAACATGCCTATGACCCTTATGAGGGTATCGCTTGCCAATGAACACTACTGGATCTCCATCCTCATCGAAGAACACAACCTTCCTCCTAAATCAATCCATTATTTCCTACACCAAAAACAACCAATTATTTCTACGAATGACATAATATGGTTATATTCATAAGCATAGGAAATCTCCCCAAGACCAGTGATGCCCCAACACTAGCTCATAGTCTCTACATACTTAAAACAAGTCTGCTCCGCCTCCAACAGGCATAGTCAATTCCAAGGGCACCGAAATCCTCTGTAACAAAAGTCCAAAAGCATGGAAAAGGTTAGGTTATATGAAGGATTGTGTCTCTATTAAATTAAACAAGGATTACACCATGGTAGAACATAAGAAAAGGGTACCTCGAACAATGTCTGGCTCACAATGAGCTGGCAACACTAAAGCATGAAGTTGTCCAAGACCTCCTCCATGAACTCTCTGTCCCTGGTGAAGACCACCACCATGGTCGTGCTCTTATCTCTGGGGATGGGGAGCGTCATGAAGATTTCCTCTACCTGCCCCATCTACCCTCTACTGTTCTTAGGCTAGTGCAACCTACTGCTACTACCTATGCTAAAAGAACCTCAATAGAGGAACCTAGAGCGGATCACCTAGTGCATGATGACTGCTCTAAAAGGTTGGGCACTCTCACTGCTGATGACCCCAACCAACACAAGAAAAACATGTGTATGATCCCTCGGAATATTACTGAGATCTTCTACCCCTAGAGGAATGTGATGCTGAGGGCTAGGACCTATCCCCGACCGAACATATACTTGTTTTTCACTGAAACCGGGAACCCTGGACCACATCATAGTATCAGGAGAAATCAGGACGATTTCCCTCTCGTGATGACCTGGTTCTATCCAATGTCTCTCGATGACCTCTGCCCTTGCCAACACCTCAAGATATGTCTTCAGTATCAATGGTGTGACCTAGTGCTAGATCACTGGTTGCAAAGCCTCCTAAAAATTCCTTACCCTGGCCTCCTCATCTACTAATAGGTCTGAAGCAAATCGTAAATGGTTCTTGTAAGAGATTCTGAAATCTCTCACAATAGAACTCCCATGTCGAAGGGTAAGAGGCTCTTGGAAACCGGACGCCTTCACAGTTGAGGAAAGAAACTCAACTCTAAACATTTCTTATAACTCCTCACCAGAGATCGATGAATCCTTGTGACACCCAAGGAATAAAAACGACCAATACATTTCTAATCCACACATCATTGTCAATACCAAGGCCTCCCAGTGATCCTTCCAAACACAAATCGAACTAATTCCTTTCTAAACCTCATCCAACCAGTCTTCTGTGACTAAATTTGAAATGAAGTCGTCATACTTTGGAAGACTCTAGCACTAAAACACTCTTTCTGTCCTCCTCCAATTTTCATCATCGTAAACCACTACTCGGCGGCGATCTGTTGACACAACCAGTTGGACGTCTTCTATGTGTTCCCGACGAGGACGTCGACCTGGAGCCATACCTGAAAAATATCAAATAGTTAGAGATCCTCGACCTAGAATATAGAAGACTCATTATTAATTAATTAAATTTTTTTCTATTATTCATTTAATGTTTATCTATCCCATGGTCTACCCATTCAAACACATGGACAATAATTAATGATTCATGATCCTTTCCTAGGTCCCTACCATTCAACTAGTACCACCATATTTAGTAGCCATTATAAACATAAAGGTCTGTACATCAGATCATAGGGGGGACCTAAATGCCTATGTTTCACCCAGTCTCTAGTGATTGCAGCACATGCTAAACCATACTGAAACTATTTCCCTACAAACCCATGCAACCTCACCTATGCCTAACTCCAAACTACCTCATATCCATCAACAAACCTCTAGTACCACTCTGTCATGACCCTGTACCCATGAGGTGTACCCCTAGTAGGCCAGAAATTTTAGATGTGAGATAATGACCCCCGAGTCCCACCTCCAGTAGGCCCTGTGTTCGCGACTAGAACCAAGGGTATAATAAATACACAGATGGGAGGCATTACCCTATAAGAGAAAGGATGCAAAAGAGTAAGATAATACAAAACCTAACTAAATCCAACTTAGACTGAATTATAAATGAAAACTTAAGTGACATATGCAATGTCATGAAAAACTACTAGAACTAGATGTGGAAAACTGCATGTACCCAGAACAATGTAAATACAACAGAAACCACAAGCCCGAACAGCTCTAGCAACCCCAAGCTAGTAGAAACTATATTGATCTCAAACCTACTCCAGGTGACCAAGAAAATAGTTTATATACATATAGGGTGAGTATAATAGTATTCCCAGTAGGATCCTGTAGAGACCCAAAGATTGACGTACATGGATATTACATTACTTTTATGGAATACTTAATACATAACAAAAACAAACACCAAACGACCGTAATAGTTTAGTGTCTTTGTATACTTGGAACATAATCTTCTAATCACGGTGAAAGATCTTCAACATCTCCCATAAAGATCTTCCCCATTGGTTTTCTTACCTAAAACGTTTATTTAAATCCTGGGGAAAATAAAACATATAAAGAGTGAGCTCAAATGTTCAGTAAGGGTAAGCATGGAGAAAATAAAACAAATGATATACATTTGATGTTAAAAACATGATAATAATATTTAAACATCAAAATGTTGATCATTGACATAAAACTTGGCAGTACGTAAGGCATAGATCATAAAGAAACATTAATCATGATAATATTTCAAGGAATAAAACATGTAATTGTGGAAACCATTAATCACATGATATGATTTCCATATAATCCATGGCATAGATTCCAAGACCATCCTAATGGACAAAGTCCATTTCTGAACAGAGTTGACTCCTCGTTCAAGTCCTGTGTTACTAAACTAGATTAACTTTCCATTCCAGCCATGTCTATCTCATGAGATATAAATCGTTACCCAATGCATTGTATGGAGATATAGGTCCCACCCATCTCAAAATAAAACCATTCATATGTGTGCCACAAAATAATAAATCATAGCATAACCCATGTAATAAAAATGGTATTTTTAATAATAAATCAATCATAACATAATCCATATAAAATTAATTTCATCATAACATAATCAAATCAATATAAAAATAGTGATAGAAACATAATGCTATATTATCTTAGATGGAAAATAATGTTCATAAAACACTTGAACTCCATTCATGAAGAAAATATCCTTTCTACTACAAAAACATTTTTTATTTCTAAACATGTAATAAAATTTTAATCTAAAAGAAGTTGATTAAAAATAAACATGAAAACATCTAAAGGAAACTTCATGGAAATAATTTTCTATGAAATCATAAAAATCCATTCATGCTGTATATGTTAAAAAAATTTCTTCTCGTACTTTGGCTGGAAAAGTCAAAAAGATCCTCGTATGGAAAAAAATCTAGATTTCTTTCATAACATGTTGTAAAAGTCAAAAATGGGTAAAAATTACTATAAACATACATAAAAAACATTTATAAAACTTTTACATGAATGATAAAAATATCCCTAGTAAATACTTTGGAATAAACAATCATGCATAAGAATGAGATTGGAATAATTATCCCTTAATTTAGGTCAAATATACTTTGTACGTACTTCAACCTCCTGTATAATGATCTAAATAATGTCATTGACTTATTATAGGATCATATTCATTGTTATGATATCATATATGGTTTACTTATGACTTTATATTACCCGTTCTTTTGTAAATTCCATGTTAAAGCAGCGTTTTGGGAAAAATAGTTTTATTTATCGTACATCTTTGAATTGTTTTTCCTGATATTATTATTACTTATATCATGATTTAATTACATAAAGAATGTAAATCATGATTTATATATCATATATATTCAGTATATATATATATAATAGATATATAAATGAAATGAAATACATTGTTCATGGAGATAGTAGGACGTCGTACACATGAATGTTGTTTTCCTTTCCTTATTGACATGAATAGAAGTAAGTAGATGAAATATATATACATATATCCAGTAGCTTTATAATGTCATATATTTCATTAATATTCATTATATATAATTTATAATCATTCGTTAATGGTTAACAAGGAGAATGAATCTCATCGCGTCGTGGAGACCGTAATCCGTTCGTACGCACGAGCGATGATATCATTACCATAATTATTGAATTGAATTGGACTGGATGATATAAATCACACAATCAGTATGATGTTATAATAAATATATATAGTTATTCTTTACACCATTATACCTTTCCATTTAAGGTGGTGGTGGAAAAATAGATTACACCACGGCGTGGAGACGGTATTCTGTACATACGCACGCGCAATGATTTCATTTTCCGTAGGATGTATTGAAGGGGAAATGGGTTTGATTCATATTTATAATAACATATCATTATATTAGTTATACTGATTTTATTACATTATAATGAAACAACTAAATAAGATGATGTTGAAGAAGAATGAAAACTTGAATGAATCAGTAGAACAGATTACCTCTTCTTCGACAGACCTCTTTTAAACTTCTTCTTAGGGCAGTAGAGTTGGTCTTTTGAGAAGACCCAAACCTCTATGATATAACTAGAGAGGTTTATAAGAGGAATTGGAAGGGTTTTTCTGAGCTTCAAGGATCAAAATGGTGTTAAGAGAAGAGGGAAGGGATTCCCTTTTTATAAGGGAGTAGAGGGGCAAATTAGGAAAACTAAAAATATTATTTTATAATAAAGTCATATTCTATTTATAATAGCTCTAAAGTGATTTATTTCTAAGGTAAAGTATGTATTGGTCTAAATAATCTAAAAAAATAGGTTTTTGACAAGTTTAGGTTACTAATTTCACCTTATCATTTATATTTAACTCTAAGTTAAATAATTTAACTTTTACCGTGTCTTTTTGTTTTCTTACACTATATGGTTGAAAAACATATTATAACAAGCTAGACGAACCCCAATTGGTTCATTATTAATATATATACCTTTATCTAAGTCATTGTTTTGATCCTTAGATTTATATGAATAAAATAACAATTAATATTATAATATTTGTTTAAAAAACTATTTTATGTCAATTTTGACACTATTTGGTAATTGAATTTTATGAAAATCATAACAGAATTATTAGTTATAAAAAATATAATTAAATCAATAATAACATGTCATATTAGCCTATAAAATTAGTTTAATTCATATAAAGTTGAATATTACATTTATTTGGGTATTTATATCATTTATTATGTTAATATTTCATTAATAAGGTAATTACTACATCATCATTGTGTGATAAATAAATTAACTTATGTAATGTCTAAAAATTATAAATAAAATACCATTATGTAGGAAATATTTTTATCTTTCTAATTAATATTTATAGTTGAATTTATCTTATTTATTACCCAATATAAGAAATGTTTATTTATTAAACATTGATTTTAACTCTTTTAAATCTTCATTAAATAAAAGAATAATAAATGTCATAATCTAATCCATGTGGACATAAAGGGTAATATTTTATTCCTAAAGTAGTTTTTTTTCGAATGAAACTTATCCAATACAATTAGGACATGTTTTAGGGTAATAGTAATATCATTTTTACCCTTAATTACCCAATTTACTTTTAATCGCGGTAAATAAAAGTAAAAAGATACTATTTACCAAAAAATATTTTTATCTTATTGAACCACATTTTACTTCTTGATATTAACCATGTCTCTCAAATTATCCAAATTCAACTCACAAAAGCGGTAATATTATGTTTTATGTACAATTTCAAATGCTCCTAGGAGGTCGGTAAGAGACTGTCAAAAGTTCAATAAAATTTTTATAAATCTAAAATTATTATAAAATGACTCCAATAAATTACATTGAACTTATATATGTATTATGTATCAATTTTTATCTAAAGTAAATTTAAATAAATAAATTATTTATTTAATTAAAAATTCTGTCTTTAAATAGTAACCCAGTGTTTTCACTATTCATCAAAAATTGAAAGTTTTCAGAAAAATACCAAAAATTCACCATAGTCTAATTTTGATATTACGAATCAAAAAATGATGTCCATTTTGAATGATAATATTTATAAAATTTCAAAAAGTGGGTATTACTATTCATAACAGTTAGTTTATATAACATATTGTTGTTTAGTGAAACAGGGTATTGCGTACAACACACGCTATCATGGATGGTCATGATTGTGTGTAATGCAAGCCAAGTCAGGGATGCGTGTAGTGCAAGCTCCTTTTTTGTAGTGTAAAACACAATATATCGATGAAATTAAAAATAATATTTTTCATAAAATCTCGGGGTGTTACATTCTACCCCACTTAAATTTAATTTCACCCTTGAAATTCATCGGGGGTTATAAATGGTTTACTACTCAAAAGTTTCTTTTAAAGAAACCCACATTGTAAAATGGAATACCAAAACTTATATCTAAAAACTAAAGTATGAAACGCAATGGTTACCGAAATTAACTAATCACTAGGTTTCCAAATATGATCACATAGTTGAAAATATGGATATGGAATAGAAATCTAACCATCATGTTCAGATATAGAGTGGTAGAGAACATGGCTATGAAAAATCCAACAATCACAAAGCCATAAATTTGTGATGATATAAGGTACCATCTAATTCATCAGATATAAGTGCACTAGGACAACATTTTTGGATTTCAATATCATTTCCCTAAAGTTGAAGAATTTGAAATAAAGGAAATACTTATATTATTTTGGTATAATCTCACCGTTGTTCGTGCCTTGAAAATTTTTGACTTCATCTCTTAAAGAAATGAAGTTGAATTTTTCATTTGTGAAGTGTTAGCAGATTATGTGATAGAATGATGGATCATTCCATATGTCTCAAACAAAATGTTAGAAAAAGTTATCAAATATACATAAGTTCAACAATGATGAGGTTAATCGTATATGATTCCATAAATGTACTTATGCTTCATCTATCATAACGCTTAATAAAACTAGTTTCTACTAACTAGGGACTTCTTGTAGGCTAGTGGTAGGTGATAAAGGCATGTCACACATTAGTTGTGGATTCAATTACCACATCCTTTTCCATCGCGACGGGTTGTCGCCCGTCCTACTGGTTGTCCTATTTATAAAACTACATTTTCATAACATTCCATAAATAATATCGAAAAAATTTCTCGTGTTATGAAATATTGACTTATGTCAAACATAATACATTCTAATCTTTTGGATTATCCAAAATATATCTTTCTAAGCTCATTGTATTAATAAAACAATTACTATAAATTTCATCTTCTGAGCATGTGAATACTATCATTTATCATACGATATATCTTGTTGGTCACATTCCAAACATGTGAATACCTTAATCATGTATTCTCTTGAAAAATGAATACCCATTGAACATTTTTGAAAACATGAATAATGTCAAAATTTAACACTTTCCACATACCAAAATCCCAAAATTTTGTTATACTCAAACCACGATATAACTTTTTCCTTATATCAGTCATGAGCTCATTTCATTTTTTTCTTTATCATTTCCATATGAGCATATCATATACTTTCCAAAAATATTTCAATCACTTTTCATGGTTACCGATTCCATATTCTTATGGAAAACAACAATGGACCAATATATAGATATTCCAATATACCATAAAAGTACATCACCAAAATTATTCTTGAATACCAATACATAAACACTTTAATCCATCCTCTTCAATTATTGACATGGAATAATTCTTTCATTAATTTAGAAGTAACCACTTAGGTCAAGGCATTGAGTTGGGTAATGCCCATGTTTTCCATAGATAAGACATTGGACTCCATAAAAGTCTATCACTCTATGAACCTTTTCTCCACATTGATAACATATCCCCTTCCATTTGAGGTATTCCTCAAGGTTCTTCTTCCCTTCTTTAGAAATCTCAATATTCCTTTCTCTATGCTCCACACCATGAGAACATGCATAAAATTCCATCTTCCTCTTATTTGATCACTTAGTAATACAACTAAATTTCACCTTGTTAATCATATATCGATGTGAATGATTCAGCATAATCACAATATCTTTATCTCCAGGCATTAAAAAATTTCTTTGATCATATTCACCAATTTTTCCGTTGGAATCAATGTTAACTGAATTCTTTCTCATTCCCTCCATTGATTTATACTAGAATCCATAGAGTAATAAACAGTTAAAATAACAAGGAACCACATAATCATAAAAAGTAACTTATGGGATGTCTAACTTATCAAAACATCATTCATCCATGACACCTTAATTTCACTGTAGGTTATTCATAATCATAAATATAATTCTAGGACTCTAACCTATACTTATACTTAACCTTAGGGACATACCTTGACATTACTTAGAAATATCTCTTGGGATCTCACTAAATATTTCACATCGTAGTATCCAAAGGATAACTAAACCAAACCTCTGATACCAACTGTAGAGACCCAAAGATTGACATACATGGAAATTACATTACTTTTGCAGAATACATAATACATAACAAAAACAAACACCGAAGGACCATAATAGTTCAATGTGTTTCGAAACATGGAACATAATCTTCTAATCACGGTGAAAGATCATTGGCATCTCCCATAAAGATCTTCCCCTTTGGTTTTCTTACCTAAAACCTTTCTTTAAATCTGAGGAAAAATAAAACATATAAAGGGTGAGCTCAAATGCTCAGTAAGGGTAATCATGGAGAAAATAAAACATACATTATACATTTGAAGCTCAAAACATGAACATAATATTTTAAAATCAAAATCATGTGCATTGACATAAAACATGGAAGTATGTAAGGAATAGATCATAAAGAAACACTAATAATGATGAAATAGCAAGAGAACAAAACATGTAATTGTGGCAACCATTAAGAACATGATATGATTTCTATAGTAGCCAAGGCATTGCTGCCAAGACCATCTTAGTGGACAATGTCTATTACTGAACCGAGTTCACTCCTCGTTCTAATACTGTATTACTGAACCAAATTAACTTTCCATTCCATACATGTCTATCTAATGAGATATAAATAATTACCCAATTCATTGGAGGGAGATATAGGTCCCACCCATCTCATAATGAAACCACCCTTATGTGTGCCACAAAATCATAAATCATAGCATAACCCATGTAATAAAAATCGGATTCTTAACCATCATTCCATCATAACATAATCCATATAAAATTAATTCCATAATATCATAATCAAATCAATGTAAAAATAGGGATAGAAACATTACCCTATATTATCTTAGATGGAAAATAATTTTGATAAAACACTTGAACTCCATTCTTGAGGAAAATATCCTTTCAACTTCAAAATTTTTTTTACTTTCTTAATATGTCATAAAATTTTAAAGTAAAAGAGGTTGATTAAAAATAAACATGAAATATTTTAAAGGAATATTCATTGAAATAATGTTCTATGAAATCATAAAAATCCATTCATGTCATATAAGTTATAAACAGCATTCTTCTCGTACTTTGGACGAAAAATTCAAAAAGTTCCTCGTATGGTAAACAAAAGAACGATTCCATTCATAACATGTGGTAAAAGTAAAAAATCGGTAATAATGACATTAAACATACATAAAAACACTTTTAGAAAACATGGACATGGATGATAACAATATTCCTAGTAAAAATTTATGAATAATCAATCTCGAATAAAAACGAGTTTGGAATAATTATCCCTTACCTTAGTCCAGATATGCTTCGTACGTATCTGAACCTCTGGTATAATGATTTAAATAATTTCATTGACTTATTACAGAATTATATTCATTTTTATGATATCATATGTAATTCACTAATGACTTTATATTACATGTTCTTCTGTAAATTCCATGTTAATGCAGCATTTTGGGTAAAATTGTTTTATTTATCGTACGTGTTTGGAATTGTTGTTCTTGATATTATTATTACTTATATCACAATTTAATTACTTCTAGACTGTAAATAATGATTTATATATCATATATATTCAGTATATATATATAATATGTATAAATGAAATGAAATAGACCGTTCCTGGAGATGGCAGGCCGTACGTACGCATGAACGCTGTTTTCCTTTCCTTATTGACTTGAATGGAAGTAAGTAGATGAAATATATACATACATAAATTCAGTAGCTTTATTATGTCATATATTTCATTAATATTCATTATATATACTTTATAATAATTCTTGAATGGTTAATATGGAGAACGAATCTCATCGCGTCATGGAGATGGTAATCCGTTCGTACGCATGAGCGATGATATCGTTCCCATAATTGTTGTATTGAATTGGAGTGGATGGTATAATATCACATATTCAGTATGATGTTATAATAACTATATATAGTTATTCTTTACACCATTATACCGATCCAAGTAAGGTGGTGGTGGAAAAACAGATTACACCACAGTGTGGAGACGGTATTCTGTACGTACGCATACATGGTGATTTCATTTTCCGTAGGATGGATAGAATGTGAAATGAGGTTGTCTCATATTTATAATAACATACCAGTATATTATAGATACTTATTTTATTATTTTATATTGAAACATTTAAAGAGGAAGAATTTGAAGAAGCAAGAAAACATGAAATAATCGGTATAAAAGATTACCTCTTCTTCAATGCACCTCATTAGAACTTCTTCTTAGGGCATTAGATATGGTCTTTTGAGAAGACCAGAACCTCTATGATATAACTAGAGAGGATTAGAGGAGGAATTTTCAGGTTTTTACCAAGATTCAAGGCTCAAAAAGGTGTGAAGAGAAGAGGGATGGGGTTCCCTTTTTATAAGGGAGGAGAGGGGCACCTTAGGAAAAACTAAAATATTATTTTCTAATGAAGTCATATTCGGTTTATAATAGCTCTAAATTGATTTATTTAGAAGATAAAGTAGGTATGGGTCTAAATACTCTAAAAAAATATGTTTTAGACAAGTTTAGATTATATATTAATCTTATCATTTAGATTTAACTCTATGTTAAATAATTTAACTTTTTCTGTGTCTTTTTGTTTTCTTACACTATATGGTTAATAAACATACAATAAATAGACAAATGAACCCCAAGTGGTTCATTATTAATATATATAACCTTATATAATTCATTTGGACGAACATTAATTTTTTAGGAATAAAATAACAATTAATAATATAATATTTGTTTTAAAAACTAATTTATGTCAATTTTGACACTATTTCGTAATTGATTTCTGGGAAAATCATAACAGCATCATTAGTTCGAAAAAAGTTAATTAAATCACTAATAACATGTCATATTAGCCTCTAAAATTAGTTTCATTCATAAAAAGTCTAATATTACTACTATTTGGGTATTTATATCATCAATTATCTTAATATTTCATTAATAAGGTAATTATTGCATTATCATTATGTCATAAATAAATTAACTAATTTAATGACTAAAAATTATAAATAAAATACCATTATGTATGAAATCATTTTATATTTCTAATGAATATTTATAGTCAAATTTATCTTATGTATAACCCTATATTAAAAATGATTTAGTTATTAAACATTGATTATAACTCTTTTACCTCTTCTTTAAATAAAATAATAATAAATGTCCTAATATAATCCATGTGGACCTAATGGGTAATATTTGATTCCTAAGATTGTTTTTGGTCGAATTAAACTTATCCAACATAATTATGACATGTATTAGGGTAATAGTAATATCATTTGTACCCTAAATTACCCTATTTACTTTTAACAGTGGTAAATAATAGTAAAAAGTTGCAATTCACCAAAAATTATTTTTATCTTATTAAACCACATTTTAATCCTTGATATTAACCATGTCTCTTGTATTTTCAAAATTCAACTCACAGAACTGGTAAAATTAGGTTTCATGTACAATTTCAAATGCTCCTAGGAGGTGGGTAAAAGACGGTCAAAAGTTGAAAAAAAAATTTATATATCTAAAATTATTATAAAATGACTCCAATGAATTAAATCTAAATTATATAGTTATTATGTATTAATTTTTACTTAAACTATATTTAAATAAAATAAATAATTATTTAAATAAAAAGTCAGTTTTTAAATAGTAACCCTGTGTTTTCACTATTCATCAAAAATTGAAAGTTTTCAGAAAAATAACAAAAATTTACCCTAGGATAATTTTGATATTCTGAATCCAAAAATGAAGTCCATTTCGAAAGATAAAATTTATAAAATTTCAAAAAGTGGGTATTACTATTAATAAGGGCTAGTTTATATAAAATATCGTTATTTAGTGAAACTCTATATTGTGTACAACACACGCTATCGTGGAAGGTCGCAATTGTGTGTAATGCAAGCCAAGTCAGGGATACGTGTAGTGAAAGCTCATTTTGGTGTAGATTACAACACAAGACATCAATGAAATTAAAAATAATATTTTTCATAAAATCTCGGGGGGTTACCGATCCTCTCTGGGGCCTCTCATTCAAAGGTAAAGAAAAGCATGCTATGGCATAGTGGACAACAAGTGAAAAAAAAAATCATCACCTTAATAGGTATACTAAGATCCCAGCCTCACCATGGCTACTCTCACCAAGTAATGCATACAAGAATATATAATATAATAAAGAATATCAATGGTACCCTCCTACTACTTTCCCAATGGTTTTCCTCTTTTCCAAAACGTCGCACGCCCTAAGCATCTTTATCAAAAATTGCTTTCCCGTTGACACATAGGTGAAACACTACTATATAGACCTCATAGAAAACAACCACCCCAACCACATATTCCAAGTAACCCAGTAGTTTCTCTAATCCACCACACCTCACATAACATCTATCATACATCAGGTATTATACCTCAAGCCATTGCAACCCATACATCGAGTAAGGATCCTTAAGCCAACATAGCCTATACACATCACACCTATAAAAGTCCATAAGAAACTATATACAGAATATATGTGTTTGAATAACCAGAAGAAAGTAGAACCCTCTACCCAAATATATGGGGAAAACTAACTGTTGTTCCTACCAGCATAAGTAACAACCAATAGAAGAGAGCAAGCCCAAAGGGGGTAGTTAACCATCCATCCTCCCACAAAATTTTTGGAGAAAACACCCCCTAGGGCTCAGATTCCCTGGGGAGTTAGTTTCCCTAACTAACTGGGTGGAGAAGTGTATAGAAAACAAAAAAATTATAGAATACACTATATATCACAACCAAACTATGGGCATAACCTCGGCTTATACTAAACTACATCTAACATCTCTCAGACCCCCAACTAGCACTTCTAAAAATAGGTATCCTATAAGAACACAACCAATTAAAGAGCTTTATTACCTTACTTCATTCCCTTTTTATCACTTGAAATTTACTGTAACTAATTACTTAAACATTAATTAACCACTAACAATTCCACTTTAAATTTCATTAGCATCACTCCAAAAGTACACAATCCCCTTGAAAATTGTAACTTCAACATTTAATTCCTACAAGCTCCAACACCTTAGGTTAACATCATTTTTTCAAATATTTATTTACAGCATTACTTTCCCATATTCCTAGGCATTCTAGAAAAAACATTCTATGCTACAAAACACAAGGAGGATCAACACGGTGAGTAGATAACTACCCGTTGAGTCTTTTCCGCGTATAAAAAGAGTGTAGAACCTTACTCCCTTGAGAAGTAAGACACAGAAATAATATAGCATACCCCACACCTTTTTTCCCCTTTCGGAATAAGGGTAATAAATACTAGCTACTTTGAGTAGGGGGGAATGTAAAATAGATAAACAGCTAATAAGAGTCATATAGAATCCAAACATTCACATCCAAAACATTCCATCATCCACGATGTCCTCCCACACAACCACATGTATAAACTGATGCATCTCACCACTATGGACAAAAACTACTACCACAACCAATAGATCTCTCTACCCTAACATATCACACCAACCATCTTGGATCACATCACTACACAACCAGCAAGAAAAAAACATCATATCAAATGGGCTCTTGGCCCTTAAACAAGCAAGAGGGTAACTCAGAACCCTACCAAGAATTATCATTTATCAAACAACCCGTTCTTTAATCCATCTTGGATTAACAAAATTATTATTTGTAGGTTCCAAATTCGGGAATCCTAATAAGTAAGCTTTCACAAATTATTAAAAAGGATATCTGTGCCATTTTTATTAACATTAAATTACAATAAGACGAACCAAATTCATTTACATGCAACTTTATCTTTAGCCAAACAATCATAAATTAAATCTGGCTTCAGGTTCTTTACCAATCTCAATCATGGAAAAAATAATAAATCAAGTATAGATATCATAATATCATGAAAATTAAAGGCAATAATATATGATCGATATTAATTTTTTTATCCAATTCAAATTTATTTATGCCAATTCCAATGTGATTTAGTGGGATAAAACATGATAAAAATTCAGTTTCACACTAAAGAAGAAAGAATCAATGAATCCCCTACCTCAAATAGTCCTTTTCATTCTTTATATGAGAACGATTCTCACAAAGGGTTATAATATGCTCCCCTGTGACAACTGTATCCACCTGAGGATGCAGAGACACCACAACATTGGCCAAACCCCAAGAAAACCCCATTAATACCCTGGGGGTAAAATTCAATAAAAAGTGCAAGGAGAAAGAAGGAGACGAACATGAAATAATGAAGATAGATCCGTCCTTATATCGAAGACTGGTCAATATTTTTTAGTTGCATCAAAACAAAGCGGAACAAATACTGGGAGGGAGGTTTGATTGTACATCTATTACGGGAAGGAATGGGATGTTCGAGTGTCTCACACTCAAGAACAAGGAGGAAGAACTAGGGATAAATATATCTTCTCCATTAAGAAGAATTAACAGAGTAGTTTTTTAAGATACAATGGCATTTCTATTAAATGTGAATCACATTAAACAATCTGGTTTGACCATGATAAAACATCTCGATCCTTAGGAGAAATTAATATAGGATTTACAGCCTTTGAATCAACTGTAGAGTCCTTAAAACAAGGCTTTAAATTCATTTTACAATAAAGGTAACATAAAAGGGGTGAAGCTGTATGAAGCTGGAAACACTATTCATGAACTTGAAACTTTGGAAAGGAAAAACATTATTCTGGAACCTCACCATTGGAACCTCACCACTCTGGAAGCACTGTTCATGAACCTCATTATTGGAACCTCACCATTATAGAAACACTAATCATGAACTCAAAATTTGGAAAGGGAAAAAGTTTACCATTGGAACCTCACCATTTTGGAAACACTATTTATGAATATAGATTTTGGCAAAGGAAAAAAGTTCACCATTAGAACCACATCATTTTGGAAACACTCTTCAATAAACCAAAATTTGGTAAAGAAAAAAGGTCACTGTAGGAACCTCAGTGTTCTGGAAATACTGTTAATAAACTCAAAATTTAGAAGGGAAATGGAAACTGTTGGAACCTCACTGTTCTTGAAACACTGTTCATGAACATAATATTTGGCAAAGGAAAAATGTCACCATTGGATGATTTCCATTCTAGAAACACTGGTCATGAACTCATTATTTGGCAAGGAAAAAGGTCATCATTGGAACCTCACCGTTGAACTGTTTACAGATGGATACCAATGACAATGTTCACCTTGGGCTACTGATGCACTATTCACATATTGTCACAATTTCACGGTTCACATAAGGTTACCGAATAAACTATTCACATAAGCTCACCAATGACACTGTTCACATAAGGTCACTGATGTAATTGTTCACATAAGATAACCATTACATAGTTCACATAAGGTTAATGATGAAATTGTTCACAGAAGGTTACCGATGCACTGTTCACAATGGTCTACCGTTGGAACTATTCACCGATGAAACTATTCACAAAAATGGAAATTTGGTATTGTTTTGGGGATAGGTCGCCATGACCTTCTAAAACACCTGATACACCTGATTTTCACAATGGAATGGACCAGAGAGTTCTAGGCCATTACAAAGGTAATCTTACAATACATTTATTGAAGATAATAAATTTTAATATGTAAATCATTTCTATGTGAACATGAGTTTATAATGATAAATTCATAGGTGAAATGTATGATGAATGATTTACTAGGATTACTATAGGATGATAGTCTTATGAGAGGATACACATCATGTTTAAAAAAATATCTACTTCTATACATGGGTGTAAATTAGTAGGATGAATAACATTATAGTAAAATTATATTGTACCAATCCATGTTATATTTTCTATAATTATTTAAAGTAGAGTTTAATAGAGAAAAAATATCTCTTTATACATAATTCAATACATTTAAAAGTGATTGGATATTATAATAGTAGAACATGTATATAAGAACCTGGATCATCTTTTCATATATGTTTTTCCTTTTCTGGTCATTTTTTGGATAAAAGTTTAAATTATTGAAATTTTCTACGTACAAGCCATGTAAATTATGAGTACATGCTATGTATTTCTTTGTCCTAGGAGGCCGTGTACTGGCCATATAGTAGCAACGCAAACAGTCATGTGGGAGTGACTTGGATGCCGCTTAATGTGGATTACGAAAAAGGAGAGTACATTCTGTGCACTTTTTGAGTCGTTAAACACACCGGGGTCGCATTTAATTGACAAAAACACCCCCTTCTTTGTTCGTCTCGTCCAAGAGCATTGTATGACCACAAATCTTCGACGAACCTCCGAGCCTCTGTCTGTCCTCCTAAATGAACACCATTGGATTCTTTGGATTCACATCGATCATTGGCGTTGTAAGGGGATTCATGCTTCGAGGTTCACATATAGAAATATCCTAACCCCATGGTAGGTTGTTTTTGTGGTTCTGTTCAATGTCTTTGAGTATTATGTGCCAATTCTACCAATACCCTTGAATGGGGAATTGCGTGTTTACCGTTTTACCCATATTGTTTTCCTGCCATTATTGTATTCTTGTGTAGATGTAATTTCAATATGAATAGGGATGATTTCTATGCCTTGGATGTTTTTCCATTTCATGTTCTGTTTACAACCTTTTGGTCTTGTTTATCCAGTTTGGTTGCCTTTCATGTTTTCCATGCATATTTTTGTAGGATGGAGAGTGTGTATTATGACATGCTTGTTATGATGTAGACTGTTGAGCCAAGTAGTTCTATAGGTTTACTTGTCCATAATACACTACTATGCTCGTTGAACTACACGGGGCCGTGAGAACCTAGTTTAGTAGACAGTGAGTGGAATTGACCAAATGAGCTTCCCCATAGATTTTTTGTGTGGTTTAGACTATAAGGGGAATTGACCAAGGGTGCTTCATTAGAGAGTATTAGATTTTATTCCAAAGCTATTTAGACTATAAGGGGAATTGATAGTGAGTGCTTCCTCAGAGTGTCTATGAACGACCAAGGCTATAAGGGAATTGACTAATTTAGCTTCCTCAGAGAGTACACAACCTTTGGGTTATAAGGGGAATTGACAACATGAGCTTCCTCAGAGAGTTCTTGAATACCATAGAATATAAGAGGAATTTCCTATGAGTGATTCCTCAGAGAGTCTTCATATACTAAACCAGAGAGGGTAGGCTATGTGCACTTCCTAGAGGGTTGTTGTGTTTGATTGATTGTTTGACTTGCGGAACTGTTTACAGCTGGGCACCTTTCTGTTTACAGTTTTCTGTACATTTACCTTCCATATATTCAATGACTCTTAGGCACAGATCTTCGGGTGGTTTCCTACGGAGATTTAGTCTCACACCCTGTTTTTTTCATGATTTTGGGACCAAATAGATTATATTGTTGCAGGTATATATATAATGGAACGCACCCTTCTACATCAGGTACTTGATTTGTTTTGGAGTTGGAGAGCATGAAACCAAGATGTGGCTTGCGATGCTGAGGAGTTTATCTGCTTTATTTTTCACTTTGGTTTAGCAATGTTTTATTCCAAGATTGTGACTTCTTTGGATGTTTTTTAGACATATGTATCATGCATCATTATATATATGTTCTCGAGTTTATACATTCAGATTTCTATTTTATGTAATTAGTACTTCTTTCGTTCTTTTATTTCATTGTTCACATCTTTTCTTTACTCTTCTAATGAGGTCATAGTTTCCCCACTATCACACCCAAGGCCCTCACTGCTTATTGGCAGCCTTTGATGTATGTGTAAATGTGCTTGAGGCCTAGTGACCAACTGGGTATGGGGTGCATTTGGGTGGCTTCTGGAACCGAGATGTTACAAAGTGGTATCAATGGAATTCTTTTCTCATGATTTACTGTTTAGAGCCTTCTTCTAGGGATATGAAAGAATAGTTACTAGGTAATAAGTGGTACCCAGAAGTAGATAACCCGTGTATAGGGAAAATTCAATCTACCTCAGTAATTGTAATTTTTCATCTTTTTCAATTATTACAGTTGATTTGATTTCACCTTGAGTGATTCACATGATTCATGTTGTTGTTATTGGTATTATTTAGGTTCTATTTCTGTTGCAACCTGATGAGATGAGGGTATTCCATCTCATGCATCATATAGTCACTTTCTAAAAATCAAATTTCATGCATTTATTCCATTCCATATAGGATGAATTAGTGATTTCATGTTGTTTTGATAGATGATGTGTAAAATATTCATGTTGATGTGATATATTCTTTGATAAAATACCTGTTGTTTGATAGGGTATTGTTTTCTTTAATTTTTTTCCTGATTGGATGCCATGCTTTGGTTCTTGAGGTGTTATGGGCCCTCATGGACTGGAATTTGGTGGATCATTATTCTGTTTTCCTCGTTATAACATGTATATTATGCTATACATTGATTCCTGGGGATTATTGGCCCTCATAGATCAGAATTTGGCACTTTCAGAGTTCGTTTCAATGTTTTCTGGGTTCCAATGTAGTTTCTAAGGCTGACTGTCTAGAAAAACCTCGAATACATGCTGTGTAGTGTGAAATACATTCCATTTGTTATTCTTTTCAGGAAGAAAATATTTTTATTAAGTACACGTCGTGTACTTTATGTACACGTCGTGTAGTCTATGATTGTGTCATAGGTCGTGTGTGTAGAGACACAGAGTGGGGAATATCTAGTGGGAACATGCCGTGTACTAGAAAAACACACCATGTAGTGTCGACCAAGAGTCCGGTCGTGTAACCAACAACACGAATGGATGAGACCTTAAGCTATAAATGTCGTTTCAGGACTGAACACGCCGTGTAGTCTGATCTAGGTACCCGGTCATGTCACTAACAAGACGGGTCGATGTTCTCCTTTCAAATACATGTTGTGTCTACCTTGAACATGTCGTGTAGTGTGAGGCATGTGTTATGCTATGTCACTATCAACATGGGACATGTGAATCTTATCTAGTACAAGTCGTGTCTATCTTACCCATGTCGTGTATTCTTGTCTTAGGAAATCCGTGTTGCTTAACCTTGTTGAAGGACTAAGACAGGGAAAGGGGACTCAAGTACAAACCATGTGTTAAGACATCCTGTCGTGTGTCTGGGGTGTTACATGACCAGTTTAGGAAGGATTATACGCCCATGTAAATTACTCCAGGAGACATTCCATGTAGTAATATTATGTAAAACATGAGTGCATTCATTCTCATTTTCCCTTCTAACACTTCTTGTTTTCAGTCCATGATAGTCTTGCTCTAAGGTGTGTGCTGGACCTTGAAGAGTCATGACACCAAGACATCCTCTAGTTGTGAACCAGTTGCTAGACGATGATCAAATATCAGACAAGGCTGATCAAGGACTACCTGTAGATCCTCCAGTTGTGCCATCCTTGGCACCAGCCGTTGTACCTGACTATGGTGCTGATGCACATTTCAGGGAAGGGTTTTTGATGATGATGCAGACCTTTCAGGGAGTTCCTCCTCCAGCCCCGTTGATGGCTAATTTGACATGGGTCTTCCAGCAGTAACATCCTCCTACTTTATCAGGGGATGGAGGACGCCAGGCTATAGAGTCATGGATAGAAGCCACAATGACGATTTTCCAGCATCTGGAGATACCTTCAGAGATGAGAGTAAACCTCAATACCTATATGATTCGAGAATCCAGCAAGAGGTGGTGGGATGTGATCTCATAGCCAGGATGCCAACAGAACATGAATTGGGATGTCTTTCGACATATCTTCTACTATTACTTATATATGGAGACCTTAAGGGACGATCGAGCCTGAGAGTTAATGAGTATGGGGTAGGGCACTCTTTCTATTATGGAGTATTCCTCTCACTTCATAGATCAGTACCATTTGATGCATATTCTAGGAGGTGATGATTTGTTCCTTGCATAGAATTTTGAGGATGGTCTGAGGCACGACATCCGATCCAATGTAAACATCTCCAGGTTGACTTCGATATATTTTATTGTTAATAAGGCGCTGTTCACAGACCATAATTAGAGGGTTTATTGAGCTTTGATCCATGGTGGTTCAATATCTAGAGTAAGTGCTCCACCAGTAGAAATCCAGAATCCTTATTGGGAGGCCTCACAAGGAGATCACAGCAGGTGTGATGCATCTTCTAGTAGCCAGGGGGTGTTTTACCAGTGTGGGAGAAGGTTGAATATGAGGCCACATTGCTTGAGAGAACTGGTGGATTTCCAATATTATAGCAAGATGGGTCACCTTCAGTGCTTTTGTCAGTTCTTCTCACCAGCAGCTGATGACGTGGGTTTTTCTATGACTCCTCATTTAGGAGCAGTGCCACTAGTTTCTCACCAGTCTGGGAACTGCAGTTCTTTCGGCCATTAGTGCTGAGGTGAAGGTCATGGACATTGTAGTTAGTCACCGTTTCCTCAGCGACAGCAGGGTGGATCAGCCTAGAGTAGTTAGGCAGGGTTGTAGGGTCGCAATATATGCTAGACGTTTGTAGTGTAGTAGAACTTGGAATAGCCGGATCTCAGACCATCTACAGTTCGAGGTATGATCTTTGAAGCCTCAGTTTTAGCATCTGATTTTTTCAATACAGGGGATTCCCATATCTTTATATCTGTTTCTATTGTGGAGAGCCATCAGCTTAAAATAATTTCTTCTATTCATATCTTGACCCTATACACACCGTTGGGGACTAGAACGGCTAGTGTACGTCAGTGCAAGGAGTTACCTCTTGAGGTTGGTGGGTGTCACTTTTTATGGGACCTCTATTTCAATGAGATGACAGGCCATGATGTCATTCTCAGAATGGACATTCTAGTTTTCTTATAGAAACTCATCGATTGTTATCACCGCTGGATGAGTTTCACATCACCAGAACGTGAATCCTTTCTTTATAGGAGAGAATGGGATGTCCAGGCGAGCAGAGCAGGTCTAGATCATAATGGGTTTGGAGAAGTTATATCCCAGATAGGTATATAAATCTATATTACTATGGAACATCATAGTTAGACTTTCCTCTATTGGAGTATCGTTTTAGATATTTCTTTACAAAGAACATTTCAGGTTTTCCTCCAAATCATGAGGTTTAATTTTCTATTGAGCTCGTTCTAGGAGGGGCACCAGTGTCCATTCATCCTTATAGGATTGATACATCGGAGTTCTAGGAGCTCAAGAAGCAGTTGGAGGAGTTTCTGGAAAACGGTTTCATCCGACCTAGTACATCTTTTTGGAGTTATCCCGTCCTAATTTCAAAGAAGGAAGATGGTACCCTCATGATTTGTGTGGACTATCGGATGTTGACCCAGTTGATGTTCAAGAACAAGTATCCCTTGCCTAGGATTGATAATCTCTTTGATTAGAATTGAGGAACTGGGGTGTTCTTGAAGATAGACATGAGATCCATTTACCATCAGTTGCACGTTAGACCATAAGATATACCACTTATAGCCTTTCAAAGTGGTTATTTTCTACACGAGTATATGGTTATGCCATTTGGTCTCACGAACACACCATCAGTTTTAATGGAACTGATGAACCAAGTGTTCCGTTAATACATGGATTCCTTTGAGGTTATTTTCATGGATGAAATCATGGTGTACTCTCACACTTGACATGACCATGATACCCATCTTGAGATCGTTTTGAGTACACTGAGAGAGCATCAGTTATATGCTAATCTCTCAAAATGATACTTTAGGATAAATCAGATTCACTTCATGGTCATGTTATCTCAGAGATAGGAGTGTCAGTAGACATAGAAAAAGTGAGATCAGTAGTTTCATGGGATCAGTAGAAGAATGTATTTGAGGTGTGGAGTTTTCTAGGGATAGCGGGATACAACAAGCATTATATACAAGACTTTTCACGCTTATCGGCACTGGTGACAGGTCTGAATAAGAAAGGTGCAAAGTTCTTATGGTTAGATTCTTGTGAGTAATCTTTCAAGAGGTGAAAGGGAGGTTGACTTCAGCACCAAAAATAGTCTTGAAAGAGACGAGAAAGAGAAATACTATTTAGTGTGATGTGTCAGGTATCGGGCTGGGAGTTATAATTATTTTGGGAGATGGAGTTGTTGGATATGGGTCTTGGCTGTTGAGGCCACATGAGAGGAATTACCTGATGCATGATCTAGAGTTAGCAGTTGTTTTTCATGTCTTACGCTACTGGGGACATTATATTTTGGGAGATCACATTGTGGAATTCACCGACCACATGAGTCTCAAAGTCATCTTCACTCAGCATGATCTTAGTTTGAGACAGGGAAGGTGGGTTTAGTATCTTCAGTCATTTGACATTGAGATTTCCTATACTCTTTGGAAAGGCAACACAGTGGTTGATGCGTTGAGCAAAAGGACTCAGATATAGGCATTTCAATAGGCCAAAAGTGAGTGGCAACTTATGAATATTTTCTCTTAGATGCATTTGGAGGTGCATGACAGATAGGGGCAGACTTTTCTATCTATTGTGGATGATACCTCTACTTTTCTTGATCGAGTGGGAATGAGGCATCTATCAAATTTTGAAGGCCTGGTCCTAAGGGAGAGTGTGTTAGGAGAGGACCATATTCTTGGATGGAACATAGGAAAGGATGAGATAATATGTTTTTAGGGGTGCGTATGGGTGCCAGCAGATATGTGCGGGGGTGCTGATGCGGGATTTTCTTTCCACAATTTGGACAGTTCATCGTGGTGTCACCAAGATGTTTCATGATCTACACCATTAGTATTGGTGGCCAGTCATGAAGAGAGATGTTTCTGGTTTTGTCAAGAGATATTCCACTTATCAACAGGTTAAGGTAGAGCATCAATGACCAACATGGCATTTACAGTAGTTACCCATTCCCATGTGGAAGTGAAATGACGTCGCGATGGACTTCGTGATCGGTTTACCAAGGTCGCCTCGAGTGAATGATACTATTTGGGTTGTCAATGATAGACTAATGATGGTTTATCACTTCTTTCCAATCAAGTATACTTTTAGTGTTGATGATTTGAGATAGTTGTATATCCAATAGATTGTACGTCTTCATGGAGTTCCACACTCCATTATTTAAAAAGGGATGCACGTTTTACTTATCAGGTCTGGAAGGGGCTTCAGAAGTCTTTGGGAACACATAAACTTTTGAGTACAACATACCAACCCCAAAATGATGGCCAGTTTGAATGTACAATTCAGGTGCTTGAGGAAATTCTCCAAGAATGCCTTCTGGATTTTGGAGGTTCTTGGGAGAAGAATATAACTATGGTGGAGTTTTCCTATAACAATGGTTTTTAAGAATCTATTCAGATGGCACCTTATAATTCATTGTATAGTAGGCCATGCTGATCACCCATATATTGGCTGGAGGCAGGAGAAACAGCATTTCTAGGGCCTCAACTAGTTCAGGAGACCATATATTAGATAGAGTTGATTCAGAAGAAGATGGCTACTGTAATGTCTCGACAGAAGTCATATTCTAATCAGCAGAGACGACCTAGGGTGTTCTAGGTAGGGGATCTGGTTTTCCAATGTGTCCGACCATGGTAGGGACACCAGAGGATTAAGAGATAGGGGAATCTTTTTCCTAGGTAGGTTGGGCCGTTTGAGGTGTTAGAGAGAGTTGGGCCGGTTCCCTATCGGTTGTAGTTACCTCAGAGGTACCAGGATATGCATGATGTCTTCCACATTTCTCAAAATCGAAATTAATTTTCAGACCCATCTCATGTCTTTCAACTCGGGGAGTTTGAGCTCAATGGGGATGAGTCATTTGAGAAGCATCCCATCCGGATTTTGGATCACATTACTAATGAACTATGTGGCCGGTCTGTTCCTTTGGTACGAGTGCTATAGAAGCACGGGCAGTGGAATGATGAGACTTGGAATAGGGAGGCTGATGTACGATTGCAGTGGCCAGATCTGTTCGGGGTTTCTTCATTTACACCGCACTAGGGAAATTCAGGGACAAATTTCATTAAGGTGGGATGTTTTTAATAACCAACATATTATTTTCAGGTATGTTTTCCCTTTTTGGTCATTTTTGGAGAAAAGTGGAAATTCTAGAAATTTTCTAATTACACGCTATGTACTTTTTGAGTACACGCTATGTACTACCTTGCCGCAGGAGGTCGTGTGTTGGCCATGTCGTAGCCACACACATGACCATGTGGGAGTGACTTGGAGGCCGCTAAAAGAGGAGTATGGAAATGGTGAGTACATACAATGTACTTCAAAAGTACACGTAGTGTACTTTTTTTCCATTAAATGCATCGGGGTCACGTCTAATCGACAAAAACACCACCTTATTTATTCGTCTCATCCAGGAACATCGTGCAACTGTGGATCTTCGAAGAACATCTGAGCCTATGTCCGTCCTCCGAATAGAACACCATTGGTTTCATTGGAATCACATCGATATTTGACATTATAATAAGATTCAAGGTTCGAGGTTCACATATAGTGATCTCCCATCCTCGAGGTAGTGGGTTTATGCGTTTCTGTTCAAATTCATTGAGTATTATAAGGATGTTACACCAATACCCTTGAACATGGTATTTCTTTTTTACAGTTTTACCATTGTTGTTTTCCTGCCATGTTTGTAGGCTTGTGTAGAGGTAAT
This sequence comes from Viscum album, assembly GCA_963277665.1. NCBI lineage: Eukaryota > Viridiplantae > Streptophyta > Magnoliopsida > Santalales > Viscaceae > Viscum > Viscum album. The sequence continues at coordinate 283,679,420 of OY728164.1, read as the reverse complement.
TCAGATATGAATAGGGTTTATTTTTATTCTTTGGATGTTTTTACCTTGCATGTTCTTTTTACGACCGTTTGGTACTGTTTAGCCAGTTTGGCTACCTTGCCTTTTTTTTCCATGACTATTGCTATAGGATAGAGAGTTTTTATTCAGACATGCTTATTATACTCTAGTATATTTAGTTAATTAGTTATGGAGGTTTACTTGTATATATTACACTGCTATTCTTGATGACCTACATAGGGCCGTGTGAACCGGGTGTAGAAGACTCTGCGGGAAATTGACCAAGCGAGCTTCCTCAGAGAGTCCTTATCTACTTTAGACTATAAGGGGAATTGACTGAGTGAGATTTATCAGAGAGTCGTTGATTTTCTTCATGAACTGTTCATACTATAAGTGGAATTGACAGTGAATTATTCTTTAGAGAGTCTATGAATGACTTGGGCTATAAGGGGAATTGACATAGTGAGATTCCTCAGAGAGTTCTTGACTACCTTAGACTACAAGGGTAATTGACTGTGAGTGCTTCCAAAGAGAGTCTTCATATAATGAACCAGAGAGGATAGGCTATGTTCACTTTCTAGAGGGTTACTATGCTTGATTTATTATTTGACTTGTGGAACTATTTACTCCTGATCACTTTCCTATTAATAGTTTTCTGTATCTTTACATGCCATATATTCACTGACTATTAGGAGAATATCTTCAGGTGGATTCCTACTGGGATTTAGTCTCACACCTACTTTGGGTCTTTCTTTTCGCCCCAAACATATTATATTGTTGCAGGTATAGATTAGGGTAATCTCCCTTCTACATCAGGTACTTGATTTACTATGGAGCTGGAGAGCATGAGACCAAGATATGTATTGCGATGCTAAGGGGTTTATCTCCTTTATTTTACTCCTTTGTTTAACACTGATGTATTCCTTTATTATGATTTGTTTGGAAATTTTCCTTGACATAAGTATCATGCATCATTTTATATATGTTATCCAGTTTATAATTTCAGTTTCATTCTGTATGTCATTATTACTGCTTCCGTTCTTGTATGTATTTGTTTACTTCGGATGTGTACTCTGGCAATGAGAACATAGTTTCCCCAATATCACACCCATGGACCTCATTGCTAGTTTGCAGCCTCTGGCATTCGAGGAAATGTTCTTGAGGCCATGTGACCAATTGGGTACGGGGCGCCTCTAGGTGGCTTCCAGAACAGGGACGTTACAATGTATCCTATAAGAACAAAATATCTAATGAAATTTAGCTTTCTAAAATCCGGTTATAAAATTCCACCAAACGGAAATAAGTATGATTTCGACAAATTTTATTTATTTATTTATTAACTAGTTCATAATGGTAGAAAAAATATTATATCTATTACCTGGTAATGTTATCATATAGTTTATTGGAAGAAATATATTATACTAATTGGGTTCTTATATTAGGATTAAAATTTATATATTTTCTTAATAATTATAATTTTTCCATTCTACTCCGGGGTAGTGTTATTGTAGTAAAATAATGTTTTAGGTAATAGAAATATAATTTCTAATGATTTAAAATATTTTTATAAGAATTCTACGTAATGTCCTGAACATTTAAATAATATTTTGTTTGCTAAAAATATATATCTTACTGTATCACAAGAAATAAATTTATACGTATAAATGAAATGTGACCATCAGGTTTTGACCATTATATAACCACTGGTTAATATGACCATCGGAAACAATAATAATTTTTAACATTATAATTATTATTTAAAATAGTAAAAAAATGGATAACTAATTAAAAAAATAATTTTAAATGGCATCATCCATTAGACTCATTCCGTAAGAAGCCCATCAGTCCGATCTTGGGAAGCACGTAGCATCACAAGGATTTTCTTTGGACCAATCTCAAGTTTAGCTTCATCATTTTATACATGAACGAATTTCTTATGGGAGAATTTTAACATAAGATAAATTAGAACTTGAGAAATGTTGTCCGAGCCGCCCCAAAAATCTCTCACCATTTCTCACCTTACTCTTAGTCCCTTTGTAGGTGTTATTTTAGTATATGTATCAAGGACTTAGAAAAATTGTGTAATACTTTTGTATAAATGAAATTTTCATTTCATATTGTGGTAAAAATATTAATTTTATATGTTAAAATAAATATTGGATGAATTTCTCGAAGTTTCATATTATGGATGAATATTAAAAAAAGTGTATATAAATATTTTTATACAATAAATTATTAATAATGTTAAATGATTTAAAATAAAAAGAACATATATTGTTGTGATTTTAAGAAATTTAGAGTGTGATAAGACCAAATTAATTATGTTGGTTAATAGTAAATTATAAATAGTAATATTACCCTTATGAATGGATAATTACCAAAGGAATGACAACACTGATATTTTATTACACAATTAAACATAATTTATTACATAAACATCACTTGATAAAACATAGAATATTGAGAGGTCTAGTGACTTTGCAACTTATGATCATTACATAAAAACTTAAAACATGTAATATAACATCTTTATTGAAAACTTCCTTTACATGACCACTACATTCCCTCGTACTTATCATTTCATGGGATACCCAGAGTACATGCATAAGAAAAGTGTGATCCATAAAGCCCAGTATAGGAATACTCATGGAATAACATGAGGAATGCAATAAATGTTAGAAAATAGGCAAATCAATAGAGCATAAGAGAAGCATTAACATAAAGTCATGATAATGCATGATAATCATAACATGGAAATGTGGCAACAACACTTAACATGGAATTAGCATTAGACAAGCCTCATTGCATGTAGAGCATGAGTAAATCCACATTGCACATGAAGCACGAGATAAACCATGTTTCAATTGAATTATAATGACTTATCACCCATTTCACATAACTTATCATGATATTGTAGTTTACCAAATGCATTGGGGCACTATAAGGGCACACCCTTCTTAAACAATTCATTTCAATCAAAAGTGTGACACATGGATCATATAACATGGATTCATAAAACAAAATAATTTATTCCACGATAAAGGAATATGGAATTAATACCTGAAACATTATAATCAATAGGTATATTTTCAAAAAGGTTAATACCCTTGATAGAGAAATGGGCATGGTATTCACTACACAATGACATTGTCTTGGAAAATCGAGGTAATTTCAGCAGCGTAACGTCGTGATGTAAGAATTATTTAAAATGGTCAATGATAAAGAAAGGGGTATCTCATAATATTTACATGAAATAGACAGTAAGTTGGTCATATTGTTACATGTCCCAACAATTGTAATGGAATTTAGAGTCATGATACAAAATAATTGCTTGAATATAAAAGAGGGGAGAGAATTTTTTTCAGAATTTCTACATAGTAACGAGTGTACATGGTAGGCATTTAATGAGAGACAAAGGGGTCTCCCATCATTCGAAAAATTAATAGGGCAGTATGGGGGATGTTTTAAACCATACTCCAACATTAATAATTGAAATTAAAAGGGCATAACAACATTATGAAAATTAGACAAAAATGAGAAAGGAAGAAAAACCCTTACTTGGAAGGGTGCATCCAAAGGATTGAGAGAGGATTGATAGAGGCTTATTAGTAGCTTGGGGAACCATGGGATTATTATATAGTGAGTAGGGCAGTGTTTGGACAAACTACAATGGCTTTGAGTGAGGAGGAAGTGGGAGCATGGTTGGATTTATAAAGGAAAGCTGAGGGAATTCTTTATTATTTAGGTTTGGGACACCTCACATTAAACTAATCCAAACAACAAACCAGCCCATGGTTTTTGCCCGTGGTTTTTGGAAAATGGAAGTGAATTTTTTTTTATAAGGATCAAGTCCAAATTTCTTAAAATAATGGGGTTTCTTTTGTAGAGGTGAGTCACACTCCCAAGGAAAATAATTTAAAAAGACAAGATGTATAATATGTCTTGAAGGGTCTATTAAATCTTTGTAAAATAATTCGAACCAACCAAAATTCACACTATTTTAATGGAAAGACATATATTGGCCAAAAATAAGGCTTATAGTATTTAATTACGTGACTATTGGGTTATTATGATGTCATAAAACACATTATATATTTAAATGGTATTTAATTTTTACCCAATAATTTGACACTCAGAAAATTATGAAAAATTCACCATTGGATAATTTCAACATCATGATTCCATAAATAATATTTATTTTATCTAAATAATTTTCTCAATATGTTAATTGTCATGTTTAAAATAAAAAACGAATCTTATCGAAAATTTATGGGTTTTCAAAAAAATGTCTTCCAGACCTTAATAAAAATTACAATATCATTCCTAAAATTATACGAACATTTATTTTTAATAAAATAATAATTTAATAAAAATAATAATATTTTATTAAAATATTATTTAATTCAGAAATCCATTAATTTTTCAAAATAGATTTCTTAGTTTAATATTAACTAATAATACTATTTGTCCTTAAAAAACTACTTACAAGGTAACAATAATAAAATGAAAGTATATTCATTATTATATACAAAAATAATGCACATAACCATAATTCTATGGTCTTGTTACATAACCCCTTATAACACCCACATAAGACCGAAGAGTAAGGTGTGTGATGGTGTCATACTCTTGGGGTGGCACAGATAACATTACTCAGATGGTAATCTTTATCAACTTCAATTTTTCTCAAAGGAGGTCCTGATTGAGCTTAACATATTCAAGTTTATCATGGGCTTTGTCAAGAATGAAGACCAACGAAGCCACCTCCTTTTAGAGCTTTGAAAAATGGACTTTGTATGGGGCATGTCTGTTGGATGAGGCCATCGCTTCCTTTGTCTGAGTATGTTGGATTTGATAAATCTTTATATTTATACTATTCAGGTGATCACTATTCAATGGCTATATTATCAATGGTCACAATTAGTTACATAAAACCAATGAACATGACATTTTATTTAAAAATTTTACATAAATATGCATTTAATTAGATCAAGAGGGATTTTCATTAATGAATGTTTGGGTCGTTACAATCTATCCCCCTTAAAAAATTTCACCCATGAATTTTTATTTTCCCACATTAAAACAGATGTGGGTAACTCTACTTCATCATTTCCTTCGATTCCCACGTTGCTTCTTCAAACTTTTTTTTTCACTACAACACCTTGATGAGGGGCATTGCCTTACTTCGTAGAACTTTTTCTCTATGATCTATGATCTGCACTGGTTTCTCCTCATAAGAAAGATCATCCTCAAACTATACCAACTCTAAAGAGAGTACTTGTGAAGGGTTTAGTATGTACTTCATTAAGAGGGATAAATGAATGACATCATGTACCTTGGACATGGTAGGAGGAAGTGCTAGTCGATAGTCCAAAGCCCTGACAAGATCAAGAATCTCCATGGGACTGATGTACCTTGGACTTAACTTCCATTTATTTCCAAACCTCATGAACATATTCCATGGAGATATGTGGAGAAATACCATGTCTCCAACATTAAACTCATGGTCTCATAGATGGTTATCTGCATAACACTTTTGTCTACTCTGGGCTACATTGTTATGTGGGTGAATGGTTTTCACCTTCTCCACCATTTCATCGACCATTTATGGTCCATGAAGCTAATTCTCAGCGACCTCATCCCAACACGACGGTGTTATGCACCTATTCCCATAAAGGGAATCATATGGTTCAATTTGGATGCTCGAGTGGAAACTGTTATTATAAGAGAACTCAACCATAGGAAGATGTTGACCCCATCCTCCTTTAAAGTCCATTGAGCACACTCTCCTCATGTCCTCAAGTATTTGGATAGTCTGCTCAGATTGGCCATCAGTTTGAGGATGATAGGCCGTACTGAATTTCAGTTCAGTATTCAGAGCATGTTGAAGACTCTTCCAAAACATATAAGATAATCTTGGATCTTGATCGGGCATAATAGATAGTGGTAAACCATACAGACTTACCTCTTCCCTAATATATATCTGTTCCAGTTGATCCAATGACAAATCCTCCCAAATAGAAATGAAGTGTGCAAACATTGTAAGATGATGAAAAAAAACCCAGATTGCATTGATGCCTTTGGATGCCTTCAGATGTCTGGTGGAAAAGTCCATGGTGATGTTCTCTCATTTCCCCTCTAGTATGGGAAATGGTTGTGTCATCCCCTTAGACGTCTGCCTCTCTACCTTCACATGCTGACACACCAAGCACTTTGATATATATTCCATGATCTCTCTCTTCATATTATCCCACAAATAATGCTATCAGAGATCTCGATACAGCTTTGTGTTTCCTGGGTGAATAGAGAAATTCGAACTATGTGCATCATCCAAAAGTTCCTTCTTCATCTCTGGACATGATGGAACACATTGTCTTTTCCCAAATCTCACAATTCCTTCTTCATTAACATTAAACTCTGAAGATTTCCCTTTCCCAATAGCTTCCACTTTTTCCGGAATTCCCACATCACCCTTTTGATCATCCTTTAACTGTTCCAAAAGTGATGGTTGAGCAATCATTTGTGAATGGATTGATGATGTTACCTTTTTTATGATTCCTATGTCCGTATTCATGAAATTTAAGAATATTGGATCATTATCAATTCTCATCAATGATTGAATCAATGGGTACTTTCTACTTAGGGAATTTTCCACCTTGTTCTCTTTCCCAGGGTGGTAATGGATTGAGCAATCATAGTCTTTGATCAACTCTAACCATCTTCATTGGCACATTTCCAACTATTTCTATGTGAATATATACTTATGGATTTTGTGGTCCGTATATATTTAACACTTCTTCCCAAAGAGATAATGCCTCCGAATTTTCAAGGTAATGGTCACTATAGCCAACTCGATGTCAGGTGTTGGATAGTTCTGTTCATGAAAATTCAATTGCCTTGAAGCATAGGCAATGACTTTGTCATTCTACATGAACACACATTTCAGGCCCTTCTTTGATGCATCACTGAATACCATAATAAGTTCTCCACATGAGGGTAAAGTGAGCACGAGCTCAATGATAGGCCTCCTTTTCAACTCCTTGAAACATTCTTTGCATTCATCACTACAGCAAAACATTACTCCCTTCTGATTTAGCTTGGTAACAGGGTTGTACAATAATGATTTTTTCCACAAATTGTCTATAATATCCAGCTAACCCCAAGAAGCTACGGATATCTGTTACAGATGTTCACCTTGGCCATCCCTTAATTGCATCTATTTTGGAAGGATCCAATGATATCCCATTACTTGTGATGATATGGCCCAATAATGAGACCTCCTTCAAACAGAACTCACACTTTATATACTTTTCATAGATCTTCTCGTTCCGCAAGGTCTCTAGTAAAGTTCTTAGATACTCCTCATGCTACTCCTTGGATTTGGAGTATATTTGAATATCATTTATAAAGACTACCGAAAACTTGTCGAGGTAATCTATAATGACTCTATTCATCATGTCCATGAATATAGCTGGAGCATTTCTGATTTTGAAAGGAATTACTATGAAATCATAGTGCCCGTATCTTGTACAAAAAAGCAATCTTGGAGATATCTTTCTTCTTCACCCTTAATTGATAATATCCCGACTGTAAATGAACCTTGGAGGCGTATTGTGCACCACACAGCTAATCGAACAAGTCATCTATTCATGGGAGAGGATACTTGTCCATTATCATGATTTTGTTAAGTCCACGATAATCGATGCAAAGGTCCATTGACCCATCTAGTTTTTTTGAAGAAGAGGACTAGTGGACCCCACGGTGAAGCACATGGGCGTATAAACCCTTTATCCATATTCTCCTGTAGTTGTTTCTTCAGCTCCTCAAGATCCAAAATAGCAATTCAATATAGAGTCTTGGATATTGGCAATGCCCCAGGTATAAGTTTAATTGATAATTAAGCTTCTCTTCTAGGTGGATGAATGGGAAATTCCTTGGGAAACACTTAAGTGAATCCCCTCGCAATTAGTATGTCTTCTAAGATGGTTTCCTCCTTAGACACAATCATCTAAGTCAGATAAGTGTACTCATAAGGCAGTACTATCCATGCTTGAGATGATGCAGCTAAAGAAGATTCATCTTTTTTACTTGCACTTGTACATAATTGGGGGTCGATTCTCCACATGGAGAGTGATTTTTCTCTCACAGAAATTTATGTTGGATCTATATAAGGAAAGATAATCCATGCTATGAATTGCATCGAATTCCACCAGAGGGAGTATGATGAGGTTCGCCAAGAAGTTAATCCACAAATTATGATAGGGGAGGAGTTATATTAATGGGTTGCAATGATTGCCCCATTTTCCATACTCACCGATATCTTCACTTTCCATAATTTGTGGTGGTGCTGGGATTTTTCTACAAAAATTTTTGAGATATAAAAGAATGCGTAGAACATGAATCAAAAAGTACATTCGCTACTCATGAATGAATAACTAGCAAACATGTCACCACTTTATTTTTGGGGTTCACTTCGGTAGTAGTGATGGAAAAAGATCGCCCTTTCTACCTTGGAGATTGTTGGTTGCCTTCAAAAACCCTTAGGTTAGGGGATTGGTTTGCAATATGCCCTAGTACATTGCAATTGTAGCGATAAACAACACGTTGAGGTCTGAATGGAGCGTTCCTATCCTCTGTTGCTGCAGCAGGTTTTTCTTATCGGTAGTTAATAGCTAGGTGCCCCTCTCTCCCACAGCTAAAGCATTTCCTTGTCCCCTTCAGGAAATTTCTAGGGTTCTTCTTTCCACACCTTTGGCAAGTGGGGTGCCAGATCTTCTTTGCACCGTTGGATTTATCAATAGGACCACCAACATTGAATTCCGCCTTACTCTTCTTATTCCAATGATACCCCTATGATTCTACGATCTCCATTTCGACCTTGAGGGCACATTAGACAATTTCATAATACCTATCGAAGTCACAGTTCTACATCACTTTCTGAAGGCTACGTTTCATCCCACCAAAGAAGTGATAAAACTTGAATTCGGTGGGTAAAGACAAAGACAGAAGCATATCATGCAAGCCTTGTGAAGTTTTCCATGTACACTCCAACAGATTCTTCACCTTTTGGATTTAGGTAAAGGAAGTCCCATTCCATCTTAATCTTGATGGTGCACGAAAAATATTTATCGAACAACTTCTTCCAGAAATTCGTCCATTCCAATGCCTCGATCTCCTCCCCGAGATTCATATTTTTGATAAACTTCCACCATTGATCAGGTTCACCCTCTTTACAAAAATCATCCATGAGATCATATCCTATTAATAATATTGAAGGATGGAGAAGATATTTTCAATGGAGTTGATCTATTGTTCATTGATTGAGGGATCATATGATCCATTAAAAGTATGAGGCCTTTGTCTCATGAAACTCTTGATAGCGAATTGTTATTTCTTAGGGGGGTTTAACATTCCTCTTGACCTGTGTTTCTATTAAAATCTTGATTTAGGTGAGAGAGAAGCGTGACAATGTTCGTGATTCCTACTCCCATTGGATTGGTCATCTCATTAGTAAAGTCATCACATTGATCTTCACATCTGTTGTTAGCCTGAGACCTCCTATTATCGGCCCTTGGCTGGAATAAAAGGAATGTTAGGGGTAACACATAATGGTTAATACAAGGAAACAAATGATTACATATAAATAACTCTTCTTTCCTTAACATATCAATTTATTGTCTTCAGTCTATGTTATCCATGACATACTTTCTAACATATATTCATAGGGAATTTTTTGTCCCATAATAAATGTATACTAAGCTTGTGAATTTACCAAAGAATATCTACTTGGAGTGTCATAACAAAGAGTGTAGCAAGGCCCATTTTCGTGAACCAGTTCCCATTCAAGTCTAGCTTAAAGCTGTGTTTTTGGGGTTTACCCCTAAGATACATCTATGCCAGAGCCACCTCTACCTGATCGTATCCAGACAGGGATATATTTTGTTGATATACCACTTACTCAATACTCACCAAAACATATGGATGTTTTTATTATACTTAGTCTTGTCTCTAGAAAATCACTAGGGTTTTCTAATCCTAATCGTAAAAAATAACTTAACCTATCCTCTGATACCAACTATGACAACCATAATTTTTATTACACAATTAAACATAATTTATTAGGTAAACTTCACTTGATAAAACATAGAAGATTGATAGGTCAAGTTTATTTGGGGTTTAGGATCATTACATAAAAACTTAAAATATGAAATTTAACTTATTTATTGAAAACATCTCATACATGGCCACTAAATTCCCTCGAACTTATCATTGAATGGGATAACTTGAGAACATGAATAAGAAAAGGGTGAGCTATAAAGCCATGTAAGGGAATAATAATGGAATAACATGAGGAAAACAATACATTTTATACAATATGAAAATAAATAGAGAACAAGAAAATAATAAACATAAAGGCATGATAAAGCCTGATAATCATAACATTGATATGTGGAAACAACACTTAACATGGAATTAGCATGAGCAAAGGATCATTGAATATAGAGCATGAGTAAATATTTATTGCACATGAAGCATGATTAAAACCTCATTGAAATTGAATTAGTATGATTAAAAACCCATTTCACATGACTTATCATGATATTATACATTACCCAATGCATTGGAGCTCTGTAATGGTGCACCCTTTTTAAATATTTCATTTCTTGCATAAGTGTGCCACATGGATCATATAACATTGATTCATAAAACATAATAATTTATTCCCTGATAGTGGAATGTTGAATTAATACATTGAAAAATTATAATAAATATGTAAATTTCTATAAAGGTGAATACCCATGATAGATAAATGGGCATGGTATTCACTACACAATGAAATTAGCTTGGAAAATCAGGGCAATTTCAGCTGCTTAACAGCGTGATGTAAGAATCGATAAAAATAGATGATGATAGATAAATGGGTGTCTCATCATATCTAAATGAAATTTAGATTCAGGGGTCATATATTTACATGTACCAACTATTTTAATGGAATTTAGAGTCCTGATACAAAATAATTGGTTTAATGTAAAAGAGGAGGGAGAAATTTCTTTCAAAATTTCGGCATACTAACGGGTGTACATGGGAGGAATTTAATGAGAGAGAAAGGGGTATACCATCATTAAAACATAAATTGGCTAGTATGGGGGAGGTGAGAAACCATACCCCAACATTTATAAATGAAATTATGAGGGAATAACAACATTATGAAAATCTGACAAAAATGAGAAAGGAAGAAAAACCCTTACATGGAATTGTGCTTCCAAAGTCTTGAGAGAGGCTTGAGAGAGGATTATTGGGAGCTTAGGGTACCTTTTTAGGATTCTATAAAGAGGAGGGAAGAGTTTGGATGAAATCAAAATCATTCAAGTGAGGAGGAAGTGGGAGATTGGGTGAGTTTATATAGGAAAAGTGAGGGAATTCGTTATTATTTGGGTTTCGGACACCTCACATTAAACTAATCCAAACCACAAACCAACCCATGATTTTTACCCATGGTTTTTGGAAAATAGAAGTGTAGAACACTATTTTATATGTAAAAAGCCCGAAATTCTTAAAACAATGGGGTTTCTTATGTGGAGGTGAGTCACACTTCCAAGGAAAACAATTTAAAAAGACAAGATGTTTAATAAGTATTGAAGGGTTCATTAATGCTTCATAAAATAATTCAAACAAACCAAAAATTACATTATATTCATGTTAAAACATATATTTTCCGAAAATAAGGCTTATAGTATTTTATTACATCACTATTCAGACATTATGTTGTCATAAAACAAAATATATATTTAAAAGATATTTAATTTTTACCAAAAATTTTGACTGTCTCAAAATATTATGAAAAATTCACCATTGGATAATTTAGACATCCTTATTCCAGAAATAATATTTATTTTGCCTAAATAATTTTATAAATATGTTAATTTTATCTTTTAAAATAAAAAACCAACATTTATTGAAAATTCATGGGTTTTGACAAAAATGGCTTTCAAACCATTAAAAAATTACAATTCCATTCCTAAAATTATACGATCATTTATATTTAATAAAAATTTAATTTAATAATAATAATATTTTATTAAAATATTATTTAATTCAAAAATCCATTAATTCACAAAAATGGATTTCTTAGTTTAATATTAAATAAAAATACTATTTGTGCTTTTAAAACTATTTACAAGTTAATAATAATAAAAAGAAAGTATATTCATTATTATATAAAAAAAATAATGCACATACTCAGAGTGATAAGGTCCTATTACATAACCCCTTATAACATCCGTATAAGACTAAAGAGTTAGGTGTGTGATGGTGACATACTCTTGGAGTGGCCCAGATAACATTGCTCGAGTGGTAATCTATATCAAATTCCATTTTTTGTAGGCGGTCCCACTCGAGCTTAACATATTCAAGCTCATCTTGGGTTTGGTCAAGAGCAAAGCCAAATGACTCCACCTCCTTTCGAAGCTCTTAAAAATGGGATTCATATAAGGCACATCTATTAGATGAGGCCATCACTTCCTTTCTGTGAGTAAGTTGGATTTGTTAAATCCCTATATTTAAATTAATTAGGTGATCACTGTTCAATGACTATATTATAAATGGTCACAATTCATAACATAAAACCAATGAAGTTCACATTTTATATAAACATTTTAGATAAAGAGGCGTTAAATTAGATCTAGATGGATTTCCATTAATGAATTTTTGGAATGTTAAAAAATGGATAATATCCTCACTTAAATATGTATAAATATAACCTAGACATATTGATGGGTAATGTGATATAATAGCGTAAGAAAAAAACTATTTTAGAAATTATTAGTTATGTAATAGTATTTTTATGGTAAATAGAGATTTTACTAAAAAAAATTATATTGTTTATAAAATTATTTTCATAAAATTGAGATCAAAATTTAAATAATAACATTTATATTAAGTTATGGTTAATTTAAATTTTTTTATAAAATGTTTTATTTTTTAGTGGATAGTTAAAATATAGTTTTTGATTTTTCTGCATGTTTTATGAACTCATAATGATGTAATATGTAATTTAAAAATAATTTAGACTAATTTGGATTAAAATATAATATAAAACTTCCCATGTTTCCAAAACCATGGGAAAATACAAATGGAATGCCCATTGTTTTGTAAATACAACTAATGAGGTGTCCCTTTGAAGTTAATAAAATATTCCCTCATATTTACTAAAAACACCAACTCATTCGTTCATTACATTCATTAAAATTCCCCCTAAATGAATCTATATACATTTTACCACTTAATGAGTACTCCTTAAGGTATCGTCACACCCTCAAGGTCCTGATCTTCGAGTTTTAGATGTCACTCATCAAGGTAAGGGAACCTTTCACCCTCCTCTTTTAGTGAAGACTACTTTTATGTTATGTATTTTAATTTCCATTTTATTATGATGTGGTATGTTATTCTGTATCATTATTGTTGTACATTTTACATCCAAATGATGACATACCCCTTCCTATCTCCTTAAAATATTATTTAAACAATTAATAGACGTTGTTAGGATACTGAATATTCATAAGGAAATTCTCAACATCTCTTTTTTACATTCATGTTCACTTTAATGTGGTATGTATTTCATGTTTCCATATCATATTCTTATTTTCAATTTATTATTTCATTATAAAATATTATGAGTCTTTTATTTATTGGTTACCCCTATCCCCTCACATTTAAATGTATTCTAAAACCATGTTTCATAGTTGTTATGATGGAGTAATTTATTCTCAAAATCTCACTCTTTTTATCAAGAAATAGATTCCATTAATTATATGAATACCAAATATTATTTCATTTCTGGGTCTATTTATCATGAAATTAAAATTAAATATTTTATTATATAATTGACATAAATAAAACCTTCATTCCATTTATTTGGGTTATGAATGAAATAATGATGAAGTTTTTAATAACATTTTAAAACATGATTATTTTGATATGAAACCTGTTTCTATTATTATATTTGTGTCATTCATGAAATGATTGATTATGAAATATGTAGATCACATTAAAATAAATTCATATTAATGGTTAACCATTATATCTTTACAATTAATTGGGTAAATAAGTTTATCTCAATAGATGTCATGTTTTATGAAATCGTGCTGAATATCCTTGGTAATGTTTATGACACCTTTGGGATGGACTGTTGTGATATGATTGAGAATGTCTAAATTAAATGTTTTAGAAAAATTTTCAAGATATCATAAATGTAATTAACATCATGATATTTCTCTTACAATGATTTTATGATATTTCATAATGTTTTTATTGTATTAAATCAAGTTTAAATGAAAACTGTTTTCCCTATTCTCCCTTTTTTGGCCTTATTCTCACTCTTTACATTGATGTGTGTCCACATTTAATGAGATGAAGTAATATATCTAAAGATAAATATTTAAATAATCCATTAAATAATATTAAAATAATGTAATATTTTTTGATTTATAATATACATTTTTCTAGGAAAACTGAGTGCATAAGGACCATTATGGAATAATAGGGAAAACATTTTACATGTGAACATGAGAGAATAAAATAAGAACATGAAGAAATATCATAAATGAATGATAATTGACATATAATGATAAGAATTACATAAAATATATCTAAAAAAATTATCTGTAACATTTAATTTATAAATTCATAATATAATCACCAAGGTCCATCCCCAAGGGTTCATAATACTTTCCAAGGTTATTCAAAAAGGTATAATAAAACTTATCATCTATAGAGATTAATTTCACTAACCAATGCATAAGAGAACTTTCATGGAGAACAATTATTATGTATCCATTTTTATGTTATACACATATATCATAATCAAATACTTAATAAATAACCCCATGAGAATAAAAGAAATGAGTTTCATATCAAAATAGTTTCACTCTAAAAAGTTATTAAAACATGATCATTATATCATTCATATTCCAGCAGAAAGGGAATGAAGGTTTTATATATGTCAATTCTAGAATGAAATATATCATTTTTATGTCAATATAAATTCCCCTAAAAATTAATTAGTATTGCGTATTCATTAAAGAAAATAAAAGAATTTCTTGATAAAGAGAGAGAGAGATTTTGAGATGAAATTTCTTCAGAAAAATGGCAATGCAACATGGTTTTAAAAGGAAAAAAAAAGTGAGAGGATAGTAAAAAAACATTAATAAAAGACTCATAATATATTAGTGGTGAATAATAAAACACATATAACAAGATTTTAGGGAAATTTTAAGACATACCACATAGATGAGAATATGAAAGTAGAGTCAATGCCCTCATCCATTAGACTCAATCCTTACAAAGCCCAACAGTCAGATCATTGTAAAGAGGTAGCATCATTGATGTTTTCACCATACCAATTCCATGCTGAGCTCTAACATGTTAATCATGAGTGTAATTTCCAACGGGAAATGTTCAAAATTATATAAATCAACATTTTGGAAATATTGATTAAGTGTCTCCAAGATTCTATCACCATTGAACACCTCACTCTTAGGTCATATACATGTGTTATAAGGGGAAATCTAATGGGGCCATAGTACCATTGTGTAATCCTTTTTAATAAAAAATTAGTATTCTTATAAAGGTAAAAAATTCATATAAAATTTTCAAATTAATATTTGATGGATTTTTAGAAATTTGATATTATTTATGAATATTAAAAATAGAGTATTTTAAAATATTTTATATACATTAAATAATTAATAATGGGAAATTATTTTAAAAAAAGGATATAAATAGTTGTGATCAATAACAAATTTTGATTTTGAGAAGACCATATTAATTTTCGGTGAATAGTAAATTATGAGTAGTAATATTACCCTTATGAATAGTTATATGACCAATGGAATAGAACCCTCACTTAAGTAAGTATGAATATAATTTAGGCATCATGAATGTGAATGAGATATAATAGAAAAAGTAAATAACTATGTTTGAAATTTTTAGGTAAATATATGTATTTTTCAGGTAAATAGTGATTTCACTAAAAATTTAAATTTCTCATAATTAAAAAATCATTTTCCAATAATAGGATTATTTTTTTAATTAAAAACATCGATATTAGGTTAATTTGAATTTATGGAATATTTATAAAATGTTTTATTTTTTGGAGAATATTTAAGATAATGTTTTTGAGTTTTCAGTTTGTTTTATGACCTCATGAAGATATGAAATGTAATTTATAATTCTGGTCATCGAATTTGGATTAAAATATTATAAAGGTGTACCAAGTGGGTATAACCATTTGAAAATACCATTGGAATGACCTTGGTTTTATAAATACCACTAATGAGGTGTTCCATGGAAATTAATAAAAGATTCCCACATTTATCTATAAATACCAACCCAGTAATTCATTTATTCCATTTTATATTTCTCCTCAAAGAATATTTAGCCTTTTTAACTCCCATGTAGTCCTCTGAAGGTACCCTAAATCCCATAGGGTTCCGATATTTGAGTTTTAGAAGTTACTCTTCAAGTTAAGTGAATCCTTCACCCTCCTCATTTAGATAAGACATATTTTATGTGACATTTTTAATTTTCCATTTTAATATTATAGCTTATGTTAATAATTTTAATTATTTATAACCCTTTTTAAAAAAAATTATTATAGAACCTTTCCACTCTCATAAACCAATTTTCTGAATTTTTAAGCGACATCTTTAGGCTGCTGAATTCACATTAATTTATGATTTTCCTCAATTTCTTATTGTATTCTCTAATCTTCACATGAAAACTATTCTCCCTATTTTCCGTTACTGGGCTACTTTCTCACCAATTGATTTGATGTATGACCCCAAGTTATGAGATGAATTAATTGTAAATAAGATGAAATTTCAACAATCATTTTAATATTATTAAAATAATTTTATATGTTTCAGGTATTATATTATTTTTTCCATGAAAAATTTGAGCGTAAGGCCCAATAAGGGAAAATATGAAAACTAGTTTACATGTGGACATGAGAGAATACATTAAAGAACCTAAGGAAATATAATAAAGGAATGAGAATATTCATATCATTATAATAATAACATGGATCATATCATGAAAATATGACAAATAAATTTAATTTAGACATTCATAAGAATTTAACCATGGTCCATCCCCATGGTGTCAAAAAAAATTACGAATGTTATTCCCCAATGTATCATAAAACATGTGAGGTCTAGAGATTAATTTATTTACCTATTGAATTGTAGTTATATCAAAGAAATCCTTAATATTGATTTGTTTTCATGTTATCGACATATATTATAGTCCAACATTTTTTAAATAACACGAAGATAAAAAAAATATGTTATATATCAAAATCCTGACATTTTAAAAAGTGATTAAAAACATGATCATTATTTCATTCATAACCCCTGGAAAGGGAATGCGGGTATTATGAATGTTAATTATAGAGTCAAATATATAAATTTTGTTTCATAATATATACCCCTAATATGAAATATTATTGGGTATACATATATTTTAAATAAAATAATGTCTTGATAAAAAGAGAGATTTTTCCAGATGAAATTTCTGTAGTATAACTGCTATGCAACAAGGTTTTAGAAAAAATTAATAAGAAAGGTGAAAAGGCTCACAAATTCATAAAATAATCATAATTAGTAGTGGAATAGAATAAAATAGAAGTAATACCTTTCAATGGAATCATGAATTACATACCACATAGAAGAGAGCCTGAAAGTAGAGTTGATTGTCTCAACTAGTAGACTCGGGCCATTAAAAGACCTTCTATCAGAGCTTGTAAAATAGGTATCATCACTTCAATTTACTCTATACCAATCCCATGATATGATTCAACATGTTATGCTTGAACTGAAATTCATACATGTGAATTTCATACTAATAGAAATTACAGATCAGGCAATGTTGGCTGAGCCACAACAATATTATGCCACCATTGTACAACTTAATCTTAGGTCCTATAAAGGTGTCATAAGGGGATACGTAATGATTCCATAGTTACTTTATGTAATCATTTAGAATAAATAATATTCATATTTCCTATTATCAAAATATTTTTTAATATCAAAATTCAAAATAAATGTAGGATGACTTTTTTGAAGTTTCATATTATTGATGAATATTGAAAAAAGAGTATTTTCAAAAAAATTATCTTTTATATACTTAATAATGTGAAATGATTTTCCAAAAATGGACATATATAGTTGTTATCAGTAATAAATTTAGAGTCATATAAGACCAACTTAATTTTTTGGTGAATTTTAAATCGTGAATATTAATATTACCCTTATGAATAGTAATATAAACAATGTAATACTAACCTCATTTATATATGTATAAATATATTTCAGACATCATGAATTGAAATGTGATATAATAGCATAAGTAAATTACTATTTTACAAATTATTAGTAAGGTATGGGTATTTTTTAGTTAAATATTGATTTTATTTAAAAATTAAATTTCTAATATTTAGATAATTATTTGTAAGAGATGGAGTTCATTTTTGAAATTAGAACATTGATATTAGTATAGGGTGAATTTATGAGTTTTCTGTAAAATGATTTATTTTTCAGTGAATAGTTAAAAATAGTTTTTTTGTTTTCAGTATGATTTATGACATCATAATTATGTTATAACTAACTTAAAATGCATGTAGACTCATTTTGATAAAAATAATATATTAGGTGTCCCATGTGGCCAAAAACATGGGCACATACCATGGGAAAGCTCATGGTTTTTCAAATACCACTTATGAGGTGTCCCTTGGAAATTAATAATACATTCCCCCACATTTTTTATAAATATAATCAATTTCATTCAATTTATTACTTCCAAATTTCCCGTCAATGAAGGTCTAGACCTTTTACCTCTCAAGGGGTCCTCCTATGGTACCCTCAGGCCCCCAAGGTCCCAATCATATAGTTTTATAAGTTTCTCTTCAGTTGGTTTTATGACATCATAACTATTCTAATTTCCATTTTCTTATGTTGTGGTATGTTAATATGTATTATTATTACTTTCCATTTTACATACAAATGATGAAAGACATTTTCCTCTCTCATCAACTAATTTTTGGAATTTTTAAGTGAAATCATTAGGCTGTCAAATTTTCGTAAGAAAATTATCAATGTATGTTATAAAAATAAATTTATCTTCCCTGTGGTATGTCATTCACATTTCCATAACATGTTCATATATCAATTTTATTCTTCATATATACAATTGGGTATGATATATTAAAATAATATTATATGTTTTCATGTATTATGTTCAATTATAAATCTAGTGTTTGGGAAAAAAGGTACATAATACATGAAAAAATAATACATTATATTTATCCTACTGAGAGGCTTTTTGAAATGTTTATATCAGGTAAAATTACTACATATCATAACCCAGGGACATACAGAAATGGAAAATTTGATCATAAGGACTTGTAAGCAAAAATAGGGAAAATGTTTACATTTGACCATGAGAGAATACAATTAGAACATATAGAAATATCAAAATGGAATGAAAGGAGACATATCCTGATAATAAGAACATGGATCATATAATGAAAATTTGGATACAAAATTTAAATTAGACATTCATAATCATATATCCATGTTCCAACCACGAGGTTTTAAAAAAATTACCATAGATATTCACTAAGGTTTCATAAAACATGTCATCTCTAGAGAATAATTTCTTTACCAAATGCATTAGAGAGTTGTTAGGGCACAAACTTAATATGAATTTATTTTATTTGATCTATATATTTTATAATAAAAAAATTTCACAAATAACCCAAAGAGAATAAAAAAATGGATTTCATATCCAAATCATGATGTTTAAAAAAGTGATTAAAAACATGATCATTATGTCATTCATAATGCATGGAAAGTGAGTAAGGATTTATTGTATGTCAATTATATGAATGAATATATCATTTTTATGTCATTTGTTTTTAGAAGGATATGACATGAACTGGTTTCCCAATTCATGTCATCAAAGGAATTTATTAAAAGAAAATGTTACAATAAAAACATGAGGTGTAATTCTCTTACACCAGCATGGAATCAGCAGGGTACAATGGGACTGATGGAAATAAAAACCCAAAATAAAAAAAATCATCTTACCTAAGATCATTCAAGAGGAGAGAACCAATCTACAACAGCCAGACATAATCCCATCCTTGCATCATATGATCAGCATTCAGCAAAAACTTCCCGATAGAGAGAAATAATCCTCAAGGTAAAAAGCCAAGATTAGCATGGAGATTACCAGAAATGTAAACCAGGAACTGAGCAGAGATAACCCCATGAAAAGCATCAAAAGAGATCTTAATCCAGAATTAAGAGCGAATATTTTAATAGAAGTTGCCATAAATCTGCATGATGTCAAAACTCAAAAGAAGACACCATCAATTCAACCATACTGCAATGCTCACCAAACTGTAAGTGTGATGTCTATCCAAACACATCCAGTTTATCCTTTGCATGACTGATCAACCTACATTCATTCATCTTGCTTCCAGATTTAGAATGGGAATTCATATAAATAAAATGAAATAATTTTTTATTAAAAGAGATATATTTTGAGACTAAATTTTAGAAGCATAATATCTATGCAACATGGTTATAGAAAACATTAAAAAGAGAGGCTACACGGGTCACACATTATGATGGTTCCTACTTCTACTAAACCTGATGAAATAGATAAGAAAAAATTATCCTAGCGTGACAAACTTGAAAAATAAAAGGAGTTCATTTAGTGAAAAATGGAGGATCATATAGACAATTGCAAACACCAAACACCCACCCTTGATGTGAAACAGAATTCCACTTCTGAAAACCTTCTCGATTCACAGGTATGTGAACCAGGTACTGCACACTTATGACATTACTCTGACTCAGTGCAGGTAACTAAAAATGATCATCTTGAAAAGTCTGAGAATGTTATCAATTCCACTTATTTGGAGAAAATCAATAGCTTGGAAAAAGAAAATATTTAGAAATTTGGTAACACATATTTAATGAATTATGATAATACTGTTTTACCTAATTTTCAATGCAATGCATGTTCTGCTGATTTCTTAAAAAATAATTTTCTTAATGTACGTTGTACGCATCCACTTTCACAATCTGATAACACAGAATTTCTACATCATAATAGAATTTACTTACCTATATTTATCCCTTCCTTGGACCAAAGTTATATATTGGAAAATACAGATAATCAACAGCCTGGTAAAACAGATTCACTGCAAACAGTTAGCATGGTTTTAACAATTTCTCTAGGTAATTCATCATCTTCTGATGGTTTAAAAAACAATTCAAATGCTATGCATTGTGGTCAGCCTCCTGTACATGAAACAGTACCAGAAAAGGATTTTATTACAACACCTTCTGCTTCTGTGAAAACAGTTATGTCTGAGACACATGTAGTCCAAAAAACAGGCCCACTGGAATCAATTCCTGATTCTGATCTTAATTTATCACAATGTTCCAATACTAGAAATATTAAAAATGTTATAAAAACTAAAGATTCAAAATATTATAACACCATTTTGGCCTCTAATCTAGGTACTTCCTTGATAGACTCAAATAGTAAAACAGAGTCGATTAGCTCTCATGTCCTATAAAACAAAAAAAATGACCCGTTCTCATGAGGTCATAAGATCTATGCTGAATAAAATATTGGGTAAATCAAAGAAAAAGAGGTCTATCCCCAAACATTGCTCCAAATGAATATAATATTTTGGAACTGTCAGTGAATTTTGAACTCTGACATGATTGTTGTTCTTAAATTATTTTTAACAACACACCAACCAATTTTTTTTCTACTGTTGAACCGAATTTGAAATATTCCAAGAGCATGGCTCACATTTTTTCTTATGGTTATAAAATCTTGTGTACCTGCAAAGATGATACTTCAGTTTATTACTGGTTGTTATTTTATCATTCAACCTTACAAAATGTTAATACTTTTAAAACTTCTAGTCATTTGTAGACTTGTGATTTTACCAATGATAGTAAACACATTTTTTGCACCATGATCTACCCCAAGAATAGATACCAAGATTGATGGCCTCTTTGGAATGATCTTATCAAATTATCTAACACAATCCAAGACACTTTGGGTCTTGATTGGATAATTTAATGTTATTCATTCCCCCAGTGAGAAAGTTGGACCTTCTCATTCCTCTATTTCATCTCATGAATTTAAAGCATCCATCGATGATAGAAACCTAGGGGAAATTAATCTTACTGGTTCTAAATATACTAGGTATAGAATGAACTACAATAAAATAGATTCTAGAAACTCTATAAATCTCTCACTAATATTTCCATTATTGACAATTTGGATTCTATTTATAGTGTCATGCTTTCTATAATAAACACTAATCACCATCCCATTCCTGTTAACCTCCTTACTAAAAACACAAAAACCTCCTTGCCTTTCATATTCAACAACTATTGGTCTGAAGACCCTGACTGTGCTTCCTTCATTAAAAATTTCTGGAATTCTTTGAATCATAAATATGATTCATATGTTTTCATTAATAAGCTAAAATAATTCAAAAAGGCTTTATATATTAGGTCTTGAACGAAAACAAAACAAATTGTAAAATACATACTGTCATTGGAATGTGAACTTACACAAGCTCAAAATAGTAACACAAGCTCTTGTTTTTCTCAAGATTATCAATTGGATATCAACACAACTTTCAAACTCAACTCCTTACTATCTCTTAAAAATAACATAAACAAACAGATATTCCAAACTAAATGGCTCTCTAATGGAGATAGAAATACTAAATTATACAATTCCTTAAAAAGGATTAGGAAAATTAATTGGCCTCTCACTTTTCTTTTACATGATGACATTCTTATATATTCTGATTAAAATATTTCTAATCATGTAGTCTCTTACTTTCATAACATCATTAACGGTCCTGATGTGTATAAATAACTTAGGCCTAATGTCATTCCTCAAATGGTTGATGAAGATGATAATTCTTACCTACCTTCTATACATCTTGAACATGAAATAATATATATTGTTTTTACTCTAAAGACTGAATGTGCCCCGGGTGCTGATTGAATTATAAATGGTTTCTTACAGCATCCCTAGGACATCACTCACACTGATGTCTGCAAGCTTGTTAAATCTTCTTTCTCTAGTGGGAATCTTTGACATGGAATTAATTCTCAAATCATTTATTTAATAACTAATGTGGATAATTCATCTGATAAACATTTTTTCTGGCCCATAACTCTTATTAATACCCTATACAAAATCATTACAAAAATTATTGCTAATCGACTTACTCTTATATGAAATAAGATCGTTACCTGGAATCAATTTGGGTTTATAAAAGGTAGATCTATTCAATATTGCATTTGTCTTTACTCAAAATTTTCTAATATTTTAAAAAAATGCAACAGAGGAGGGAATGTTGATGTTAATATAAGCATTAGGAAATGTTTTGATACTATTGATTGTATCTTTATCATTAAAGTTCATCAAAATTTTGGTTTTAATGTGGACTTCATAAAGAAAATCAAAACATTAATTCACTATGAACACATATCCATTATGATTAATGGTTCTCCAAAAGGTTACATTAAATGCTCCAATGGTGTTAGATAGGGGGGCCTCCTTTCAGCCATTCTATTTTCTATTGCTGAGGATTACCTCAGCAGATTGCTTCTACAACTTGTGGATCAGAGAAAAAATAAACCTATTCAAGCCTCTAGGAACATAAATGGTCCCACTAATCTTCTATATGCTAATGATATCAATTTCATTCTAAAAGGAGATAAAAGGAATATATATGTGCTAAAAACTACACTTTCTCATTATGAGGATTTTTCGGGACAAGCTATATGTTAGAATAAATCATTTGTTTTTTTGTGAAAAGCTTCCCATTGCAAAGGAAAAATATTATTATTAACAACCTTGGAATTAAAGAGGGTACTTTTCCGTGAACTTATATTGGGGTACAAATATTCTGGGGAAGACCCAAAGCTATTTACCTTTCCAACATTATTGATCAAATCAAACATCATCTTTCTACGTGGAAAGGTAAACCCTTGTCTCTGGATGGAAGAATCTGCCTTGTTAAATCTAATATCTTTTCTAAAATGGTTTACTCATTGATAATATACAAATTTCCTGATACTACCATTAAAAAGCATAATATTTGTATTAAGAATTTCTTCTATAGTGGAAATATTATTGAAAGGAATCTTATCACAGTTCCTTAGAGGAAATGTTGTAAACATTTAGAGAAATGTCATATTGGTTTTAAAAACCTTGAAATGTTAAATGATTCTTTGCAAGCCAGTAAAGTCTAGAGGTTGATTCATAACAACTATGATGATATTGAGTTACTTAAGAAAATATTCCATAGTAAACACAAAAAAGGAAACTTAAATTATATTCATTCCTCTATCTAGCCACCTATTAGGAATATTTATCAAAAGATTACAATAAATGCAAGATGGATGGTCATTGATGATTCTTGATAGAATTTTTTGACTGATAAATGGACGGGTACCCCCTTTATTTCCTTATTACCCTCTAAAACTTTGCCTGAATATATTAATAATACCATTAAGG
Source organism: Viscum album (assembly GCA_963277665.1). Taxonomy (NCBI): domain Eukaryota; kingdom Viridiplantae; phylum Streptophyta; class Magnoliopsida; order Santalales; family Viscaceae; genus Viscum; species Viscum album. Next base: position 283,654,790 of record OY728164.1, on the reverse strand, counting down.
ATTTAATTCACTCGAGAAGACATGATATTCATGATAACATTAATCACATAATTGATAATTACCCTTATTCAACTTCTGAAGACTCCCCTATTTGAGAACCTTCTCACAATGGTATTCTCAACTCAATTTCCTTACAATCATAATTTCATGAACTCAAATCCCTGTTTTGGGAGGTTGAATGCCTTTAATAAAACATGGATCAAACCTTCGAGACTCACTCTCATGTGGAGAATATGTCACTATAGAATTCCCACTGAAGTGTGTCTTCTATCATTGGGTATAAATTTTTTTTCTAAGTTCCATCTATGAAATAAACACAAGGAGGCCATTAAAAATATTTTTCATTCATGTGCTACAAACTTTTAATTTTGGAACTATATATTTGATATTTTTAATTGTAGATGGTATTTTTCTAATTCTATCACCTCTCAGATAAAAGTATATGTCGAACACGATGCCTCTCAGCAAATTAAAAATGTGTTAGTCTCTACTATTGTAGAGTTCATGCACGTGATCTGGTAGAAATGAAATAATTTTATTTCCAAAACATTCTCATTAAATCTCAATCCAGGTAAAGCCAGGATTCCCATCACAGTGTAAGAAGCAGCCTCTATCCAGAAAGTAGACTGCAACAATTCTGTTAGTGACTTTGAGATTATCTGAAAACATCGGATTAAAGGAATATATAGGCAACCCAAATTCACCCTGGAAGTTTTCTGGAAAGCCCAGCTCCCTGGATGTATCAATGTCAACATTGACGGGGCCTCAAAATGAAAATCTAAGTCCTGCGTGTTGTGGAGATATATTCTGAGATTACCTTGTCTAGTTCCAGGGGTGCTACTATGGTACCTGTTGTATGACCTCCTCATTCGAATAAAAAATGATGGTTGAGATACATGCTGTCAATTTTTCCCATAAAAAAGGATGGAGGGAGATTTGGATTGAGAGTGACTCAACGACAATTGTCCAGGCAATCTGGAATGGTGTGATCAATCTCACATAGACTCTTACCACCCACTGGATGAGATATCTTGATTTTCATCGGGATATCAAGTACATTGTCAGAAATATATATCAGGAGGAGAATATGGTTAGTGATTCCCTTGAAAACAAAGGTCTCAATCAAGACTTGGCTTGTTCTGATACCTTATTCCGGAATTTCACCATTTGTATGATAAGGATTATAAGAAACTCTAATCCGTCAGACTCATGTAACTCCTTTTTTTATATATTCAATAAAATGTTCCTTGGTCATTGACTGAGGCACCACCTTTTTCTATAAAAATTCACCATGTTTACTCGGAAAGGGGTCATGTACATCTAGATAATGTGTGAAAGGAATTTTTCCAATAGCAGAAAATGAAATGGGTTACTACCCCTATGTTAACTCTTCCCTACAGAAGAGAAGGATTCATTAATTTTTCCATTCATCTCAGAAAGGTATTGGGTTCATCTTCATGAAAAAAGATAAGATGATTTCTTATTTATCTCAACAATTTAATATTCATGAGAAGAACTATGCTAAGTAGGATCTAATGTTTTTTGTAGTTGATTGTTCATTGAAGAAATAGAAGGACTATCATTATGGGGAGAAATAAAATATATAAATATTCCATCAATGATTGTAGTATATGTTTACATAATATTTATTTATCATGAGATATAGGAAAGGCTGGAACTGCTTTAAAGACTATGATTTCTTAATTCATTATCATCCCAAAAGATAAAACAAATATGGTGATGTATTAAGTTTGAAAGAAAATTTTGTTTGTCCATGATGAGGATTTTAAGACATCCCTAGATCATAGACCTAATGATACTGAAAATGGTAATTATAAGGGAACGTACATCATCAACCCTATCACAAATGATTTATACACCATCATTAATATAGAAGATCAAGAAAGCTCAAAAAAAGATCCATTGTCACAGAAGAATATTGAGGCTGTGAAGGATGGGAAGTTTCTTTAGATCAATATTCATCATGAAGGTGTTCTGAAATTTTATTCAATACTATGTGTTCCATCTATTCTAGAAAAAATAAGGATCTACTGTATGAATCTCATAGATCAAATTTATCTATACATCCTGGAAATAAGAAAATTTAATGGAAACATCATGATCATTAATAGTAGGATAATATGAAAAGGGAGATAGTTAACTACACTACACGGTGTATAGTGTGTCAGTAAGGGAAGACAGAGAATCAAATTCCTAACGGGGTATTACAACCACTACCAATACCATCATGGAATTGGGATAATATACCTATGGACTATTTCACTGATCTCCGAAGAAAATCCAAAGGGAACGATGCGATATTAGTTATAGTGGACCATCTCACTAAGATTTTCCATTTTAACTCTATTAATAAAGATCTCTCTCCTGATCATGTTTCCAGGATTTACAAGAATGAAGTGGTAAGGATACATGGAGTTCTATATTTATCATATCTGATCATAATCCAATAATGAGATCAAAATTCTAGAGAAGTCTTCAATAAGCTCTATGTAATTAATTTATTTTCAGTATGGCCTATCACCCCCAAACTGATCGCTAATCTAAAATTAATATTCAAACACTCAAGGACATGTTTAGAACATATTCTATGGAATTTAAAGGTATATGGGATAAAAATATCTTATTTGTTCAGTTCTATTACAAAAATAAATTATTTTCGAACATTCAAAGTGAACCCTACGAAGCACTATATTGGAATAGATGTAGAACTCCCACTTTTTGGGGTAAAACTAGTGAGAGAATGAATCTTGGGACAAATATTATGCATGATATGACATAAAACGTTCCTTCCATTTGAAAATAAATTATGATCTATAAGATTTGGAAAAAGTGCTATGAATACAATCGTCAATTTGAATTGGATTTGGAGGTTGGTGAACAATTAATTATTCAAATTTCACCTTGGAAGAGCGTCATGATGTTTAGGAAGAAATGAAAGCTTATACTTAGGTACATTATCCCCTATGAAATCCTTGATTAAAAAGGAGTGGCCTATCAACTTTCACTTCTCCTAAATCTATCAGAAAATCATGATGTCATCCATGTATCCCTCCTGAGGATGTTTATACATGACCCTTCAATTATACTAAATCTATAGGTGGAACAACAGAAACAAGACCTCTATTATGAAAAGTATAAAATGGAGAGTTTTGACCTTATAGACAATGTTATAGGGAAAAAACTACCAACATTATTAAAGTGCGGAGGAGGAAAAAATTATGATGAAACAACATGGGAACAAGAGGAGTTGATAAGGAAAAATTACCCACACATTTTCACTAATGAGGATATGAGTTGAAATTTAATAGATGAAAGTTATGAAGGAGGAAAAACGTAATGACCCAAACTATTGAACAATATATTATTTCTTAAAACTTTATGTCTTACTATTTCATAATCAATATTAAATATATAAGTACAATTGAAATGTGACCATCAGGTTTTCAATGTTAAATGACCATAGGAAAATATGACCGCTAGAGATAATAATAATTTTTTATGTTATAATTTTTGTTTAAAATAGAAAAAATAATGGATAATTAATAAATAAAGAAGAGTTGATGGCCTCACCTAGAAGACTCAGGTCATCTGAAGCCCAACTGGAAGATTTTGGGTAAGAGGTTGCATCCCTGGGATTTTCTCTACACCAAGCCCAATCATAGCTTCAACATGTTATGTTGGAATGGAATTTCCTATGGGAGAAGTTCAAGTAGATACAAATAACCACTCGAGCATTGTTTTCCGAGCCACCCCAAAATTTTTTCACCATTCCACACCTTACCCTTATTTCATATGCATGTGTTATAAGTGGAAATGTTATGATCCCTTATTTAAGTTTTTTAATCCTTTTGTATAAACCATATTTTTATTTCATATTATGGTAAATTTTTTTGAATTTAAAATTTTGAAATAATTATTGGTTAATTTTTTATAATATTTATTGTAAAAATGAAATCTAAAATGAAGATTAATTTAAAATATCATTTATAATTTTAATTATTAATAATGTGAAATGATTTTAAAAAATGGACATAAATAGTTGTGATCAGTGTGAAATTTGTAGTTCGATAAGAACAATGTAATTTTCTGTGAATAGTAAATTATGAATAGAAATATTATCCTTTTGAATAGTAATATGACCAATGGAATAGTTAAATCACTAATGTATGTATAAATTAATGTTAGGAATCTTGAATGGTAATGTGGTTTAATATAATAAGTAAATAATTGTTTTAGAAATTATAATTTAAGTATTAGTATTTTTCTAGTAAATACTGATTTTACTTAGAAATTAAATTTCACACATTTAGACAATTATTGTCACAAAATTGAGTTAATTTTTGAATTTTTAACCTTTATATGTGGTTTGTGTGAATTTATGAAATTTTTAAAAAAAAATTAATTTTTCGGTGAATATTTAAAATACAATTTTTGAGTTTTAGGCATGTTTTATTAAATCATAATGATGTAATATGTAATTTAAAATTATGGTAGACTCATTTGGAATACAATATTATATTATTTTCTCCATGTAGCCAAAATCAGGGGCCAATACCTTGTGAAATCCAATGGTTTTGAAAATACCACAAATGAGTTATCCCTTGGAATTTAATAAAATATTTCCTCACATTTTCTATAAATACAAACCCATTATTTCATTCCATTCATTAAAAATTCTCCATTAATAAAGCTTGGTAATTTTTAGATCCCACGGAGTCATCCATAGTTACCCTCAATACCCTTGGGTCTAGATCATCACATTTTAGAATTTACATTTCAAAGTACCGTAAAACCATTCACCCTCCACTTTTAGTTAATACTTATTTTATATTATGTATTTTAATTTCCATTTAATTATTTAGTGGTATGTTATTATGTATCCATATTGATTTAAATTTTAAGATAAAATTATGTGAGACCCTTTTACCTCTCATCAATTGATTTTCGGAATTTTTAATCAATGTCGTTAGGCTACCGAATTTTCGTAATGAAATTCTCAACGTCTCTTTTTCCATTCAAGTTCTCCTCTATATTGTATTCATTGATGTTTCCATAACATGTTATTATTTAAATTTTACTCTATAACTATAGTATACAATGAGTCTTTTATTAATTGGTTACCCCTGACCCTTCTGTTTTTTATGTTTTCTAAAACCATGTTGCATAACTATTATGATGTAGAAATTTTGATTAAAAAACTCGCACTTTTTATCAATAAATTCCTTTATTTTTTCATATATGAATTCGAAATCCTCTTTAATTTAGATGGGTATTTATAATGAAATAAAATATTCTATATTTTATTTAAGAATTTAGATACATAAAACCCTCATTCCCTTTTTAGGGGCTATGAATGACATAATGTTATGTTTTTGATCAGTTGTTAAAATGTCACAATTTTGATATGAAACCAATTTCCTTTATTCTATTTGGGTTATTTTTTACATTATTTATTATGATATATGTGGCTCACATGAAAATAATTAAATATTATTGGTGTTCCTTAATATCACTCCAATGCATTAGGAAATGAAATTATCTCTAAGGATAAGAAGTTTTATTATACCTTGGTAAATAACCTTTGTATTATTTATAACACCTTGGGGATGGATCCTGGTGATATGATTATGAATGTCTAAATTAAATGTGGTATCCAAATTTTCATGATATTATCCATGTTATTAGTACCATGATATGTCTCTTCTCATGACTTAATGATATTTATTCTTGTTCATATTGTATTCTATCAAGTCCACATGTAAACTAGTTTCCCAATTTTAACTTATTGGGAATTATGATCACACATTAATTTGTTGCATGTACCCATGTTATATAATGTAGTAATTGTAAAAATGATGAATATTTCATAAAGAATTTCAAGAGGATAAAAATAATGATATATATTTTCATGCATTATGTACCTTTAATTCAAGACACTCGACTTTAAAGATCATATGTTTTTAAAATTGTAATGAAATGTTAGGTAATAAAAAAGGCAGGATTCCATATACACGAATCATCATCAATGGAAGAAGGTTATTTTTTTAATATTACTATTTTATTTATGATTTTTGTAAAACGAACTTATTTCTGATCAAATTTTAGGGTATATAATGTTTTCATGTGAATGAAATATTTTTTCTTAAGGAATTACATTTTCTGTTCAATGATATTTTAATTTATTTTTTGTATGAATTACTTTATTAAATGATTTATTCATATGTTAAATAAATATTCACATTATTCTGAATTATTATCCTTATATATAAGGACCTAATTTTTCTATTTCATATTCATGGAATTATTATTAAAATTTTATTTGGTTGATGTTATTTGATGTTTATATATTTTAAAAAGGTATTATTTTCAAAAATGGTCAACAAAATTTATTTTTAGAGGTAATTTATTTCATAATTATCAAGAACTAATTTTTACATCTCTATATTATATTTTAATTTTGTTTTTTGTGGAAATTTCAAAGGAATACATATTTGGAAAAATTATATAATTTTTCTATTTAGTTGGGGACTTATTTTTTTATAGTGGGTTAGATTAATTATGAATGTTCATTTAATTATATGTTAATTATAAATTTATTTATTATAAAAATTATTATATTTTACTATTTAACAAATGGGAGTTTTTTCCCATTGATTATTTATTTTTTATGTTTTTATTAATTGGTTTTATTTCAGATTATATAAATCCTTTGAATTCACATTTCTCAATAACCCGAATACACTTGAATAGATATTAAATTATGATATATGTTTTTATTGAGTTGTTTTTTAAATAGAATGATTTTCTACAAAAAATTATTCTAAAAGGTTTTCAGTGTGTGAAGAACTCTATGAAACTAAATAAAACTATACATGTTTTATATATTACAATAAAAGGATTCACGAGAACTGTGTCAGTATAAAACTAACATTACCATGAGATGTGAAGATATTCTGATTTCATCATAAAATGATAATGAAAAATTAAATGTAGTTATAACTAATGCATAAGAATAAGGATTCATTCAATAAATGGTTTTATTTAATAAATTAATAAAAAATTTGTCAAATAAGAATGAATTTTGATTATTCTAAAATTCATTGATCATTTTGTTGTTATAAAATTGCATGTTAATACAAGGGAATTAGATCATTGTATGGATTCACAAATTTTTTTTTCTTAAGATACAACTTATTAGGATTTCATTGTAATGATCATATATGTTATATTATAATATTTTTATTTCTAATCTATCTTGATCAAGTGATCCATTGAGGATGATATAACTCTGTTTTAGATCATTAGGATAATGAGCTTTTGGGTTTTGGATATGTGTAGTTTCCGAATATTTAGATAATGGGATTTTCAGTTAGGAATTATAATTGGTTGAGGTTTGGACAATGATACCATCTACGCCTCCATGTACACACTAAGTTTTCCCATTGTTGAAAATGAAATTATTTTTTTAGTTTTCACATTATGTATTTGTTTTACATTAATATTTATTGTGTTAATATGAAATTCATGATTCAATTGTATTTATTTTTGAGGTGGACGAAATATATTTCCTAGGTCTTTAATCTATGATTCACCCACACCATGTCCTTCTACTCCTCCATGTACACCATGTATTCAATGACTAAATGTCATGTGTATTAGGTTTTCCAAGAACCCTTCTTCTTCCTCCCACTCACAAAATTTATATCAAGGTTCCATTCCATTGGTTCGTTTGGAAAGAAACTTCATATTTGAGGATTTTTTTGTAACATAAACAATGAATCAATGATATCTAAAGATTTAATTAGGTAAAAACATGTTATTGTATCTATTATTTGGTTCCACTGAAGAACATGAAATCGACAAACACTGTGATTCGATCCACTATTGGAACCACCATTTCACCTAGATCAAGTCATACTGATTCCCGATATATGACTTCAAAATACCGCACCATGAATCAGATGCACAATGATCAACTATTAAAAGGTATGTTCAACTACGGGGGAGAATGGAGAATGCCACGAATAATGGTGAATCAAATGATAAATTCACAAAACAAATATATAGTGAGAATCTTTGATCGATGTTAAGTTATTTCATGGATTGTCTCCATTATAACAATAAAGAATATGAATAATTTCAAGATCAGACTCTAGATAAATGCTGAAGAATAGACCATCCTATATAACAATTGATTTTCGAGCTAATATATTCATGGATTGGTCCAAATTCATCCTAGAAATAAAAAACATGGGTTAAAAACATATCAAACTCATTCTCTGCTTCAGGATTAATTGCTTATTGTTGGATAACGATCGTTGTTTCATCATCATTAGCGTGGTACGTCAATATCTTTGTGCATTGATCGTCGATCTGAGATTTCATTATCGTTTGTATAGGATTACTCTTCCTAGATTCTCTCCAATGATCCTACTATGAATTCATGGTTATAATGCTAACCCTAGAACTTTGAAATAAGGAATTAATTAATGAAATATTAGGTCTTTGTGTCAACATATCAAATTAAAATAATATTTCTAAATTATATTATATGTTTTACACCATCTTTTTTTTCAAAAATAGCCCATCTCAATAAATGATAGGTCACTCCTACGGTAAAACCAACATTCTAAATTGAACTATTGCCTCATTATTTAATCTAGTAAAAAATTTGAATGTTATTAAATTTTTATGTAAAACTATGTGCACCAGCTATTTAGTTATAATATATTTCAAACATTTATTACAAATATACCCAGTGATGGACCCGTATGTCGTCTTAGTGCCATGTCTCAATATTAATCCATATAATATATAACACTAACACCTGGAAAAATCCAATTCATTACATTATCCCCACCATGGGGAATCAAATCCCAAAAAACCAAAATATGGGATACTCAAAATGATGGAGGTACTGAGCATGAATATGAGACAATTTTTCCCAAGTGATATCTTGGAGATTCCCATGTTACCACCAGAAACGTACCAAGGAATCACTCTACCTTGAAGTATCCCCTCATTCTAATACTCGATATACATTTGTTACTTAGAAAAAGATTCTAAATCCTAGATTAATAGGTCACCCCAGCCAATAATGTGTTATGGGTCATGCATGTACCTCCTCATCAATGACACATGGAAGACGTTCTGTAACCAGTCTAATGGTAGGGATAAAGCTAAAATGTATTCCACCTCAACAAATAAAATAATTATATATAAATGAACTATAAAACTTATAGATAACTTTCAGCCTAGGCCAAATCACCATAAATAATTCCATGGTTAGATCTCAAGGACTGCATCCTCGAAATCCAAAGGCCTTCACCACCTATCACAAAAAGAGTTTGGCCAACACTATCCTACCTTAATCTACCCCGAGATGGTCTACACATTTTTTAGTAGCTTCTACTAACTCTGGGACCAAGAGTACCGATACTCCTAGTATGTCTAGAAATGTGGTGACATATAGGGTTTCCCATTCAATGCCTTGAATGGTGCCATACCGATGGTGGAATGGTAGTTTTTGTTGTATAAAAACCCCACTAGTCATAGTTGATCCTCTCAACTACAAACAAGTCTACCATGAAATCTCATTTCTAGTCCTCTATATCATGAATGATTGGCTCGGTCTGGCCATCAATTTATTGCTTAAATGATGGGATCAAGTATAAATGGGTCCCAAATACCTCATTTAATCATTCAAAAATTGAGATGTATAGTGAGAATCATGATCAGAAACAGTCATCAATGGAACTCCATAGAGTACAAATATCTCTTGCACATAGTGGCATCTCAATATCTCTATGGAAATTTGTTCATGGATAGTGAGGAAGTGAAACAACATGGTGAGTTAGTGAACGATCTCCCCGATTGAATCATGTCTTATTTATGTATGTGGTAAGACCATCATGAACTCCATAGATATACCATCCAAATTATATTCTTCATCCTGAAGTGGTTTAGACAAACCACTCGGATATGGTTCTAAACATTCAATTACTAATAAGTAATTCATCAGGAGTAAATCTTTGTAACTCATTCCTTACCCCCTGTCCCACAAAACATGTGTCAGAGGTCTCAATAAATCTTTTTCTCCCCTGGTTATACATCCATAGAGGGCTTATGAATCTATTTCAATACCTGCTCCTATAATGACAATTGTAACATCACGTGTTCTATGAAAACAACGATGTGGACCCATCCTTAAAAAAAATCATTAAGAGCATGCCCTATTGATATTTGAGGACGTAGTGTCTCACCGTTGGTATTCCCATGTTATACCTCCCTGACTCACTATAAGAGTGGTGAGGTGAAAACCATTGACTTGAGGTAAGCTTCTCCATCCCAATTCAGAAAGTATAACTACAATGAATGAATCTAATATAATTCTTCATTCAAAAACTATTAACTATATCTCTTACTGAGAAAATATTCTTTAAATTCCCTTTACTAAGAGTATAGAAAATTTTGAATTCTAATCATGGAGTAACTCTAACTATCACTGTTGTCTCACGTTAATATCCTTATGAGATTAGATACACTTTAGACTCTTGTGATAAGTGTAAGAGATAAACTACTCTTAAATCAGGTAGTGTTTCCAAATTTTCAATGTGACGACTACCACTACTAGATTATGATTATGGGTCACGTAGTTATACTCATATTGTCTCAAATAGTGTGAACCATATGAAATCACTACTTGAATTTGCATCATGAAACAACCATGTACTTGACACCATATTTTTAAAATATCAAGATTAGAGAGCTCTTCAAACTCCGCATCAACAGTTGAAAACCATTTTTTTATAATAGACATCAAACCCAAGGAAGCTCTGCACCATCGTCACTCTCTTTAGTTGATCATGTTCTTACAATACATCAACCATGGATGGGTTCACTTGCACTCCATCTTCCATGATATTCTGTCCCATAAAGTGGATTTCTTGAACTTTTAATTGGAACATTGAGAGCTTTTTTAAATATGGTTCTCATTGAGTGTGTCTATAACAATTTTTAAGGGGCTCATATGGTCCTCCTCAAATGATGAGTGTGTAAGGATATCCTTGATGATGATTACCATTGACGTATCTATGTAAGGATCAAAAACATGGTTCATGATTCCCATGGATACAGCTGGTACATTTTAATAACCAATGGGAATCACCATGTACTCATAGTAATCGTTATAAATATTGAAGGATTTCTTCTTTATATCCTCATATTTTACTCGTGGCTAGTGATATCCTGATTTGATGTCAATCTGGGAGAACCATCTAGACCCTCTCAACTGATCAAATAGGTCATCTATCCTCGGAAATGAATACCTATTATTCTGATTTACCTAGTTCAAGTTCCTTTAGTCCATAAAAAACCTCAACATCGTATTTTCTTTATAGGAAAACCAAACTAGGGATTACAAGGGTGAAACAATTGGTCTTTGGAAGACATTCCTATTCAAGCCTTGAAACCATGGCCTCATCTCATGATGCTCGGCGAGAGCCATCCGACATGATGGTGGAGATATCAATGTCATCATGAGTTATATATCAATGAACAAGTCTATCTCTCATTGGTGAGATAAACCTGTAACATATTCAGGAAATGAATTCTTGTACTCCCCCACCACTGTAAGAAAGTAACAAATCATTGAATCCACTACACTTAGGGTTATTCTAGCTAACTAATAAAAAATCAGTTCCACCCTCCTACATATTTCTCCATCCTATGTTGTCTGGGATTTCTTCTCTATGAAAAAGGAATACTTAGTCCCATCACTACAAACACACCACACACTTTTCAAAAAATATCCAATCTAGTCATGGACTATAGATAACCAATCCATACCAAGAATGACATCTTAATGCCTCGACACCTCAACTAAGATTCGTGAACACTATCGGAACATTTTTATGATCTCTATATACTATCTAGCAGTATTTTCTTTGTATAATGGTCGATTAAAAGGTTCAACTAGAATTCCAAGGTGTCAAAAAAGATATGTGGAAGGAAAGGAATGAATTTCACCTATGTTTATTATTAATTGAACTAAAGTAGAAAATACATATACTATACCATGAATCAATCCTTTTTCCCCAATTTCATAAGACTAGAATGTTAATTATTGTACACACCCATGTCCTCCAAATCTCTAAGCATGTTGTGGACCACCTTGAAGGAGTGGTTCTATCAAGTCGAGAAGCCAACCACCTCATACTACTCACTCTCTACTCTGCAACATCTACCACCCTATAGATCATCCTATTCCTATGGTTTTCTATACCATAGTGGTCTATATATAGTCTCTTTCTTAGCTGTATTATCAACTAGACAATATAGAATGAGATATACCATACCATTACATGATGAACACCCAATCTGTCTAGCCTGATAAGATCCACTCGGTGATCCTTGAACATTAAATCCTCTCTCCTAGGACCTCTACATGAAATATATCCATGTTTAGGTCCCTAAGGCTGAATTAGTATTCCTACATCCAAGGCCCCTTATCCAACATGCCCAATGCTGACTATCACTGAATGTATTTTTTCATCCAAGAAGCATTCAACCACCATAGCCTACTCAATAACCCCATCGTAAGTTCGAATTCATGGAGGGATAACATGGGATTAGACGTCTCTGTGAAGACCTCACTCGATGGTATGATCCCAAAAATATTTAACTCAATCTATATCCATCAAGTACCAGGAATGGTTGGTAAACATCGATGAGTAATCAATTACTGACATACTTCTCTAATAGAGTTAAAGAATCTCTTGGATATAAACAACCCTCAATGTAACTAGTTGGAACTGTTATATGGATAGGCCCTGTAACGTTTTCAATGATATAGTCTCTAGCTAAAGAGTCTAGGAAACCAAAATCCACCATCATCCTCTTACGATGTATAGAAGCATCACCACTATGACCGACATATAATCTGCTGGGGCCTTGGATAGAAAAGAAACTCGGGTCACCACCTCATTCCTATCCTCAATCCCCAATGGGTCATGATCACCTTGGAACCTAGGTGGTATCTATCTCTAAATCTCATGAATCACTCTCACCCTTCTCTCCTCATCCACAAGTACAATGGGTACAAATGGTTCTTCTAATAGTGGAAGTATGGATGGTGCACCACTAGTATGTAACATTTCTTGAATTGGTCCCTATTTCAAAGCCTAATAAAATAATTGGTCATCCATGTAATCAAGATATTGAATACTCGATGGCAAACAACACATGGGAATCATAAAACAAACATGATGTAATACATCAATGTGTATATCTGGATATTTTACATAAGAAGGATATAAAAAACACATCTCATTCCTATATGGTGCATCTACCATTCATTTCTCTAAAACAAGTGTTCTCATATAATGAGTCAAAATTATGTTATCTATTTCCTCACATATGGATACATTGGTTGACATTTCTACATTTGAGTTCATGTCCATAAATCCAAACTCAAAACACATAAGAATTTCTCCAAACCAATTTTGCAGAATCTGTGTCTTAATGGAGAACCTGAATTTCTTAGATACAACTTCGTCAATACCCTTCCAAGTAGGTCACAATCCATGCCATCACATGCTTAACTCCCATACGCCAAGGGTAGGTGACTGGCACCAAGTAGATATATCCCTAACATGGGAGGAATTGCCTATGTACCTAGACACAAACCCAAATCTCCATGCTCCCAAAATTTTAAAATTATAAAACCACTATGTAACCAAGGCATGCAAGCAACTATATCCTAGAACCAAAATATGATAGATGGTAATGGAAAGTGAACCTGTCCAAATAAAATACATCCACAATGATGTTTGTAACAGGATTCCAAATAATAAGTAAATGTTACTGGGACTGATTTCATAAATTCACTTTAACACACCTCTATCATTTCAATCTCACTAAGCACAATCGTTTCCTCATCCACTAATGACTCTATCAAAAGGCTGAACATCTTCCCAAGACATGACACATATGGGAAAAACATGTTCATTGGTGATTATAAAAATACTGAGTACAACACCCTGAAATCAAAAAGAAATACCAAAAAGGAATATAATGCCATATATACATAGGTATATGTCTACAAAAGAATTAAAAAGAATATAAAGAAATAATCATTTTAAGAAAAAATCAGTTGAGATATTCTACACCCAGAGTATACAAACCCTATAATTTCACCTCGAATATTCCACAAAGAACACATCATAGAGAACACACTCCTCATTCCTGTAGCTCTAATGATATCTGGCCAAGAGATACCACTCATCATTTACTGTCATGTGAGACAAATACTGATATACCTGAAAATATTTTGATATAATAGATGAGGATCACATCTAGGTCCATGGTGTAATACCAACAACTCAATATAGATTATCCCACTCTATAGAGGATTGGTTTCTGAATATTTTTGTTCATGTCGACACCAAGAATACCACATAGGGCATGAAGATGAATAGAAGATCCCTCTTTGGGCCTCTCAAGGGGATTCCAAAAACTCTATATTTGACGTACTACTAAAGGAATCATAATGGTGAGAGCAGAAAACGATCCATACCAACATTCAGGGAAACAATAATGGCATGAAACCATAATAAAACATCTCCAATATTTATAGGAAAAGAGAATCAATACATATAGAAAAGGCGGTATATGACATATAGTGGGGGAAAATTTTATTTCTTATCACCATGGGTACTTCCCATGTACAATGGACCATTTCATCCAAACCGTGTTGTGTAAAGAAGAACACATGGTGGGTAGAATTGTTCAACACCATGTCCCAACATTTTTTGTCTTCTTGTGTACTCAAGTCTTGTTCCATCATGTAGGGTCAACCCTTGTGTCCCTACCCATGTTTTAGTACGTGGGGTAACACATGTAGCTAGACCAGGCCAATCCATGTTGTGGAGTCCACATTTTGTAAGCAACCCATCTTCTCCCCCTAGTATTTGTGGACACCTCTCTATATATTCTGAGTCCATCTATGTGGCCTGCACACCATGCATTTCAGGGGTTTCCAAAACACTTCTTCCCCCTACTCAAGTCATTGACCTCCCAAGTTCAGTTGAAGTGGTTGGTTCACCATGAAACTCTAGATATGAGGACATTCGGTCACTATAACAACAAATCGATGAGATCAAAACATTCAATGGGATCGAAAACCAGTATCATAGATGTTCTTCACTACCGCTGAAGAACACGAAATCAGAACACAACATCATTATATCCGATTTATCAACCACCATTGCTCCTTGACTGAGTTATACCAGTGCTAGATCTACGATTTTAGATCATTATGCCAAGAATATGATGTGAAACTATCGACTATTCAAAGTAAAGTCAAAATGTATGGGGAGGAGAAGAACACCACAAAGAATTGTGAATAAAGGGATAATATCACAAAACAAATCAAGATAGATGAAAATTAATCTATTTTCATGTAGATATTGTAATTTCATCCTTATATTAACAAAGAATCCAAATAATTTCAAGGAAAAACTCAACATAATTTATGAAAAATAACCCATCTCATATAACGATCGATCTTGGGGCCAATCGGTTTGTGTATTGGTCCACATTTACCGTAGAAATCAGAAATGGTGACATAAAAAAACCATGTGATACTTTGGGTTAGATAGGTTTATAATGATGAATTGATTGTTTCATTGTCATCATTGGTGAGATATGTCATGTTTAGTGTGCACTGATCATTGATTAAAGATTTTAAAGGTTCTCTCCAATAATACTCCATGGATTAAATGGTTATGTGGCTAACCATGGTATTCTGAAATAAAAACATTTTTAATAAAGGATTAGGTAAATACATTAAAAAAAATTAAATTAATAATATTACATTATTATATTTGTTTTAATACAATGATAACTTTTTCAAAAAGACCAACACCGACCAATGTTAGGTCGTACCTAGGGAAAAACTCTATTCTTCACTCAATAATTAAATAAAATTTCTAATACAAGAAACCACTGATGAGTTGTTACACTATTTCATGAAAACCATGCATGCGTACTATTTAATATTAATATAATTAAACCATTTCTTCCAGGCATATCAGGTCTCAGAATTGCACATCATCTAAGTTACTAGTATCAAAATTCATCCATATAATTTTAAAAATAATACACAAAAAATTGGATTCATTAAAAATCACGAAATTTCATATGATACTCAGAAAAAATGTGGTTATCCGTGATAGAGGGCCCTAATTGAATTGATGAATCATAGTCTCTAACATTGTATGAGAAATTACACATAGTTTTTTTGGAAAAAATGGACAAATATATTACATTTATTAACCTAAGGAATGTGAAAAAAATTGTTATAGTGTTGAATCTAGGTAGGGTACCTCAAGTGAAGTGATAATTTACTACATTAAGAACCACACATCTATTGATATAAAAAGTCTCCATATAAGACCATGGAAGCCATTAGGGCCCGAAGGAAATTCTATATTACTGTTCTTAATAACAAAAATTTGTTATCTCCCAATTTAATAAAATTGAAGTTATAATCTAATTTTCAATTATATAATATATTACATCTTGAAAAATCGTTTTCATCATGAATAAATATGGTTTTTCCTCAGCATTATGACTAAATTCTTCATAAGACTAAATCTAAGAAGTAGGACATCACCAGAAGAACAGTAAGATGAGCATCCGTAGAGTGTGATTCATATTGATTATGCACTATGAATTTGAAAAATAAATATTTATTCACTAATGAATGAATGAATGATAGATATGATTTAGTGTCATTCCAATAACCATTTTATTTTTTATTTATATTTAGTACCATTTTAATGATAAAGCTTTCTTCCTCCATTTTCTAGATCATGAGTGACTGGGTAATGAATGTATTATCACAACCATTGATCATTTTAATTGTTCTATAACTATTTGATTTCATATGGATGGTTATATAATATAATAATATATATTGGTTGACTATTAATCCAGTTAAATTTTTCTTCTATCATGAATATATTGTTTCTCTATAGTATAACATAACAATGTTCAAAGGTAAGAGAAAATTGGGTACTTTTACAATGTCTTTAAACCCATCAAACACCATCCATGTGTTAGAATACAATGAATCCTTACCGGAGTCAAATGAACCCTCTGTATGGGGAAATAAGGGGGATGATTAAATATATATCTCACTAAGAGTTTGATTGTATAATTTCAAAAATTAGAGATGGGATGAAAATTACCAATACATATGTCAAACCCACTCAACATTATATAACATATTTGTGTATTATAGGACCATATAAATATTTACCTTGAGTACATAAAATATAGTTGGTTTATTTAGTCTTCATTATATCAAAATTCATTAATAGAATTTTTATGTCAGTGGCCACATCCCATTCTACGATTGCTCAAGAATTTTGTTGGAGTCACCATCTATGAACCATCAAATTAATACATCATTGTTGGAAGAAGGATAGTCTCATAGTTTCATAGTTTAACTAAAATATCATTTAGAATAGGCAATAATCCTTTTAATGGAGTTATTGATTGTGTTAAACTCAAATGTAATATGTTTTTGGGGAGAATCATTAGAACCCAATTTTATTTTATTTTTCTGAAAATTATAAATATGGGTATTGATCGATTTCCATGGAAAATAATTAGATATATAAAACTGACTGGAAATATATTTTATGAATACTTATCTAATATTGGGACCCATAATTTCTAATAAAGAAACATGGTTTTTATTATCACTTTTTAGGAGTTCGTCTCTCTTTGTTAGTGATCCCATGCCCTAAGAATTCCAATCAATGGAAAATATAATATAGAACGAGTTTACAAGGTCTTCATACTTTATATGTCTTTATTATATAATTATAACTGTATATATTTATTAGAATAGTTATATTTATTCAACAAATTCATCATTATAGGTATGTTTTTGTTCATATTTTGCCTTCATCTATTCAAAGAAAAAGAGAATATATTCGTATAACTCACCCAAATTCCCAAATGAATATCTAGATGCATATTGATCTTCTTGAGTATGTATTGAATGAACCATTTGGGGAAATATTCTAGTCATTCTTTACAATGTAGTGAGGGAGAGGAGGGTTCTCAATAATATCACTCTAATGAGTAAATGATTTATCTATTAAATATATAGGGGGTGGGAAGTGGAAGGAATAAGGATACATGGTGAAAATGGTTCTTTGGTGGTAAAACCAAACCCATTTTCTAAAAATAGAAAGAGGTAGATCAAGTTGATAGTTTGGGGAGTGTCTTTCACTCTCCCATGTTGGAATCATATTTTTTTTAAAAGATGGGAACGAAGTCTCATTTTTATTATTGAAACAAATAAAAGTCCACTTTAACTGGGTAGAGGGAGACCAATTACATAGCCCAAAGGCCCAGTGGGCATTTATCCCATTACATAGCCCGTAGGCCCAATTTTTTTGGCCCACATCCCATTCTGTGAATTGTACTGCTACAGTACTCGCACTGCTATAGTGCCACCATTACTACAGTTCCCCTGCCGCCGCTACAGTCTCCCTACCACCGCTTCACTGCCGCCGTTGCAAGAGTATCTCGGCTGCTATAGTAGCGCAACAGTGCTTCTACAGTAACCTGCGCCCAATGGGTTTTTAACCCCCATTTTTCATGTAGAATTATGTGGTGACTACCACTAAGCCAAACCCCAACTACCTGTTGGAATCATATCTTGATTGGGGGGAAAAACAAATATTTAAAGAGTATATATTGGGAACCATTTAGATATTAGGGTCCAAGATAGGACATTGGGAGTCTAAATCAGAGATGCCTTATGGCTTAGATGAAAACCCCAGTAAAAAAATATCCACATATTCCAAATTTGGTCACATAGTAGAACCATGAAGAGTTTCCTTCCAAGATGGTTCACAAGATATTTTCAACATGGATGGCCTCATGGATGGGTCCAAATATACATCTATAGGTGGTCCAAATGAACATTTTCATTTTTACCTTGAATCAATGTGACCTTATTATTATAGTATGTGTCATATGACTAGATTTTTGTACATTTAATACATTTGTATTTTTTTTATTGAATATTATTAAAACTTTTTATTAGATAGTTTTCATTTTCCACATTAATCAAATATCCCTAAACATAAATTAGTTAATATTTGTGTTTTAAGAAACCTCTACAAAAAAATTTGAGAAAATTTTGAGGTGGTTTTTAAATAATCAAACTATAATGTTTACATTTAAAAAAAATAAAACAACTTCCTTGAACCCCCCCAAACCTCAACCCTGACTCCGCCACCCCCTTCTCTGACCCCCAAGCCCTATGCCTCCCTATTATCTTCTTTCTCACCAATCCTTTACTACCAACCCCTATCTACCACTACTCCCCTGAATCTCATCTCTCATCTCAAACCCCCATTCTCCCCCGAGCCCTTTAGGCCCGAGAATTATCCACAAAACCCTCCATTCCATGAAACCTATATGACACTAATCACATCATCACCACTTCACCACTACTCCCTATCATCCCAGACCCTCCCCCTTATCAACTCTCCTTCCCCCTAGATCTTGGATCCTCATTCTGTCTCCCTATGAGAAGAAGGTGAAAGGAGGATTAATGTGTCTTGGACTCTAGGTATTAAATATGTGTCCATGATTATCTGTATTTTGATTAAATTTAAGTTATGTTGTGTATTTCATAGGTTAAAATTAATAAAAATTCGAAGGACCTTTGGTTTTACAGAACTGATGTGTCTCCTTGATCGGTTTTCACTTTTAATATATCTTGGAATCATTCATTTTGAATGTTTATTATTATCTTAATTATTTCTTGAACATTTTTTGGTATTCATGTTACGATTCTTGGAGGAGTGGGTCAAGTGTTGTTTAACATGTATTGGTTTTAACCTGCCTATTTCATTTCTTCAAATATAGATTACGTGGTCAATTTTTATTATAATGATTTTTTGGATTAAAGAAACTTATTGATTTCAAAAATAATTTCAATTATATGTATTTTTTTATATTGATAATTTCAATGATGTAATTATATATGGTTCAATATATTTCATTCCATAATCTTGTTGGAGAAATTTTTGTTTACTATCCTAGTTGATTGTATATTTTTTCGCATGATAATGTTATTTTTTCCAATTTATATATCTTATTGTTGGAACATGTGTAATATTTTGGAGGATAATGATGGAAAATGATAAATGATGGTTTTTATTATCATTATTTATTTTCATTATAGCGAATATGTTTTTTAATTGTATGACATTGTTTTGAAAATTCTAGCTGAGGATTTGTTAATGAAAGAAAAAATATTTGTCTAATATTTATTAGCTCGTCATTATTTATCTCAATAGTTTAATATAAATATATTTTTTAAAAAAATAAAAATTACCTTATATTTATGATGCAACATATCGTGATTTATTGAGTAAAAATAAATTTTAATTCCCTTAGTATACATGTCAAAGTAAATTTGTTTGTAATTAAAAGTCATATTTTGAAATTTAGTTGTGATGTATAACACTTAATAGATAATTTTTTATTATTATTTTATGATTTGAGATATGTTTATTTTTTAATGGTATTATTCGGGTTATTATATGCACTATATGAGTTTATCATCTCACCGTAAGATGTAATTTTATGGAACATGTAACTATATCATAGTTTTAATAATTTCAACACAATAAATATATCATATTGATTTCAAAAATTTGTAATATTACTTTAATAAATATATAGATTCATATATAATTTTATTTTCTATATTTTAATTATTATGTTAAACATTACCTACTGTATACCATTATTCCATTTTTTAATCATTTCACATTTTTTATATTTAAATAAATTTTTTATATAAAAAGTTATGGTGATAAATTAGATATTTTTATAGAAAATTCAATACAAAAAAAATTGAATTTAGTGGAGGTTTGAAGTTGACAATAATAATTGTTTCAGTTTCACATTTCTTTCCATAGGTGTTACTGCACACATAACCCACCAAAATCCTTACCTGATTTTGGGTGTTCTATTTGTTTGTTCTTGGTGGTTGTGGTTTGTTTTCCCAATTGAGGCCAATCCATGATATGAAAATTCAATGTGATATCATTCCATGTCTCATTTTCATTTTTTAACATTGAAATATTTAGGAAATAAATTACTCTTTTTATAACTAAATTTGATTTGTTTTTTCCCATCTAATTTCCTCTTTTTAAACTTTATAATACATATGTGTTTTAATTTTATTATGTATAAAAATATTAAAATATATGCTCTAAAGATTATTATATTTGATTAAATTATAATAATTAAAGGGAATAAGTGTTTTAATAATCCTAGGTGACTCTTAGTCGATGTTCCCTTGACCACATATACAGCTAATGATCCATCAGACAACCTCCTTATAGCATATGAGACACCCTTCGTCTGCCACCCATTACTATCTCTCACCCCCCCCATTGTGATAGCGTATGGAACACCTTCATTATTCATTCCATTGACATCTGGGATATTGGATCCCCATTAATCTTCTTCAGCAACAATTTAGCTCCCCATCTCATGAGGATACTGGACGGCGACTGCTATATATACACAATTTAATGTGAATAAATTTATTTTACATTATTATAAAACTAATTGAATTTTCCTAAATGATGTATAAAATTTTAATACGAAGATAAATATTAATGGTATATTTTTCTATAATTTAAATTTAATGAGTATATATATTTTATTTGACTATTATGAGGTCCCCTCTGTTGATGGATTAGGATTATTTGGATATATTTTATGTCGTATATTGGAGGATCTAGTTACCCTTCCGATTACCAATGTAGATTGGAGTTTTGTGACTAAAATATGAAAATATTATGTTATTTATTAAAATATAAATGTAATTTTGATACATTGTTGTGTAATTAAAGGTAGTTATGTTTTAAAATTCTAATATATAATAAATGAAACTCTTTCTAAATATGTTTTTTGACATCACCATTGATGATTTGATCGCAGAAAATTGTACATTGAAAAATTTGGGAATGAAATGGAATAATTTAAATTGGAGATTATGGAATGAATTGAATGATACATCATTGAGATGTCAGCTGATCTATGATAATGTACCTAAAGGGGTTCCTAGAGTGGAATGGAACATTTTTCTTAATAGGAATATTCATTATGATCAAATGGTATTGAAATATATATTATTATATTAATCTAATTTTACATATAAACATGTATTTGATAATGAGATGAAATTTCATACATTAATATTAAATTAAATATTATTTATTTTTGTTTGTTTAAAGGAATAATGAATCATGTTCTGCTAAATAAATCACGCCGCACACTTCCAGGTCAATTTTTTTTTTCCAGAAATAGATCGAATCTAGTAAAAAAATTGTTTAATAAATTATAATAAAAATTTATTTAATTCATATAAAAGATTATTGATATATATTTGTTTAATAAAATAAATGAATTTAGGGCATGAAGTCTCCCGAATGTTATTTTGGTTGGATGTTCCTACAAAATATGATTCGTGTTATGTTAATGATCCTAAAAAGGATGTTGGAGTATGAATTCCTTTTTTTAAAAAAATTTATCTTATTATTTTTTGTTAATATGTTAATATGTATTTCTTAAAATATGACTGATATGTTATTAATGGTTAAAAATAATATAGAAATTGGATGCCAGTAATGCACAACCTTTCTTGGTCTCCTAGGATGACCTAGGTGGTCATGACCTTATAAATAAGCATTATGGTTGAGTGTGTAGAAAGGGTTCGGAAAAATTACATTCTAAGGTAATTGGATCACCACATGGGATTTAATTAAAATCTACATCTGGTTTTAGTGAATCACTACCTCAATATAGATAGAAAGAGTTTGTTTCAATGAAAAACATCATTGAGGAAACATGGAGTTCATATTAAGATGCAAGATTCAAAGGTTTGTGTTTTGCTGAATGAGTAGATTAAAAAATATAAAAAGATGACTAGATATATCATAGATGATATTTCAATGATGGATATTAGTTGCGAGGTAAATCACACAACATCAAAATCATTCATTAGATGCAGAATTATTTTTATGATTAAATTTTAAGATACCACATTCATTAATATTCAATATAATTATCTTATAGGGGATGATATTAAGAATTGGATATAGAGATGGATAGGGTGTGGATGGAAGTTCATCTGGTAGTGATTAAGGTTCATTTTGGATTTGGAGATGATTTTTAACTAAATATATGATGGTTCCTTGAAACATTTCCCCAATAAGTTAGATATATTTTTTATCTTAAAATTTTGTTGGTAAAAAACATTCTTATAAATATCCATTTACTAACCTAAAATACAATTTATATGATGATTATTTTCTAGGTCATGATAATGTAGAAAAATATTCCCTCAGGAAGTTGGTTTTCTCTTCAACAAGCTACCCATTTAATTCATAAGGGATTTAGAGAACTTGAAAAATTATAATTTTTTATCAAAAAATGGTTGGATACTATTGGGAGATATCTATTTTTTTATTTTCACATAATAAAATACGAGGAAATATTCATAAAATAAAGGAATTTGATCTTAGTATTTCCATCCGTTTTGTTTCTACAAATATTTTTAATCCCAAATGTAACATCTTCCTCTAATATCATACAATAATATTGTTGTATAAGATGAGATATGGTTATATCAGGTTATTCTTCTTTTGTTGTTCCTTTTTGATCACATAAAATCAATCATAACTTATCCAACTCTACCATATAAATATCACTATAACACTCTATTTGAGCAATAGTTACATCTTCATAAGAAGGCATGAACAACCTTTTACTTGATTCCAAATTATTTTACTTCTTACTACTACCCAAATCTGCCATGAGAATCCTCATTATTTCACATAACTTGTATATTTCAATCCTCTCCCTCATGATTCTTGATCTTTATTTTTTCCCCTTAAATTTGTAATCTAAATTCTAAAATTTAGAATTATTTTCACTTTATTAATTCTTCACACAATCATTACAATATTCTGTAAGGGTAGTCCGGGATGCATCTAGAATTTTATCCTTTTACATGATCAACATAATTTATTCTATACATTCATTAATTATATAACATTGTTCATTATTTTTTATGCTAATTTTCTAATGCTTTCAGCTAAATCAATTAAGATATCACAACATCTTCCAACTTTTATCTTTAACAATGGATCTTAACTTTTATTGATTTTAATATATTTTTCTTGATTTAATAATAATTTCATGATTCAACCCATTACATAGATCCTATTGGGTTTAATATAAATTGTTTGAACAAAATACCCCTTTGGTTATAAAATTATGATTATAGTGGTTTTGAATTATTTTATATAGTAATTGATAAAAAGAATGATTTTATAAGTTATTTTAAAAGGATATAAAATTATTCCTTAATCATGATAAAATTGAAAAAGGTTGTTTTATATAGATTATAATTTATTAATTGGTGTTAAGGATTTTAAAATATCTCATATGATAATGTTAAGGTATTGAGTTCTATTTTGATTTGATTTCCTTTTGGTTGGGGGAATTTTGGTGTTTTATTATTTTTAAACCCTTATTTTAAATGAGTATATTAATAATTATTATATATTTATCTCTTTCGTAAATTAAATAAATATATATATATATATCTTCTGTTGAATCTGGTTTAGATTGGAGATTTCTAACTACCCCATTAATTGTTTGGAAATTTTGGGGAATTGGATTCCGTATTTGTAATTATTTTTAAAAATAGATATATAGTGGTGGTTTAAATGACCACTATTTATGTAATGTTAATATTTCGTGGTTGTTTAATCGACTTTGATATTAGGTAATAATTTGTTTACTATAGTTTTTTGGTGTCTTATCAAGTGTTTCTGTTCTTAAAGAAAATAATTACATAATATTGGTAGCATGAACTTCTATTATAATCACAATCTTTTTTGGAGTAAAACCCATTAAAAAACCCAAAAATTCACTAATAATAAATTTTCAATGATGGTTTCTAGAAACTTTTTCTAAATGGATGAATGTGATTTTAGTTGGATGTTGATTCCATTATTAGCTACAATTTTTTAGAAGTGACACATAAACATATGGTGGTGGATTAACGCATGAAAAATATGAAAAAGCCTCTATTAATAGATTTTTTTGTAGTGTGCAAGATTTTAGTAGAGTATACAATGCGTTGAAGGGGTTGTAGAAGTTCTCCGATATGATGAGGACATTGAAGTGGTAGGATGATATTCTAAAATAATAATTTTTGTTGGATATCATACTATTATGTAACACATGTACATAAATTGTCATGTGGGTGTACTGGTTAGTAGATGAGGTGTCTTCTCATGATTTTCTCAGTTGATAATCACCAAGATAAGATATTATGAGATCTACCTATGAGTATAAATTCTAGGTGTTTTATTGTAATCAGATATTCTTATTTGTGAGTATGTGTAGTTTTTATAGACATTATGATTATAATTCATTAATTTCATCTCTCAGAAACTTATATTTTCTAAATAAAATGATGATCCTATATGTTTGTAGTGGGGTAGATTATGATTGTTGTTTCATTAATAACATTCCATTAATTGATAAGTCAAGAATGGATTTTTCCATTCAAAATTTATTTATGCTGATATCTCATACCATTGTTTGTAATATATCAATATAAAAAAATTCCATGGAAATTTTATATTGATTTGATTATTTCAGATAGCTAAAGAATGTCATATTGATAAAATAGTTTGGTGACATGAATTTGCAACCTAATTGATAAGATATTTTAGTAAAATAGTTATATTACACTTTTAGAATTCATATGTGGTAGTCTTCGTTGGAACATTAATTTATTTCTCTTGGGTTTATTGGAAAATTTCTAGACAGTAATATTTTTCTTTAAAGAGAACATTCAACTACCAATGAGAATGAGTCCCAGAGTCTCACACTATAAATGTTATAAATGATCATGATTCAAATATATGTGAATTT
Organism: Viscum album; assembly: GCA_963277665.1. NCBI lineage: Eukaryota > Viridiplantae > Streptophyta > Magnoliopsida > Santalales > Viscaceae > Viscum > Viscum album. The sequence continues at coordinate 283,628,702 of OY728164.1, read as the reverse complement.
TGTTAACATAAAAAATATTATTCTCAATACAGATTCATGTATTTATTCAAAATTTATTGAGAATTTTTTTATTGATGTACCAAATATTTATTATTTTTTTTAAAATGTTCAATATAGGCCAGAAAAGTTTTAATAAACCAAAACCATGCTTGTTGGCATATATTAATTAATAGGTAGGATAACTAGTACAGTTTTACAGATGTTTGTACGCACAAAATAATAATACTAATAATAATAATAATATTATTATTATTATTATTATTATTATTGTTATTATAATGAGACATGGGGTTTTTAATGGTTATAATAATTTTTATCATCGATCATTCATTTAATGAAAATTTTGACATAAATATACTCTCTATAAATAAATTTTTATATCAATTTTGTAGTTTTTTAAATTTAAAATAGAATATTATTAAGAAGTATTAATTCTATTTCAACTCCTCCTTCGCTACCTCTCAAAAATGAGGAGAGAAGGAGTTATTACTTCAAGATCTAATGTCTAGTGTTCACCAAAAGCATCATAAATCAAATGGTTCACCAATATAGAATAGATAAACCAATTGGATTTTATTATTTATAAACAGAGCATGTGTGGATCACTACTAGAGGGATTCTATCCTTGGATTATAGCTGTGCAATGAAATCTGTCTGAATGGGACTTTTCAAATGATGACCATTCACATCAAAGAAATATCACATGTCAATGAATTTTATTTCCTTTGATATTAAATTAATTAATTATATACATGATGTAAAATATCATTTATATGGGGTTTGGGTAACTCAATATTAAAATAACAATTAATATATCACCAATCCACCACACACTTTATCTCTGGCTAGAATCAATAAGTGGTATTAGATAAAGGAAAGTTTTAAATTTATAATATTTCAATTCATTGCTGACATTAACCTAATCCTAGTTTAACTCTTTCATTTCATATATTCAGTAATTATTATAATTTTAATTAACTTTCTATAGATATTTGAATCATGTTCATTTATTGTCTCATTTTCATATTTTTCTAATAACATATGATGAATGATAACTGATGCCATCAAGAATTACGAATTACTTTTCATTAAGAGAAGATTACATGGGGTGTAGCTAGAGTACATTCTGTATAACCTTGTACAGAACAACAATAAATTACATTATATAAAAGGAATTACATGATGTTATTACACATGGTGTACTCCACGTGTTTTCTAGCCAACCGAGAAAATGATATATTATATCACATAAAATGTATATAGTGTACACATTATGATGTTTTTATTGGTTAGATTCATAACTCACACAATACATAAAGTCATATTATTTTGCCAAACCATGTGAGACTAAAAAAATATATAATTTATGATTTAGACGATATATTTGGGGATTCTAGTACATGTCATTCATCAGTTATCATGTTTGAGATACACACAGAGTCCCCGATAATTGTTTGGATAGTTGGAACTATAGATAAATGGAATGTATCTGGTGTAACATGTTGTGAAGTATCTTGTCGGAGTTTGTGTAAAGTCATTCATTGGATTTCATGACCATGATTCAATTGGAACATAAAATGTAGAGTTATCCTATATATGTTGTCTAATACATCAAGATACATTATGAATTCCTAGGAATGTACCTCATGAACGTGGAAATATGGTAAATAGATGGAATCCTACATGTAACACTATGTAGTCATGGTGATTCAACATGCTGAAGATCCTGTATGTAACTCATATACACAAAACTAATGGTACATAGAATGTAGTTGGATAATAAACTCTGTGAAGTCTCCCTATTATTTATAGAAATAAATTATATTAAATAATAAATTACAACATTAAAACCATATTAATTTTATTTACACATCATGTGATTGATAGATTATCAAGTTATTGAAATAATTTTAAATTATTAATTAATTTATTTTAATAAACCTACAACTATTTTTTTCCATTTATTTTCCCCCAATGCCTTTCTGATGGTTATATCTATGGTGATTCAAATGGTCCTTAAGAAAAAATTGAATGAATTAATTAATGCCACATGATTTCCATAATAATAAATATCATATAAGAAATTATTTTTATCCTTTAGTTTTTTTATACATTGAATGTATGACAATTCATTATCTTGTTTAAAACCATTGTATGTGTTGGATGTTTGAATTTTATTTATTTCATTGGTTTGTAAATATTTTATATGAAATTAATAATAATCTCCCTATCAACCAATTATTATATAGGATATGTGTGTACCTAGTTATCTATTTAATCCCCCTTATCCAATCCTTTGGATCCCCTCAAATTCATGTGAGTTATATATATATAATTAAATGAGAATTCTATAGAGCATGGAGGTGGTTCAAGATTGAACCATAATAATGTCAACCCAATAGATACACATGTGGATAAGTGGAATACTAAATCTCATTCTAAGAATATTAATAAGAGTTATTTACCCAAGATCAATGGTTGATATAATTTACACTCATTAAATAAACCAATTGGTAAACTCATGATTGGTACATTTATTTATTTTTATCAATGCATTTTAATTATCTCAACACAAGACTGAGATCACATAAATAAATGAATTAATGCACCAAGATGGAATTTAAATAAATGGATTGTATTTATATGTCTTATCTATCATTCTTAATTAATGATTTAAAAAAAACATAATATTAAAAATACATATTAAGGGCAATAAAAGATCATATATATTCTTAGTTAATTAAAATAACTCAACCTAATATTAAATATGACTAAACCTTCTGTTACATTATTTGGAATGATACCACAAAATTATGTGCAGTAAATTTCCATTGTATATACACATACATTTATTAGGTAATTTTGATGAATGTTTTTGGTTGACTTAAATAAAGATGTATTGTGTTCAATGGTAAATGTTGTTTCAAAATAATTTGGATGCATGTGATGTGAAAATCCCAATCAGGATTTTATGATGATGGAATCAACTCAATGTATCAAGGAGTTCCATACTTATAGGTGGAATGATATCTTACTTAATTACATCCACATAATTTTCAGGATTAAATTCTAGATCATCAAGAAATGTAAATGGTATACTTTACACAATAATGTTTTAGAAACAAAGCATTTCAAGATCAATGGTGACATTTATCGATACATGATAAATATAGTGGTTTATTTATTTAATAAAATTAATTAATTATTTATTTATCCCATGATTTCTAAAAAATAATATGTACTAATAATATTCAATTTAGTGGTTGAATAAAATGTAAATCTCATCATCCACACTATCCCTTTGATCAGTATTGATGAAATTCAACCTTTTCACTGTGAGTAACTTCTTGGAGTTTCTTATAAACATTCATTTTAAGCTAATCTAATAATATAAATATTACATCATATAATCATAAATGACTGATTTTCCTACCAAGTAGGTGAGTGATTAATATTTCATTCTATATGAAAGAAATTTCAGTGATGTCTTCAAAGTTCATTGCTTAATGTATTCATCTATATCTAGTGAACTGACAGTGACTGAGGAAAAATGGATGATTATAGAATGAATTAAAACCCCGTAGGGTTATTAAATGAGGGATGTAGATAAATATAGTTTTATATTAACAAAGATTCATTTTATATAATGATTTTTGAGGGTGCACAAGCTATTCCTCATGTAGTTAAACCTTTTGGGAACATTATGAACCAAGATATTTTATAGATTAATCTCATTAATGAACTAGGAACTGATCTAATCATTACACCAATCTTTTAGAGATACTATTTATTTTTTTATAATTTTAATTTTAAAAACATGAAAAATTATCTCTTAGATATTCTAACTACGCTTCATAATGTATAGATGTATATCAAGAGAAAAAAATAATTCAGTGCTTATAGTGAAAAAATTAAAAATGATGTGAATAGATCTATGTCCAAATATTATTTTCACCTTTATGTGAAGGGTTATATCAAGGGGAAATAAAGAGAATATAATGATTTCTATTTATCATGTTGCCAGATGGGCCACTCAAAGAGAAACTGCACCCAGTCAAAGAAGTAAGGGGAAGATTCACGAGCATTTTTTATTGAGTGAAAAATATTTTTTTATAAAAATTGTATAATAGATACCTACATGGGTGCTTCCATATGTATAAAAATATAGGAAACAATTAGATTCAGAATGTTTTAATGAGGTGATGATGAACTATGAGCTACCAATGATGATAAACATGATACTATAACTATCAAGGACTATGACTTCACATTGTTGAATAGAATGATCTCAGTTTTTATGAGTTGATATTATGTTTGATCTATAATAGAAATAATTATATTTGTATCCATACATGAAAAAATATATTTACATTCAAATTTGGAAATAAATGTTTCTTAATTTATAAAATTATATTTTTTATAGTATGGAACATATATATACTGGTCTTTATTTGTTGGATTGCAAAAAAATGTGATAGAAATTGATAACAATGTTACTTCACATAAATCACACCCCTTTCAAATTTTGAATCACTGGTACGGTCATTGAAATAATTTTTTTGACTAAATTATGTCAAGATATATATTTATATTCATTTGAACAATGTATATTTTGTATAGGTCGTACAAGTTTATAAGGAAAAATGAAAAAATATATATTTAGTGGGAAAGATGAAATGGGTAGAGATCTCCTATAATTAGTTCACACTGATGTGTGTGGATAATTTAATTTGGACGGTATGGGTGGATAAAAATAATTTATAAATTTACTGATGATTTTCGCAGATATGGATATGTATACTTAATTAGGTATTGGTCTAATTATTTTCATTAATTCACAGAATAAAAGAATTACATAGAGAACCAGTTTGATAAGAATATTTTAAAACTCCACTCAGACTATGGTACAAATTACCATAATGATACCTTTATTGATTATTTATTGGTGGTCTGGATACTATCTCAATAGACCCCCCTTATATTATTTGGTGGAATGGTTTGTGTGAAATTAATAACCACACCTTGTTGAACATGGTGAGATCAATGATGAGTCTTGTGTGTCGTCCATTTTCATTTTTGGTATACATGATACAAATAAAAATATATGTACGAAACCAAGTACTAAATAAAGAGACTGATGGTATAACATACCAATTATGTAATGTAATGAAATCGACGTTTTTTACATACATTGGTTGTGTCTTTTAAGACTTTTTTTATGGCCTCTTCAATTACTAATATTGCACCCAAGTAAATATATATATATTTATAGAATTTACTAATGAATCAAATGGATACTACCTATATAAAATATCCATCAAAAACTTGTGTTTCATAGAAGAATCACATTTCATGTGAAGGAACTTCTACAAAAAAGTGATATTTGGAGAAAGATATAATTCATTAAAGTTTATGCTCAAGATACAAAAGATTTGGAAAAACAAACAAATTCCCCAAATCTGAGTGTCCAAAGAATTTTTCCAAAGGAATTAGTATTGTGTAGGAGTATTAGAGATAATAGTGAACTAGAAAGGTATCTTTTTTTATTTATGAGTGATGGGGACTTATTATTCATTGATAATAATGACCATCCAACTTACAAGGGAGAAGTAAGTGGAAGAGATGTTTCTAGTTTTCTAAAAAACATGAATTACATGAATGTATTCCATGTACCAAATTTAGTTTAGATATAGGTAGATCCTCTAGTGGATGTAAAGAAACTTTTTTGAAAATGGGTATTCAACATGAAACTTTAAATGGAAGGACATTCCATTACCTAGAGGGAATGTCTAGTTTCAAATGGTTTAAATGTCATTATAGAATTTCTTATAATGAAACCATATCACCAATTTCAATGTATAAATACATAATAACACTTCTTTCTTTTGTTTCATACCATGAATATGAGATTTTGAAAATGATTATAAAAATATCCTTCTTTAATGTGGACATGTAGAAAGATATCTATGTGATAATACCTGAATAGATTTGGACCCCAAGGAATTCCAAAAAGATATAAGAAGTGTAAAAATCCCTTAAGGGATTAATGAAATCATCTTGGTCATGAACCATTAATTTTGATGAATCAAAAATTGATCATGGTTTAATAAATTATATACGTGATACTTTTTAATATAAATAGATTATTGGGAGTGATATTGTTTTCATAATAGTGTATGTTGATTGAATATTACTCATTAGAACAAAAAAACATTATTAAATTTTGCAATTCCATGAATGAATAAATTATTCACTATGAATGACATGTGAAAGTATAAATATATTATTTTTATCATGTTACATTTTGGTAGATCCATGTTTTTTCTAGGATTGATTCAAATTACCTATATAGAAAATTTACTAATGATAATCAGTATATAACATCCCAGGTGGGATTGTTTCCAACATCAATTGGCATTGACCATTCAAAAAAATTGTTCCTTCGGAAACCTGATGAAATAAGTAGCATCAAATGGATTCCATTTTCATCATAATTTTGGTTATCCATTTATGATATTATATATATAAGGCTATATGTTTCATATGAATTCAGTGTTTTAGAAAGACATCAGTCCACCACAGGTGACTTCCATTGGATGAAATTAAATATTATCCTTATGTATATGATGAATAATAAGGATACAACCATAATTAATTAAATGGAGGGGGAACAGTTAGTAGAGAATATTAAGATACTAGTTTCCATAGATGATCATGATGACCTGAAGTAAAAAATTTGATACATCAACACTTTGATTGAATTTTCTGTGGACGGGAAGAGCATGGAGAAGGTTGTGGTCACATGTTCTTTAATAGAGTCGGAGTGTATTACAGCTTCTGAGGTATCTAGAAAATCTTTATATATGTGAAATATAATCCTCAATAATTATGTTCTACATTTAAGTAAAAAAATATCACACTATACAGTTAGAATTCTATAGTGGAGGCTCTTGGAAAAGATCTATGATCACAATAGTGGATGAAGCACATACATCAACAGTATCAAAAATTAAGGTATTTTTTTGAATGTGGTGATGTTAGATAAGCATAAATTCATTACAATAAACATGTAGACCCAATTACTAAAGCATTGATATAGTATAAAAATGATTATCATGTGAGGTCTACCAGAATAGAATTCATATTCATTTGGCTCTAGTCCAATCAGTGGTTGGTTGGCATTACTGTCTGAGGGATGACATTTTGTACTTTTATTACTTTTATATCTAGCGTATTTAATATTAATAACACTTATTATTAGATATTGTTCATTGTTATATTAGAATCTTATGTAATAATGTTCTAGAGCATACATCCCATTAGAAAGTCCATAATAGTTCCTCGTAATGATGAATACTTTGAAATTATATGGTGTTATTCTAAGATAATATATTATAGTTATTTAAATTACTATGATGGGAAACATTGTGTGTAGAATAACGGGTGTTATTAATCAGAAGAATATGAGGCTTATCCTCAAGAATTTCACAATTTAAATTCTCCAATATAAGAAATTATGAGAACAAACTCGCCAGTAGTAATTGTATATGATTTGGTGTAATCAGATATTTCTATCTATGAGCTTGTGTAAAGGTTCTTTGACATTAGTTTTTTAATTAATAAAACCCATGACACACAAAATTATATTTCCTCATAAAAACTATCATTTCGTATGTTCACAGAGAAGTAGGGTATGGTGTGTTCATCATGTATGACACATCATTAATTTCTATATCAAGTAAGGATTTGTCACTTCCAACATTGTGTAAGCTGATATCTGGGACATTTAATTGGAATACATTCGGTAACATAAATTCAACTCTTATGGAGTAATGATGTACCCACTGATATTTTTAGGACATATTTCGCTTTAAATTATTTTATCTTATTAATAGCTTGTGTTTCATTTAACAACCAATATAAACAAACCAATAATATTATTAATAAATTTATTTCCTAATATTTCCAAGCCATTGAATTAGAGGTATGAAGAATATTATATATTTTTTTAAAATATATTTAATGTTTTAAATAAATATTAATATATTATAAAATAATGAAAAATGATTTTTCAATGTCTTTATATTCATCAAAAAATTGTTTTTCTCCAAAAATACGTTTTCTAATGAGTAAATGAAATAATTAATTTCTGAAATTTTAAATAAAATGTAATTTATTATATTTATTTATTTATTTAATTCATCATTTCAAAATTCTCTTGAGACTATTTTTGATAATTATCTAAAAATATTTCTTTTTTCAATGAATACTGAAAAAATATTGTGTTCTTTTTAAAACATATATTTTTTTAAAAAAATATTTAAAATGAGAAAATATAAATTCATTATTATTAAAATTTTATTTATATATTTTGAATTAAAATAATTTAATTATTGTTTTTATTGTATATTATACTAAACTTTATTGTGATAAAATTTAGATTTTAAAAGGGAATTATCCAAAAAATTGTTTTTCATTACATTTGGAATTAATAATTTTAAATTAAATTATAAAAAAAAATTTCATTTGAATTTTAAATAATTGAATCCATATATAGAATTATGAGGTCCAATTTTTGTAAATAGTAATTTTTTTTATTTTTGGAAAATATGAATAGTAAACATAATCATTTTTGTTACCTAGTTAAAGGGTAAGTCGTTAAATTAAAGGATAAAAATAAAATTATAAGCACATCTAATTGACAAAAACAATTATCTAAATTGTATTAGACAATTATATTTTCACTATAATCCTCCAATGAACTAATTTTTGTCTTCTTAGAGCCCCTTGGATAAGATTATAACCTTTATACTATTTTACATTTTGAAAAGTTAAACATGTCACACTCTTATTTTTAATAAGTGTCATATTTTTTTATTTTCTCATCTAAAATATATCATATTAAATTAAAATTATATTAAAATTTATGTTATTTATATTCATAATTTTTATTTTTTTAACATTTCGAAAATATATAATTTCATTAAATGATAATACAACATTGATGGAATAATAATTCAATTAATAGATAAATCACATAAATGATAATAAAAATAATACTATTATTATAATATTAGATATTTAATGTAATATATTTATAATCTAGACATGCATAAAATTTTTATGGGATAATAAAATAGATGGTTTTAATTTTACTTGTTTTCTTGATATTTTTAAAATCATAATAATTAATAGAATCAAATTTGAAAATAATGATAATTTAGGGGATTGATATTTTATTGATTTATTTCAATATCATTAAAATATTAAATAATATACAATATTTTTGAAACATTCATCCCCTCTTTATTTATATTCCATCTGGATTCTTAGAATCAAGAATAGTGAAGTATTTAAATATTTTGAACAATTCCAAAAGACCCCACCTCCTCAAAAAAGAAAGGAAAATGTCTCCCTCAATTTTTACCCCAATTTTATACATCTACCTTCACCATACATTGAAAAGGTATCTTCCCCACATCCCCATTCAAATTCTATAGGTGTTGGAATTCCCAAAAGATCAACCTTGGAGCCCTATAAAGGATATAAAAATGGGTCCTTATGAAGAATATGTAACCACTTTAACCGGTCACTTTCTTATTCTACTGTTATTTAAGACAATTTAACATATGATAAATATTATAATATAATAATTTTAGTATCCTAAATATCTATAAATATTATTATGATTACAAAACACCACTATACACTCATTTCCCATCAAACAAGAAATGAATGTACCCCTCTCGAGTACGTATAGATAACCATATTCACATAGATATACAATTGAAATTTCATAACAATATTTTATGGATGATAATATTGAAGGGGATAATATTAATATATTAAAATTGGGATAAAATTTTTCTGATTTAAGGATCAAATCACGTTTATCATTTTATCATCATATCATTTTGGAAATGATAATGTCGTTCGTGCTTGTATATGGACTACAATCTCCCAAATGTAATGTGATTACGTTTTCATTTATATTTCATAATGAAGGTAATATTAATTAATTTTATTAATTTAAATAATATATATAACATAATTATATTTCTCTAATGGTTAATTATAATTTTACTTTATTTTTTTTCATCCTTCAAAAAATGAAATCAATGTTCTTGTGCCTGTAAGGCATACTGTCACAATGAATAATATAATTCACTTTTCTCTATCGAAATTTTATGAATGATTATAAATGTCTATATAATTTATATATATTATTTTTATACAATATTAAATTTATTGAAATTAGGGGACCTCAAACAATATATAGAGACTGGCACTATCAACCAAAAATATGCTTAGAAAACTAAGCGGTTATCACCTACAGCAGTGGATTTAATAACAAATTATTAATAAATGGGTTATAATATGTCACAAATAAATAATTAATGGTGATATAGAAATATGTATATTTAATGAATTTACAATAAATTACTATTTATTAAACATGATGATTTAATATAATGAGGATAGGTGATTCCTGAGGTAAGGGATTTTTTTTTGGATTTTATTTCTATAGGATACATCCTTTACACACCACATGATTATTTTTTAAATAAAATGTTCTTCCAAAGAATTTATTTCATTATAATTACCCTAATAATAATTGTATTTACATATCATCATATTTTTCATTCTTTCATGGAGATTATTATTCACAGTATACCGTAGTAGTAGTGGTTTTTTCTACAATCTCATAATAATTCATGATTTTTTTAGTCCATATAGGGAAATATTTTTCATACATATTCTAATTTTGAAAAAAATCAAAAAAAAATTCCATTATTTAATGAATTTTTACTTTAACTTTTTCACTTTTTTTACTTTATAGAAAATAGAAAAAATTGAATCTTTTTTCATTTTATAAATGATGTTCTTTATGAATTTTTTTTAAAAAAATATATAGAGGTAATGATTTTTGTAACATTTATCAGGAGAGGTGTTTCACAATCTTGGGAAAACATAGTACTAAGAATATTCATTTACAATTATACATTTTTATTTTCAATTAATATACCATCAATTATAATATCAATCCTTTTAAAATTATATTTTAAAAAAGAAACCATTTTTTCATGAAGAATTATTTCAAGTGATCATTCAAAATTCTTTTCTCATATAAGATAATAATATATTTTCGTAATTATAATTTATAGGGGATATGATCCAGGGAAAAATCCTTACTCTTCCACTCCTTGGTTTATGTTTATGGTAGCATGATTTTTTTGAAGCCAATTTCTTTTACAAGGTTTATTATATGATGATTTTATTTATAAATCCCATTTTCTTTTCGTGGGTTCTATTATGACTTATGTTATTTTAGCACACATAAGTATTTATTTCTTTAGTTGGTGGGTGTTTCCAATATATTCATCAAATTTATTAGGTATTTATTTATATATCCTAAGATAACATTGTGAATCTAGTCCATGTGATTAATCTACAATTGGTAACTGGGGTGTCCCGATACACAAAGGGAATAAGATTTTTTTTATTCCACTATCAGAAACTGGTGTGTCTTGATCTACTATGTTGATGGTCTATGAATTTAGCCATGAAATATGAATCTCATTACAATATTAATGTGGGTGACACACTTTTATTACACAAGCATATGGTTCAAGATTGATTTATTTTGATTTATTACTCTTATGGCCCATGTTTTTAGAATTGATAATGTTTTATGACATGAATATATTTTAGGATCTCTAACATGTTGGTTATGATCTTCATAAGTTAATTTCCTGACCACATACTCTATTGATTATCACATGTTCTCATATGATCATGGATTGATATCTCCTATATTTTCCATTATTGAGAGTCATGTTTATCCTTCTTTATGTTTCCATCTTCATGATACGAATAAAGGTTTTGGTATGGTATGAATAAGAGGAGTTTAGTGTGAGAATATATTTATGGTTGATGCTGATGATTTTTCATAAAATAATATGATCGTATATGTAAACTCTAATGACTCAAAAAATTTAAGGTTCTTTGATGTATTGAATTTTTATGTATTAGATATTTATATAATTTGATGGTCTATAATTGTCTATTATATTTTTGGGAAATTATAGTTAGTATCATAGAATGGAATAGTCAATAATTGGAGAATATGGTGAGATTTTTTTTGGAATCCCTACGGATAGGTCCATGTATAGGCTAAAATCCTAATGTTATGGAAATGATCATGAATGACGAGGATAATCCCTTCATTTCATAGATGAAAGTCATATAATTTATAAAATATAAAAATATTTTTTTAGAAATATATGGTTTTGAACTATGATTATTTTTTCTCATGATATGATTTATAGTTTTAGTCAATTCTTAGAACTCAACGGAACTATGTTAATGTTGACTGTGACAGATATTATTATGATTTTACTCATGACCAGACAACAATTTTGGGTGATGGAATGAAAAATAATGTTTCTATTATAACACAATACTCCCATGTTATGAATCCTACATAAATTTGAAATGATCAAAATAGGGAACAATGATCTGTTAAATCATTCATGAGGAGACATTCACCTTTATTTTGTAGGTATTTTTATCCACTGGTTGTTGTGTGAATGGTCAACACCATTGAGGAAATATTTTATGTTCTTCAATGATGGGAATTTGAAAATTTTTCTGTTTTATTTATCATTTGGAATGAGAAGAATATAAATGGTGGAATCTAATCATGAAATAGAGGAAAGTGGAAAAAATTAATCAACAGATTAGGATGAGTTCAATAACTTATTATTTAATAAGTAATTTCATGAAATTGGTCATAAATAAATGGATAATGATTTATTTGAGCTTTAGAATGGGGATAGTGAACCTATTAGTACATTATATGCTAATTTTACCAAATTTTCATTGTATTCTTATAGTTCAATCGTCATCCATGAAAAAATTGATTAATTATTTGGTGAACAAAAATCTTTTTTGAAATAACTTGGCTATAAGAGTTTTAATTAGATATGGATATGTTATTAAATGTACATTGAATGTAGAAATAGATATTCGATGTTTCTAACATTCTTATGGATCTGATTAGAAAAGTAATATTCATTAATAAAAAAACTCAATTGGTTTAGTGAAATTATAGCCATATAGATGCTATAAAGTTTGGAATAAGCATCAAGGGAATTTATTGAATGGAATTTTGAGGTGATTTAAATGTAAAAAGTAAATTCATAAATCTGATAACTGTGAAAATGAAATTAACTGAATGGTTATTGAAATATAGGAGAATGAGATTTTATTTAATGCACCACACACACTCTACTGGGTTATGTGGAAGGAGTTTAGCAATTATATGATTCAATTCCCCCATCCACAAGATAATGTAGATGATAAACCACAATAACCTCTGAAGATAAATGAAAATGTAATGATTGTGAGATCATAATAGATGAAGTGAATCCTGATAATTAGGTCACATTTATCCTTCCTTATTTGGTTAAGAATTTCATGTTTTCTTATGCATTAATTATCCCTATAAAAATATTATTTTTATACTATATTGAAATTTCATCAAATTATCACCCTCTATATGGATTCAAAAATTTTTTTAGGTTATGACCTTATATTCATGAACCTATGTCTCCAATAAGAAAAATTCATGAAAGAAAATATCTTATATGAAAACCAAATAGTCAATTTTCTTTTTGAAGTGTATATGCCTCTATGTAATATTAACTTATGATTTATGGATACAGTCATGGGTTTATGATCATAAGATAATATTCATTAAAAACCCTTATAATGAATTATATAATGTTACATCATCAATATTATTGGTTTTTAAGAGAAATATATGGAAATAAAAACCTTCCGTTTTTATATGTTTTATTTACAATGTTATTAAAGGAATAATGTTTTTAAACATGATGGATAGAAAATTTATGGTTATAGTGTCCTTTAGGGTTAATCATATCTCTCATGCCATGTTAATTATGGGTTGTTGTGAATCACCTTATGATGTTTTATAAAATTTTGTTATTTAAATTAAAATTTCACATCATATCCTCTTTTCATAATAAAAATTGAGGAACTGTAAATAATTCATGGTGATCTGCATTAAATTGTATCTAATAGCAATATAATGTTAAAATCAATGTTTTTATGATGTCTTTAGAAGGATATTAATAATCATTTTATTTTTCATCACTACATATCATAAATAGATTGATAATCAATCAGAGATAATAATTCAAACCCTAGAGGATATGATTATATTAAATTCTATGGATTTAAAAGTTGTTTTGTAGAAACGCATTTATCTATTTCAATTTCCATACAACAATTTCTTCAACTACAGTATTTAGATGAATACTCTTGAATATTTTTATAAAAATAAGTGTTGATATCTAACAAAGTTTATTTAATTTCTAGGAAAAAAGATATTAGGATCCAATAATGATTATGAAATTGTAGATAATATTAGATCCATTCAACAACACATAATAACCACAAGAAGTTGATACAAATGTTACTCCGATAATTGTCAAAATGTTCTATAATTTGAAGTTGATAGGAAGGAATTTCATTAAAATTAATTATTGATGAAATAAAATAAAACTAAACCATAATTATATTATTTATTTTTAAATTCATGCTAGTATTGGGAATGGTTATTATCTATTGGCTCTTCCACCATATATCTCCCATGTTCAAGATGTGTTCCTTGTATCTATCATTAGAATATACATATATGATCGTTACTATATAATAAATTCATAGTTGATGCCTCTATTTAATTTTTATTCTTATAAATAAATTTTTTTAGAGTTTATGGATCATTGAGAGAATGTTCTATGAAACTGGAACACTCACTTTGTTAAATATATATAGATAAAACACTAATTTTTTGATGATATATGGGAACCTAAGGATATGATAATTAAGATGTACTGTAACATCCCAAGTAAATAATGAATATATAATTTTAATATTTATTAATATTAGTAAATTAAATATTAATTTTACTGTAAAAGGGATTCTATGTTCGGTGGAGTACCTAATACACAACAACGGGTTTCTTCGAAATCTTATGTAGCACACAATGATGCGTCATACTGAAAATTAATATAATAATATTATTATTTTAAATTGTAGTTAATGACTAACCATAAAACTGATGGGAATGAATATAACTAACTAAAAAATTATTATACTTGTTTGTTAAATGTTTTTACATTATCCAATAAATTTTAGAGGCTTAAAATAAGATGGAATATGATTATAAGCATAAATACACAAATACTCTTTAAAATGTCGATTTACAGGATTCTTAATGGTGAATCCTCATTAAATATATTTTTGGTCACTTTTATCTGTTATATTTGACCAAATAAAACTCTTCATTAGAATCAGGACATCAAAATTTACTTTGGGTAATTTTTTTAATTTCTATGATAAAATTCATTTTTTAATGAAAATTAAAAAATTTTGTTTTATATTTCAAAACTGCCTTTTAATATAATTTATTTATATTTATAGATAATATTTTTAATTGGTTTTAAAGTTTTATTAGAATATATTTATACTATTTAATTAAATGTTGGTTATTGGAATTAATTTCACTTTCAAATTAGGCATAAACAATTGTCAATATTTTGATAGTTAATATTTCTTAAAGAACATGATTTTTGTTTTGACAACATGAATTAATTTTAAATAAATTAATAAAAATTCTATGATTTTTGAATTTTTAATATCAACTATAGCTTTGTCTGAATTTTTGGTACTTTTCTGAAAATCATCAATTTTTTTATGAATAGTGAAACAACTAAGTAGTAGTTAAAAAACTGAATATTTCATTTTAATGAAATTTTACCTCTATTGTGAAATGTATTTCCAAAATCAAATATACACGGTTGTTATTAGTAAGTAAAATATTGTTCAATAAGATGAAAATAATTTTTGGTGAATAGTAACGTTTGAACCATATTTTCTGCGATTAAAGGTAAATAGGGTACTTAAAGGTATAATTAATATCATAATAACACGTGTTCTAACCTTATTTTCTGATTCATGGCCAACCATAGTCATCCATTGGTTTATTTTCGGTCCCCATGGGGCCACTTGGGAGTGATAATGACACTTTATTTTAATTTACTAAAAGTAAAGAGAAAAATGACATGAAGAAAAATATTTTAGTAAATTAACTTTTACATAGGGTTATAAAAAATATAATTTCAACTATAAATATTATATGGAAATTTTAAAAAAAATTCATACATCATGGTATTTTTCTATAAATTAAAGACATTAAAAAAATAATATTATTTATGACGCAATAATGATGCAGTGTTTAACTCATTAATAACTGATTTAAATAAATAAGATTATAATGATTAAAATAATATATTAATCCTGTAAAATTATTATTTTAGGATTTTTTTAGACCATGAGTCATCTTATATTCTAATTTAATATGTTTTGGACATTTAGAGACAGAAAATAACTATATAATAAAATAATATTTTCACAATTTCCTAAAGAGCACCTCCTCCCCCTTATAAAATGCTCTCACATCTAACCCATTCCCCAAACTTCTCAAGCCCCTTAAATCGACCAATATATGCCCAATTAATCTCCCTACATCCCTCTATTACTCATATAATCCTTACTTTTGGCAGAAGGCACATCAAAAAACCCTTTTGGTTTAATCCAAAAAGAGTTACCTGATTTAAAGGTAACGTCTTCTCAAAAGATCATTTGTTTTATTTTACTTCTCCACCCCCAAAAATATTTTTATTCCATTATTTTATAGCAAAAAAAGTATCCAAAATATAATATGAATTTTTATGTGGATTATTAGAACTATACTTACACACACCTCCATCTAATTGGTAAAAAACATATTGTTTCTCTGGATGGGAAACTATCGCCTCACGAAATGATGATTGTTTAATTATCTCCTACTACCTCTCATGGGGGCCATTGTGATGGAAATTTATTTTTATATTATATATATTATGGTTTTTTCTTTTATTCTTATTTATTTTTATTTTATAGCACACCTTTATGTTTTCCATTACGAGTAAACACGATAATTTCATTTGAGGAAGTGCGAACTACTACCCCCTGAAAGTGATATGACACATTCATACAATACTTGGGAAGTATAAAGGATTGAGTTATTGAAATTATATATGATATTATACTATAATTTTTATATAACTATGTATCATTATGTTTTGATTCAATTAAAATACTAAGTATAAATGAAAGTAGCGTATATACGTACGTACGACTTACCATCTCCATGAACGGTGCATTTCATTATTATCTCCAAATGTTATGAAATCTTATATATAGAAATATATTTATACTGGATATATATGATATCTAAATCATTAATATCATTATGGAGATAATATATTCTTGACTACATGGACAACTTGTAATAATAAGGTGTTCATTTATTACTCATCTACCAAATATCGACAAAACGAACATTATTAACATAAATGATTACATAATATTTATAACATGTTAATAAGTTATATAAAAAGAATTATAATCTTCAAAAAGGTTTATTAATCATCTATAAACTAACTTAAGTTTATTATTTAGGAAGAACATGGAACAAACAAGTCAAGTTGGACACGAGGTAAGGGATTTCTTATCTCACTTTTAATTATGTGAGATTTCCATTGTTCGCCACTTATTTATTGAATGTGGTGTATTGTGTAAAGGCATTTGATATATATTATCATAATTCTCATTATATTAATGGTGTTCTGTGATTCATTTGGTTTTTATTATGTTTTTTTATTACGACTTGATTGATTACAACATGGTACGGGGTTTTCATCTCACTTTATATTCTAGTGAGAATCCTACTATATTGGCCACTATTTACTTATGTATAGTATATGTATTGCCAGTTATTGTCTAATTTGTTTAATATAATTTAATTTATGGGTATTTACATATTCGTTGAATTATCTATCTTCCATGGGGTGTATGTTTCGTATGTTACCAAAAATAGTAAGGGAAACATTCACGCTCCTCTTTTTAAAACATTTCTTTTTTTATGTCTTTTAATTTACGTCTTATTATTCTAAGATATGTTCTTCTATATACTTATTGTAGTAATTTTTATGTCCAAGTGATGTGATACCCTTTTATTTCTCATCAACTAATTTTATGAATTTTAAAGTGACGTCATTAGGCTGTCGAATTTTTGGAAGAGAACTTTTTAACCCAATTTCCATTCCTTGGGTTAATCATAAATTCTAAATTATGTCATGGTATGATTATTTATGGAAACTTTTTTTTATTTATTTTTTAAATTCCACTCCCCTCTGTGTGGATATACTTTTGATACACATAATCACTCCATTGATAAATTTTCGAGTCATCGATATGAACTTAATAAGAATAATTTTAACTCTAGTTCCAATCATTGAGTTAATCATCCAAGTCATTGGTTTTGTCTTTAAACGAACATGTGTGAATTTTCTCTGATTTATTGACGCAGAATATCCATTAATATTGAGTGTATTAATATTTTTCACACATTATTATTTAATTTATTTATCATTTTTATAAGAATACAATGTTTATAAGTGATTTCGTCTCAATTTACAATCCATTGAGACTTCATTGTTGTTATGCACGAATTCACTATTATATGGTGAATATACTATCCTTTGGCATATTATATTATGAATTACTTTATTATCATTATATTATAATGTTCTGCTAAATTTTCATTCCTAAAATATTTGTATTCAAGCATGTCACAATTTTTTTTAAAAAATCTTTAAATAAAATTTCATTTGAAATGTTTTAAAGATTTATTCTTGAAAATATTTACCATTAACATCCATGTTTTAATAATGGGTTTCAGGATTTATTTATTTGGTCATTAATTTTTTCAAATGATAATTCATTTAAAAGCTTCAAATTTTTATGGGACACTTTGATTCAAAAATCCCTTTATTATATATTTTAAATTTGGTCGAAAATGATTTGATAATGAATTGTTTATTTAAATATCTAGATTTGATATATTGTGATTGGAATGTGGAAATGTTATCTTTCCTTTTTTGTGTTAGTTTTTATGAATATGTTATGGATACTGGACAATGTTTACATATTTTTTTGGTTCCGTGATAAACCTAGGGAAGGTGAGCCCGAGATAGCTCTCTAATGCATTGGGTAACATGACAGAGGTAAGCATTCGTGTTTCACTTAGGAGATTTATAGAATATATTATGATGGTTATTTTAAATGTGACTTATTATGTATCTATGATATCTATAATGTAAATATGTTATGAATTCCATAAGTTACCTTTATGATTTATGATTTATTTTTGTTATTCAGAAATCGTACTATTTCAGAAGGTATGTTATGATTGAAAAGTATTGGTTTGTTTTATTTGTATTTATTGATGGGATAATTTTTTACTTTCTTATTTTATAACACATAATAGGATTTTATGCTCATTCCATGTTTTTGAAATGTTTTCCACATTACTTAGTGATGAATTAGGTCAAGGATGGGATCACAGAAAATGTGTGCTATCTAAAACATGGAACTATGCCTGTTTCATTTTAGGAGTTTTTTTTGAATTAATATAAAACTGAGTAGAAGTGTATACTTTTTATTTTTGGATATTTAATGTAATAGTTATGTCCCAATTCTATAAAACTATAAATATGATATGATGCTCAATTTGAATTATTCATTTTATTCCAGATTATGTAATGTTTAAGGTTGGGTACATGTAGTTGGTATCAGAGGTCAGATTAGATAACATTATAGGATAGGGTGTTCTATAAGCATAAGTGACATTGCCATAATGGTTTGGATTTTAGAAAGAGTAATTGTTATTTTAGATAAAGTGAATGAGTTTAAGATAACATGAATATGTATATCTTAGTATTTAGTATCCTCCTAAGATATTATATGATGATTTTACAGATATACTCACACATGACTTTTTGGTTTTAGTAAATGGCTGGGTCTAGCTGGCACCAATGTAAAAGTGGATGTGAAGAAAAGTGTGACAGTTTTCTGAATGTGATATTGAATGAAATGGGGGCTATAATGGGAACTCTTGTGGTTATTTTCAACCAATTATGTGAACTCATTATTGACCAGCTGAACCATGGTGATTTTTATAAGGTATCATAAATTTAAGAAACAAGTCCCTATAGACGTTTTGCTAATAATCATAAAGGTATGTATGTTCAAAACCCTATGTTTCATGGATATCGAAGGAAACACCAAAGAAAATGCTTCAAAGGTATGCGAAGATGTTATAGATGGGGGTGTTGAAGGTCGTAAATCAAGAATATACCATGGAAAAAAGAAGCGTCTTGTTGTCTCTAGGAAAGGGAATTTTTTTTCTCACGGATCAATTTGATGTTATAAATGTTGTTATCATGTTACTTATACAAATAGATGTTTTATGAATAAGGTTTGGGAATGAGATCATCAGGGTCATACAAATATATGTTCACCAATTCCTAATTCCAGTCCGATTGAATATGAGGAATCTAAAATTGACCATTAAAAAATACGAATTATTTCTTAGCTGGTGTTTTGATATTATTGAATCATAGGATATGATTAATGATTTTTTTGTAGGAATGAATTATTATAGAATATGTTGGCAAGGAATATATAATGGATCATGAATAATGTTGAATGAGTAAAAAGTCTACATATAAGGGATTACAAAGTTATGGTACATTTTCAGATGATGAAATGTGTAAAATTATAGAGGGTATATTGATGATGGAATTAACTTGGAAGAATTTTTCTAGTTTGTACAACCATGAAGTTTGATATGTGAAAATATAATTTAGGAAATAGTTATCTTTTCTTTTGTGGAGTAATGGTTAAAATATTATTTTTATGAATCTATGTTTTTATTGTGGGCATAAGGTGATTAGGGTTATTTATGGAAATGATTAACATATAATAGAGAATATGTGATTCAATTAATTACACTTCAGTATGAGACTTTAAGAGTAGTATTTATTTTCTAGGATAAATGTTAAGATATAATGTGGAATAATATGTTATTAAATCCTTCTATGTTTTTGGTATCAATATTATATTGGATTATTTTTTATGAATTTTAAGGAAAATTTTATGTTGAATGGACTTTCTTGAACATGAGGTACCTTTTGTTGAATTTTGGAGATTAAGAGTAGTATTTGTTTTTATAAAGAATTATCCTTTTGGGGATTATCTGATCTTGTACTAACCTGTTTTGGTTCTGGTTGATGTCTAATGGTAGAGAAATATATAATTCATCTTTTTTAAATTATATGTAACTCTAGAAGTTGATTCTAGCACATCAGTTGTGTCCAAGTTATCTTGATTACTTACTGTTTATAGAAAATATGAGTTTATGGTTAAATTTTATTAAAGGATGATACTAAACATGACAAGTAAGTATATTTCCTTATGATCACAATCTAGTTATTAATAACATTCATCAACTCTATGAAAAGGTTATTGAAGAAGAAAATTTATAAGCTCTCTTTTATCATCAGACTTCTACCCAACCACAAATTTATGGAATTGTGGTGGTTAACTTTTCATGATCACGTTCTCTATCACTCTCTATTTATCTATGAGAGTTAATTTCTCTTCCATATCCATGTTTTCATTGAATCCTAGTATTTATTGTCTCATGTAACCTTTGTATTTTTTTTAAAGTGATAGTATTATTGACACTTTTTCTGATGTGGTATATTCAATGAAGCTTCCAATCCCAATTTTAAAATTGCAAGGATGCAATTTCCAAAAGGTGGGAAAGATGAAACATCCTATGTAAATAAGGAATATAACATTTTCATATTTATTAATATTTTTGAATTAAATATTAATTTTACATTAAAGGGGATTCTATGTTTGATGGCGTTCCTTATACACAACAATAGGTTTCTTTAAAATCTTAGGTTGCACAAAACGTTGAGTTGTACTGAAAAAATAATATAATAATATTATCATTTTAAATGGTAGTTAATGCCTAGCCATTGTAATAGCGGGAATGAGCAGATTTAACAACAAAATGAATATATATGTCTGTTAAATGTTTTTACATTTATACAAATAAAATTTAAAGGATTAATATAGTTTTGGTCACTTTTATATGTTCTACATGACCAAATGAGTTTCTTATTTACAATCAGGACATCAAAATTTACTTTGTGTACATTTTTGGTATTTTTCTGATAAAATAAAATTTTTAATGAGAAACGAAAAATGTTATATTTTTATTCAAATCTTCCATTTAATATAATATATTTATTTTGTAATATTATCTTATTAATTGGTTTTAAATTGTAATTAGAATATGTTTTTACCATTTAATCCAATGATGGTTCTTAAAATAAATTTAACTTTGAAATTGGACATAAACAAGTGTCAATCTTTTGATAGTTAATATTTCTTAAAAAATAGATTTTTTTTGACAATGGGAATTAACTTTAAATTAATTAATCCAAATTCAGTGTGTTTAATTTGGTATAATAGAAATTATTTTTTAATTCGGAATATCAAATATAACATTGAATGAAGTTTTAGTCTGTTTCTGAAAAACATCAATTTTTAGTCTATTATCCTATTATCCATTAGTTCATTACACCAATTGGCCATTAGGACATTAGGCCTATTTCATGTTATATCATTAGGACTTGAGGCCAATTGGTCAATTAGACATTATTTAATTATTAAATTTGGTCGTTGGTCAATTTGGAAAAGTATCCATTAGGCTATTAGGTCAATGGTCAATTAGGCCAATTAGGCCAATTGCATGTTAAGACATTATGCCACTAGGAAATTTAGTCCAATTTCATGTTTGGACATTATGACATTAGACCATTAGGAAATATTTCCATTAGGAAATTAGTAAATTTTTCCACTAGCCCATTAGGACATTTAGGCCAAATATCAATTATTCCATTATGCCAATTGGTTGTTAGAACATTAGTCCATTTGGAAAATGAATATTAGGTCATTTTTCCAATGGGAAAATTTCTAATTTCACCATTATTCCATTAAGCCAATTGGCCATTAGGAAATTAGGCCTATTGGCCAATAAGACATTAAGACATTGAGGCAATAGGTCGTTATACCATTTGGACCTTATTCCAATTAAACATTATACCAATTGTAAATTAAGAGACTGTTCCATTTCTAAATTGGACAATATGCAATTTGGCCATTTGGGAAATTGGCCAATAAGCCACTTTTCTAATTGGACATTAGGATAATTGAACAATTTTTAATAAAGATGTTTTTGAATTAGACTAATGGACTAATGTGAAATTTTTTCCATTTTGAAATTAAAAAATTGATCCATTAGGACATTTGACCATTAGGATATTTTTCTATTAAGTCCTTAGTCCAGTAGGAACATTTTCTCTTACGATGTTATTCAATTATGCTCTTAATAAATTAAAAAAAATTCCATTAGACCATTATGTCAATTATCTATTTGGCCATTATGTTGTTAGGATAATCACTCATTAGGAAATTATCTTTTTTTTCTCAACTATCCATTAGAAAATTTGGCTAATTGGCCATTTGGACATTTGAAAGTTGTATATAAAGACATATATTAAAACAATTAATGAAAATAAAAAAAATTAGTCTGAAATGGTAACTAAATTAAAATATCAATCTTGATATTATTTTTATTCATATAAATGCACCTTTAACTTCTCATTCTCAGACATTGTGGTGATCCCCAATATGTGAAAATATATCATTAAATCATTGTCCATTTATCATAACACATAATAATAAAACATACAAATTAAAGTAATTATAATTAAATGGTCAATGAAAACCAATAATAAATAAGAATAAATTAAACTCCACACACTTCCAATATGATATAATTTGTTTAATACTATATTGTTGGAAAATTGGGAAATATTATAAGAACTGACTCTCTTCCTCCAACCTACTTAGAAATTTTTATTATATGACTACTATTTCTCCCCATGATTCATCAACTTTGAACCCTTAGCATCAATACCATTGGTAACGATAAACCATTACTGCAAGGAATATGTACAATCATAAAAATAAAACAATAATATAGATATTAAGATAAAAACTTCTAATACTCGTATCTCTACACATCATTTTCCCTTTATTTCATTCCTGATATGTCTCCATGAAATGGGTTCCATTGAAATTATATCATTTTATTTAGATAATGATCCATTTAAACATATAAATTGCCTAATGTTTTTACCTATCATCAAATTTTCGTCATTGTAATCCATAATTATATGTGTTTGATGATTCAAGGGTTTTTTCATATGGGCGCACCCATGTGGCCTACAAGAAAATCCTATTGAATAAAACAAAAGGTAAAAATGAATAATTATGTTATGGTACAAAAGGGGAAATTTATATGATATAATTTGATACACTTATAATAAAAACATGATGGGGGCTACTCAATAGGCTCGGATGGATCTATGGGCTACCATTAATAACATCCTCTAAAGGATTTGTCTTTTCTAATGCATGATATGGGTGATCATCATGCACTAGAGTTGAAACTAAAGGAACATAATTGTATGGTCCTTGTTGGATAATAGAAATTGGAGTTTCCATAGACATGGCCTGATATTCATATTAGGATTGGGGATGCCTCTAGGGATATTGATATAGTAAGGTGTGAACATCCTTAAAGTAAGTGCAGATATGGTATGGGAAGAAGAAGCTAAATGAGATGATGATGGGGGAATGGGTGGGAACATCACTAGAGTATCTAGTGATGGATGGAATGGTGTGCTATATGGGGTGTTTTCTAGTGGGTTTGGGTTGAAACAGGTATGATGAATGATCCTTCGAGGTAAAGATCATCGTTGTAGGGACCCTCTTAGTGGGATGAGGGAGAGTAAACTATTTTGAAACTAAATGTTCAAAAATTGAAAACAAATAATAATAAGAAATTATATATAATATAGTGGGAAATTATGGAAATTATTAAACTCACCAAGGGAGGGTGTGGTGGAAACATATGATAATACATATGTTGATCAACATTAAATAATCAAGTCCTTTTAATAGATGATTTATTTGTCATAATCTCCATAATAATTAACTGTAAATTTTTGAGAAACCGTTTTTAAAAATTCTAAAAATAGAAGGAGATGATGATGTCATAAATAATGTCATAACATGTTTTAGAGGAAATAATTTTAAACCATGAGATAATTTTTTTTAAAACATTCAAATCAAGGTTTTATAAATTGAAATAAATATAATTAAATGAAATGTTACTAAACAGTACTAAAGAATATATATCATTCCAAACTGAATCTAAATAAATTTAATTTCTATAGTACCATCCCGAGAATCCCATTCTTATTTAAACTAAATGAAAAATGAAAATATATGGTTTTATCTTTATATTACACATTACTACTTCATTTTCTACATAAACTCTCACAATTATACAATTTGAGTCATCTAATGAAATATATTTGTCAACACCAATGGGGTCATCAAGGCCATCAATTTCAATCCAAACTTCTTGAAAAACATGTCTTATAATTAAATCATTAATGATGCCATAATAATGTATTATAATACCATTCAAAATAAACACATTTTTTACCAATTATTCCAAAATATATGGTTCGTCATTATCCATGAATAGAACCATGAAAATAACTATAAATATGTAACCAATAATAAATGTACCAGGTCATATCATTGAATCAAACCATTTATATTTCAACATAGTGAATCTACCTTCATAGTAGAAATACAATGACAATATTTTCAAAACATTTCCTTAATAAGGAAAATTTCCTTATTGTGGTTGACTATTGGATTCCCTAGAATAATAGTCTATTATAGAAGTTAAAATTAAACTATCATTTTATGTTCTCATTTTCACCACTCAATCAATTGTAACAAATTTATACCCATTTTTATTAAATATATCCATTCACAAACTTATGAATTGATACCAAAGTACAATACTCTTAATTCTGAATAAATGGATTAGATAGTTAAAATCAGTAACTAATATATATATATGAATAATACAATTAAATGGATATCTATATTTTATGTTAATTAAATCATCGGCCATCCCATTGATTTCAACCAAATAAGAAAACCTTATCTATGCAAAGCTTTTCTCCAACTAAAAGGAATGTATTGATGAAATATAATTAAAATGTGTTTATGTTGACTATATAAAATGGTTTTTAAATATTATGGTATAAGTGAAATGAACTAGTATGAGAGAGTATAAAAATATTCTAACTACTAACTTCATAAAGTCCTCAAACATACCACGGTTAAACAAGACTGTGTGATGGGCCATATTCCACTCTTCAAGGATCAATATACCCAATGTATTTCACCTAGAAATTACACATGATTGGGGAAGATATGGAAACAAGGGATTAATTTTACCATACTACTCATCTTTATTTCTCCTTGGCTGATTATGTCACATGCTTACATCAGAAAAAAACATTAAATAAAAATTTGTACATTCTTGAGCCAGATAACCACTCACAATAGAACCTTATGGGAGATTTATATTTTAAATATACAATTTAATTTTTCATTTATTTATCTATGTAGGATACATCAATAAAAATTCAATGGGTCCCCCAAGAATTGTTTTAGTTTAAAGATGAATAGTTAAATCCAACATACATGTGAAGAATGAAGGTAGAAATGTTTTTCCAACTATTATAAATTAATAGAGCCTCTTGATTTTTTATCAAGAATGACTTGGATAACCTTTTAAAATAATGATATCTAATAAAATGTCTCAATATAATCAATTTCACCCTCAAATAATTGAATAGAAAATTCAAGATTTTTATTAGAATGAATAAATAAATAGGGATGTTATAATATTGATTTTC
This sequence comes from Viscum album, assembly GCA_963277665.1. NCBI lineage: Eukaryota > Viridiplantae > Streptophyta > Magnoliopsida > Santalales > Viscaceae > Viscum > Viscum album. Next base: position 283,601,793 of record OY728164.1, on the reverse strand, counting down.
TTGGGATTTTATTATCAAATCCCTTCTATTGAATTTTTTAGACATGTTTCTAGAATAAATATAGGAATGTTTATATTATCCTTTAAATCCAGAAATTGATTTTTCTATCATGTTGTAATCACATTAGAAGAAAAATGAACATTCAATTCATTGTCACCAACACACATAGGATTTTGTTATAGTTGATTACCACAATCTATCATGTACCAACATGATTGAATTTAATAATTGGTCATCCACATAATATTTAGATAAATTTAATGAAAAATTTAAAAATATTTTTTATAATATGCATTATGTCTAAAGAAGTACATAAAAAAATGGTAGAACAATATGGAAAATCCGAAAAGATACTTCACTTTTTCCTATTTTATGTTCCTTCAGTGTCAAAATTCTTCATCTTTCTAGGTTTAATCTAACCATTCACTGATTGAAAACTAATTTCATTAAATTAATTAAGCACATCAATTTATATAATTTGTTGAGGTTTTTGTTCAATTTCAATAGTATTATCAATCCTGTAATGATTATTCTTGAATTGATGATCCACTATAAATAATAATTGTTTCCACATGAAAATAAAACTCTGAGAATATATAATCCTTAATTATTTTTTGTTATTAACACAATGGTAAATGACAGGTTTCCATTCACGAGGAAACTAGAAATCCATTTATAAGTTAATAAATCATATATAATTCATATATGGGGAGTAGGCATCGGAAATATTTTTTTTAAAAAAACATCGAATATTCACACAACCATATCCCAAAGCTTCTTCAAATCTCTTATTAGAGTTTCCAAGTATACCTCAATATTATTTCTCAGAAAAAAATTTATAGATATCAGCATAATCAATAAATTTAAAGGAGTGTTTCATAAAAATCCACATAGGAGGATTTTAAAAGTGAATAAAAACAAGACACATTCTTTGAGTAGTATGTATATTAAAAAATAGATTAAAACAATGTCAGGATAGATCCAACCAAACATTATGATCATCGGATTAAAAATAATGATGATGTGCATCAAATGCACGCCTTGAAAATACATCGGTTGGATTAACCAACTAGTCATTTCATATAAATCTCTCAACATCATGCTACCACATATTTAATGATATTATTATAGGCATGAATTTAATTTGAAACCTCAGAATTAAGGGACAGTTTCACATGTCTTTTGGTGTCACATGAGATATTGTTCTATCAACATTTTCCTTCCATCAAGATGTTCCAAATTCAATATTGTTAGTATAGTGAGTATTTTCCCTCCAAAAATACTACAATCTTTCTTACATGTATATATTTTGTTACTAGAAAATCAAACCATGTTTAAAAACTACAATTATTCATAACGATTTGAGAGAATATATGCAGAATCAAGATGAATGTACTTAAAAAAGTTAAGAATACAATCAATAGATATATTAGAAATTGTATACAAGGTATTTTCATGATATAAATTCATTATAAATTCAACATTATCATTTTAGTACATTCCTGATATAGAGTAGTTATTCTATCATCCATTAATTTTCCACTCTCTCAATATCATTGTCTCTAGTCATTTCATCAGGTGTATAGATACCATTGTCTTCTTCCTCTGAAATAATATATTTCTCATGATGATACACAAATTAAAACTGACCAAATATCAAATTATCCATATCACTTATTTATTTCTAATGTTAAATATTAGAAAATTTTTTCATCTCTCTATTGAGATACCAATCATAATACTTTGTTTGAAATACAGATTTCATTATATGGTAGATAACTTATTACTGGTGTATCTATATATCTCTAGAACAATTATTACATGGATACTATATATGATCTCAATCCAAGGCATTAGTAAATGAAAAATAAAAAATAAAAAATTATTTTGAAACATGGTTTTAATTGGTTCAGTATGATTCATCTATATCTTATCAATTCTATTAGAGGGGAATAATGTTATTCCAATCAATAATATGATCCATAATTACTATGATATCTATATTCAAAAACAAATTATAAGTTTAATGTATAGGAAATTAAATAAGACTAAAAAAACTCCCAATTGAATACAATGTATGATTGATGTGAGAATTATAGAATACTACAATCAATCTAAATGAAGAAAAAATAATATCATTATAATAACCCAAGTCACACCCATAAAACACCAAACAAGTTTCATTTATTATAATAAAATCAAATAAGTAATACTAAGAGAAAATGTGTAATTCTTATCCATAGATGACTTCCCACTTGAAATAATAATTTAGGATTATGTTAAATCATGAATGAAATTTTTTATGGTTAACATTACATATACTATTCATATAAATAAAAATTCATAACATGAATTTATATTTTATATCCATAAACTATAATCTTTCAAATAATCAACTATATAGCATGTTATTACAATAATTATATAGTTAACTGTATATAAACAAAACTAAATATATGATATGTCATCTTCATGAAATACATATATTGAATGTTACTATGTAGATAAGATAATTTACCTATGAAATGGTATGGTGTAAGAAGATGGTGGACATGGATTCTTAGTATGGGATAATAAATAGCATAACATAAATAAAAAATGTCACGAGTTTGGAATAAATAAAATTCATGAACCAGTGATGAAAATAATTACCTAATAATTTTACATGAACAATAACATAATTTTGTAAATTTAAAATTTCATATATCATGCAAATAAAATTTAGGGTCAATATTTTGAAAAAAAATCACATAGTGTAGTGAAAAACCCTTTACCAAATTTTAATTGTCACATGAGACATAAATTTGGATTAACCGGTTGTATAAATCTAACTCCAATCATTCACATATAATATCTAATAAATAATTCAATAAAAGTTTAATGTATATCAATTTTCTTTAGCATCCATGTAATATATGATACAAAAAATATCCAATAAATGATCAATTTCATTTTTTATGTGGAAACTATTATTTTAACCTAACATGATAATAAAAAATGGGGATATTTTTATGTCCTCCATATGGTACGAATTAATATCTAAACTAAAAATTTATGGGTATTTATTATCAAATAACACTATATTATTATTATTATTATCATTTCAAGGTATGTATATATGAATCCTTATTATTATAAAATATGGGATATAGTTGGGTCATTCTCCAAAAAATGAAATTTTCATCCTTTGAAATGGCATGTTTTGATTATCACAAGGAACACATATCTTTATATAACATATAAACTCATTGGTTTAATTAATGAAATGTAATTTTGATATGAATTATAACATATATTTAATAATAAACATCACAAATACAAATACCTACAAATAATCCCATGGATAATAGTGGAATCAATGGATTGAAATAATTAATGTAGAAATCAAATGAAAACCCAAGTTTTGTCTCCTATGGAATCATCACAAAAAAATAATAATATGAATAAAAATAAGGAAAAAATGAAATAAAAAATATTTTAATACATTTGAAAAATCAGTATCAACATCTAGTAGAATCACATGAGTAGATTAAAATGAAAATAACACCTAGTTTGAGAGAATATGGATTCTGACTTCACTAATCTGATGTTGAAGAAGATCATAAAATACTCATTGAATCGGGGAATAATACTAGAGAATAAAACTATTTGTCGGTTGAATGATGGGATTACAAGGGACACTAGGGAATGAAATATTACATATAAAAAAAATTCATAAATGGATTAATATCAGCTGTTGATGGGGAGAAAAGTCACAAAAGAATAAGTCGGGTGATGTTGAGGACATATGATCAGAGGTGAATTGCACAACCAAAATGAGTTGGGGAGGGGGCACCTGAATGTAGCAGACAATTTAAATGATTAATAACAAACATTATCAAAAACCGTGGGTACAGATGCATTATGATAGAATCTTCTTCTAGTAGTGAGAGAGAACTAGGATTCCCTTTATCAGTTCATGAAGATTTTCCTCCATTTTGATATGAGGGTGGGTTATAAATATCTTGAATATTATGGTGGATATGGATTCCCATGACTACATATGTGAACGAATGAAGAACTACTTGAGTGGGAGACAATAAAATCTCATTGTATGGATGGTTGAAGCATTGAAAAAACACATTTAAATACCTATATATATATTTTAAGATTAATTTATGGGAAAAATTTCATGAAATGTTATTTCCCATGAGAAATCAGGTAGTGACATGTGTTTTGAGGGACGAGGTTATTATAATAAAAACAACACTAAAGTTCACTATGTTATTTCTGGCTTTAATGTCACAATAATTTAAACCTGGAATATGTAGGTATCATCAATTTGAAATGAATGAGTTGATATTGTAAATTTTTTCAACTGAATCTATAATTTCATAAATATATTATAATAATATAAATAATTAAATCATAAAAAAAATTCTCCTATGGGAAAAAAGTATTATAGAACATAGATTATGGATATTTTTTTATCCTAGATAATGACAAACATTAATTTTTTGAAAAATTTGAAAGGATGTATTTGTGGATGGGAATTATGTGATGATAATTGTTCTTTTAAGTAAAAAAAGATGAAAATTGTGAGATATTAAAAATGATTTAATGAATACAGAAGTTCTCAATGTGGACATATTTATGCAGATTCCCTTCAGTATCATCTAACATTGTGACTTCATTCATGATGTCTTTTTAATTGATAATTTTAGTAATATTAAATGTTATATCAATTGGAAAATGAAATTTACACAAGTATTCTTATATTGGAGGATGATAGAAACTTTTGGGATAAAGGGTATATCCATATACACCAAAATAGAATCAGGGAATTTTTTAATGTAATGGATATTTTTTATATTCATAATTAGAAGTCAGATTCGGTGGTAAATGTGATTATTACATGATAGGGATGTTATAGGGATATACAAACTATCAATTGAAGAAAATAAATCACAATTTTTTTCTTTATTCAATAATATTCTTTTCAGTCTAATGAATCAACTCAAAAAATGAGTTGAGAGATGATTTATCATATACTTGATGATTATTTACATATAAGAAGAACCTTGTTTTTAAAAATTATTTTTTTTGGCAGAATTAAAATTTTATAGAGTCTAGTTGAAAGTGAAATAAAAAGGAAAGTACAATATTTAATGGTTGATAATGGAATCAATTACTCCTCTATAATGGTGAAAATTTATTCAGTGAAGTTGGAAAAGGAGAATTTGGTTTTATTTCTAAGGATGCCATTAAAATTATAGTATTGTGGAACTGTGAAAATAAATGTCAAAACACATAAAATATAAAATTACTCATTAACTGTTGAATCACTCAAAACTATATGAATGATGTATGTTTAGTTTCAATTTGTACACAAAAATATGATTTCTTAGGTCCTGAAGAAAATATTATTTCCTATGTGTTTTGGGAATTATTTTAGTATTGTTGAGAATGAATAAATTATGATGAGGAAAAATATAGGGTTTCTTTAGTTATGATTAGAGAACTATCCCACAAACTGATTCTCGGTAGGGTTTTGAATTGTTTGAGTTAATTATATGGTTATCTGAGTTCTTATTTCAAACCATTTATTCAATCCAACTATCTCTCACATTCTGACTCTCTCTTCCAAACTAATGATTCCTTTTTCAATGATTATTTTTGCATCAGTTTATGATTATGTTTTTTATTAGAAACATGTATTTTAGTTTTATTAGTTTCTCTTAGAGCTAATATTTTTAAATCACAAATGGAAAATAAGTGATTTCAAATGAATGTTAATATAGAAGGGGTGTTGAATAATATAGTGGTGGTGGTGATACCCATCCCTCTAACAAACACTATCATATGTGTGAATCCAGTAATTTTTTTGATTATATAGTCTTATATCCCTCGAATATTTTAGTGTAATGGTTTTCATTTATTGTGATGGGATCTAGTGATACTAAATATAAATAATATACCTATAGTGTTGAATTGGGTTTCTATTCATACTACCCCACTTTATTAATATAATTTATTAATTATCATATCTTTTAGTAATGATTTCATGAGGTTATTATAGATTTCATAGGTTATAGTGATTGTAAATCCTCTTATTCATGATATATTGTGTGTAATTTATAATTTTTAATATTAAAATTAAACATATATATAGTTCTGTGTGAAATATGGAAAACCTTTCAGAAAAAATATTTTTTATGTGATTTTGACTAACTTTGGTCGTAATTGTGAGATAAAGTTGAACTATATTGAGTGCAACTAATATTGAAAAATTCTATTTTATGTGGAAATATAAATGGTTAATTTAGTCTATATTTTGGTTCATGAGAAATATTTTTGCTCAGATGATACTTCTATAATCAAGGATTTTACTCTCATATGTCTTGATATTATTCTTGTCCTATTTTGAATTAAAACCTCTATGAGAAAATTGTTGCATATATATCCAAGTCATTTTAACTAGATATATGATTAATACATATCACGAGGCATAATTAGACTTTGGATATACCAAAATTTTTATTAATTTAATCCTTTTATTATTTTTACATTGGTTATTTTTTGTGGTTTTGGTTAGTGTTTTTAATATATTAGAGGGTTTATATTAAGTTGGTCCATCCAAAAATTGAAGTTGTATTAATTCCAACTCAAACTACAAATGTGAACATTATTTTAATAATGATAAAATAATGGTTTTGAGTAGGTATGTGTTATGAAATAGATGGAATAATGGATTCAAAAACATTACAATGGTTATAAATATTTGTTAGTTTGGAAAAAAGAATTAAAATAATGAAAATACAGTAATATCGATGATAAATTAATTATTATAGGTCTATCAATAAATAGTATATGAAACATATGCTAACAATGATATTTAACATGATTGAGTAATGTTGTTATGTAAGGTTATTTAGGGGAATGATAGAGAAAAAATATCAAATCTCTAATTCAGAAGTGGATAATTAAATAGCGGAATATTTTCAACCAAATTATATTAGGATTAAAAATCCAATAATGGATAAATATTATAATATTAAATTAGAAGAAATGACATGACCCGTCCTCGCGGCCCGTGCCGTGACTACCCCAAGCCCGCCTTCCATAGGCCAGGGGTTGGCGACTAGCACCAAGGCATAAATCCCAGTAAAAAGGGAAGGCATTGCCTTTGTAAAGTAAACAAACACCACAGAGCAAGCAAGTAGAAGTAAACACTATGTAAAAACAGCATACAACAATAAGTGCAGAAAAGTAAGTGGTCAAGAATACAAACCCGAACTGAAAGTAAAGTAAAACTCGAAAGGGAAAACAAAAACTGAATGTAAAGCCGCAACGTCGAGCCGCTCACTAGAAGTCCCACATGAAAGGTGAGTATATATAGACTCCATAGATCCTTGGGTCCAGCTATCTGCTCTGAGTACGTCTCACCTAGTGGTCCACCTCTAGGTACCGTCCTGCCCCGCAAGCCTCAACCACGATTAGCGCTGTCCGTAATATGCAACCAACTCAACATAGTGCAAGCATAGCCCGTGTAGGGGTGAGTATAAGCTACTCAGTAGGGACCCTGAGACCCCCGAAGGTCTCCCAGAATCCATAAAGGATAATCCACAAAGGAAAGATAAAATCACAAAGTAACATCCGACACTGCTTAGGTATATGCCCATACATATACCTAAGTCATCAATTCTAAGTTCGGCTCCAACATCTGATCCCAAGTACAACCCAGTCCACACAAGAAATCACAACCCAATCCACATAGGAAAGCAAAACGTAATCCACACAGGATAGCACAACACAATACACAAAGAAAAGAAAAACATGATTCAACTCAAACAGGTATACTTCTTCGTATGACAATAGAGATGATCAAATATAGCCACTGATTCATCTAATTCTTCGTAACCACAAAGGATCGATAGGTAATAACCCACGCAATGACCAACAAAGGATCTAACCCACACAGGATCGATAGGTAACTAACCCCCGCGAAGACACATACAGGATCAGACCCACACAGGATCTGTAGGCTCTAGCCCACACAGGACCACTGAGCGCTGACCCACACAGAATCGGACCCACACAGGATCGGTAGCACTGATCCATGTAGGATCGCTGAGTTTTGTAGTAATCGTCGTCGAATCCACTGAAGATCTCTGCACAGTCGTCGTCGTCGTCGCAGTCGCAGCCAGCTCTCGGGTTCATGCACACAGCAAGCTCGTTTGGGAGGGTCCACTCCACGATCCGACAGGCTGATACATCAACTGACACATAGTCCATATTTGATGTATCCAAAAGTTCTATATCGTCAACAGGAACTCAACGTCGCCGACGGCGCGTCAATCAGACGCCTAGTCTGAGAGTTATTGTCATTTTCGTCCCAAGGGTCCGGTTGGTTTTTATGTCAAAACCAACCCGACCATACTCCACTTGCATCCAAACCTTAAGCAGAGTAAGCCAAAAGATCCGTCTCACTTAGAGGAAACAATCAAAGTCAACGGCACGTCAATCGGACGTTCGGAGCGTAAGTAATGAGTGTTTCCGCTCTGAGGCCCCGGTTGGTTTCATGTACGAACCAACCTGGCTGATCCCAAAGTACTCTGAAACCTTGAGTGCAATATACCGAAATGACGGTCTCGATTCATGGATCGCATCGGCACTGAAGGTGCGTCAATCGGAGGTCCGTAGCTCAAGATATGGGAAAAAGACCGAAAAAGCCCGAAAACTGGGGGTCTGGGCCCGGACCGACCCAGCCCAACCCCCCCTGGGTTGGCCTGAACCGGGCGACCCAACCCGGGTCTGGGTCTGACCCGGCTAGGCATGACTCCGACCGTCCGGAGCGGTGCGGCGTGGCCCGGCCTGGGCGTGACCTAGCTGGCGCTGGCCGGTTGGCCAGCGGGTCAGCTAGGCCGGTTACGGCCAAGCAAAGCGGGGGGTGCGTTGCCCCCACGTGAAGGTGTCGTGGCCCCGCGTGGGGCTGCCCTTGCCAGTGGACATGGCAGCCAGCTGCGTCTCGTCCCCCTCCGGTCCAGCGCGGTCGAGGGACCGCGCCTTGCCACCGCCGGCGCCGCCGTGTCGGCGTGGCGCGCCAGCGGGCTAATCTGCGGACCACCGGACGAGTTCCAGTGGTCAGAAAAACGTGTCGTCTTCGCCAAAGGCCCTCTCGGGGCCCGTCCTTCACTGCGAGGACCACACATCACCCGTGCGGCTTACTTTGTCGTCGTCCGTTGTTCCGCACAACAAGAACGAAAAGGGAGGTGGGTTCAGACTTGTTCGTTGATCCGCACCCATCGCGTTAGCAGTTTTAAAAGTATCACAACAAATATTTAAACATACACCACGGGTATAAATCACAAAGATTTAGATGAATCAACCCCTTCCTCATTGTTGTCATCGAACGTGAGGTCGTCGCGGAATTGACCGTCGCGGAAGAAGAGGATCGTCGCGTCATGGGAGGGGTGTCGTTGTCGTCACGGTACACGGCGTTGCGTAAACAAACTCCGCGGATTAAAATCACGCAGATTTTAATTCCACCAATAGAATGCATGTCGAGGATATAACTCACAAAGAATTAAAAGAACCACAATCCCTACCTCAATCGGTTCTTGATCGAAGGTTGTCATGGGGAAGGAACGTCACGAAAGGAGAATCGTTGGTGTTGCGGTACACGGCGTCGCGTCGTCGATCTCTGAGGGTTCGGCGTTCATCGTTTCCCTTCGTCAAAGGTCGTCGTTCTTCGCGTTGTTCATGTTCTTCGCATTCTTCGCGTTCTTCACGAAGGACGATGAAGATATTCAAACTTGAGAGCTTCTCCCAATCCTCTTAACAAGCAATCCTCAAGTAAAACATGTGTCGGTCTTATTTTATTCACATTCCAACAATTAGAAATTCAATATTTTGAAATGAACCATTAATTCGATGAATTAATGGTAACGACATAACTGCCCAATTAATAGGGGTGCTTATAATTTAAGAATACGCATCGGTTGACTTTCATTTAAAAGAGGTTTTCGTGGGTGCGTTACTTAGATTGAAAGAAACGGTGGGGCTCGTGCAGGCCCCACCTCACAAATATCCTATCAAGTGGGTAGGATATCATGGGTCCCACTTTATCCGCTTTACCTGGCTTAAGTGGCTTTAAGGGGATTTATGTGAAATAAAATAAAGTTGTCGCACAAGATTATTTTATTTCTAAACTTAACCACAAAAATTAAAAACCACACCTGAGAAAACGCAACTCCTGAAAAGGCGTTTCTAAGCAAATATCGGCGCTGCGATTCCATCGGTGCCCTCAGAATTCGATTCCGAGAACCGGTTCAGAAGTTAGAAAACCCCGCTCATTCATTCACTGAATGTACCTGATCTAATCTTTGGAAAATGATTTTGGGCACACCGGGCCTCGGAATCAGGTGTCGTCAGAAACTGCGTTCTTGTAAAATTTCCAATAAAATAAAGAAAAAAATTTTAACGAATTTTACGGGTCTTTACATCACTCCCACCTCAGGGATTTACGTCCCCGTAAAGATATATCATAAACTAGGGAAACAAATGTGGGTACTGAGCATGCATCTAAGCCTCCCGCTCCCAAGTGCTCTCCTGGAGGTCCCGTGCTGCTATCTGATGCGCACTAGAGAAATCGATCATCCACATAGGACCCACTCTTGTCGATCCTCAATCTCCACCGGGAACTCCGCAAAAGTCTCCCAATCATCAACATCCAGCCCCCCATGGTCAATGATATGCGTCGGGTCGTGCACGTATCTCCTCAGCTAAGATACGTGGAAGACGTCGTGCACCCGGTGCAACTGAGGTGGTAGAGCCAAGCGATAAGCCCCTTTGCCAATCCTGCTAAGGATCTGGAAGGGTCTGATGAAGCGCGGATATAAATTGCCACCTCGGCCAAATACCCATAATCCACATCGAGGTGAGAGCCGCAAGAAGATGTTGTCACCATCCTCTAACTCTAGTGGCATCCGCCTCCTGTCAGCATAAGACTTCTGCCAGCTCTGAGCAGTCCTCAACCGCTCCTAGATGATCTGGACCTTCTCTGTCGTAGCCTGGACCATCTCCGGTCCCACGAGTGCTGACTCCCCATGGTCTGTCCAGCACAAAGGTGATCTCAAAAGTCGTCCGTACAACGCCTCGTAAGGTGCCATCCCGATGGTCGAGTTGTAGATTTTGTTGTACGCGAACTCCACCAAGGGTAGGTAGTCCTCCCAGCTGCGACCAAAGTCAAGGACACATGCGCGGAGCATGTCCTCGAGAGTCTGTATGGTCCTCTCCATCTGACCTTTTGTGTGAGGGTGAAAGGCGGTGCTCAGACATAGTTGTATCCCGAACACCTCCTGCAACCCCTTCCAAAGCCGGAATGTAAAACGATAATTTCGATCGGAGATGATAGATGATGGCTCACCGTGAAGCCATACAATCTCCTGAACATAGAGATTCCCCAAGCACTCCACTGAGCCTTGGTCTCTGATGGGTATTAAGTGAGCCGACTTGGTGAATCGGTCGATAATCACCCAGATGGAGTCGTGACCTCTGGAAGTGCGTGGAAGTCCAGTCACAAAGTCCATAGATATGTCGTCCCACTTCCACTCTGTGACCTCCAAGGGTTGTACCAAGCCTGCTGGTACCTGATGCTCTGCCTTCACCTGCTGGAAGGTGAGGCATCAAGAAACGAACTCCGCCACAACCTTCTTCATGCCCGGCCACCAGGGTTGTTGTCTGAGATCCTGGTACATCTTCTCCACTCCAGGATGTACCACCAAGGGAGAAGTGTGGAACTCTCTCAGCACTTACTCCTTTAAAGAAATGGTACGATGATACATCCTATGAAAAGGACGTTGTGATCTTCTCCAAAGGAGAAACCATCAGGTGCCTGTCCTGAGGATATCTGCGCACGCCGCATCTCACAGTCGGCATCCCCATGCTGTGCCTCTCTAACCCGCTGCAGCAGTGGAGGAGTGACTGTGAGTGACTGAAGGAAGGCTGCTCCATCTCTATCCACGAAGGATATCTGCATAGCGGCTAGCTGCTCTGTCGCCTCCTCAAGTAGCTGAATTCCCGTCCTCCTACTGAGAGCATCGGCTACTACGTTTCCCTTACCAGGAGTATAGACTATCTCAAAGTCATAGTATTGGAGGAACTTGAGCCATCGTCGCTGTCTCATGTTCAGGTCCTTCTGAGAGAAGATGTACCTGAGACTTTGATGGTCAAAAAAGACTATAAAGCGCTCACCCATCAGATAGTCTTTTCATGTCTTTAGAGCGAAGACCACTACTGCAAACTCCAGGTCATGGGTGGCATAGTTCTGCTCATGCGTCGCAACTGACGTGATCCATAGTCGATCACTGCCCGCCCCTGCATCAGGACATATCTGAGTCTGGTCCCTGATGCATCACAGTAGACTACGTACCCTACTCCCTCCTCTGGAAACCTCAAGATAGGTGCGCTGGTCATTCTCTGTCTCAGCTTCTGGAAGCTCTGCTGACATCTGTCTTACCACATAAAGGGTTTCCCCATCATTGTCAAAGCTGAGAGTGGTGCCACAACTCTGGAGAAGTCTGGCACAAATCTTCGATAGTATCCAGCTAGTCTAAAGAAACTCCGCACCTCCGTCACGCTCTTTGGTGGCTCCCAAACTAGCACTGCCTCAATCTTCCCAGGATCCACCACAACTCTTGCCTCAGAGATGACGTCTCCCAAGAAGTGGACCTCTCGTAACCAGAACTGACACTTCGAGAGCTTTCCATAAAGCTGCTTCTCTCAGAGTGTGTCCAGTACAACTCGTTAGTGGTAGGCGTGCTCCACCTCAGTGGTCGAGTATATCAAAATGTCATCGATGAAGACCACGACAAATCGATCGAGTTAAGGCTCAAAGATCCTTTTCATGAGGCCCATGAACACTTCCGGAGCATTGGTTACACCTATAGGCATAAACAAGAACTCATAGTGGCTATACCGACATCTAAAGGTCGTCTTCTGCACGTCCTCATCCCAAACTCTAAGCTGATGATAGCCTGACCTGAGGTCTATCTTCGAGAACCACCGTGCTCCCTTGAGCTGATCGAAGAGGTCATCAATCCTCGGTAGTGGATACTTGTTACTCAATTTTACCTGGTTCAGGCAACGATAGTAGACACACAGTTGCAAGCTCTCGTCCGCCTTCTTGGTGAACAATATCGGGGAAGCCCAGGGTGAAACACTGAGTCAGATTAATCCCTTTCTCTACAAGTCCACCAACTGTACCCGTAGCTCTCGAAGCTCAGCGGGGGACATCCGATAAGCTGGAGTCGATATCGGGGTTGTCCTGTGGTACAGATCAATATAAAATTATAACTCTCTGTGAGGAGGTAGTCCTGGAACGTTGTCGGGAAGGACGTCCGCAGACTGATCCACCACTGTAGGAAAACTAGGACTCCGCACGTCAACTACTCCTAGGATGAGGCTTGCTAACTGATGTGTGATAGGTTGTCCTCTCCTCTGCAAGAGTCCATCCTATGCTGCGAAGGCTCCCTTCTCACCGGTGAAGGTGAACCTGCTCCCGTCAGTGCGTACACATCGCACCTTGCGCCTAATACTGTCAATCTGAGCATGGACTGTAGATAACCAATCCATGCCCAAGATGACATTGTAAGGCCTCGACGCTTCTACAAGAAGATCCCAACTGAAGATCTCGCCTCCTAGAGTAAGCTCACACTGCCATCACCAGTGTGTAATAATCGAGTCTTCTCCCAGAGGAGTCTCTAGCTGTAAGGATCGAGCCAACGGCTCCGTCGGAATCTCCGAGCTCCGAACAAGGGCAGCGGCTATGAAAGAATGACTCGCTCCCGTGTCTATAAGAATTGCAGCAATGGTGGAATAGACACAGATAGTACCTTGAATCATCTTGGGTACACCGTGGTCATAGGCCTCTGCTGCCTAGAGCTGTGCCTGTCACTGCCCGCCAGCTCCCTGTGGTCGGGGTGGACCTCCTGGTGGTGTTGGTGGTAGAGCCTCAAAGCGTCGCCCACAACCTGCTGCTCGGCCAGCTCCTCTGCCTAGTCCGCCTGCTCCCTACGGACCGCCATGGTCGACCCTCTTTCTCTACCTGGGTGGCCCCTCAACCGTCTGCTGCTCCTCGGCATGACATGTAGGGTAGTCACGAGACATGTGGCTCTACCCGCCGCATGCGTAGCACTGCAAGCCTCTTAAAAGGCTGGCTCCGCGTTGTGTGCCCCACACTGCTGAGCCAGTGTCCTGAGGCCATCTGCCTGAAGGTGTGGTCTGATTGGACCCATGAGTCATCCGTCGACTTCCTGCTGTAGAAGACTCTGTTACATGCCGCCCTGCGGTAGGTCTCGCTGCTGAAGTAGACTCAGCAAGAAATCTCTCGATCAGAAGGGATCGATCCAGTACACCTGCCTAGGTCGGAATGGTGAGGGAGATCAGCGATGCCCTGATCTCATGCCTCAATCCCCGCTCAATGGTCCAGGCCCAGAAGAATGGTTCTCGTACCATGTCTGTCGAGTATCGCGAGAGATCGGTAAATCTCGCCTAGTACTGGGCGACCGTCAAGCTGCCCTACCGCAGCGGAAGAAGCTCCTGGATGTGCACCGCACGGAGGGCGGTTGGGACGAACTCCGAGCGGAAGAGGCTCTCAAAGTCCCTCCAGATGACAGATGCGTCATCGTGCACCTGGAGCATCAAGCTCCACCATCAGCATGTTGCCGCGTGTAGGAGGCTGGTTGCGAAGATCACCATGAGGTCTGCTGGTGTCCTCAGTAACCTGAAAACCCGAACGACTGCCTCCAGCCAGTCCTCAGCTGCCTGGGGGTCCGTCTCCCCGCGGAACATGGGCAGTCGCTAGCGTTGGAACTCATGCAGTGCACTATGGTGATGTGCATCGTCAGCGTCTGGGGCTAGAAGCATCTGTTTCTCGGCGGGTAGAGGTACCGTCGGTGCCTCTACTGTCAAAGGGACCTGTACCGAGGCCTCATCGCTCGTCGGGCTGTCGTCACACGAAACTCTCGGAACCCTAGCTAGCAGCCATCATGGGGCCATCCTGAAAATAAACAGGTGCGCCCCGGTCAGAACAGTATACCTGGTGAGCTGACATAAAGTAATCACAAAGAAAACTTGAAACACACATGCAATCAATGTTTTCATGCATTAAGTCTGAAATCAGAAGTCAGGGTCCTGGTGTACGGATATGTTGGTTGTTGCACCAACACTGGGCTCCCTAGACAGATAACCACAATCAATACTTTTAACATTATTGCTTCACATAGAAAAGATCAGAGTCCTGAGTTCTGCGGTAGAACCGAACTCCTCTGATACCAATTTGTCACGACCCATCCTCGGGGCCCGTGCCGTGACTACCCCAAGCCTGCCTTCCGTAGACCAGGGGCTAGAAACTAGCACCAAGGCGTAAATATCGGTAAAAAGGGAAGGCATGTCCTTTGTAAAGTAAACAAACACCACAGAGCAAGCAAGAAGAAGTAAACACTAAGTACAACAATGAGTGCGGAAAAGTAAGTGGAGCAGATTACAAACCCAAACTGAAAGTAAAGTACAACTCGAAATAGAAAACAAGAACTGAATGTAAATCCGTAACGTCAAGCTGCCCACTAGAAGTCCCACCTGAAGGGTGAGTACAGTTAACCTCCACAGATCCTCTGGTCCAGCCGTCCGCTCCGAGTACATCTCGCCCAATGGTCCACCTCTAGGTACTGTCCTCCTCCGCAATCCTCAACTACGATCAGCACTGTCTGTCGTCTGCAACCAACACAACGTAGTGCGGGCATAGCCCGTGCAGGGGAGAGTATAAGCTACTCAATAGGGACCCCGAGACCCCCGAAGGTCTCCTAGAATCCATAAAGGATAATCCACAAAGGAAATATAAAATCACGAAGTAACATATGACACTGCTTAAGTATATGCCCATACATATACCTAAGTAATCAATTCCATGTTAGGCTCCAACATTCGAGACCAAGTACAACCCAGTCCACACAGGAAATCACAACCCAATTCACACAGGAAAGCAAAATGTAATCCACACAGGATATCACAACACAATCCACAAAGGAAAGCAAAATAGGATTCAGCTCACATAGGTATACTTCTTCGTATGATGATAGATATGTTCAGATACAACCACTGATTCATCTATGTCATAGGACCCACAAAGGATCGATAGGTACTAACACCTGCAATGACCCACAAAGGGTCTGACCCACATAGGATCGATAGGTAACTGACCCCCGCAAAGACCCACACAAGATCAGACCCACACAGGATCTGTAGGCACTGGCCCACATAGGACTGCTGAGCGCTGACCCACACAGGATCAGACCCACACAAGATCGGTAGCACTGATCCATGTAGGATCACTGAGTGTTGTAGTCGTCGTCGTCGAATCCACTGAGGATCTCTGCATAGTCGTCGTCATCGTCGCAGTCGCCGCCAGCTCTAGGGTTCCCACACACAGCATGCTCGTTTACGAGGGTCCGCTCCATGATCCGAGAGGCTGATAAATCAACTGACACATAGTCCAGAGTTGATGTATCCAAAATTTCCTTATCGTTAACAGGAACTCAACGTCGCAGATGGTGCGTCAATCGGACGCCCGGTCTGAGAGTTATTGGCCTTTTCGCCCCAGGGGCCCAGTTGGTTTTTAAGTAAAAACCAACCCGACCGTACTCCACCTGTGTCCAAACCTCGTGTGGAGTAAGCCAAAAGATCCTTCTAACTTAGAAGAAACCATCAAAGTCATTGGCACGTCAATCGGACGTCCGGAGCTAATGTTATGAGCATTTCCGCTCCGAGGGCCCGATTCGTTTCATGTACGAACCAACCTAGTCAATCCCAAAGTACTCCGAAACCATGAGTGAGATATACCGAAATGTCTGTCTCGATCCAAGGATCACATCGACGCTGACAGTACATCAATCTGAGGTCTGTAGCCCAATATATGGGAAAAATACCGAAGAGGTCTGAAAACAGGGGGTCCAACCCCCCCTGGGTCGGCCCGAACTAGGTCGACCGGACCCGGCCGGGCGCGACCAGGCCTGGGCGCGACCCGGCTGGCGCTGGCCGGTTGGCTAGTGGGTCGGCTCGGCCGGTTAGGACCGAGCGGAGCGGGGGGGGGTGTTTCCCCCGTGTGAAGGTGCCGCGGCCCCACGTGGGGCTGCCCTTGCCAGCGGACGCGGCAGCCGACCGCATCTCGTGCCCCTCTGGTCCCGCGCGGTGGCGGGACAGTGCCTTGCCGGCGCGGCTTCAGCCGCGTCGGCTCCTCCTGGCGGCGCGCAGGGCGCCGCCGCTGCCTACCGCCGGCGCCGCCATGCCAGCGTGGCGCACAGGCAGGCTGCTTCGTGGACCACCGGACGAGTTCTGGTGGTCGGAAAAACGCGCTGTCTTCGCCAAAGGCCCTCCCGGGGACCGTCCTTCACTACGAGGACCACACATCGCCCGTACTACTTACATTCTCATCGTCAGCTGTTCCTCACACCATGAACGAAAAAGGCGGTGGATTCAGACTTGTCCGTTGGTCCGCACCCACCGCTTTAGCAGTTTTAAAAAATCTCACAACAAATATTTAAACATACACCACAGGTATAAATCAAAAAGATTTAGATGAATCAACCCCTACCTCAATGTTGTCGTCGAACGTGAGTTCGTCGCTGAATTCACCATCACGGAAGAAGAGAATCGTCGCGTCGCAGGAGGGGCGTCACTGTCGTCAAGGTACACAGCTTTGGGTAAACAAACTCAGAGGATTAAAATCACAGAGATTTTAATTGCCCCAAAAGAATCCATGCCGAGGATATAACTCACAATGAATTAAAAGAACCGCAATCCCTACCTCAATTGGTTCTCGATCGAAGGTTGTCGCGGGGAAGGAACGTCGCGGAAGAACATCATGGAAGTAGAATCGTTGGCATCGCGGTACACGGTGTCACTTCGTCGATCTCCAAGGGTTCGGTGTTCTTCACCGCCCTTCGTCGAAGGCCGGAATTCTTCGCATTCTTCGCGTTCTTCGCGTTCTTCGCGAAGGAGGATGAAGATCTTCAAACTTGAGAGCTTCTCCAAATCCTCTTAACAAGCAATCCTCAAGTAAAACATGTTTTGGACTTATTTTGTTCTCATGCCAACAATTAAAAATTCAAAGTAAAGAAATGAACCATTAATTCGATGAATTAATGGTAACGACTTAACAGCCCAATTAATAGGGGTGTTTAAAATTTAAGAAAACGCATCGGTTGACTTTCATTTAAAAGAGGTTTTCATGGATTCATTACTTAGAGGGAATGAAACGGTGGGGCTCGTGCGGGACCCACCTCACAAATATCCTACCAAGTGGGTAGGATATCATGGGTCCCACCTTATCCACTTAACCTGGCTTAAGTGGCTTTAAGTGGCTTTAATTGAAATAAAATAAAGTTGTCGCACCACTTTATTTTATTTCTTAACTTAACCCCAAAAATTAAAAACCACACCCGAGCAAACACAACTTCGAAAAAGACATTTCTAAGAAAATACCGGCACTGTGATTCCATCGGTGCCCTCGGAATTCGATTTCGTGCACCAGTTCAAAAGTTAGAAAACCCCGCTTGTTCGTTCACTGAACGTACATGAGCTAAACTTCAGAAAATGATTCCGGGCACACCGGGCCTCGGAATCAGGTGCCGTCAAAAACTGCATTCTTCTAAAATTCCCATGAAAATTATGAAAAATATTTCCTTGAATTTTACGTCTCTTTACAAGAAAAATTGGTGGCTGTTGAAAGAGAACTATTCAATAAGACGATGAATAGAACAAAAGATACTGATGATTAAAATATTAGTGGGGATAAAACTACTTCGGCACAAACCCAAAAGGTGTGGAATGAGGAGCATATCAGTCAACATTAATAAAAAGAATCTTCCTCATTTTAAGATGTGGTCAATGAAAAATCATGGGTCAAAGCAATGAATAGTTAATTAGACCTAGTTGAGATGTAAAAATATTTGGTACTTAAAAAAAATCCTCATGATGAAAACATTTTTTGGATACATGGTTATTCATGATCAAATATGATGAATATGGGAATGTAATGAAAAATGAGTTCATATTTTTGTATCTATTCTTTGCACTAATCATGAGTAATAATTTGGATGATTCCTTTTTATAGATTGAACAATAAGAGTCTATAGAACATTTCAAACTATTTTAATAAATAATAAATGATTCAATATCATCTAATGGATATCAATATAGTGTTTTTAAATTGGGTGAGATGAGGGAAGTTTAAATTGAACAATTGATTTTATTATTTGTAGTGTTTGGAATGAAGTTTTTCAGTATAAAAATTTTTAGAAGAAAGTAGAATGTTTTCTTTCAGATTTTTCAATGCAGTATAATGTAAATTTTCTCTAATTAGATGATCTCCAATAATTTTTTTACCACATCATTGGTCATGGAATAGCCTGTTTACCATAGGATATGAGTTTTTTTGAAAATCAAAACCATTAGAATTTTAGAGGAATAATTAATAATTAATTAATTAAGTAATTATTTATTTTCACTCTTTAATTCGAACATATATTTTTAGTGGTTATTTGGATAGATATTATTTCTCAAATGTTGAGTTTAGAAATGTAAATTTTTCTTTGGTCGGGGACAAACTCGTATTGAGTGTTGGGGTCACGTCGTACCACCATTTTTTCATTCTTTTTATTTTCCATTTGATATTTTCCAAATGGAATTTCTGTATATTCCCATTGGGGGATCCTCCTTCCTCATATGACTAAGAGAGAACAAATTCATGGCAAATAGAGAAATAGGGTGAGGGAAACATAGGTAACTCCACGAATCATGGCATGCATTGGATCGTTGTATGGAATCTGTCGAGCAAGTAAATTGACAGAGCTTTAATGTATTACATCTAATAGTTGTCTACTTTTATGTTTTTTCCAAAAAAATATAAGATCACAATTTTTCATGTTTTTATCCAAAATTTTTTATTCTTAGGGCCCCTTTTTGGTCCAGTATGTTAGTTTTTTTTTGGGAATAGAGTTTTCATGAGATTTTAGGGGTTTCTCATTTTGAAATACTAATCACACATCATGTTGTCTGAGAACACATGCCATGTGTTCTTACTATTTATGATATATGACAGTTCTATAAGTAAAAGTTGATCATAGGGTTTACATGTTGCATACTCGGACATAGCTATGTAATCAAGTACCTAGAAAGAAAACCCATGTAGGGGTAAATGGCCATCTATTATACATGTCTAGAAACTGTGTTGGTTTTATGCCATGTAATGGTACACATGCATGTGACGTACATGGGCAGCACATGTGAAGTACATGGCATGGAACCTTGTGTGGGGTACATGTCGTGTACATGATGAACACTCCTTGTACATGGTCTTTGACACGCCATTTCTGTAACACCCCACGATTTAATAGTATGATATCTCTTCAATGTAATTCAATAATTTGTGCTATATGAAATATCGAGTTCGAGCACACCACGACTTACCAAACTAGCTGTTCAAAAAGAGGATAAGAAAAATATTAAATGAATTTTAAATTTTATATAATCCATTAAATTTTTTATTCTATATCATATGTTTCTTAGACATTATATAATAACAAATACATTTTTTTCAGATAAATGAATTATTTTAGAAATATGAAATTTTACCACCTTTTAATGGTGAAACATTTTGAAAACCAATATTTGACACATTAATATATTAAATTTAATACAATTAATTTTTTTATTTAGAAGACGGACATAAAAATTTAGTTTGGAAAATTTTTGGTACTTTTCTAAAAACAATCTTATTTTAATGAATAGTAAAAATACGAAATTTTAATTGAAATAAACTTTTTTAATCGAAATAATTTATAGTGTTAAATTATGAATTTGAAAGATTTGGAGGTATAATTAGATTATATTTTTATATTTTAATACAAATTAGGTCACTATACATAATTTCTAAATAAAAATTAACATAAACACATGTCAATCTTTTGATTGTTTTTACTTTTTAAAAACTTGCATTTTGGTTTTGAAAACTAGAATTAATTTTAAATTAATTTATTAAAATCTAATTTTTTTAATTTGGTAATATATAATTAATTTTTAATTCATAATTTAAAAACTATCTTAGGGTGAATTTTATTATGTTTCTGAAAATATTTAATTTTTTATGAATAGTGAAAAACCCTACGCTATTGTTTAAAATCGACTTTTTATTAAAATTATTATGTATATTGTTTAAATTAATTTTAAGTCAAAATAGATATATAATACCTATACAAATTCAATATAATTCATTAGAGTGAGTTTTTAATGAAATTAGATGCGTAAAAGTTTATTAAACATTTTAACATCTTTTACCGACCTTCAAGGTACAATTGAAAATTTGCATGAAATGTAAATTTACAGATTCTGTGAATTGAATTTTAAATATACGAGACACATAGTTTAAATCCGTATGTAAAATTTTGTTTAATAAGATGAAAATAATTTTTTTGTGAATAGTAACTTTTGACATTTATTTACCTTGGTTAAAAGTAAATAGGGCAATTAAAGGTAAATATTATATTATAATTACCCTAAAACTTGTCATAATTGTATTGGATAAGTGTATTTTGACCAAAACCAACCTTAAGAATAAAATATGATCCTTTAGGACCACTTTTATAATATTAGGACATTTATTATTATTTTATTTAATGAAGAGTTAAGAGTGCTAAATTCATTGTTTAAAAACTAAAACATTTTTAATATAGGTTTATACATATTATAATTGTAACGATAAATATTTATTATAAATATAAAACAAATTCCTACATAATGGTATTTAATTTATAATTTTTAGTGGTTAAATAATTAAATTTATTTAAGATAAAATGATAATGCAGTAATTACTTTGTCAATGAATGATTAAAATAATTGATATTATAAATATAAAAATAAATGTAAATTGAGGATTTATTTTGCATCAAATAATTCTATAGGTTAATATTAAATTTTATGGTTGATTAAATAATTATTTTTTGAATTGATAAAGATTTTATTACTTTAACGAAATCAAAATACCAAATAGTGTCAAAATTGAAGTAAATGAGTTTTTTTAAAAAATATAATATTATTAATTGATATAATATTTCTAAAGATCTATGTATCAAAAATAAAAGAAATAGATAATGTTATATATATCAATAATGAACCACTTGGGGTTCTATTAACTTTTTATAGTAATTTTGTTAAGCATTTATTATAATATTACAATAGGACTTTGTAAAAGATAAACTATTTAACTAAGAGTTAAATCAAAAAGGCAGGGTTAATATTGGGACCTAAACATGTGAAAACCCTATTGGTTGAGATAGATTTGATCTCCCCACCTTATCCTATAATTAAATTTATTTTTATCCATTAAAACTGAAAATAATTTTATTATTAAATAATATTTTAATATTTTCATAATGTGCCCCTCAACTCTCTTATAAAAGGGTACTTCCACTTCTCTCAATTTCACATGTCCATTGCCATTTGGCTTTGCCAAACCCTACTCAAATATCTTTCCAACTTCACTAAATTCAACCTATAAGTATTCCCTTGAGTGGAAAACCAACCTAAGGATCCCTTTTGTTCATATCAAAAAGAATCACACAAAGAAGAGGTAATTATTTTATCACCTCTTTATAAGTTCTTTTTTTCTTCCACTTTTCCTTTCACTGTTATTTCCATACCAAAATTAGAACTCTAGTACCTTCTACATACTATGAATTTATTAAAAATATTGTACAACCAAACCCATTATTCTATCCATCCTATTAATGATAATGTCACCATATGTGCGTACGTATGGCTTATTGTCTCCACGATGTGGTGTAAATTATTATTGAATGCTATGTTATTTGGATGGAGATAATGATGAGTAATATGAATATAAATAATGAAAATGTCATTCTAATTTATTTGTACAAGTAATATACCATCTAATTCCACACCATTTAATCATTAATGATAAGTTATCCTTGCTTGTGTGTACGTACGACTTACCATCTCCAGGATGCGATGAGATTCATTTCTAGGTTCACCATTCAAAAATTATTATTAAAATATATATTATTAAAAAGTATTTAATATATGATAGATTAATTCAACTGGATATATATATATATGTTTGTGTGTGTACTTGCGTATATTTTATTAACTTACATCTGTTCAATACGATATGAAAACCGAAACCACGTTTATGCGTATGTATGACATACCATCTCCATAAACAGTGTTTTAAATTTCATATATATATCTATTATACATATTTATATTATAAAATTATTTTATATATAAATCATATTTATATTTTGGAAGTATTTAAATCATGATTCAAATGAAACGATCATGAATAATAAGTTAAAACATGTATGATAAAGAAAGCGATTAATACCCAAAATGTTAATTTAACATTGAAATCTTTATTAAATGGGTAGTATAAAGTCATAAATGAATCATTTATGTTATAATAAATATTAATATGGTACTGGTATAATTTAATAACATACTATGGTCATTATACAGGAGTTTAAATATATCATCTACCAAAGGAAAGTGAAAGTTATGGGTTAATTCCTCAATCTCATTATAATCTGAGATTGTTTATGTGTATGTATTTTATAGGACTTATTTATTATCCATGATCATTCTTCATAAAATACTTTTTCAAAATTATTATTTATGGTACCCTTTAACTAAAATATCATTTTAAATGTTTTAAATATTTATTCTTCTCTATATTTATCGTTAATGTACATGTTTTCAAGATTGTTTTAAGGATTTTTTATATGGACCTGATTGTTTTGAAATGTTAATTCCTTTGAAATGTTTCAAAGTTGTATGGGACACTTCTATTAAATAATATATTTTAAATTACTTCCTTTATAAATGTGTGACTTTTAAATGATTTCATGAAAAGGGATATTTCTCTCAAAATGTTTTACTGATCATATTCAACAATACCAACATCCTTTACTGGATATTATTCTTGATTAAGGGTGATTTATTATAATACAATATTCCATATTGTATTGAATGAGTATTTATATTATTGATAGTGGATGTTTTATTTTTATATCCTTCCTGGATTACAGATAATGTATTGAAATTTTGTATGCCAGTTTTAATACGAATGTTTATGTAATGTTTCAACATTTTCATATGACGAATACTATGGACTCAGTAAGTGATGGGTGGAGCCTGATATAACTCCTCGATGTATCGTTAGGTCTCATGAGGCAATTTAGTGTCTTGGAACAAAGACTTGAAAATAAAATTATTTGTAGTCATGGCATTAGGCCTTGACTATGTGTCAATTATTTCTGACGTTAGACATTCACTCATTATGGAATTAATTCTTACATGTGATTATTCAACTAGTAAAATAATCATGTGCATGTTTGTATGGTAATGTTTGATTTATTTTCTTCATATTATGTTCACGTTTATGTTTAAAAATTTGTTGTTTTTTATACATCTTTCCTTAAAATTTCATAGCTTCGACTAAATTATTTACCCTTACTAAGAAACTGGGCTCCCCCCATTCTTATGTTTTGTTTTCCCAGGATTCCACGAAGTGTATGTTTTTGATATGCAGGGTTATGCTATGGGAATAATATCATTATCAGCGGATTAATTATGTAGTTTATTATGTTGAATGTGTAATATAATGTTTGTGTATGTAATCTATTTTCCAAGACTACTAAACTAATCCTTCATTCGGGACTTGATTCTTTAGAATCATTCTAATGTATTAAAATAATGCACCAGATCCGGGTTTTTGGGGTCGGGGCGTTAAATTTTCCGGTAGAAGTGCAAACCTTGGTGGGGATTTGGGAGAACATTATGTGTAAATTTTTATAAATGTAGTGTACTTGTTATAAATATCATATACTACCCCATTAGTACATAATTTTTTCATAATTTCTATGAATTAAGATTAAAATATGAGAAATTATTTCATAGTTACTTGTCACTTAATCCTTGATAGTAAAACAATTTTTCTATTTTTTGGACTACTTAGTGTAATTTTTATATTTTACATAAATAAGACGATATTCCTCTATTAATTAAGCTCATTTTTCTTTTGATAGTGAGATTTTGAACTAAGATGATCCATGACTATATCTCTTGTCTAATGCTCTTTTATTTTTTTCCCTTGAGGATTCATCCCTTTTGATTGGGTCGAGGAGGCTATGAGGTTAGTTGCTTACGAGGAGCTCCTATGTGATTACCCTACTTAAGATTCATCCAAGATGATATCAGGTTGATGAATCAATCTTTTTCCTATAACTAGGGGTCCCTCAGAGGGATTCGTTTGAATATATTACATAGGGAATCCCTTACAGTAACCCTTTACCTATATACCATTGGGTGGATAACATGTAGGGTACCATGTCCAACATACATTGTTTGCGGTTTCTTTTGTAGGATGCCTTTTATTATGTACCATTATGAGCATCCAATTTATAATTAATCTATTTACATATAGTCAAGGATCTACTATAGGAATACTCATTTTACCTTATCCACTGAGGATCCAATACAAGATGTCCCTCTTGTTTTATTACTTAAGGGACCCAATGGGAACAATGATGTTTGGCTGGCAGTGAGCTAGTATTCAGGGATTTGGTAGAGATCATAGTGGGTTACACCTTATAACCCTTAATAATCGTGTTGTAATTTTAGGTGTTTGAAATAGGGGTGGGTTTGGACATTCAAACACAATCACTCTTTTTATACATTCACATGTTTATTTTTTTATTGCGGGTTACCAAATGTCCTTTCTATTTAATGTATGATCATCTCGATGCGACATGACTTCCATTCTCATTTTGAATCCTAAATGGATTTCATGGGATCTATTATCCAAGACATCTTATTTTGATATTTGTTTTTATATATAGTTGTATTACAGTGGATATGAATATTGATCATATATTTTTTATTATTATATTATTAGTATTTCCACAGGTCATTCATAGGATTTAGATTTATAACCAATGATCATGATATAAGCGCATGAAATTCCTTTTAATGATAATCTTGGATGATTATTCTATCCCAAGTGGTGTGGATGATTATGATCTCCACAGATTTTTATATATTGAGGATGATAATTCTATACTCTAATTATCTTTTTATGTGGATGATTATTTTCTCCGAGATATTCTAATACTCTTGAAAATTACACTCTCGAATGATAGGGATAATTACGCTCTCCCGAATCAATTACCAAAAAACGATGTCAAAAATATAGTTCCAAACCATTGAAAACCCATAGTTATATATTAGGAATTGTATTATAGGGATGATTATGCTATACCTAATTAGATACCTCAAATGGTTAGCATGACATATCACCGATGATCTCCCATTGGAGATCGCCTAAGGGTTAGATTCATAGGGATTTTCAATATCAAAATGTTGTGACCGCCCATAGAGATGGATATATGGCTCATAAGTTGTTTATTGTCAATGTGGAATAAGCTGTATGAAGTCCAAATATAAGCCATTTATTTGATTTCTATATATATGTGCCAAGAATCTATTATTATTGTGATTTGTGGAGAGTATATGTGAACCCATGGTTTGGAAAAGTATCCTCATATAGTGAAGTTTCTTGATTAGATACATGTTCAGAATTACTAGAATGATATATTTCATGATTGGGAATACAAACCATTATACCAAAAAAATAATCATCATCTACAATAGTATGATATCTATCTCACTTCCTTTTACATTGGATGTCTTGGAAGTTACGCTTACAGACCCCAAGATTGACTATTGTTAATTGATGTTATATCAGTCACTATTCTCATGTGTAATGAAATTTATGTATATGTATATATATATATACATTTTGGCCGATATATATGTAAGTTGGTAAATATAAATATTTATGATGGAACTTTTCTAAGTTGACTTGGATAACAGAAAAGGGGTTGAAGGTTGTTTTAGTTTTTTGTATAATTTATATATTATTTTGTGTCTCAGCTATTTTGGGAATAATATATAAGAAATAACTTATGACAACATATTTATTGGTTTATCATTGGGGGTCTTACTATGATTATTTCACACCCTTGTATATAAACCTCGGTTTACATGCAGACATTATGTATTCTTTTTAGTTTTAGCATAAAGCAAGGTGGTTAGGGAAAATCCCCGGTTTTCATAACCGAGTGGTTCCATTATTGAGAGTTTTATAATCCTGTTTATGTAGTTCAATAGTGTTTGGAGATTGGGTATGTGTTCTGGCATGGATTTAGTATCATAGACCTATACATTTGTTTCATTTAATTTTATTACCCTTATATGTATGGTCGACCTACTAGGTGATTAGTTTTGTAAGTCCTGACTATTATGACGTTTGTATCCTTTCATTTAATGTCAAATCATGTTCAGTTTCACATTATTTATTTCTTCCTAATTATTTTTATTTTCATCTTGTATGATATATAGTTTATTTCGCTATTTTTTCTCTTACATGAGTGCATAATGTCTCCATGTAGAGACTATAGTTCCTCTCTACACGTCAAAAGCATCTTCTATATAGGGAGGTGCATTTGAGGCCTTACCGAGAACTGGTTTAGAGCACCATTTTAGTGGAATCTAGGTCAGGATGTTACAATTTGGTATCATAGATGTTTCTTTCCCTATTATATTACGATTTTGGAAATGGTAGACTTGAGTATTATGAATGTTTCATAACCTATGATAGATATTGTATTGGTGTATTGAGAACACCTATTTTGGTATGTGGTGATGGATTTCAGGTTCATGGGTAATCTATTTTGATCTTTGATGTTACATTTATATTAGATTATTTCTTTGACCAATGCACATTTTTTGTGTATGTGGTTATTCATTATGGATTTATGGATCTTGTCCCTAGGTCTTGAAAATAGTGATTGATTTTGAATATTGGATCGAAAATGGAAGAGGTATTTCATGAATAATATTCGGCACATAAGATTCACATGTTATGGGTATTCAATTCTAATTTTTACTAACTATAGAATATAATTTCTTAATGTGTCAAGAAAACATAAATATCTTTTCTAGTATAGGTTTTTCATGTAATTCTAATCAACTTGTTGGACATGTATTCATATTTCCTTCTTATGGAAGGGAATGTTTATATTTGTTGAGGAATTAAATAGTCACCTTGAATGTCATTCCTCAAGAAAAATCAGTGTAGTTAATCAGGATGGTCAGTAGGGAATATGAATCCCATGTTTGGAATCCCTTGTATAGTTTGGTTATTCATAGGATAATTTTTTTAATGTGTTAGTAAGAATCTATAAATTTCCTTTCATAACATAGTTGATTTAAATTATACTTAACCATTCTTCATTATGGTTTTCTAGTAGGATCACTATGTACAATGCTCATAGGTACCTATATGTTTCTATTGAATGAGAGCTTGAGTGGGTATTACTGTATGTGTATTCTCAAGGAGCGTATGTTTAGAATCACTTTAATGATTGTATCGTGACCTCCAGGGAAGACTTACTTATAAGGATTCTTGGTGAGGTTTGATCCCTCATTGGCCTTGTGCAAGTTTTCACACTCCTATGTCATTGTGATATTTACCTTTATTATATAGGATTGATCTTTTTGGATAAGTGGTTTGGGAATGTCACCCAATTGTGATAGTTTATTAGTATTGATTGGTTGGAGACCTAGATACCTATTGTTATGACACAGAACCTTGTAGTAAGATGTTATTTTTTATCAAGGGGATCTTAATTGAGTGGTTATACAATGATTATAAAGACCCTTTTAGGTATTGATCCATGTTATATTTTCATTGAGACCTGTTCATGATTAGTTCTATAGTTTTGTGATATTGGAATGTTGATTCCTTCATATTTTGATAAGGACCGATAGGGATTTAGTATTTAGACTATATTTGACAGGCATGACTGTTTGGTTTCTTAGATCAGTCAACTAGTGTTTCCATTATTTGTAATTTTTTCAATGTTCAGATAGACACTAGTTAGTGGTACTACATCAGGTAGTGGGCAATTGGGGAATAAATCATGGCACGAGTAAGATTCTTAATTTTGAAGAGGAGTTCCAAGGGAGAATCTATCTTAATGAAACTGTTGTACCCTATAGGAATGTCATCTTATCCATATAATGGATAAGTCACTATAATACAAGTCATGTGATAAAGGTATACTCTTATTGTACATTGTACCATTTAGTGGTAACTCATTTATTCTACAAGTTCCAGCTGGGGACAGATGGTTTCGAAAAACTCTTATGGGGAATGGATTCCTATTATATATTGTAAAATGCGGAATTTTCCACCTTGATAGAGGAGATATATATATATTAAATAGGTTATAACAATATGGTTGACCCATGTTTGGACATAAACATGCATTATCAAGAGACATGGTGATAGGTGTCAGTTAATGGCATGTTTAGCTTGTTGGATGTCAGTGTTTCTCAAAGAGAGTTGTACAATGATTTCTATAGAATAATAGTGTAATAATATTTAGAGATATTCATGATATAACATAAAATAATCTTGAGTATACCAATATATAATTATCTCTATACTATGATATTTTATTTTAAATACATTTTCTAGTTGGTGAAAGAACATAATGAGGATACACTTGATGAGAGTTATAACGTAAGCCACATATCAGAGAGAACATTGTTAGCTATTTTGGGTTGGATATCATCATTTTAAACAAAATTAATCATTTTTCATGGGTCATTATCTCAAATTTTGGTTTTAATATGATGATAAGTGTAATATTATACCTTGGGTGTACCATATCATTCATAGTAACATCTTCTTTATTGGGAGAGTTATTGAAAATATGAGTCCAGTCATTGGATAGTTGATATAAAATAGTTGTCTTGATTCTCAGGATGAGAGCATGGATATAATTATTTCAACCAAGGATTTTACTAGAAGATATGGTTTATGGTGGGGACATAGTAAAGAACCTTATTATTCTGAATTGGAATTTTGAGAAGAAATTTGAATTCCTTATTTTGGATATTTTTAATGGGAAGGATTATAATTTTACCCTTCCAGATGATCTTAGATAATTTAATTGAGCACTCTGTTGGTCTTAGAATAGAGTTATAATTATTGGACTAGTGTTTTTTTTTGTAAATTTGAAATGATCATATTTTAACATAATAATTAATAATTAATAAATAGAATATTAATCTATTCATGTAGGTTCGTTCAACCATGGCTTCTGACTAGAGTGTTAGATTAAGATTATATCTCCTCTATTGTGTCTGGAATGAGGATTTTTTTGATAGTGGAGAATAAAATATGTTTGAGAGGTAGGGCAAACCAAGCACCTTTTTATTTTTCTTTCCTTTCTCATTTTCATTTCATCATTTTCTTTTCTTTTTATTGAATTTCTCAATCACTTCTCATGTACACCCCTAAGGGTCTCCTCCATCACAAAAACAAGAGGTAAAAATGTATATGGAGGTATATAAATAGGTATTGTGAATGAAAGTTAGCACTGTAAAGCTAGGGATGTGTTGGATCATCATGTCACAACTGTAGGGAATGGAAACAAGCAAAGCTTTTGTGGATTCCATCCAATGGTATGTGGTTTTTATTTTTCTTCCATATATGCACAATGATTTTAAATTTTATTATTTTAAACCCTCATTATGAATGCCTAATACCCATTCTGAGATGAAATTTTCCTTTTTTTGGGAAATGGGGGTTTCAGGTGATTTGAGGGGTTTCCCTTACAGAGGTCACAATAACACGACATGTTGTTCAAAAACACATGAAATATGTTCATCTTGTTCATGGAAGATGATATATTGATGAAAATATACTATATAAGGTATACATTCTATATACTAGGACTCAGTTGTGTGGCTAAGTAACCTTCTATATGGACCTTGTAGGGTGGCATAGGCTTGTTGAGTATACATCTGAACCCTCTATGGGTTTCACATCATGTAATGGTACACATCTAGGAGAAGTATTGGGCTAGTCCAGGTGATGTTCATGGGAAGGTACCCTATGTTGAGTACATAACCTCTAAATGACAGAAAACCCATGTGACTAGTCATTGACATAAAATGACCTACAATGTTACATGCCCCTGTGAGGATTTGGGAGAACACACCATGTACATGGTAAACATATTGTGTACTAGTTATACGTGTCTTATACTTCCCCTTTTACACCCTTTTTGGGGATTTCATATATTCACACCTAGGAATCAGAATTCAAACCATGAGATGGAATTTCTATGTATCCTTTAATGTAAATTGGAATGGTAAAAACATTGATGTGATTTTAGGAATCCAATGTTCCATTTTGGGATTTTCTTAAAAAGAGAGATTATTTTATTTTTATTTTTAAACCCAATTTTCTCTAGAGAGAGATATATAGATATCATATGATCCTTGATATATCTCTATTGTATGATTCTCTGGTACCATTTCTCTTGAGGACATCTCCCATACGAGATACGCCCCTTAGGACTAGGAGTTTGTGGGGATAGTTGATTCTGAGGATCGAATGAGGGATTACTCCACATACGTTTCTACCTAGAGGGTCCCATGTAGAAAGAATCTATATTCTTCCAATCACTAAGGGTCCCCTGAGGGATTACATCACTAAATAATGACTTTGAAAATTCCTTTTTGGAACCATTAACTTATATACCTTTATAAGGATCCCATGTAGGATACACCTTCTTACGAACATTTCTATGAATGGGCCCCTATAAGATGCCCCTTCAAATGTACATTTCAAAGGATTTTGTGTGGGATACCGCTGTCTTAAAACAATCAAGGATCCTATTTTTTATTCCTAATTTTATATTCACTATTGATGATCTTGTGTAGGAGGCACAAATAATATTATTACTTGAGGGACCCGATGGTTTCCCCCAATTTTTGACTGACCCAGAGGTAGTATACTAGGTTTCGGTGGAGATTGTAGCCTACGTCATTGTAGAACTATTATAGAAATTTTATCAAGCGGTGGATATGGATGTAGGGGTGGGTTTGTGTATTCTTTCCCCATAACTCTTTCTTTATAAATTTACATGTTTATTATTGATTCAGTGATGGTTAATAGATGTACTTTCGGGTTAGTTGTCGATAAGCATGACATGATGTGTCTTCCTTTCTCTTTTGTATCCATAGATGTGTTTCAGGGGATCAGTCTTCATCACCATGTTATTTTCATATTGATTTTTATATCTAGAGGTAATACATGAAACCTAGCTATTGAGCTTATATATTTTCTTATTATATTATTAGGATTTATAGAGGTGCATCTTGGGATCCTGCATTTGAGCCTACAATCTCCATGAATTTTTATATGTTTAGGATGATCTTTATCCCAAAATATTTACATTTTATGGGTTTAATTTCTCTATACTTTGTGTTATTAGGCTTGTGGATTATTATTTTATCTCTAGTGATAAGTATGATTACGCTTTCTATGGTAAATTATTATTTCAGGGTGTCAGATAGGTCATTTCACATTACTTAATACCCATGGATTATTATGATATCCTAGAAAGAATAGATGATTTTTATCTCCCTATGTAGAGATCTTTAGATTTTGGTATGATTTATAATCAATTATTTCTGATTATATAATGCCTCAGGGTCAAACCCGAAGAAATTATTCTTCTATCAATGTAATACTCATCAATGGATTGGGTCCCATTGTGTAGAAATTTGACTGTATCTACATGTAATGAGAAGCATATTATAAAGATCAATCCCATTTACATGATTTCAATATTTACCTTCCGAGAATATAATAATATTGTAATTGGAGGCTAGTACGGGTGAACCTAGGATTATGAATCATGTCTCCCTATGGTAACACAGTTTTTTAGAGACATTTCCAACATGGGATGATGAATGTATTTGTATTTTGAGATTACAAACCATGATATTGACTTATTATACATAAAATGAGTGATATAACATCATACTCACTACAGTTTTTACAATTCTCCAAGATGATCTAGATAAAGGATCCCATGCTCAATTTTTATTGAGTAATATTATTTAATTCACCTTAATCAGGTGTATTCATATATATATATATATATGTATATGTATGTGCATGGAAATACAAATATATACGTTTACAAATATAAATAAAAATGATGGAATATTTTCCAATTGACCAGGATCAAAGAACCAGTGATCAAATTTGGCTTCAAGTTTTGAATTTTTTATCTTTTTAGTTATGTATTAGTTAGGGTAATCATATCGAATAACCAGACACTTATGAAAAAAAAATTATTGGTTCATTATTTTAATTTCCTATTAAGATTATTTATCACCACTATAAATGCACCGTTTCATGCATGAATACCTTATGACTAATTTTTCGGATTACAATAGATACATGGTCGATAAAGATGTGGCCTAGGGTTGGATAATCATAAAGAGCCTCTTCTGTATCTTTTTATGGATGGTTTCATGTTGTTCTATAGTATATGAATACCAAGTATCTAGTATATCTGAATGTTCTTAGTATACACTTATAATTTTGTTTCAGATTTTTATGAACTTCTGTATGTATGATTGGCCCATTCGGTGACCGGTGTTGTTTGGGTTTGCTTTTCAGGATTTTATAGAATTTAATTTCAAATTACATCATGTTCTATTTCAGTTTATTTACTAATTCCCCTCTCTTTTAATTTAAATCTTCAATGATATCTAGTTATATCCACTATTTCTTAACATTATTTGAGGGTATAGCCTCTCTACAGAAATTCCTTAGTCCATTGTTACTAGTGTTCATCATCTAGTGTATGGAGAAGAGTTCCTGAAAATAATTGGAGAATGGGCTTATAGCACTATTTCAATTGAATTAAGGTTGAGACATTACATGTAAATATGAAACAGGGGTCTGTCATTTGATTATAGACTTATATGGATTATTACTATTACATATATCTTAATATACTTGGTTGGATAATTACATTTTGTAGTTGGAGATTAATAGCTATGTTTTTCAAAAAAAAATATTAAATCAAATAAATATGAGAATTTTATGGTACTTATCATTGTTGGTGATATATTTTTGGATTTAAGATAAATTCCATTGATGAGTTCATAGAATTGGAGATTTTGGAGTATGATATATAAATGATTAAGAAGATGCTATATCTTTATGTTTTATAAGTGAATTATAGGTATAAATATACTATTATTTATCACGATAAATATGAAATTGGAGTATTAAATATATAATTTATTCTTTCTTTAATATCATTTCTGATTCCAAATATATATTTGAGGAAAACATAAAAAATAAATATGGATGAAATTTTGACGATAATTAATATTAGGGAACCATTGGAATTTTTTGTATATAACAACCAAAATGATGGATATTATTTCACATATGTGTTTGGATACTTTGTTTTATTGTAATTTAGGGAAGGAACAACTTATTTCATTAAAGATAATCATGTTCTATATTCTACCTAATCTAAATTACAGATTACTATGTGGTTCTATAAATGATCATGGATTATATGAATTTTAATATGTGAGATGGGTTGATATTGATTATGATATAAAATAATTATGTTTTGGAGGATTTTTTATTAGGATAATGTGTGTTTCTTCGTTGAGTAGGAATCATGATATTATAACATTTAAAAAAGTTGATGTAGAATAAATTTCATGTAAAATGTTTGATCCCAATTACAATGGAAGAAGAAACAATTATAGGATCTTTTTGAAAATAGGAAGGTAATAATATTGATCCATTGTGATAAGAATATTATAATTGAATTGAAGAATGACCATTTCTTATTTGGGGGAGATTTAAATGAAATTATTTATTTTTCATGTGTATCACATTTTCCAATTGGGATATTCTCACATAAAATAATTGTATGGTAAACTAACCACAACTCCAATTTGACCTAATTATTAACCAATGAATGAAATAATTTTTTTTTGTATGAATAAAAACTAGATACTATACTTGTAGACATAATGAAGAAAGTATTATTTATATTATAATGATGTTAGAACAATGGAATAACTCCCAAGGTAATTATATATAGTAAACATTAATCAATTAATTATTAGTTTTAAATTTACTTAATGAACACACTCATTAGTATGCTTGATATAATATTATCCCTTTTGTGAAATTTAGTGCAACCAATGATCACCGAATACATTATTCATCCACTTTCTCAATCAAAGAATAATATTATAGATTAAAATGTTAAATCCCATGTGGAAGGATGAGACAAAAGATACATTAAGAACTAATATCTCTTATAAAATAACATGATTAAAACATCAAACATTAACCATGAATATATGATATGCGGGATCAACATTAGATTCAAATCCTAAGAGATCCCCAAGGGTAACTATAAAGGATGGTGTACATAAGTATCAAAAATGACGAAAGAAATTAAGAGAGAAAATGAAATGGGAGAGATAGGTGAATAAATAATGGTAAATAAATGAATGGATACTTATTTAAATTATCTAAGTGAAAATTACTAAATGAAAGGAAACGAAAAAAAAATTTCAAAACAACATGCACATAATTTCTCCTTTTATTTGTTGATCCCAATTAATGGAAATTGAGGTCCATATATATAATTAAGAGGTGTAGAAACATTGTCACTAAAATTAATTATTATAGAGAGCTCACATTCTAGGCTTATAAAATGGATAATTAACTTCTTCAAACATGTTCTTACCATTTTAGTTTATTCTCCCTCAAATTCTCAACTTCATTGGAAACCTTTATCAAAATTTATGATTTAATTAATATAGATCATATTATTTAGAAAATGGTATATTTAATTTTCCTCCACATTTATAGGCCTGCCTTCCATATTAATGACTAAATACTTCCTTTATATTTAATGTTGATGATATAGTCCATATTCCCTATAATTTCCATCTATAATAACCTCATTTGGTGTCCTTTTTTACATTTAATGACATATTTATTGAGGTTCTATAAAATCCTACCGATGAAATTATTCCAAATGTGTAGAGATAAATTGGGTCTTATATTGTTTGAATTAGATCATAATGTAGTTGAAGATATTTCTTCCACATACAAATATCATTCTAAAAAACTTAATTTATAATTTTTGATAACTTTTTTGAATATAATTCATTAAATTCAAATGTGATAATATTATTTTTAAAATTTTAGAATTAAAAGTTTTTATTTTAAAAGATAAAACTGCTAAAAAACCCCAAAAAATATATAATTATTCTGAATAAAAAAACGAAAAATAATATATAATTAAAATAAGTAAGTAAAATAATTAAAATAACAGTTATATCAATTCTCACAACTTCACACATGCAATTTTTGAAAATTAAACGTCATAATTTAATCAAATAAAATTCAAAACACTTACCCATGATATCCACAAATTTGACACCATGAAAAAAATTCATTCTTCTCGAAAACCATTCTTTAAAGTTCTCTATTAAGTTGTTTCAACTAATTTCCTATTAATTTATAAAACCATTCAAAAAAACACTTACCAAATATTATTTTTTACTCTAAAAGAAAATATTATTTTTATTATACTAGAAATAAAAGGCTATAACAGTAGTTTGGAACCGTTTGAATATACACTCAAACTGTTGGTATAGACTATACAAACATTTTGAGGGTCTATGTGGTGATTAAATATTAGAATAGATAAAATGTAATAGTTTTAAAAAATTATTGGTAAATGACACCTTTAAAAAAGGTTCTAAAAACATTTTTATCGTAACATTCTATACAATGTCATATACCAAAAGTTCGGAAAAACCATTGTTAGAGTTATTCTATTGAATAAAATTCCATGACTTGTTATTGATCCACCAACCACTCGCTTATATTCCAAAGACATTTCCACTATACTATGACATATTTCAAGCTCTTATATTCAAATATATATAAATATGAAATGATTTTTTTGATTAAATTATTTTTTATTTTTATTTTTCATAAATAGTGGAACCACCTATACAGTTGGTTTGGTCAAACCATTTGTATAGGTGTGAAAAAAATACCTATATTCATGTTTTTTCCAATAATTAATATAGGTTCTATATAATATCATTATACCAATAGTTTTCTCAATCTATTGAAATGGTGTCCAAATAATTTCATATACAAATAGTTTGTCCAAACCATTGGTATAGGTACCATAAATCATACATGTACCACTATTTTTCCCAAACTATTTGTATAATGATTTTCTACCAATGGTGTTTCAAAATGTTGGTATAGAACCATTAGTATATCTCATATTTAACCTAGCGTTAAAATATTATTTCCTTTCATTAAATCACATTAAAGGGACACAATTGAAATCATATTTTACTAGATCACTACCAGATGTGAATAAAGGACCTCCTTTTATTATAAGGACTTTTATCTTTTCATTATATTGTTATGTATGATACTTTATTGGTATTAAAAGTGTTTAATGATGAATAAGGGGTGGGGATATTTAAAAACTAATGAATTTAATTTACAATAAACAATGGTCTTCCTAACCACACTATCATTCAAAGATAAAGTAAAATTATCATGAAAAATTTAAGGAATGGGAACAAAGATAATAAACTCTATAAGAACATAATATCAACAAAACATCCATCATATATTTTATTTCATTTTCATATTTTTAATCTATCAGGAATTGTTTTATAAAGGTAGTTATATATTATATTGTCTTCAAAATAGTGGGTGTGACTTAAAGACCTTACAATTATTTATTATTACTCATTTCTAATCTTTCTCAAATTCAATTTTCATTAATATTTTTAAAATATTCAATTTAATGAAATATTATCAAAATTTAAAAAAATTGAAAAAATAATATTAATGCTTGTCATAAAAATAAATAATTTACCCTTATATTATCCTCCAAAATCAGTACCAATTGATGTATAGTAAAACAATACAACATCCCCATACAAATAATTTCAAACTAATTAGGAAATTACTTAGTCTAGGGTAGGATAGATAGGTAATTTTGTCTTCTAATAGTCTTAAATAAAAAATGTTCATTGAAACTATCGTCCACAAGGATTAAATTTAACAGAATGTTTATATAAATGGATTTATATAGATAATGTATATTTTTTATCCAATATATCCTAGAATCATTTTTTCCACAATTTCCTCAAATCCTATTTTTTCTTTCGTAAATAAATCAATGCCAGGTTGGTCAATAAAAACTTCTTTTCTATAAATAAGTGAGGTAAATGGGAATAATATGTCAAAAAGATTCAAAGGACACAAAAAAACATGATTATTAAAATTTGGTCATTGTGATATGGCATGCGATTTAATATTAATATGGGTTTTCATTAAATTATTATATTGATTAACTAGATGAAAATTTAATCTCATATTCAATTGAAGACATTTTTCATGAAATAAACCAGTTCACTCATTGTAATAGTTATAAATAAATAATTCAAAATTATATTTTCTCAAATGTTTCAAAAACAGACTAAAACAATATAATAAAAACGAACATGAAAATTTATTAATTTTTAAAGAATTTAAATATATATTTGGATTTTTTATAAAAAACAATTTCGAGGCAAAAAAATTCTTCCATTAAAAAACATCTTTTTAGTTCAAATTAAATACAAATAGTTTTTCTAGGATTATTTAAATATGGAATAAATAAAATATAGAAATGGAGGGACAAAAACTGATTTACTTTTTAATGGAATCATTAAATAAAACACAAGGATTGTACCATACTAAACCTAAATAAATTAAGGAACAAATCATAAGTAATATAATACATAGAAAATAAAAACAAAATAGAATGTTCGATGTAATATTTTAAATTAATATTTAGTACCCCAAGTGGGTGATATGTTTGTACTGACCCCTATCTGGTAGATCCAAAATTTTAACCCCTATCAGAATGTTGAATGGATTTATTTGAGACAAACAACCAAAAGTGACATTTATTATCAGCCATCAGTAAACACTAGGAAGGCATACCGATAAAAGGATATAAAACAATACCATCCCTTATAAGAGGATAAAATAATATATATTAAGAGGAAAAATAATATTGAGGTGCTCCATGTTAAATTCTCATGGCGTCATCCTCTATGTGTTATCAATTTTGATATAGAGGAAGAAGGTGTGTCAGAAATTTCAGAAGAAGATATATTATAATACATTTCAACATGAATAATACAAAAAAAATTAATTAATAAAAAAATATTCCAGTTCAATTATTTCTTCTTTAAAATTGATTTATTCATTAATAGACTTTGGAAACACATTATTAGTTATTCTTTAAACATCTCTTTATTACAAAGTAAGAGTTTTGTAAAGGGGTGTTGTTTTTTCATTATCAAGTATGAGATAATTTTTTTAATGTTCTTATTCCCCAAATTAAAATTAATACTCATTCATGTTATTTTGATCTACCCTCTATACATTGTTGGGAATTTATTCGTTCAAAACAACCTCATGAAATTTAAGAGAGAGGTCGAATAAAACATTGACTAATTAATTATTATCCTCACAATGTTCTTAAATATCAAAAAACAGTGAGGCTACTTAATTAAAAACTAAAATAGGGGAATTAAAAATGTTATAATATATAATCATCTAATCATACATTATATATGAACACCATTTTTAGTTAATTTTAAAATTTTTTCCTATTTTAATTATGATCCCTTATTAAAATGAAATATAAAATAGTATATTTTTAAAAACCTCATAAAAACTGATGGAATTAATTTTATTTTCATATTTCATTTATAGGACTCATATGCTATGAGAAACATTCTATCAATCTTGAGATATTAAAGATTCTATTAGGATGATGAAAATAATTGTCCTTCAACCATGAAAATTTTGGGAGAAGTATACCAGACAATAGAACACTAAAATTACTATAGATTTCATAATATAATCCCAATCATTAGTATATTTTAACTTGAGGTAGGTAAAATCATGAGTAATATTTCATTAAAATGTTTTCAAGCCTAATTCCGAGATTGTAATGGATTTCATACCAATAAATGTTGAAGATAAAATTCATAGATAATCTATATTTCTTAGAATAACAGTACACCATTTCGGTCATATCTCTAAAAAAAATCATATTTGGCCAAAAACACATATTTTCAGATGAAATCTTCAGATTCAATTTTTTTCTTCTTTATCCCACTCAAATTCTTCCAACGATAAGGTTATTTCAACACATCCATTGGAGGCATTCTTGTAAGATTCCATTTCATGTCACCGGTGTAAAAGTACCAATTCTATATACATTACACCACACTATTCCTACCATAATTATGTAGGAAGACTAAGAAAATTTTGTAATCCAACCAAGCCTCTTGAAATTCCTATTTTTGATTGTGTTGATGAATGATTTTGGGGATGATTAATTTTTTCACAATACTGTCATGTTACCTCTTTGAATTTGTAATGTCTATTTTTTCACAAGTAATTTTTTTTAAATAATGTTTATTTCATTATAAAATTTATTATTATTTACATTTTTTATTATTATAGATAATATGTTGATACTGTTTCATTAATGGTTGATTTTATTCACACAATAAAAATTTAAATCCATCAGATGATGGTGGAGTGTTCATTATTTCATTGTTTAAACATCTTCCATTCCATCCTCATGAGTCTATTCATACAATATATTGGGAGAATAATATTAATTGAAGGAAAAAATATTATGGGATGATACAGGGGAGTATCAAGAGGTATGATAGGATATAATTTCTCAATCTATAACAATTTCTATTATTTGAGTTCTTTTATTCAATGATTTTCATTATATTATTTCCTTATTGAATTTCATTTACATTATTTTCATGTGATAATAATATCATATTCAAAGGAGTGATAATAAAAATGATCCTGTATGTGTATAGTATATAATCATGTGTATGTGAAGGTGTTCAACATGTATGTGGTGAGGTTATATTTATTTCATCGAAAGAACCCTTCTTGAGTTAATGAAATTGAAATAAATTAAAATGAAATTCATCGAATCAACCCTTTGAAATAACATAGAATCAACACATTCTCCTAAATTTAATTCACTTATTACATTAGTTCTCTAGTAATACAACTAAAATAAACACCAAATTTGGATAATTCAATACCAAAGAAACTTTATAATGACTATTTATAGGTTCTTATTAGGTCAATCTGTATTTAAATACACCTTATGCATTTAAAGTATCTTCTTTTTAAATAAGGTGAATTTACGAAAGACCAAATTTTTATGTCATTTTTTTGATCTATGTAATACCTATATTACACTCAAACTCTATTCTCAGCCCAAATTACCTTTTTTCATCCCTATGTATATTAAATTTTCCTATTTTTGTTTGTATTATTTCTATGAATATTGGATCCTAGTCTTAATCTACTCTAGTGACGTATCTTGAACATTACCCCCATCGAAAACCGAGTATGGAATAAAATGAAATATAAATATTAGTAATCCAATAAACTAGATAATTCATTTGATAAAATAATGAATGATCACCCCACACTAGATCAGATTTAATATTATCAGAATGGTGAATTATTAATGTATTAATTTAAATTCTAATGAAGTATGGATAAAAAATCAATATTAAGTTCTTCCATAATATTATACCATCTATACAATATTTCCCTTATATATATCTTGAGAAATTATATAATAAAATTGAGGGAATTTTTTTTCTGGTATAATCTTTATGATTAGAACTATAATGTGATTAAATATATGAATTACTCATCAAATAATAATTATACCTTCTAAAACCTTATGTGAACTATCTAGTGTCCCAAAAACCTCTTTTGAAAATAATGAATAACCATTATTATAATTATGGATATATTAATAGGATAAAGCTATTTTTTAGGGTTTATTAACTCAAAAGTATATAAGATTTATCTATTTAAATAAGATAAAATTATCATCTTGGATTGAACCACTAATGATTATCTCTATTAATGATCATTCAGAAAAATATATCATTGATCCCCACGAAAAAATAATTAACACATTGATTATACTCATTACATTCAAAAAAATTAAATTTAATTATGGAAAAAATATTTGTTCTAAATTAATCAACCTAGATTAATTTTAACTCCCAATCAATATTACATACATTTGATCATTGAAAAG
The DNA here is from genome assembly GCA_963277665.1 of Viscum album. Taxonomy (NCBI): domain Eukaryota; kingdom Viridiplantae; phylum Streptophyta; class Magnoliopsida; order Santalales; family Viscaceae; genus Viscum; species Viscum album. The sequence continues at coordinate 283,559,554 of OY728164.1, read as the reverse complement.
TTGATAATAAGGCCTCTGTGTCAGCCCCCAACATTTCCTTCATTATAGATAACAAAAACCTTTTAGTTATCATTGATTCGTCTTATTAAACATATAAATATGTAATGATAATTGATTTCATAATAGATTCTATAGAATAAATTAGACCAACCATTTCTAATATCTCATGGAATATCCAGCTCATTTGAGCTCATATGTTTGCACATGAAACATTTTATTATCAAGGTATCAATTTCAATCAGGTATATGTAGTAAAAATTAAATACCTAACATTGTGAAATTGTTAATGGGTATGTTGTTGGTTCCTTCTCAAGATAACAAATTTATAAATACCGATTTCATATAGGAAACATAGCTTTTACATGATCATTAACTCATCATTTTGAGATGAAAAATAAATAATAATGATGTTCCTACTTTTAATTTCCTTCATTTAGTTATATAAATATCAAATGGTTTCCATTAGGTTATACTATTATTGGTCTCTATGATTCATGGTATACATAGAATGATTTATTTTTAGGTTAACCACATGTAATATATATATATACAAATACAATAAACAGTCTCTGATGAGTCTTCTGTGAGTAACTGATAAATCAAATTTTTATTGAATATTTTTTTGATAAAAAATATTAAAATTTCATCATATTTTGTAAAATATTTTTATTTTTAATATATTTGGAATTAGATCATTGATTTGAAAATTTGATGGAAATTATAGTTTTACCATTTATAGTGCACTGTAGTTTTTTGAAGATAAATATTTTAATATTTTATATTTCAACATGATATTTTTCAACTATGTTCCTCATGTAATGGGATACATCTGTGGTTCAGTAAATTGGATCAAAATCTTGAATTTGGTTTGACTAAATAGACCATTCTGTTAAAGGTGGGAAGGGCTCTCATGATTGAACATTGGTTCTATATTTGGGGAATAACTTCATCATCCATGCTTTGATTGGGCACCAATTTTGAAAGGATATCTCCCACACAATTTTACACAAATAATTATTCTAGAAAAACAAATGGACCACGTTTTTGGATGTCAAATGGGAGGTGAAAGTTGGCATAAAATAATTTACCTAGATTACTAATTCACAATTGAATCCTCGTAATACCTAACCTCCCCTGCACTCTTCAAATTAGTGTTTCCTCAATTGGATGTGTGGGTACATGAATTCAGATGTTTAGGGAAGAGGAGTACTGGATCCACTCCAATTATCCAACCATTTCAAGAAGTGTATCTCTTGAAGAAAGGGTCCCTTCTATGAATCATTCTTCTTCTTATTCATGTTTTAATGCTTTTGTTTTTGTAATAAACATCATTGTTCTTATCTAATTTATTCGAATTTTTTCTATTTTGATCAACATTATTCATACCTTAATATTCCTAATTGGGCTGGAATCATGAATAAAAAAGAGATTGGGTTCTACCTTCTCTATACCATTGTAAATGAAAAATGTTTCTATAATGACTACACTTCCCATCAAAGTGTAGTTCTTTAAAATTTTCAATCTACCTCTCACCTCTCTCATTCATTTACATAGGATAAATGAGATAATATAATAAAATAATTTGATCTATTAATTGAGTTTTTAATTTAAATAAATCTATATAAGAAATTGAATAATATACACAAATCACTTGAGGTCGAGAATTGTGTGAATTGTGAGAGTGTGGACCTAATTATAAATTTAAAAACACACGGGATCAATTTTTACTATTCAAATATATTCCATAAAATAAATAAATTATAATTTTAGATAGGATATGTGCCTTAATTTACCAATAAAAATAATCCAACCTTATAAAATCAATCAATGTAGGGTGTTTTGATTGCATGTTCTGAAGATAGCCGATGGTTAAATTCACTTCATCTTTATTGAAAAGTTAATTCTCATCGGGTTCAGGATTTAAAAAATTAAGGGATCATAATTAAATGGATACTAATTTAAATTATAATGATTATAAAATGATTGAGGATGTAGAGTTAGATCTATAATTCCTTTTAATATATTTTCTAAAAAAACATATTCTTATTGTCTCTTTTTAATCGAACATTATTTCAAAAATAAAAATGAAAAAAATCATACATTATTATTCCAGCAAACATCTTCTAGATTTATGAATTTTAATCAACCCCCCCCCCCCCACATCCAATCAAGTAGTGTTATTATTTAATTTTATGTTATTTTAAAAATACTTTTAATAAGTTGTCAAATTTACATCCTCGTTTAAGAGACGACCTTGGCCAGCCACTCTACTTTACCTATATACCCAAAATTCACTTATCATTTGAAGGAACCCATGTCTAAACCATTATAATGGGATATATTTCTGAGGATTAAAGTAATTAGGTCAACCAATTATAGGTTTTTATTTTATTTTACAAATTATTCTCTTCTTATTTTATTTCTTCATTCTTTAACCAATCAGATTTTTTCTTTCTGTTATTTTTTTTTTCTTCTTTTTAGACCATCCACTCAAACATTCTATCTTTTATTTTATTATGGTCCACTTTTCGTTTTTTCATTTTTATTTGATTTATTACATGAACTAATCTCGAATATCTCTTAGATCGTAATCTGAATAATGAACATAACCATTAGGCTCGAATGATACATTCTTAGTTTACAGGAATTTTTAACATTCAACTAGTTAGATAATTCCACCACTCTCAGAGCATTGAAATTGGAATAAATTCACATTCAGCCATAAAACAAGAACCAATGGTTGAAAATAATGTAAATAAACATAATAGAACCATTCAATAATTGTTTTCACCTGATATTAATTATCAACGAAATTGTATTGCATACCCAAATATCAAATTTGACATTGAATGAAAATCTATGATTATTCACGTTCTTCCATAGTTTCATATATTATCTGCTGAGGACCCAAAAAAACACCTTAAATAATTTAATGTGTTTTTCTCCAACTTAAAACCATGAAATGTATCTGAAGATAAAATCAAACTAAGAACATTCATATTCTCACTTGATGAAGAAGAGGAAGATTGGATGTATTATTTACAACCTGAATATGTAACTTGTTGGAATGATTTGAAAAGTCATGTCGATTCAAGGATCGCATCGGCGCTGACCGTGCGTCAATCGTAGGTCAGTAGCTCAAGATATGGGGAAAAGACCGAAAAGGCCCGAAAATGGGGGGTCTGGGCCCGGACCGACCCAGCCTAACCCCCCTGGGTCGGCCTGAACCTGGTCGACCCGACCCGGGTCTGGGTCAGACCTGGCTAGGCGTGACTCGGACCATCCAGAGCGGCGCGGCGCGGCCCGGCCTGGGCGTGACCTGGCTGGCGATGGCCGGTTGGCCAGCGGGTTGGCTAGGCCGGTTACGGCCGAGCAGAGCGGGGGGTGCGTTGCCCCCGTGTGAAGGTGTCGCGGCCCCGCGTGGGGCCGCCCTTGCCAGCAGACATGGCAGCCGGCTGCGTCCCGTCCCCCTCTGGTCCAGCGTGGTCGAGGGACCGCGCCTTACCGCCACCGGCACCGCCGTGCCGACGTGGCGCGCCGGCGGGCTGCTCCGCGGACCACCGGACGAGTTCCAGTGGTCGGAAAAACGCGTCGTCTTCGCCAAAGGCCCTCTCGAGGCCCGTCCTTCACTGCGAGGACCACACATCACCCGTGCAGCTTACTTTGTCGTCGTCCGTTGTTCCGCACACCAAGAACGAGAAGGGAGGTGGGTTTAGACTTGTTCGTTGGTCCGCACCCATCGCATTAGCGGTTTTAAAAGTCTCACAACAAATATTTAAACTGGCACCATGGGTATAAATCACAATGATATAGATGAATCAACCCCTTCCTCAATGTTGTCATCGAACGTGAGGTCGTCGCGGAATTGACCGTCGCGGAAGAAGAGGATCGTCGCGTCATGGGAGGGGTGTCACTATCGTCATGGTACACGGCGTTGTGTAAACAAACTTCGCGGATTAAAATCACATAGATTTTAATTCCACCAAAAGAATGCACGTCGAGGATATAACTCACAAAGAATTAAAATAACCACAATCCATACCTCAATCGGGTCTTGATCAAAGGTTGTCACAGGGAAGGAACGTCACGGAAAGAGAATCGTTGGTGTCGCGGTACACGGCGTCGCGTCGTCGATCTCTGAGGGTTCGGCGTTCTTCGTTGCCCTTCGTCAAAGGCTGGTGTTCTTCGCGTTCTTCGCGTTTTTCGCGTTCTTCACGAAGAACGATGAAGATCTTCAAACTTGAGAGCTTCTCCCAATCCTCTTAACAATCAATCCTCAAGTAAAACATGTGTCGGTCTTATTTTATTTTCATTCTAGAAATTAGAAATTCAAAGTCATGAAACGAACCATTAATTCGATGAATTAATGGTAACGACATAACTGCCCAATTAATAGGGGCGCTTAGAATTTAAGAAAACGAATCGGATGACTTTCATTTAAAAGAGGTTTTCGCGGGTGCGTTACTTAGAGGGAAAGAAACGGTGGGGCTCATGCAGGCCCCACCTCACAAATATCCTACCAAGTCGATAGGATATCATAGGTCCCACCTTATCTGCTTAACCTGGTTAAAGTGGATTTAAGTGGATTTAAGTGAAATAAAATAAAGTTGTCTTACAACTTTATTTTATTTCTTAACTTAACCCCAAAAATTAAAAACCACACCCGATAAAACACAACTCCCGAAAAGGTGCTTCTAAGCAAATATCGGTGTTGCGATTCCATCGGTGCCCTCAGAACTCGATTCCGAGCACTGGTTCAAAAGTTAGAAAACCCCGCTCGTTCGTTCACTGAACGTACCCGAGCTAATCTTCAGAAAATGATTCCGGGCACACAGGGCCTCGGAATCAAGTGCCGTCAGAAACTGCATTCTTGTAAAATTTCCAAGAAAATAAAGAAAAAAATTTCCGAGAATTTTATGGGTCTTTACATCACTCGCACCTCAGGGATTTACGTCCCTGTTAAGATACATCATAAACTAGGGAAACAAATGTGGGTACTGAGCATGCATCTAATCCTCCCGCTCCCAAGTGCTCTCCTGGAGGTTCCCGTGCTGCTATCTGATGTGCACTAGAGGAATCGATCATCCACGTAGGACCCGCTCCAGTAGATCCTCAATCTCCACCGAGAACTCCGCAAAAGTCACCAAATCATCAATGTCCAGCTCCCCATGGTCAATGATATGTGTCGGGTCGTGCACGTATCTCCTCAGTTGAGATACGTGGAAGACGTCGTGCACCTGGTGCAACTGAGGTGGTAGAGCTAGGCGATAATCCATCTTTCCAATCCTGTTGAGGATCTAGAAGGGTCCGATGAAGCGCAGATATAACTTGCTGCCTCAGACGAATCTTTATAATCCACGTCGAGGTGAGAGCTGTAAGAAGATGTGGTCACCATACTCGAACTCTAGTGGCCTCCGCCTCCTGTCAGCATAAGACTTCTGCCGGCTCTGAGCGGTCCTCAACCACTCCTGGTTGATCTGTACCTTCTCTGTCGTGGCCTGGACCACCTCTGGTCCCATGAGTGCTGACTACCCATGGTCTGTCTAGCACAAAGGTGATCTGCAAAGTCGTCCGTACAACGCCTCGTAAGGTGCCATCTTGATGGTCGAGTTGTAGATGTTGTTTTACGCGAACTCCACCAAGGGTAGGTGGTCCTCCCAGCTGCGACCAAAGTCAAGGACACATGCGCGGAGCATGTCCTCAAGAGTCTGTATGGTCCTCTCTATCTGACCATCTGTTTGAGGGTGAAAGGCAGTGCTCAGACGTAGCTGCATCCCGAACGCCTCCTGCAACCCCTTCCAAAGCCGGGATGTAAAGCGAGCATATCGATCAGATACAGTAGATGATGGAACACCATGAAGCCATACAATCTCCTGAACAAAGAAACGCCCCAAGCACTCCACTGAGCCCTGCTCTCTGATGGGTATGAAGTGAGCCGACTTGGTGAATCGGTCGATAACCACCCAGATAGAGTCATGACCTCTGGAAGTGTGTGGAAGTCCAGTCACAAAGTCCATAGATATTTCATCCCACTTCCACTCCGGGACCTCCAAGGGTTGTACCAAGCCTGCTGGTACCTGATGCTCTGCCTTCACCTGCTGGCAGGTGAGGCATCAAGAAACGAACTCTGCCACAACCCTCTTCATGCCCGACCACCAGTGTTGTCGTCTGAGATCCCGGTACATCTTCTCCACTCTAGGATGTACCACCAAGGGAGAAGTGTGGAACTCTCTCAGCACTTCCTCCCATAAAGAAACTGGTATGAAGGTACATCCTATGAAAAGGACGTCGTGATCTGCTCCAAAGGAGAACCCATCAGGTGCCTGTCATGAGGATATCTGCGCACGCCGCGTCTCACAGTCGGCGTCCCCACGCTATGCCTCTCTGACCTGCTGCATTAGTGGAGGAGTGACTGTGAGTGACTGAAGGAAGGCTGCTCCATATCTATGCACGAAGGATATCTGAAAAGTGGCTAGCTGCTCTATCGCCTCCTCAAGCAGCTGAATTTCCGTCCACCTGCTGAGAGCATCGGCTACTACGATTCCCTTCCCAGGAGTATAGACTATCTCAAAGTCATAGACTTGGAGGAACTTGTGCCATCGTCGTTGTCTCATGTTCATGTTCTTCTGATAGAAGATGTACCTGAGACATTGATGGTTAGAGAAGACTGTAAAGTGCTCACCCATCAGATAGTCTTGCCATGTCTTCAGAGCGAAGACCACTACTGCAAACTCCAGGTCATGGATGGCATAGTTCTGCTCATGTGTCGCAACTGACATGATCCATAGGCGATCACTGCCCGCCCCTACATCAGGACACATCTGAGTCTGGTCCCTGATGCATCGCAGTAGAATACATACCCTACTCCCTCCTCTGGAAACCTCAAGATAGGTGCGCTGGTCAATCTCTGTCTCATCTCTTGGAAGCTCTGTTGACATCTGTCTTACCACACAAAGGGTTTCCCCTTCTTTTTCAAAGCTGAGAGTGGTGCCACAACTCTAGAGATGTCTAGAACAAATCTCCAATAGTATCCAGCTTGTCCCAAGAAACTCCGCACCTCCGTCACGCTTCCGGGTGGCACCCAAACTAGCACTGCCACAATCTTCCCAGGATCCACCACAACTCCTGCCTCAGAGATGACGTTCCCCAGGAAGTGGACCTCTCGTAACCAGAACTGACACTTCGAGAGCATTCCATAATGCTGCTTCTCTCAGAGTGTGTCCAGTACAACTCGCAAGTCGTAGGCGTGCTCCACCTCAGTGTTCGAGTATATCAAAATGTCATCGATGAAGACCATGAAAAATCGATCTAGTTAAGGTTAAAAGATCCTTTTCATGAGTCCCATGAACACTTCCGGAGCAATGGTTACGCCGAATGTCATAACCAAGAACTCATAGTGGCTATACCGACATCTAAAGGTCGTCTTTTTCACATCCTCATCCCAAACTCTAAGCTGATTATATCCTGACCTGAGGTCTATCTTTGAGAACCACCGTGCTCCCTTGAGCTGATCTAAGAGGTCATCAATCATCGGTAGCGGATACTTGTTCCTTACTTTTACCTAGTTCAGGCGACAGTAGTAGACACACAGTCCCAAGCTCTCATCCGCCTTCTTGGCGAATAATATCGGGGAAGCCTAGGGTGAAACACTGAGTCAGATTAATCCCTTGCTCTGCAAGTCCACCAACTGTACCTGTATCTCTCGAAGCTCAGCGGGGGCCATCCGATAAGCTGGAGTCAATATCGGGGTTGTCTCATGGTACAGATCAATATAAAAATCTACTTCTCTGCGAGGAGGTCGTCCTGGAACGTTGTTGGGAAAGACGTCCGCAGACTGATCCACCACTGCAGGAAAACTAGGACTCTGCACGTCAACTGCTCCTCAGATGAGGCTTGCTAAATGATGAGTGATGGGCTGTCCTATCCTCTGCAAGAGTCCATCCTGTGCTGCGAAGGCTCCCCTCTCACCGGTGAAGGTAAACATGCTCCCGTCAGTGTGTACACATCACACCTTGCGCCTAATACAGTCAATCTGAGCATGGACTGTAGATAACCAATCCATGCCCAATATGACATCGTAAGGCCTCGACGATGCTACAAGAAGATCTCATCCGAAGCTCTCCCCCCTAGAGTAAGCTCACACTGCCAGAACCAGTGTGTAATCGTCGAGTCTCCTCTCGGAGGGGTCTCTAGCCGTAAGGATCGAGCCAACGGCTCCGTTGAAATCTCCGAGCTCCGAACAAGTGCAGCGGCTATGAAAGAATGACTTGCTCCTGTGTCTATATGAACTGCAGAAAGGGTGGAATAGACACAGATAGTACCTCGAATCATCTTGGGTGCACCGTGGTCATAGGCCTCCACTGCCTGGAGCTGTGCCTGTCACTGCCCGCCATCTCCCTGTGGTCGGGGTGGACCTCCTGGTGGTGTTGGTGGTAGAGCCACAAAGCGTCGTCCACCACCTACTGCTCGACCAACTCCTCTACCTAGTCCTCCTGCTCTCTGCGGACCGCCACGGTTGACCCTATTCCTCTGCCTTAGTGGCCCCTCAACCGTCTGATGCTCCTCAGCATGGCAGGTTAGGCAGTCATGAGCCATGTGGCCCTACCCGCCGCATGCGTAGCACTACATGCCTCTCAAAAGGCTGGCTCCGCGCTGTGTGCCCCACACTGCTGAGACATTGTCCTGAGGCCATCTGCCTGAAGGTATGGTCTGCTTGGACCCATGAGTCATCCGTCGACTGCCTTCTGTAGAAGACTCTGCTACATGCCGCCCAGCGGTAGGTCTCGCTGCTGAAGTAGACTCAGCAAGAATGCTCTCGATCAGAAGGGCTCACTCGAGTACTCCTACCTAGGTCGGAATGGTGAGGGAGATCAGCGATGCCCTGATCTCATGCGTCAATACCCGCTCAATGGTCCAGGCCCATAAGAATTGGTCTCGTACCATGTCTGTCGAGTATCGCAAGAGATCGGTAAATCTCACCGAGTACTGGGTGACCGTCAAGCTGCCCTGCCGCAGCTGAAGAAGCTCCTGGATGCGCACCACATGGAGGGTGGCTGGGACGAACTCCAATCGGAAGAGGCTCTCAATGTCCCTCCAGAGGAGTGATGCCTCATCGTGCACCTAGAGCATCAAGATCCACCATCTGTATGCTTCTGCGTGCAAGAGGCTCGCTGCGAGGATCACCATGAGGTCTGCTGGTGTCCTCGCTAACTTGAAAACCTGAACGACTGCCTCCAGCCAGTCCTCAGCTGCCTGGGGGTCCGTCTCCCCACGGAACCTGGGCGGTCGCTGGCGTTGGAACTCGTGCAGTGCACTAAGGTGACGTGCATCGTCAGCATCTGGGGCTGGAAGCATCGGTTGCTCAGCGGTTAGAGGTACCACCGGTGCCTCTGCTGTCGAAGGGCCCTGTACCGAGCCCTCGTTGCTCGGTGGGCTGTCGTCACACTAAACTCTCAGAACCCTAGCTGGCTGCCATCGTGGGGCTATCCTGAAAAGAAACAGGTGTGCCACGGTCAGAACAATATACCTAGGAGCTGACATAAAGTAAATACAAAGAAAATTGAAACACACATGCAATCAATGTTTTCGTGCATTAAGTCTAAAATCAGAAGTCAGGGTCCTGGTGTACGGATACGTTAGTTGCCGCACCAACACTGGGCTCCCTGGACTGATAACCACAGTCAATACTTTTAACACTATTGCTTCACATATAAAAGATCAGAGTCCTGAGTTCTGCGGTAGAACCAAACTCCTCTGATACCAATTTTTCACGACCCATCCTCGGGGCCCGTGCCGTGACTACCCCAAGCCCGCCTTCCATAGGCCAGGGGATGGAGACTAGCACCAAGGCGTAAATATCGTTAAAAAGGGAAGGCGTTGCCTTTTTATAGTAAACAAACACCACAGAGCATGCAAGCAGATGTAAACACTAAGTAAAAAATGAGTACAACAATGAGTGCGGAAGAGTAAGTAGGCCAGATTACAAACCCAAACTGAAAGTAAAGTAAAACTCGAAAGGGAAAACAGGAGTTGAATGTAAAGCCGCAACGTCAAGAATCCCACTAGAAGTCCCACCTGAAGGGTGAGTACAGATAACCTCCATAGCTCCTCGGGTCCAGCCGTCCGCTCCGAGTACATCTCGCCCAATGGTCCACCTCTAGGTACAGTCCTGCTCCGTAAGCCTCAACCACGATCAGCGCTGCCGTCGTCTACAACCAACACAACGTAGTGCGGGCATAGCCTGTGCAGGGGAGAGTATAAGATACTCAGTAGGGACCCCGAGACCCCCGAAGGTCTCCTAGAATCCACAAAGGATAATCCACAAAGGAAAGATAAAATCATGAAGTAACATCCGACACTGCTTAGGTATATGTCCATACATATATCTAAGTCATCAATTCCATGTTTGGGTCCAACATTCAGGCCCAAGTACAACCCAGTCCACAAAAGAAATCACAACCCAATTCACACAGGAAAGCAAAATGTAATCCACACAGGATAGCACAACACAATCCACAAAGGAAAGAAAAATAGGATTCAACTCACATAGGTATACTTCTTCGTATTGTGATAGATATGATCAGATTTTGCAACTGATTTATCTATGTCATAGGACCCACAAAGGATCGATAGGTACTAACCCCCGCAATGACCCACAAAGGGTCTGACCCACATAGGATCGATAGGTAACTAGCCCCCGCAAAGACCCACACAGGATCAGACCCACACCAGATCTGTAGGCGCTGGCCCACATAGGACCACTGAGCGCTGACCCACATAGGATCAGACCCACACAGGATCGGTAGCACTGATCCACGTAGGATCACTGAGTGCTGTAGTCGTCGTCGTCGAATCCACTGAGGATCTCTGCACAGTCGTCGTCGTCGTCGCAGTCGCCGCCAGCTCTAGGGTTCCCACACACAGCAAGCTCGTTTACGAGGGTCCGCTCCACGAGCCGGGAGGCTGATACATCAACTGACAAATAGTCCAGAGTTGAAGTATCCAAAAGTTCTGTATCATCAACAGAAACTCAACGTCGCAGAGGGCGCGTCAATCGGACGCCCGGTCTGAGAGTTATTGGCTTTTTCGTCCCAGGGCCCCGGTTGGTTCTTAAGTGAAAACCAACCCGACCGTACTCCACCTACGTCCAAAACTCAGGCGGAGTAAGACAAAAGATCCTTCTCACTTAAAGGAAACCATCAAAGTCTTTGGCATGTCAATCGGAGGTCTGGAGCTTAAGTTATGAGCGTTTCCGCTCCGAGGGCCCAGTTGGTTTCGTGTACGAACCAACCTAGTCGATCCCAAAGTACTCCGAAACCTTGAGTGGGATATACCGATATGTCTGTCTCGATCCAAGGATCGCATTGACGCTTACAGTACATCAATCAGAGGTCTGTAGCCCATGATATGGGCAAAATACCGAAAAGGTCTGAAAACGAGGGGTCCGACCCCCCCTGGGTCGGCCCGAACTAGGTCGACCCGACCCGGCCGGGCGCGACCAGGCCTGGGCGCGACCTGGCTGGCGCTGGTCGGTTGGCCAGTGGGTTGGCTCGGCCGGTTACGGCCGAGCAGAGCGGGGGGCGCGTTGCCCCCGTGTGAATGTGCCGCGGCCCCGCATGGGGCTACCCTTGCTAGCGGACGCGGCAGCCGGCTGCATCCCGTCCCCCTCTGGTCCTGCGCGGTCGCGGGACCGTGCCTTTCCAGTGTGGCTTCAGCCGCGTCGGCTCCTCCTGGCGGCGCACAGGGCACCGCCGCCGCTTACCGCCGGCGCCACCATGCCGGCGTGGCGCACGGGAGGGCTGCTCCGTGGACCACCGGACGAGTTCTGGTGGTCGGAAAAACGCACCGTCTTTGCCAAAGGCCCTCCCGGGGCCCGTCCTTCACTGCGAGGACCACACATCGCCCGTGCTACTTACATTTTCATCGTCCGCTGTTCCACACACCAAGAACGAAAAGGGCAGTGGGTTCAGACTTGTTCGTTGGTCCGCACCCACCGTGTTAGAAGTTTTAAAAAATCTCACAAAAAATATTTAAACATACACCATGGGTATAAATCACAAAGATTTAGATGAATCAACCCCTGCCTCAATGTTGTCGTCGAACGTGAGTTCATTGTGGAATTGACCATCGCGGAAGAAGAGGATCGTCGCATCGCAGGAGGGGCGTCACTATCGTCGCGGTACACGGCTATGGGTAAAAAAACTCTGAGGATTAAAATCACACATATTTTAATTTCCCCAAAAGAATCCATGCCGAGGATATAACTCACAAGAATTAAAAGAACCACAATCCCTACCTCAATCGGTTCTTGATCGAAGGTTGTCGCGGGGAAGGAACGTCGCGGAAGGAGAATCGTTGGCATCGCGGTACACGACGTCACTTCGTCGATCTCCGAGGTTTCAGTGTTCTTCATCGCCCTTCTTCAAAGGCCGGCATTCTTCTCGTTCTTCGCGTTCTTCGCGTTCTTCGCATTCTTCGCAAAGGAGGATGAAGATCTTCAAACTTGAGAGCTTCTCCCAATCCTCATAACAAGAAATCCTCATGTAAAACATGTGTTGGACTTATTTAATTCTCATGCCAACAATTAGAAATTCAAAGTTAAGAAATGAACCATTAATTTGATGAATTAATTGTAATGACTTAACTGCCCAATTAATAGGGGTGTTTAGAATATAAGAAAACGCATCAGTTGACTTTCATTTAAAAGAGGTTTTCGTGGGTGCGTTACTTAGAGGGAAAGAAATGGTGGGGCTCGTGCGGGACCCACATCACAAATATCTTTCCAAGTGGGTAGGATATCATGGGTCCCACCTTATCCACTTAACCTAGCCTAAGTGGCTTTATGTGGCTTTAATTGAAATAAAATAAAGTTGTCGCACCACTTTATTTTATTTCTTAACTTAACCCCAAAAATTAAAAACCACACCCGAGAAAACGCAACTCCGAAAAAGACGTTTCTAAGAAAATATCGGCGCTGCGATTCCATCGGTGCCCTCAGAATTCGATTCCGTGCACCAGTTCAATAGTTAGAAAACCCCGCTTGTTCGTTCACTGAACGTACCCGAGCTAAGCTTCAGAAAATGATTCCGGGCACACCGGGCCTCGGAATCAGGTGCCGTCAGAAACAATGTTCTTCTAAAATTTCCAAGAAAACATTGAAAAATATTTCCTTGAATTTTACGTGTATTTACAAGAAAAATTGGTAGCTGTTGAAAGAGAACTACTAAATAAGACGATGAATAGAACAAAACAGACTGATGATTAAAATATTAGTGGGGATAAAACTACTTCGGCACAAACCCAAAAGGTGTGGAATGAGGAGCATATCAGTCAACATTAATAAAAAGAATCTTCCTCATTTGAAGATGTGGTCAATGAAAAATCATGGGTCAAAGCCATGAATAATTAATTAGACCTAGTTGAGATGGAAAAATATTTGGAACTTAAAAAAAATCCTCATGATGAAAACATTTTTTGGATACATGGTTATTCATGAGCAAATATGATGAATATGGGAATGTAATGAAAAATGAGTTCATATTTTTGTATCTATTCTTTGCACTAATAAAGAGTAATAACTTGGATGATTCCTTTTTATAGATTGAAAAATAAGAGTCTATAGAACATTTCAAACTATTTTAATAAATAATAAATGATTCAATATCATCTATTGGATATCAATATAGATTTTTTAAATGGGGTGAGATGAAGGAAGTTTAAATTGAACAATTTATTTTATTAATTGTAGTGTTTGGACTGATGTTTTTCAGAATAAATTTTTTTAGAATAAAGTAGAATTTTTTCTTTCAGATTTTTCAATGGAGTATAATGTAAATTTTCTCTAATCAGATGATCTCCTATAATTTTTTTACCACATCATTGGTCATGGAATAGCGTGTTTACCATAGGATATGAGTTTTTTCGGAAATCAAAACCATTAGAATTTTAGAGGAATAATTAATAATTAATTAATTAAATAATTATTTATTTTCACTCGTTAATTTGAACATCTATTTTTAATGGTTATTTGGATAGATATTACTTCTCAAATGTTGAGTTTGGAAATGTGAATTTTTCTTTGGTCGGGGACAAACTCGTATTGAGTGTTGGGGTCGCGTCGTACCACCATTTTTTCATTCTTTTTATTCTTTTTATTTTCCATTTCATATTTTCCTCATGGAATTTTTGTATATTCCCATTGGGGGATCCTCCTTCCTCATATGACTAAGAGAGAAAAAATTCATGGCAAATAGAGAAATAGGGTGAGGGAAACATAGGTAACTCCATGAATCATGGCATGCATTAGATCGTTGTATGGAAGTTGTCGAGCACGTAAATTGATAGAGTTTTAATGTATTACATCTAATGGTTGTCTACTTTTATGTTTTTTCCAAAAAAAATATAAGATCACAATTATTCATGTTTTTATCCAAAATTTTTTATTCTTAGGGGCCCTTTTTGGTCCTGTACGTTAGTTTTTTTTTTGAATAGAGTTTTCATGAGATTTTAGGGGTTTCTTATTTTGAAATACTAATCACACATCATGTTTTCTGAGAACACATGCCATGTGTTCTTACTATTTATGATATATGACAGTTCTATAAGTACAAGTTGATCATAGGGTTTACATGTTGCATACTCGGACATAGCTATGTAATCAAGTACCTAGCAAGAAAACCCATGTAGGGGTAAATGGCCATCTATTATACATGTCTAGAAACTGTGTTGGTTTTATGCCATGTAAATGTACACATGCATGTGACGTACATGGGCAGCACATGTGAAGTACATGGCATGGAACCTTGTGTGGGGTACATGTCGTGTACATGATGAACACTCCTTGTACATGGTCTTTGACACACCATTTCTGTAACACCCCATGATTTAATAGTATGATATCTCTTCAATGTAATTCAATAATTTGTGCTACATGGAACATCGAGTTCGAGCACACCACGACTTACCAAACTAGTTGTTCAAAAAGAGGATAAGAATAATATTAACTGAATTTTTAATTTTATATAATCGATTAAATTTTTTATTCTATATCATATGTTTCTTAGACATTATATATTAACAAATTCATTTTTCAGATAAAAGAACTATTTTAGAAATATGAAATTTTACCACCTTTTAATGGTGAACCATTTTGAAAACCAATATTTGACACATTAATATATTAAATTTAATACAATTAATTTTTTTATTTAGAAGACAGACATAAAAATTTAGTTTGGAAAATTTTTGGTACTTTTCTGAAAACAATCTTATTTTAATGAATAGTAAAAATAAGAAATTTTAATTGAAATAATCTTTTTTAATCGAAATAATTTATAGTGTTAAATTATGAATTCGAATGATTTGTAGGTATAGTTAGATTATATTTTTATATTTTAATACAAATTAGGTCACTATACGTAATTTCTAAATAAAAATTGACATAAACACATGTCAATCTTTTGATTGTTTCTACTTTTTAAAAACTTTCTTTTTGGTTTTGACAACTAGAATTAATTTTAAATTAATTTATTAAAATCTAATGTTTTTAAATTGGTAATATAGAATTAATTATTAATTCATAATTTCAAAACTATCTTAGGGTGAACTTTATTATGTTTCTGAAAATATTTAATTTTTTATGAATAGTGAAAAACCCTACGTTATTGTTTAAAATCGAATTTTTATTAAAATTATTATGTATATTATTTAAATTATTTTTAAGTCAAAATAGATATATAATACCTATAAAAATTCAATATAATTCATTGGAGTGGGTTTTTAATAAAAGTTGATGCGTAAAACTTTATTAAACATTTTAACATCTTTTACCGACCTTCAAGGTACAATTGAAAATTTGCATAAAATGTAAATTTACAGATTCTTTGAATTGAATTTTAAATATACGAGACACATAGTTGAGATCAGTATGTAAAATTTGGTTTAATAAGATGAAAATAATTTTTTTTGTGAATAGTAACTTTTGACATTTATTTACCTTGGTTAAAAGTAAATAGGGTAATTAAAGGTAAATATGATATTATAATTACCCTAAAACTTGTCATAATTCTATTGGATAAGTGTATTTTGACCAAAACCAACCTTGGGAATAAAATATGATCCTTTAGGACCACTTTTATAAGATTAAGACATTTATTATTATTTTATTTAATGAAGAGTTAAGAGCGCTAAATTCATTGTTTAAAAACTAAAACATTTTTAATATAGGGTTATACATATGATAATTTTGACTATAAATATTTATTATAAATATAAAACAAATTCCTACATAATGGTATTTCATTTATAATTTTTAGTGATTAAATAATTAAATTTATTTAAGATAAAATGATAATGCAGTAATTACTTTGTCAATGAATGATTAAAATAATTGATATTATAAATATAAAAATAAATGTAAATTGAGGCTTTATTTTTCATCAAATAATTCTATAGGTTAATATTAAATGTTATGGTTGATTAAATAATTAATTTTTGAAGTGATAAAGATGTTATTACTTTAACGAAATAAAAATACCAAATAGTGTCAAAATTGACGTAAATGAGTTTTTTTAAAAAAATATAATATTATTAATTGATATAATATTTCTAAACATCTATGTATCAAAAATAAAAGAAATAGATAATGTTATATACATATCAATAATTAACCACTTGGGGTTCTATTAACTTTTTATAGTAATTTTGTCAAGCATTTATTATAATATTACAATAGGACTTTGTAAAAGATAAACTATTTAACTAAGAGTTAAATAAAAAATGTATGGTTAATATTGGGACCTAAACATGTGAAAACCCTATTGGTTGAGAGAGATTTGATCTCACCACCTTATCCTCTAATTAAATTTATTTTTATCCATTAGAAACTGAAAATAATTTTATAATTAAATAATATTTTAATATTTTCTTAACGTGCCCCTCAACTCTCTTATAAAAGCGTACTTCCACTTCTCTCAATTTCACATGTCCATAGCCATTTGGCTTAGCCAAAACCTACTCAAATATCATTCCAACTTCAATAAATTCAACCTATATGTATTCCCTTGAGTGGAAATCCAACCTAAGGATCCCTTTTGTTCATATCAAAAAGAATCACTGAAAGAAGAGGTAATTATTTTATCACCTCTTTATAAGTTCTTTTTTTTCTTCCACTTTTCCTTTCACTGTTATTTCCATTACAAAATTAAAACTCCAGTACCTTCTTCATACTATGAAGTTATTAAAAATACGGTACAACCAAACCCATTATTCTATCCATCCTATTAATGATAATGTCACCATGTGTGCGTACGTATCTCTTATTGTCTCCACCATGTGGTGTAAATTGTTATTGAATGCTATGTTATTTGGATGGAGATAATGATGAGTAATATGAATATAACTAATGAAAATGTAATTCTAATTTATTTGTAAAATTAATACACCATCTAATTCCACACCATTTATTCATTAATGATAAGTTATCGTTGCTCGTGTGTACGTACGACTTACCATCTTCATGATGCGATGAGATTCATTTCTAGGTTCACCATTCAACAATGATTATTAAAATATATATTATTAATAAGTATTTAATATATGATATTTTAATTCAACTGGATATATATATATATATATATATATGTTTGTGTGTGTACTTACGTATATCTGATTAACTTACATCTGTTCAATACGATATGAAAACAGAAACCACGTTTATGCGTATGTATGACATACCATCTTCATAAACGGTGTTTTAATTTTCATATATATATCTATTATACATATTTATATTATAAATTTATTTTATATATAAATCATATTTATTTTTTGGAAGTATTTAAATCATGATTCAAATGAAACGATCAAGAATAATAAGTTAAATCGTGTATGATAAAGAAAGCGATTAATAACCAAAATGTTAATTTAACATTGAAATATTTATTAAATGGGTAGTATAAAGTCATAAATGAATCATGTATGATATAATAAATATTAATATGGTACTGGTATAATTTAATAACATACTATGGTCATTATACAAGAGTTTAAATGTACCATCGACCAAAGTGGTGTGGATGATTATGATCTCTACTGATTTTTATATATTGAGGATGATCATTCTATACTCTAATTATCTTTTTATGAGGATGATTATTTTCTCCGAGATATTCCAATACTCTTGAAAATTACACTCTCGAATGATAGGGATAATTACGCTCTCCCTAATCAATTACCAAAAAACGATGTCAAAAATATAGTTCCAAACCATTGGAAACCCATAGTTATATATTAGGAATTGGATTATAGGGATGATTATGCTATACCTGATTAGATACCTCAAATGGATAGCATGACATATCACCGATGATCTCCCATTGGAGATCGCCTAAGGGTTAGATTCATAGGGATTTTCAATATCGCAATGTTATGACTGCCCATAGAGATGGATATAAGGCTCATAAGTTGTTTATTGTCAATGTGGAATAAGCTGTATGGAGTTCAAATATAAGCCATTTATTTGATTTCTATATATATTTTCCAAGAACCTATTATTATTGTGATTTGTGGAGAGTACATGTGAACCCATGGTTTGGAAAAGTATCCTCATATAGTGAAGTTTCTTGATTAGATACATGTTAAGAATTACTAGAATGATATATTTCATGATTGGGAATACATACCAATATACCAAATAAATAATAATCATCTACAATAGTATGATATCTTGCTCACTTCCCTTTAAATTTGATGTCTTGGAAGTCACGCTTGCAGACCCCAAGATTGACTATTGTTAATTGATGTTATATCAGTCACTATTCTCATGTGTAATCAAATTTATGTATACGTATATATATATACATTTTGGACGATATATATGTATGTTGGTAAATATAAATATTTATGATGGAACTTTTCTAAGTTGACTTGGATAACAGAAAAGGGGTTGAAGGTTGTTTTAGTTTTTTGAATAATTTATATATTATTTTGTGTCTCAGCTATTTTTGGAATAATATATAAGAAATAATTTATGACAACATATTTATTGGTTTATCATTGGAGGTCTTACTATGATTATTTCACACCCTTGTATATGAACCCCGGTTTACATGCAGACATTATGTATTCTTTTTAGTTAGATCACAAAGCAAGGTGGTTAGGGAAAATCCCCGGTTTTCATGACCGAGTGGTTCCACTATTGAGAGTTTTATAACCCTGTTTATGTAGTTCAATAGTGTTTGGAGATTGGGTATGTGTTCTGGCTTGGATTTAGTATCATAGACCTATACATTTGTTTCATTTAAGTTTTTTACCCTTATATGTATGGTCGACCTACTAGGTGATTAGTTTGGTAAGTCCTGCCTATTATGACGTTTGTATAATTTCATTTAATGTCAAATCATGTTCAATTTCACATTATTTATTTCTTCCTAATTATATTTATTTTCATCTTGTATGATATATTGTTTATTTCGCTATTTTTTCTCTTACATGAGGGCATAATGTCTCCATGTAGAGACCATAGTTCCTCTCTACATGTCAAAAGCATCTTCTATATAGGGAGGTGCGTTTGATGCCTTACCGAGAACCGGTTTAGAGCACCATTTTAGGGGAATCTAGGTCAGGATGTTACAATGTGGTATCATAGATGTTTCTTTCCCTATTATATTACGATTTTGGAAATGGTAGACTTGAGTATTATGAATGTTTCAGAACCTATGATAGATATTGTATTTGTGTATTGAGAACACCTATTTTGGTATGTAGTGATGGATTTTAGGTTTATGGGTATTCTATTATGATCTGTGATGTTACATTTATATTAGATTTTTTCTTCGACCAATGCACATTTTTTGTGTATGTGGTTATTCATTATGGATTTATGGATCTTGTCCCAAGGTGTTGAAAATAGTGATTGATTTTGAATATTGGATCGAAAATGGAAGAGGTATTTCATGAAAAATATTCGGCACATAATATTCACATGTTATGGGTATTCAATTCTAATTTTTACTAACTATAGAATAAAATTTCTTAATGTGTCAAAAAAAACATAAATATCTTTTCTAGTATAGGTTTTTCATGTAAATCTAATCAACTTGTAGGACATGTATTCATATTTCCTTCTTATGGAATGGAATGTTTATTTTTGTTGAGGAATTAAATAGTCACCTTGAATGTGATTCCTCAAGAAAAATTAGTGTAGTGAATCAGGATGGTCAGTAGGGAATATGAATCCCATGTTTGGAATCCCTTGTATAGTTTGGTTTTTCATAGGATAATTTTGTTAATGTGTTAGTAAGAATCTATAAATTCCCTTTCATAACATATTTGAATTAAATTATACTTAACCATGCTTCATTATGGTTATCTAGTAGGATCACTATGTACAATGCTCATAGGTACCTATATGTTTCTATTGAATGAGAGCTTGAGTGGGAATTACTGTATGTGTATTCTCAAGGAGCGTAAGTTTAGAATCACTTTAATGATTGTATCGTGACCTCCAGGGAAGACTTACTTATAAGGATTCTTGGTGAGGTTTGATCCCTCATTGGCCTTGTGCTAGTTTTCACACTCCTATGTCATTGTGATATTTACCTTCATTATATAGGATTGATCTTTTTGGATAAGTGGTTTGGGAATGTCACCCAAATGTGATAGTTTATTAGTAGTGATTGGTTGTAGACCTAGATACCTGTTGTTATGACACAGAACCTTGTAGTAAGATGTTATTTTTTATCAAGGGGATCTTAATTGAGTGGTTATACAAGGATTATAAAGACCCTTTTAAGTATTGATCCATGTTATATTTTCATTGAGACCTGTTCATGATTAGTTCTATAGTTTTGTGATATTGGAATGTTGATTCCTTCTTATTTTGATAAGGACCAATAGGGATTTAGTATTTAGACTATATTTGATAGGCATGACTGTTCGGTTTCATAGATCAGTCAACTAGTGTTTTCATTATTTGTAATTTTTTCAATGTTTAGATAGACACTAGTTAGTGGTACTACATCAGGTAGTGGGCAATTGGGGAATAAATCATGGAACGCGTAAGATGCTTAATTTTGAAGAGGAGTCCCAAGGGAGACTCTATCTTAATGAAACTGATGTACCCTATAGGAATGTCATCTTATATATATAACGGATAAGTCACTATAATACAAGTCATGTGATAAAGGTATACTCTTATTGTACATGGTACCATTTAGTGGTAACTCATTTATTCTATAAGTGCCAGTTGGGGATAGATAGTTTCGAAAAACTCTTATGGGGAATGGATTACTATTATATATTGTAAAATGTAGAATTTTCCACCTTGGTAGAGGAGATATATAGATTAAATAGGTTATAACAATATGGTTGACCCATGTTTGGACATAAACATGCATTATCAAGAGACATGGTTATAGGTGTCAGTTAATGGCATGTTTAGCTTGTTGGATGTCAGTGCTTCTCAAAGAGAGTTATACAATGATTTCTATAGAATAATGGTGTAATAATATTTAGAGATATTCATGATATAACATAAAATAATCTTGAGTATACCAATATAGAATTATCTCTATGCTATGATATTTTATTTTAAATACATTTTCTAGTTGGTGAAAGAACATAATGAGGATACACTTGATGAGAGTTATAACGTAAGCCACATATCAGAGAGAACATTGTTAGCAGTTTTGGGTTGGATATCATCATTTTAAACTAAAATTAATCATTTTTCATGGGTCATTATCTCAAAGTTTGGTTTTAAGATGATGATAAGTGTAATATTATACATTGGGGGTACCATATCATTCATAGTAACATCTTCCTTATTGGGAGAGTTATTGACAATATGAGTCCAGTCATTGGATAGTTGATATAAAATAGTTGTCTAGATTCTCAGGATGAGAGCATGGCTACATTTGTTTCTACCAAGGATTTTCCTAGAAGATATAGTTTATGGTGGGGACATAGTAAAGAACCGTATTTTTCTGAACTGGAATTTTGAGTTGAAATTTGAATTCCTTATTTTGGATATTTTTAATGGGAAGGATTATAATTTTACCCTTCCAGATGATCTTAGATAATTTAATTGAGCACTCTGTTGGTCTTAGAATAGAGTTATAATTATTAGACTAGAGTTTTTTTTAAATTTGAAATGAACATATTTTAACATAATAATTAATAATTAATAAATTGAATATTAATCTATTCATGTAGGTTCGTTCAACCATGGCTTCTGACTAGAGTGTTAGATTAAAATTATATCTCCTCTATTGTGTCTGGAATGAGGATTGTTTCGTTAGTGGAGAATAAAATATGTTTTAGAGCTAGGGAAAACCAAGCACCTTTTTATTTTTCTTTCATTTCTCATTTTCATTTCATCATTTTCATTTTTTTTTATTGAATTTCTCAATCACTTCTCATGTACACCCCTAAGGGTCTCCTCCATCACAAAAACAAGAGGTAAAAATGTATATGGAGGTATATAAATAGGTATTGTGAATGAAAGTTAGCAGTGTAAAGCTAAGGATGTGTTCGATCATCATGTCACAACTGTAGGGAAAGAAACAAGCAAAGCATTTGTGGATTCCATCCAATGGTATGTGGTTTTTATTTTTCATCCATATATTCACAAAGATTTTAAATTTTATTATTTTAAACCCTCATTATGAATGCCTAATACCCATTTTGAGATGAAATTTTCCTTTTTTTGGGAAATGGGGGTTTCAGGTGATTTGAGGGGTTTCCCTTACAGAGGTCACAATAACTCGACATGTTGTTCAGAAACACATGACATGTGTTCATCTTGTTCATGGAAGATGATATATTGATGAAAATGTACTATATAAGGTATACATTCTATATACTAGGACTCAGTTGTGTGGCTAAGTAACATTCTATATGGACCTTGTAGGGCGGCATATCCATGTTGAGTATACCTCTGAACCCTCTATGGGTTTCACATCATGTAATGGTACACGTCTTGGAGAAGTATCGGGCCAGTCCAGGTGATGTTCATGGGAAGTTACCCTATGTTGGGTACATAACCTCTAAATGACAAAAAACCCATGTGACTAGTCATTGACATAAAATGACCTACAATGTTACATGCCCCTGTGCGGATTTGGGAGAACACACCACGTACATGGTAAACATATTCTGTACTAGTTATATGTGTCTTATACTTTCCCTTTTACACCCTTTTTGGTGTTTTCATATATTCTCACCTAGGAATCAGAATTCAAACCATGAGTTGGAATTTCTATGTATCATTTCCTGTAAATTGGAATGGTAAAAACATTGATGTGATTTTAGGAATCCAATGTTCCATTTTGGGATTTTCTTAAAAAGAGAGTTTATTATATTTTATTTTTAAACCCAATTGTCTCTAGAGAGAGATATATAGATATCATATGATCCCTGATATATCTCTATTGTTTGATTCTCTGGTACCATTTCTCTTGAGGATATCTCCCATATGATATATGCCTTTTAGGACTAAGATTTTGTGGGGATAGTTTATTCTGAGGATCAGATGAGGGATTACTCCACATACGTTTCTACCTAGAGGGTCCCATGTAGAAAGAATCTATATTCATCCAATCACTAAGGGTCCCCTGAGGGATTACCTCACTAAATAATGACTTAGACTATTCCTTTTAGTAACCATTAACTTATATACCTTTCTAAGGATCCCATGTAGGATACACCTTCTTTTGTACATTGCTATGAATGGGCCCCTATTAGATGCCCCTTCAAATGTACATTTCAAAGGATTTTGTGTGGGATACCGCTGTCTTAAAACAATCAAGGATCCAATTTTTTATTCCTAAATTTATATTCACTATTGATGATCTTGTGTAGGAGGCACAAATAATATTATTACTTGAGGGACCCGATGGTTTCCCCCAATTTTTGACTGACCCAGAGGTAGTATACCAGGTTTCGGTGGAGATTGTAGCCTACGTCATCATAGAACTATTATAGAAATTTTATCAAGCGGAGGCTATGGATGTAGTGGTGGGTTTGTTTATTCTTTCCCCATAACTCTTTCTTTATAAATTTACATGTTTATTATTGATTCAGTGATGGTTAATAGATGTACTTTCGGGTTAGTTGTCGACAAGCATGACATGATGTGTCTTCCTTTCTCTTTTGTATCCATAGATGTGTTTCAGGGGATCCGTCTTCATCACCATGTTATTTTCATATTTCTTTTTATATCTAGAGGTAATACATGAAACCTAGCTATTGAGCTTATATATTTTCTTATTATATTATTAGGATTTATAGAGGTGCATCTTGGGATCCTGCATTTGAGCCTACGATCTCCATGAATTTTTATATGTTTAGGATGATCTTTATCCCCTAATATTTACATTTTATAGGTTTAATTTCTCTATACATTGTGTTATTAGGCTTGTGGATTATTATTTTATCTCTAGTGATAGGTATGATTACGCTTTCTATGGTAGATTATTATTTCAGGGTGTTGGATAGGTCATTTCACATCACTGGATACCCATGGATGATTATGATATCCTACAAAGAATAGATGATTTTTATATCCCTATGTAGAGATCTTTAGGGGTTGGTATGATTTATAATCAATTATTTATGATTATATAATGCCTAAGGGTCAGACCCAAAGAAATTATTCTTCTATCAATGTAATACTCATCAATGGATTGGGTCCCATTGTGTAGAAATTTGACTGGATCTACTTGTAATGAGAAGCATATTATAAAGATAAATCACATTTACATGATTTCAATATTTAAATTCTGAGAATATAATAATATTGTAATTGGAGGCTAGTACGGGTGAACCCAGGATTATGAATCATGTCTCCCTATGGTGACACAGTTTTTTAGAGACATTTCCAACATGGGATGATGAATGTATTTGTATTTTGAGATTAAAAACCATGAGATTGACTTATTATACATAAAATGAGTGATATAACATCATACTCACTATAGTTTTTACAATTCTCTAAGATGATCGGGATAAAGGATCCCATGATCAATTTCTATTGAGTAATATTATTTAATTCACCTTAATCAGGTGTATTCATATATATATATATATATGTGTGTGTGTGTGTGTGTGTGTGTATGTATGTGCATGGAAATAAAAATATATACGTTTACAAATATAAATAAACAAGATGGAATATTTTCCAGTTGACCGGGATCAAAGAACTAGTGATCAAATTTGGCTTGAAGTTTTGAATTTTTTATCTTTTTAGTTGTGTCTTAGTTAGGTTAATCATATCGAATAACCATACACTTATGAAAAAAAATTATTGGTTCATTATTTTAATTTCCTATTAAGATTATTTATCACCACTATAAATGAACCATTTCATGCATGAATACCTTATGACTAATTTTTTGGATTACAATAGATACATGGTCGATAAAGATGAGGCCTAGGGTTGGATAATCATTAAGAGCCTCTTGTGTATCTTCTTATGACTGGTTTGATGTTGTTCTATAGTATATGAATACCAAGTATCTAGTATGTCTGAATGTTCTTAGTATACACTTATACTTTTGTTTCATATTTTTATGAACTTCTGTATGTATGATTGGCCCATTCGGTGACCGGTGTTGTATGGGTTTGCTTTTCAAGATTTTACAGAATTTCATTTCAAATTACATCATGATCTATTTTAGTTTATTTACTGATTCCACTCTCTTTTAATTTACATCTTCGATGATATCTAGTTATATCCACTATTGCTTAACATGATCTGAGGGTATAGCCTCTCTACAGAAATTCCTTAGTCCATTGTTGCTAGTGTTCATCATCTAGTGTATGGAGAATAGTTCCTGAGAATAATTGGAGAATGGTCTTAGAGCACTATTTCAATTGAATTAAGGTTGAGACATTACATGTAAATATGAAACAAGGGGGTGTCATTTGATTATAGCCTTATATAGATTATAACTATTACCTATATCTTAGTATACTTGGTTGGATAATTACATTTTGTATTTGGAGATTAATAGCTGTGTTTTTCAAAGAAAATTATATTAAATAAAATAAATATGAGGATTTTATGGTACTTATCATTGTTGGTGATATATTTTTGGATTTAAGATAAATTCCATTGAAGAGTTCATAGAATTGGAGAGTTTGGAGTATGATATATAAATGACTCAGAAGATGCTATATCTTTATGTTTTATAAGTGAATTAGAGGTATAAATATACTATTATTTGTCATGATAAATATGAAATGGGAGTATTAAATATATAATTGATTCTTTCTTGAATATCATTTTTGATTCCAATTATATTTTTGAGGAAAATATAAAAAATAATGATGGTTGAAATTTTGACCATAATTAATATTAGGGAACCATTGGAAATTTTTGTATATAACAACAAAAATGATGGATATTATTTAAAATATGTGTTTGGATACTT
Organism: Viscum album; assembly: GCA_963277665.1. Taxonomy (NCBI): domain Eukaryota; kingdom Viridiplantae; phylum Streptophyta; class Magnoliopsida; order Santalales; family Viscaceae; genus Viscum; species Viscum album. The sequence goes on along the minus strand of OY728164.1, from coordinate 283,533,122 downwards.
TGTTTTAATGTAATTTATGGAAGGAACAACTTATTTCATTAATGATAATCATGTGCTATATTCTACCTAATCTAAATTACATATTACTATGAGGTTCTATAAATGATCATGGATTATATGAATTTTAATATGTGAGATGGGTTGATATTGATTATGATATAAAATCATTATGTTTTGGAGGATTTTTATCAGGATAATGTGTGTTTCTTCATTGAGTAGGAATCATGATATTATAACATTTAAAAAAGTTCATGTAGAATAAATTTCATGTAAAATGTTTTATCTCAATTACAATGGAAGAAGAAACAATTATACGATCTTTTTGAAAATAGGAAGGTAATAATATTGATCCATTGTGTTAAGAATATTATAATTGAATTTAAGAATGACCATTTCTTATTTGGGGAGATATTTAAATGAAATGATTTATTTTTCTTGTGTATCACATTTTCCAATTGGGATATTCTCACATAAAATAATTGTATGGTAAACTAACCACAACTCCAATTTGACCTAATTATTTACCAATGAATGAAATAATTTTTTTCTGTATGAATAAAATATAGATACTATACTTTTAGACATAATGAAGAAAGATTTATTTATATTATAATGATGTTAGAACAATGGAATAACTCCCAAGGTAATTATATATAGTAAACATTCATCAATTAATTATTAGTTTTAAATTTACATAACGAACACACTCATTAGTTTGCTTGATATAATATTATCCCTTTTGTAAATTTTAGTGAAACCAATGATCACCGAATACATTATTCATCCACTTTCTCAATCAAAGAATAATATTATAGATTAAAATGTTAAATCACATGTGGAAGGATGAGACAAAAGAGACATTAACCACTAATATCTCTTATATAATAACATGATTAAAACATCAAAAATTAACCATGAATATATGATATGTGGGATCAACATTAGATTAAAATCCTAAGAGATCCCCCAGGGTAACTATAAAGGATGATGTACATAAGTATCAACAATGACGAAAGAAATTAAGAGAGAAAATGATATTGGAGAGATAGGTGAATAAATAATGGTAAATAAATGAATGGATACTTATTTAAATTATCTAAGTGAAAATTAAAAAATGAAAGGAAAAGAAAAAAAATATTTCAAAACAACATGCACATAATTTCTCCTTTTATTTGTTGATCCCAATTAATGGAAATTGAGGTCCATATATATAATTAATAGGTGTAAAAACATTCTCACTAAAATTAATTATTATAGAGAGCTCACATGCTAGGCTTATAAAATGGATAATTAACTTCTTCAAACATGTTCTTACCATTTTAGTTTATTCTCCCTCAAATTCTCAACTTCATTGGAAAACTTTATCAAAATTTATTATTTAATTAATATAGATCATATTATTTATAAAATGTTATATTTAATTTTCCTCCACATTTATAGGCCTGCCATCCATATTAATGACTGAATACTTCCTTTATATTTAATGTTGATGATATAGTCCATATTCCCTATAATTTCCATCTATAATAACCTCATATGGTGTCTTGTTTTACATTTAATGCCTTATTTATTGAGGTTCTATAAAATCCTACTGATGAAAGTATTTCAAATGTGTAGAGATAATTTGGGTCTTATATGGTTTGAATTAGATCGTAATATAGTTGAAGATATTTCTTCCACATACAAATATCATTCTAAACAACTTAATTTATAATTTTTTATAACATTTTTGAATATAATTCATTAAATTCCAATGTGATAATATTATTTTTAAAATTTTAGAATTAAAAATTTTTTATTTGAAAAGATAAAACTGCTAAAAAACTCCAAAAAATATATAATTATTCTGAATAAAAACACGAAAAATAATATATAATGAAAATTAGTAAGAAAAATAATTAAAATATTAGTTATATCAGTTATCACAACTTCACACATGAAATTTTTGAAAATTAAACCTCAAAATTTAATCAAATAAAATTCAAAACACATACCAATGATATCCACAAATTTGACACCATGAAAAAAATTCATTCCTCTCCAAAACCATTATTTAAAGTTCTATATTAAGTTGTTTAAAATAATTTCCTATTAATTTATAAAACCATTCAAAAAAACAATTACCAAATATAATTTTTTACTCTGAAAGAAAATATTATTTTTATTATACTAGAAATAAAAGGCTATAACAGTAGTTTAAAACCGTTGGAATATACACTCAAACTATTGGTATAGACTATACTAACATTTTGAGGGTCTATGTGGTGATTAAATATTAGAATAGAAAAAATGTAATTGTTTTAAAAAATTATTGGTAAATAACACCTTTAAAAATGGTTCTAAAATCATTTTTATCGTAAAATTATATACAATGTCATATACCAAAATTTCGGACAAACCATTGTTAGAGTTATTCTATTGAAAAAAAATCCAAGACTTGTTATTGCTCCCCCAACCGCTCGCTTATATTCCAAAGACATTTCCACTATAATATGATTTATTTCAAGCTCTTATATTCAAATGTATATAAATATGAAATGATTTTATAGATTAAATTATTTTTTTTTTATTTTTCATGAATAGTGGAACCACCAATACAGATAGTTTGGTCAAACCATTTGTATAGGTGTGAAAAAAATACCTATATTAATGGTTTTTTCCAATAATTAATATAGTTTCTATATAATGTCATTATACTAATAGTTTTCTAAATCTATTGAAAAGGTGTCCAAATAATTTCATATACAAATAGTTTGTCCAAACCATTGGTATAGGTACCATAAATCATAACTGTACCACTATTTTTCCCACACTATTTGTATAGAGAGTTTCTACCATTGGTGTTTCAAAATGTTGGTATAGAACCATTAGTATATCTCATATTTAACCTAGCGTTAAAATATTATTTCCTTTCATTAAATGACATTAAAGGGACACAATTGAAATCATATTTTACTAGATCACTACCCGATGTGAATAAAGGACCTCCTTTTATTATAAGGACTTTTATATTTTAATTATATTGTTATGTATGATAGTTTATTGGTATTAAAAGTGTTTAATGATGAATAAGGGGTGGGGATATTTAAAAACTAATGAATCTAATTTACAATAAAAAATGGTCTTCCTAACCACACTATCATCCAAAAATAAAGTAAACGTTTCATTAAAAATATAAGGAATGGGAAAACGATAATAAACTCCGTAAGAACATAATATCAACAAAACATCCTTCATATATTTTATTTCATTTGCATATTTTTAATCTATCAAGAATTGTTTTATAAAGGTATTTATATATTATATTGTCTTTAAAATAGTGGATGTGACTTAAATACCTTCCAATGATTTATTATTACTCATTTCTAATCTTTCTCAAATTAAATTTTCATTAATATTTTTAAAATATTCAATTTAATGAAATATTATCAAAATTTAAAAAAATTGAAAAAATAATATTAATGCTTGTCATAAAAATAAATAAATTACCCTTATATTATCCTTAAAAAATCAGTACCAATTGATGTATAGTAAAACAATACAACATCCCCATACAAAAAATTTCAAACTAATTAGGAAATTACATAGTCTAGGGTAGGATAGATCGGTAATTTTGTCTTCTAATAGTCTTAAATAAAAAATGTTCATTGAAACTATCTTTCACATGGATTAAATGTAACAGAATGTTTATATAAATGGATTTATATGGATAATGTATATTTTTTGTCCAATATATCCTAGAATCATTTTTTCCACAAGTTTCTTAAATCCTAATTTTTCTTTCATAAATAAATCAATGCCAGGTTGGTCAATTAAAAGTTCTTTTCTATAAATAAGGGAGGTAAATGGGAGTAATTTGTCAAAAAGTTTCAAAGGACACAAAAAAATATGATATTTAAAATTTAGTCGTTGTGATATGGAATGTGATTTAATATTAATATGGTTTTCATTAAATTATTATATTGATTAACTAGATGAAAATTTAATCTCATATTCAATTGAAGACATTTTTCATGAAATAAACTAGTTCACTCATTGTAATAGTTATAAATAAATGATTCAAAATTAGATTTTCTCAAATGTTTCAAAAACATAATAAAACAATCTAATAAAAACAAACATGAAAATTTATTAATTTTAAAAGAAATTAAATATATATAAGGATTTTTTATAGAAACAATTTCAAGGAAGAAAATTTCATCCATTCAAAAACATCTTTTTAGTTCAAATTAAATACAGATAGTTTTTCTAGGAGTATTTAAATATGGAATAAATAAAATAAAGAAATAGAGGGACAAAAACTGATTTATTTTTTAATGGAATCTTTAAATGAAACACAAGGATTGTACCAAACTAAACCTAAATAAATTAAGGTACAAATCATAATTAATATAATACATAGAAAATAAAAACAAAATAGAAAGTTTGATGTAATGTTTTAAATTATTATTTAGTACCCCAAGTGGGTGATTTGTTTGTACTGACCCCTGTTTGGCAGATCCAAAATTTTAACCCATATCAGAATGTTGAATGGATTTATTAGAGACAAACAACCAAAAGTGACATTTATTAAAAGCCATGAGTAAACACTAGGAATGGATACCGATAAAAGGATATAAAACAATACCATCCCTTACCAGAGGATAAAATAATATATATTAAGAGGAAAAATAATATTGAGGTGCTCCATGTTAAATTCTCATGGCGTCATCCTCTATGTGTTATAAATTTTGGTATAGAGGAAGAAGGTGTGTAAGAAATTTCAGAAGAAGATATATTATAATACATTTCTACATGAATAATACAAAAAAAATTAATTAATAAAAAAATATTCCAGTTCAATTATTTCTTCTTGGAAATTGATTTATTCATTAATAGACTTTGGAAACACATTGTTAGTTATTCTTTAAACATCTATTTATTACAAAGTAAGAGTTTTGTAAAGGGGTGTTGATTTTTCATTATCATGTATGAGATAATATTTTTAATGTTCTTATTCCCCAAAATAAAATTAATACTCATTCATGTTATTTTGATCTCCCCTATGTACATTGGTGGGAATTTATTCGTTTAAAACAACCTCATGAAATGTAAAAGAGAGGTCGAATAAAACATTGACTAATTAATTATTATCCTCGCAATGTTCTTAAATATCAAAAAACAGTGAGACTACTTAATTAAAAACTAAAAGAGGGGAATTAAAAATGTTATAATATATAATCATTTAATCATACATTATATATGAACACCATTTTTAGTTAATTTTAAAAAATTTTCCTATTTTAATTATGATCCCTTATTAAAATGAAATATAAAATAATATATTTTTAAAAACCTCATAAAAACTGATGGAATTAATTTTATTTTCATATTTCATTTATAGGACTCCTATGCTATGAGAAACATTCTCTCAATCTTGAGCTATTAAAGATTCTATTAGGATGATGAAAATAATTGTCCTTCAACCATGAAAATTTTGGGAGAAGTATACCAGACAATAGAACACGAAAATTACTATATATTTCATAATATAATCCCAATCATTAGTATATTTTAACTTGAGGTAGGTAAAATCATGAGTAATATTTCATTAAAATGTTTTCAATCCTAATTCCGAGATTGTAATGGATTTCATACAAATAGATGTTGAAGATAAAATTCATAGGTAAACTCTATTTCTTAGAATGACAGTACACCATTTCGGTCATATCTCTATAAAAATCATATTTGGCCAAAAACACATATTTTCAGATGAAATCTTCGGATTCAATTTTTTTCTTCTTTATCCCACTCAAATTCTTCCAACGAGAAGGTTATTTCAACACATCCATTGGAGTCATTTTTATAAGCTTCCATTTCATGTCATGGGTGTAAAAGTACCAATTCTATATACATTACACCACACTATTCATACCATAATTATGTAGGAAGACTGAGAAAATTTTGTAATCCAACCAAGCCTCTTGAAATTCCTTTTTTTGATTGTGTTGGTGAATGATTTTGGGGATGATTAATTTTTTCACAACATTGTCATGTTTCCTCTTTGAATTTGTAATGTCTATTTTTTCACAAGTAATTTTTTTTAATTAATGTTTATTTCATTATAAAATTTATTATTATTTACATTTTTTATTAGTATAGATAATATGTTGATACTGTTTCATTAAGGGGTGAATTTATTCACACAATAAAAATTGAAATCCATCAGATGATGGTGGAGTGTTCATTATTTCATTGTTTAAACATCTTCCATTCCATCCTCATGAATCTATTCAAACATTATATTGGGAGAATAATATTAATTGAAGGAAAAAATATTATGGGATGATCCAGGGGAGTATCAAGAGGTATAATAGGATATTATTTCTCAATCTATAACAATTTCGCTTATTTGAGTTCTTTTATTCAATGATTTTCATTATACTATTTCCTTATTGAATTTAATTTACATTATTTTAATGTGATAATAATATCAAATTCAATGGAGTGATTATAAAAATGATACTCTACGTGTATAGTATATCATCATGTGTATGTGAAGGTTTTCAACATGTAAGTGGTGAGGTTATATTTATTTCATCGAAAGAACCCTTCTTGAGTTAATGAAATTGAAATAAATTAAAATGAAATTCATCGAATCAACCCTTTGAAATAACATAGAATCAAGACATTCTCCTAAATTTAATTCACTTATTACTTTAGTTCTCTAGTAATATAACTAAAATAAACATCAAATTTGGCTAATTCAATACCAAAGAAACTTTATAATGACTATTTATAGGTTCTTATTAGGTCAATCTGTATTTAAATACACCTTTTTCATTTAAAGAATCTTTTTTTTAAATAAGGTGAATTTACGAAAGACCAAATTTTTATGTCATTTTTTTGGATCTATGTAATACCTATATTACACTCAAACTCTATTCTCAGCCCAAATTATCTTTTTTCATCCCTATGTATATTAAATTTTCCTATTTTTGTTTGTATTATATCAATGAATATTGGATACTAGTCTTAATCTACTCTAGTGACGTATCTTGAACATTACCCCATCGAAAACCGAGTATGGAATAAAATGACAAATAAATATTAGTAATCCAATAAACAAGATAATTCATTTGATAAAATAATGATTGATTACCCCACACTAGATGAGATTTAATATTATTTGAATGGTGAAATATTAATGTATTAATTTAAATTCCAATGAAGTATGGATAAAGAAATCAATATTAAGTTCTTCCATAATATTATACCATCTATCCAATATTTCCCTCATATATATCCTGAGAAATTATATAATCAAATTGAGGGAAATTTTTTTATTGTATAATCTTTATGATTAGAACTACAATGTGATTAAACATATGAATTACTCATCAAAAAATAATTATACCATCTATAACCTTATGTGAACTATCTAGTGTCCCAAAAACCTCTCTTGAAAATAATGAATAACCAAAATTATAATTATGGATATATTAATAGGATCAAGGTATTTTTTTGGGTTTATTAATTCAAAAGTATATAGAATTTATCTATTTGAATAAGATAAAATTATCATCTTGGATTGAACCACTAATGATTATCTCCATTAATGATCATTCAGAAAAATATATCATTGAACCCCACGAAGAAATAATTAACACATTGATTATAATCATTAAATTCAAAAAAATTAAATTTAATTATGGAAAAAATATTTGTTCTAAATTAATCAACCTAGATTAATTTTAACTCCCAATAAATATTACATACATTTGATCAATGAAAAGTTGATAATAAGTCCTCTGTGTCAGCCCCAATCATTTCCTTCATTATAGATAACAAAAAACTTTTAGTTATCATTGATTAATCTTATGAAACATATAAATATGTAATGATAATTGATTTCATATTAGATTCTATAGAAGCAATTAGACCAACCATTTCTAATATCTCATGGAATATCCAACTCATTTGAGCTCATATGTTTGCACATGAAATATATTATTATCAAGGTATTAATTTCAATCAAGTATATGTAGTAAAAATTAAATACCTATCATTGTGAAATTGTTAATGGGTATGTTGTTGGTTCTTTCTCAAGATAACGAATTTATAAATACCGATTTCATTAAGAAAACATAGCTTTTACATGATCATTAACTCATCATTTTGAGATCAAAAATAAATAATAATGATGTTCCTACTTTTAATTTCCTTATTTTAGTTATATAAATAACAAATGGTTTCCATTAGGTTATACTGTTATTAGTTTCTATGATTCATGGTATACGTAGAATGATTTATTTTTAGGTTAACCACATGTATTCAATATATAAAAATACAATAAACAGTCTATGATGAGTCTTCTATGAGTAACTGATAAATCAAATTTTTATTGAATATTTTTTTGATAAAAAATATTAAAATTTCCTCATATTATGTAAAAAAAATTTATTTTTAATATATTTGGAATTAGATCATTCATTTGAAAATTTGATGGATTTATAGTTTTACCATTTATAGTGCACTATAGTTTTTTGAAGATAAATATTTTAATATTTTATATTTCAACTTGATATTTTTCAACTATGTTCTTGATGTAATGGGATACATCTGTGGTTCAGTAAATTGGATCAAAATCATGCATTTGGTTTGACTAAATAGACCATTCTGTTAAAGGTGGGATGGGATCTCATGATTGAACATTGGTTCTGTATTTAGGGAATAACTTCATCATCCATGCTTTGATTGGGCCCCAATTTTGAAAGGATATCTCCCACACAAATTTACACAAATAATTATTCTAGAAAAACACATGGATCACGTTTTTGGATGTCAAATGGGAGGTGCAAGTTGGCATAAAATAATTTACCTAGATTACTAATTCACAATTGAATCCTCGTAATACCTAGCCTCCCCTGCACTCTTCAAATTAGTGTTTCCTCAATTGGATGGGTGGGTACATGAATTCAGATGTTTAGGGAAGAGGAGTACTGGATCCACTCTAATTCTACAACCATTTCAAGAAGGGTATCTCTTGAAGAAAGGGTCCCTTCTACGAATCCTTCTTCTTCTTATTCATGTTGTAATGCTTTTGTTTTTGTAATAAATATCACTGTTCTTATTTAATTTATTCTAATTTTTTCTATTTTGATCAACATTATTCATACCTTAATATTCCTAATTGGGCTGGAATCATGAATAAAAAAGAGATTGGGTTCCACCGTCTCTATACCATTGTAAATGAAAAATGTTTCTACAATGACTACACTGCCCATCAAAGTGTGGTTCTTTAAAATTTTCGATCTACCTCTCACATCTCTCATTCATTTACATAGGATAAATGAGATAATATAATCAAATAAGTTGATCTATTAATTGAGTTTTTAATTTAAATAAATCTATATAAGCAATTGAATAATATACACAAATCACTTGAGGTAGAGAATTGTGTGAATTGTGAGAGTGTGGACATAATTATAAATTTAAAAACACACTGGATCAATTTGTACTATTTAAATATATTCCATAAAATCAATAAACTATAATTTTAGAGAGGATATGTTCCTTAATTTACCAATAACCATAATCCAACATTATAAAATCAATCAATGTAGGGTGTTGTGATTGCATGTTCCGAAGATAGTCGATGGTTAAATTCACTTCATCTTTTTTGAAAAGTTAATTCTCATCGGGTTCAGTATTTAAAAAATTAAGGGATCATAATTAAATGGATACTAATTTAAATTATAATGATTATAAAATGATTGAGGATGTAGAGTTAGATCTATAATTCCTTTTAAAATATTTTCTAAAAAAACATATTCTTATTGTGTCTTTTTAATCGAACATTATTTCAAAAATAAAAATGAAAAAAATCATACATTATTATTCCAGAAAACATCTTCTAGATTTATGAATTTTAATCAACCCCCCCCCCCCACCACATTCAATCAAGTAGTGTTATTATTTTATTTTATGTTAATTTAAAATTACTTTTAATAAGTTGTCAAATTTACTTCCTCGTTTAAGAGACGTCCTTGGACATCCACTCTACTTTACCTATATACCCAAAAATCACTTATCATTTGAAGGAACCCATGTCTAAACAATTATAATAGGATATATTTCTGAGGATTAAAGTAATTAGGTCAACCAATTATAGGTATTTATTTTATTTAACATATTATTCTCTTCTTATTTTATTTCTTCATTCTTTAACCAATCTGATTTTTTTCTTTCTGTTATTTTATTTTTCTTCTTTTTGGACCATCCACTCAAACATTCTATCTTTTATTTTATTATGGTCCACTTTTCTTCTTTTCATTTGTATTTGATTTATGACATGAACTAATCTCGAATATCTATTAGATCGTAATCTGAATAATGAACATAGCCATTAGGCTCGGATCATACATTCTTAGTTTATAGGAATTTTTAACATTCAACTAGTTAGATAATCCCACCACTCTCAGAGCATTGAAATTGGAATAAATTCACATTCAACCATAAAACAAGAACCAATGGTTGAAAATAATGTAAAAAAACATAATAGAACCATTCGAGAATTGGTTTCACCTGATATTAATTATCAACCAAATTGTATTGCATACCCAAATATCAAATTTGACATTGAATTAAAATCTATGATTATTCACGTTCTTCCATAGTTTCATAGATTATCTGCTGAGGACCCAAAAAAACACCTTAAATAATTTAATGTAGTTTTCTCCAACCTAAAACCATGAAATGTATCTGAAGACCAAATCACACTATGAACATTCATATTCTCACTTGATGAAGTAGAGGAAGATTGGATGTATTATTTACAACCTGAATTTGTAACTTGTTGGAATGATTTGAAAAGTCATTTCATATAGTGATTCTTTCCATAATCAAGGTACAAATCCATTTATAAAGATATATTGGGGGTCAAAAAAGCCGAAGAGGAGTCAATGTATGAGTATTGAGAGCGATTCAAGATATTGTGTTCAAGCTTCCCACATCACCAAATCAGTGACCAACTCCTCATCCAATATTTCTATGAAGCACTCATAACTATGGAGAGAATAATTATGGATGATGTAGCTATAGGATCAATGGTGGACAAAATAGCAGCATCTTTTTGTGTGTTGTTTTTCGTGATGGCCCAAACACCCAACAATCTGGAGATCAAGGTACACTACATGCCAGTGGAAAACATCATGTATGCCCTTCTTCTCTTTAGAGTATTTTGATTGATACCAAGTTAGAATTTTTGACCAATATGGTGGGGAATATTTCTTTGGAACAAATAGCATGTCAACCCACTCCTTAAAGGATTTATGGAATTTATACTGAACCAAGCCACTCAACTGACTATTTCCCCCAACTACAAGAAATAGAATATTTTGTAGCAGTGTTTCCTGGAAGACCATATCAGCAATAGAAGCATCCATATCCCCAATATAAGCTTGATTCCTTTGATCCAACATAAAACCATGGGAGTAACGATCAATCATACATGAGGTATGTATCTGGACAATAACAAATGTCTCATTTTAAACAAAATTTCCAGCAGCCTCCACCCAACCAACATTGTTTCCAACAACCTAAAAGAGATATGAAGCACACACATCAACTTGTATACAAAAAGGTAACTCTCAACCATAGGTATATTCTAACACTAATGACCTTTTGAAAAAAAAATTCTTAATCAACAGAATGTGGTGAACAATCAAGTTTTAGAGCATAAGGAGTTAAAGACTCAAATGATCCAAATTTCCACCACACTCCATGAACTGGTATGTAAGAATTATAAAAATATACCTTCCCAACCTACTCCAAATCCCAAATGGAATGTCAGTTCCATCAAATTGAAAAGTGGGAAGAAAGAAACTGATACATTTTCACCTATCGCTCCACTGGGATTTCCCTCAAGTCCTGGGAAGACCCATTCAAAACCAACTGATGAGAAACCCAAAGGGAAAGATAAATTTTAAAAACAATATTGATGATCTTCCTCCTAAACCTAATAAATTTCCAAAAAGGGTTGTAAAAACCAAGAACATGTAAGAAAAGGAAATGTAAAAATAGTTTTTGGACACATTTTAGTGTTTGGAGATCTAAATCCCTCTAATTGAAGTTATCAATAAAATTCTAAAGTATTAGAAATTATTAAAAAAACATTTAAAAATAGAATAATGCTCAAGGGAAATAAGAGGATCAATCATGGATGGAATGTGTTAGCACTCATTACATAAACACTAGAAATGCCAACAATGTGAAAGGATCCCAGGACATTCACCATCACATGAACCATAGGGGAGTTACCCTTTTTATACCCACATTACGATTTAAGAGATTCCAGAATTGTGATGCCTCCCTCTGTATTCTTTTCATTTCTAGTTGGTGAGTTTAAGACGACAAGAGTAGTGGTGCAGTTGGAAAATAGAGCTACCACATATCCAGTGGGAGTCCTTGAGGATGTACTTGTCAGGTTAAGTGATATGATCTTTCCAGCATATTTCTATGTTATTAACTTGTAGGATGACCAGGTAAGTTATCTTTCTCCCATTATCATATGTATACCCTTACTCAAAACTGTAAAAACAATCATAAATGTCAAAGAGGGTTCATATTCCATGGATTTTGGGCTTGAAGTTGTGATATTTAATATTGTGGACTCCATGAAGTACCCGTAAGAGAACAAATTTCTTTTTTTATATACCATTTTGAACCAAAAAATAAAAACCCCATGGATTTTTATGGTCCTATGTTTAGGGAGACTATGATTATTGGTTCTAGTTTGACGTATAAGAGTACTTCCACACCAATTTAAAATGCAAAAGTCTCTCGTAGATTTGATTTTAAAATGGGTTAATATTCCGATTTTGATCATGTGAAATCTGTTTATGACATGGCTGCTGAGTTTGATGATATATTTGATGCTTTATTAACTTATTTTTATGATGTTTATTCTAATACTGATGTTCATTATGCAAATTTTTTAGTTCCTTCTGTTTCTCCATCTATACACCACCCCCAACATTGGAACTCCATTCATTTCCAATGAATCTCATATACTCATACGTGTTAAGTGGTCAGAAATTAACTATTATCATTGCTAACAATCTCCCTTTTGAACAAGAAGAATAAATTTTGAATCTTTTGAGAGAGAACAATAAAGCAATCTGGTGGACTTTGGTTGACTTATCAGTTATTATCTTCTCCATTGGCATGCATAGGATTATTTTGGAGGATGACACTAAAGTAGTTAGGCATCCAAAAAAATAGACACAATCGAACCCTTCTAGAAATTGTTAAAAAAAGGATGAAAAATTTATCAAGGAAGGTATAATTTATCCCAATTTAGATTCCCGATCGGTGGGTCCTATTTGGGTTGTGCCTTTGAAAAGTGGTGTTACGATTGATAAAAATGAGAAATATGATTTAGTTCTAATGAGGGTGAAAAATAGCTGGCGTGTGTGTATTTATTATAGGAAACTAAATCAAACCACTCACAAGGACAATCCCTCCTCCAATTTATTGATCAAATTCTTGAGAGACTAGTTGGGAAGACACATTATGGCTTCTTGGATGGAATTTATAGATATTTTCAGGTTTCTATTGCTCTATAGGATCAAGAGAATTCAACATTAACATTTCCATTTGATATGGTTTCCTACCAAAGAATTCCATTTGGACATTATAATTCCCCATGTACCTTCCAAAGATGCATGGTGAGTATTTTTTATGGATTTTATTGAGTGCTGCATGGAGGTATTTTTTGATGATTTTATAGTGTATGGATATTCATTTGATAATTGTATATCTAGTTTTAGAATGGGTTTGAATCATTGTATCGAGGATAATTTGATCTTAAACATTGAAAAGTGTCATTTCATAGTAGTGCATGGAATTGTCTTAGGGCATGTAGTGTGAAATCATAGGATATAGGTTGATAGATTTAAGGTAGATACCATGTCATCCTTACCCTATCCTTAACATGTGTGTGATGTTAGATCTTTCGTAGGGAATGGATGATATTTTTAGTGCTTCATCAAATATTTTAGTAATATTTCTTTTTCAATGTAACGAATACTTTAAAAGGATTCTGATTTGGTGTTTGATGATTCTTGTAGGACTTCCTATGATGATCTAAAGAATTTTCTAACTACTCTACCCATCAGAAAACCCCCTTGGTGGGAGCTTCCTTTAGAGCATATGTGTGACACCTCCAATTTCATAGATTGTGTTGTCATATTTAAGAGGATGGAGGGACGTTCACATGTGATTTCATATGCATCAAGGACACTTGATTCATCCCAATAAAATTACATAACCATGAAAAAAAAGTTTATTTTTTTCATATTTGATTTACATAAATTCTGTTCATATTTATTGGTCGCTGAAGTAGTTTGTTCTGACCATGATGCTCTAAGGTACCTCTTTATGAAGCCAGACACAAATCCCATACATATCCGATAGATTCTACTTCATTGAGAATCTAATATTTAGATAAATAATAAGGAGTGGTTGTAAAACCTTGTGGCAGACCACATGTGCAGGGTGAGTCACACACTAGTGGATGACACCATAGACCAGGTACCACTTTGTGACATATTCCCCGATGAAAATATTTTTTCCATCTCAGGTACACATCCTTGTTATGATGATTTAGTGAACTACCTTGTGGCCCCTAAAATTCCTAAAAATTTAATGAAACATATAGTCTAAAAAAAGTGTGTGTTATGTGTAGGATGATCTATACTTATGGCACATGTGTAGTGACCATGTTATTATGAGGTGTTTTCCTGATCATGAGTTTGAGTCTATTCAGAAATTTTATGATATACTTCCTTGTGGTGGGAACATTGTACCCCAACGCACATCTATGAATGTTTTGGACTCTAGATTGTTTTGTCCAAGTTTATTCCATAATTTTGTTGTTTTTTGTAATTTGTGATCACATTTCCAACACATAGGTAATATTTCTCGGTGACACAGGATTCTCCAATAAACCATATTTTATGTGAAATTTTTGTTTATTGGGAATTGATTTTATGGGTCCTTTTCATAGTCATTTTTGTTTTTTTTATATTTGGGTTGTTCATAATTATGTGAGTAAATGTGTGGAGACTAAGGCCACCTGAACTAATGATTCTATTGTTGTAGTTGAATTAATCGAGACATAGAATTTTTTTCGGATTGGAGTACTAAAGGCCATCATCAGTGACCATGGGGAACACTTCGGCAATCATAATTTTTCTTCCCCCCATCATATGTATGGGTTGACACACAAAACAAAAACATGATACCACCCCTAAACAAATGGTCGGGCTGAGATTTTAAAAAGGGGGTTTAAACAAATTTTGGAGAAAACCATGTAGCTATATAGGAAGTATTAGAGCAAGCTCTTGGAAGATGCATTGTGGACTTATAATATAACATACAAGACCCCTATCATTATGTCCACATTTTGGATTGTTTTTGAGAAATCATATAATCTAACCATATAAGTTGAGCATCGGGCTTATTAATCTATAAAGAAATTTAAAATAAATTTGGTCCAATCTGGAATCCAAATGAATATTCAAATTCTTGATCTTGTGGAGAATCGATTGGGATTATATGAGAACTCAAACCTCAACAAGGAATTATCAAAAGCATCTCATGAAAAAATGATCCAGAAAATAGAATTTCATGTTGGAGTAAAAGTCTTGCTCTATAGTTCACGACTACAGCTGATGCCTAGTATGTAGCGTTCTAGGTTGTTAGGTCCTTCTGTTGTGATTAATGTTTTTCATTATAGTGTAGTATAGATTACACAAGAGGACACTGGAAAGAAGTTTATAGTAAATAGGCAATGTTTGAAGAAATACATTGAGGGACTTCCTACTGATGCGGTGGATTTCAAAACACTACATAACCCCATCTCCAATTGATCATATCAGATTTTTCCTAACCAATTAAATTTTATATTATATTTCAAAATTAAAATTATAAATTTCATGTGAATATATCTTCTCATAGGATAACATTAAAGACATTATAAAACTGTATGTGTGGGGGAGGGGACAACATTTGGGGTAGATATTTTGGATTTTCATTTTTGTGTTTTACGTGTATTTTCTATTTTTATTTGGGTAAAATTTTCAAAATAAAATTAAAATATATATAAAAAACAAATATATCCTGTAACATTCTCATGTGGAATATATAAAAAATAATGTTTTCAAAATTCATTTTTAGAAATATAAGAATGAGTAATATTTCATCATCAACGATTGAATTTTATAAAAATTTAATTCATCAATGATATGAAAGGTTGTTTCATTATAAATCCATTTAGAATTTTACATCATTATTTGTGATATTTTTTCATGGTAAATTATGTCCTTGATTTCTCTACAAAATTTTTCACACAATCCTGACTTGTGAGTTTCTCTTACACAATTGAATTTATATACAGGGTAACTAATTCTTTTCTTCATATTACATGGCCTTTCTATACATTTTTTTTGATAATGATAAATTCCATCAATGTACTTTATTGACCTATGCATGTTCACATAACATCTGACTATTGGGTTCCCTCTAAAAGAAAAAACATCAAAAATAAAAAAACACTCAATAAGGAGGGGAGTGAATAAATTTACATCATATAGGGATATTTAGGTAGAGAGATCATGGTTTGACTAATGGGAACGTTTAAATTAGTGGGTTTGGGTATTTGATTGTAAAGGATGTTTAAAAGCTGTAGTGGAATAGAATCAGGTATTAAGAAATATTTTTGTTGACATGAATATACTCGATAAAGGGTGGATAGAGAAGCTTGCACTACCAGTAATTCCATCATTACCAACGGTTTTAAACCATTGGTATAGTATTTCCCAACAGTTTTACATCCATTTTGTATGTGAGGCATGGTAGTAGCTCTATACCAACTTTTCCTAGAAAACCATTGGCACATATGGTCTGAAATTAATCTATACAAATAGTTCTACCTAAACATTTGATATATATTAGAACCAATGGTTAATTAACCATTGGTACTGGTGGGTATACCAATAGTTTTTAGATCATTGGTATATATTTCATTCCAGCCCATAGTATACCAATGGTTTCAGAACCATTGGCATACTTGTATACCAACAGTTTCAGAACCATTTGCATTCTATGTCCTGAGTACCAACGGTTTCAGAACCATTTTCTTACTCTGTTCTGTATACCAATGGTTCAGAGCAGTTGGCATACACTATCTAGCATACTCTGTATACCAACGGTTTGTAGAACCATTGGTATACATCTTATATCCCCAAAACTAGAGAGGCTGCATGTAAACAGCCTGCATCCTGCATGTGCACGACCTGCATGTAAACAACTTGCATGTAAACCCCTAATTCCAAATATTTAAACCCCAACCTGTAAAATTATAAAACCGCACCTCTCCAATATATTTCCCAAACTGTAAACCCCAAACTATAAAACTGAAAACATGAACCTCTACATGATACAAAATTATTGTTAAACTGATCCTTAAGTTAGATACAATGTGTTAATAGTTTAAAGATAACTGTTTCTAAAAGGTTTGATAAATATTGAGAAGCCAACAATTTGAGAGATTGACAATCCAATGTAAAATTAGTAGCTATATTAAGATAACTGGTTGGTTAATAGAGATTGCAAATCCAAAGGAAATTTTGTAGATATATTACATAAACTGGTTGGTTAATAGTAACTTGGTGATCATCAAATGCAATGGCCAATTTTTTTCATTTATTCATTTTATTCTAGTATAAAAATGTTGTTTTCTCATCTACTACTCTAATAAAGTCTAATAATTCTTAGAAGGTACAACTGATCCATCTTGAATCGCTGAAGATTTATCCTTTTTAAAAATCCCAGCCTTCATGGGATTTCTGTTACCAACCCTTCTCCACTCTATCAATCAACATCATTTGAATGCCCTTCACCTAAATCTAAGAATATATTTTTAAGGGGAACTCCCTTGGAAATGGCTCTACTGACATCACCCTGCTTCTAGGCCTCTGTTTCTTCCATGATCTGTGAACATTCAAGGTATGCCTCTTTTTTCCCAATATCCAAGACAAAAATACCATATCTGTAGGTCAGAGATGAAGGACTAGATTGCTAACCCACTGGTCGACATAAAGCCACACAAATCATGTAAGTGGTATTGAAACATCTAAAGTGAAGTAGTCAGATGATCTCGATTCCTGTGAATATCATAAGACAACTAAATTAAATGGATTGAATCAATTTGGTGAGTTCAAAACCACAGAGAGAAATAAATTCCATAAGGAGGTGGTAAATATATTTCTCCCCAACAATTTCAGCCATCTTCAAATTTTCCAAAAATTGTGACGATTTTGGTTAATAGACTAACTAGAAATCACATACCTTACTTTTGAAGGTTTTTTAAAAACAGATAAATTATGATCATAAAAGTAAGAAGAAAATAGGATGATCAAAAGAATAGAACACTGTAATGAATTGAAAATATCATTAAGATTTATTCCATAAGATTGATTCCATAGGAATGTAATGTTAACTTCACCTTATGAAGAGAGTTTCAATAAAACAAATATGGAAAAAAATGGTATAGTAATCATCGGATGAAATTATGAAATGTTAAATTGAAAATACATTTCTTGAAATAAGAAGAAAATACGGTGTTAATGTCTTTGGAAGCATATGGGAAAATGAAAGGAATAAATTTTTTATTACTTCAGAAGTAAAATTAGTCTTAGCTAAATGCATCATATTGTGAGAAAGGTCAATTAGGCTATGTGTGATTTTGGGTGTGTGACATCTAGATGGATTTTTTCGACCATTGAAATTAGTACATGAATGGTGAAACCTAATATGCATTTTGGAATGTAGGGTGGCTTTGGGTTTGAGGATGAAAACTTGAGTGCTTGTGGTTTACCCTTGTGGTTGGATTCTAGAGGGATGGACAAGTTTTGGTGCCTAGCCCGTGTAATAAATATTAAAATGGGTGGTCCTTATACTTATAAATTTGATCATGAGAATAATAAGTGCTCAAGTAAATGTTGGTTGATGTGGTTTTATGTACAAAGTGTCTCATTGGGTGGAGTCTGTGCATGGTAGATGTGGTTATGGTAGGAAGCACATGAAGGTGCCTAGTTTTCATTAAGTGACAATCTCTTGGAGTTTTGGTGTTTTTCTAGTGCATGTTGTTACTACGGGTAGGACTAGTAAGAGGGTGTAGGCTGAGTTTCTTGAGTAGGGAAGAAAACTATGATTAGGCGGATGAATGATTTAGATGTGATCATATTATCTTGGGTAGGGAAGCCCAAGACTTTTAAATGACTATGACATGTCCATGTAGTTATTGGAGACATCTGAAATAGATGACGGTTGGATGTATTCATCGATAAAATCATATAATACAATTATTTAGTGATGATCATTTCAAAAACAACAATATATTCATTAGAATAATGGGGGGAAATGGATATATGTCTAGATACCATACTGTCTTTTGGACATATATAGAACATCTTAGTTGTTATGATCAAGGAGAGTTTTTGTGAAGCCACATGGTGAAAACTACACTATTAACTATTTATGGGCGAGGTTCTCATACTGGTTCAATTATTGAATAATACATTGGGTTTCATTCAAGGATGTATGGAATGAGTGACAGTCGATGTTTCATTTGGTTTCTTAGGTGTAAGAAATATAGACACGTCTAATTATGTATTTATTAGTGGTTGGAGAGTTCGACAAATTGGTTGAGTTTTTTTGGGTGAGTTGATGATAATGAAACATCTATGGTGGGGAGTGATGTATTTTTTTCAAATATATAATCCTTGTTCTGGAAGGCTCATAGGTTTGTGGAAGTGAGTTTGTCTTGGTTGGGGTGGAAATGTGATTGGATTGGTTGGGGTGGC